>JAUPFT010000009.1:19139092-20339092 GCA_036936625.1 Parnassius smintheus behrii | reverse complement strand
CTACGATGTTAAAGAAAGAACATCAACGTATAAAAGCAATATAACGCTACCGTCGCTGTATTGATCTTCAATCCTCAAGCAATCTGCATTTTGATTCATAACCGTGGAACGACACGGTGGACTGTGTGCTAATTTACGCATGCACTTGGGTATAATATAAAGTACCTACTGTGTGAAGAAGGTAAGACTACGATACTGTAAATTAAATTAACCTAGGTAAACATGCTGTGCTGTGTTTTTATAGAATTATTTCAATTTCTTTTATATGCCACTTTAGATAATCCTCCACCTCGACGCGACGGCGCTCTTTCCGAACTAACTTAGCATATTTAATAAGCAGCGACGACGATCGACGAGTAAGTTTAGTAATATTTTATTTAAAATAAACCATAAGGCAAAACTAAAAACAAGCGTGGGAATAAGGAGATTATGCAAAAAGCCAACATCACGCGGTGTTCCCAGGCGGTCACCCATCCAAGTACTGACCGCGCCCGACGTTGCTTATCTTCGGTGATCGGACGAGAACCGGTGTATTCAACGTGGTATGGACGTTGGCGATTGAACCTCTTCGCTGTGGAGAGGTATTCTGCTAATCGCCTTAGGTTATCAATCTTAGGCGATTGCCTAGGGTTAGGTAAATGGTCTAAGGGTCCATACGTACTCGTACGCTCGCACGTAAAACGCATTCTGACAACCAAATTTTTGACATTACTGGGTACTACTCCTTTGATGATCTAGGTACTATTAAAGTACTGGATGCGTTATGTACATATTATATGTATTTACCTAGGTACAATTCTACAACATAGGTACCTACTCGTAATTATTAACAAGTAATTGATATCGTACCTAATATTTAAAAACGGTGTGTCTGAAAAGCAATCAAGCCAATACAGCACTTGAAGGATCTAATGGATAGATAGATATAGGCTTGAGTCTCTTATGTAGGTATGATTGATGGGGTGCGTTTGGCAGAAAAAAGCGCTAGCAAGCGCTTACAAGCGCTGAAATAGTTTTCGGCCAGGACACGATTGCTACTTCAGTAGCGCTGACACAATCCGCCATTTTGCTTATTTAATTTGTTTGTTTTGAAGTAGAGTTTATAAGTCGTTTTGTGCAATATTTTAGTTTTAAGTAATATAATGACATGAATAAACATATACATGTTATTAAAAAATCATGACTGGTAAGTTTTAAATATGAATACTTTACAAACATATGTTTAAATTAGGTTAGGTTCCCCAGTTAAAACTAACATCGTGTCCTGGAGGAAAATAGCTACTTACGATTTGACAGCGCTTACCGCTTACGATCGCCAGTTTGCTTACAAGCGCTTGCTAACGCTTTTTTCTGCCAAACGCACCTATTTAATATGTGTATAATGTGATCATTGATGTATGGAATAAAAAAATTATTTACGTATTTATTTATATTAAACTGCTACTCTGTATTTATGTGCTATGTGCCCAGTCAGAAGGGATACTTACCTAGTAGAAAAAAAATAAAAAATAATAAAATAGAATAATCAATGAAAATAGCAAAAAGCCAACATCACGCGGTGTTCCCAGGCGGTCACCCATCCAAGTACTGACCGCGCCCGACGTTGCTTAACTTCGGTGATCGGACGAGAACCGGTGTATTCAACGTGGTATGGACGTTGGCGAACTGTATGTTGTAATTGGGGAACAACACATACTGCATTCAACTGACCTACCTACGTTGAATTGGCACGTAAGTAAGTAGGAGAGATGAATATATCATTTCAAACGTACGATTCACGTATGATTGAAAAACGTATTATTAGTCAGGTGGAAGTGGAAGGTGGTAAAAGGTAAACAGCAGATCAGGCGACACGACAACATCGATTCGAGCAGAATAGAGTAGAGTAAGTACAATCCGAGCGGTGCGGTGCGGTGCGATGAACGTGCGGAGGAGCGTGCGGTGAGCGGCGACGGTGAAGCACTAGCGAGGAGCGAGGTAGCAGCGCAGCGCCGCGCCGGCAGAGTCCGGTCCGTTCAGTTCTCTCCGCGCCGAGCGGGGCCCGCAGTGGACGGCAAGCAGCCCGCCCGGGTGCTGAGCCCGATCGAGAGCGGCGAGCGGAAGGGCGCGCGGCTGATGGCGGGTGGCGAGCGCGCGGGCCACGTGGTCTACTTCGTGCAGCCGACCGTATTCTGCGACGTGCGCGACCACATGGACATCGCGCGCCGAGAGATCTTCGGCCCGGTGCAGCTGATCATGACGTTCTCGCAGATCGACGAGCTGCTGGAGCGCGCCAACGACACGCACTACGGCCTCGCCGCTGCCCTCTTCACCGGGGACTTGGACAAGGCCAACTATCTCATTCAGGTACCTACCTACCTCTCTCTGTCTTTTAATTATATTATTATAATACGTATAGTAGATATACTTACTAATTACAAATTAGTAATTATAGTAGTTGACTGTTGTTGAGTGATGAATGTTTACTGAATTTGAGCGTTTTTCTGTCGAACAGGGCCTGCGCGCCGGCACCATTTGGGTGAACGACTACAACGTTTTCGGCAACCAAGTGCCGTTCGGCGGCTACAAGCAGTACGGCATCGGCCGCGAGAATGGACCCTACGGTATACGCATTTATACCGAGGTGAAGAGCGTCACCGTAAAGATCACCGAGAAAAACTCGTCATTTCCCGTCGAACCCACACCGAACCACCAGACCCGATCTATTCGATCGAAGCCCGTTGCTCATTATACCTCGTTGTCAGTCATCCATCGTATTTACGTTTTTGAAGATGATCATAATCATTATATCCAATAATAAGAATGGCGCCGACCATATCTATTCTGAAAGTTTAACATTCAATTTCATCAGAGTTTATTAAGCCCGCACAAACGACACACAGCACTACCACGAAATAATTAAAATAATAGTCTTCCATTTTAGAATAAGCCTAATACTATTTGTTAGAGTTAAGCTTAATGAATATGAAAACTGTACAGAAATAAATATTATATTTTATTCTTAAAATTTCTATTCTTTAATTTTTAACTTAGACCTACACACACTTGAAGTCGAGCCTTGGCGTTCAGCACGTTCCTACACTATAAAATACTACAATATCTGTGAAATATTTTCTTCGGCAATTATTAAATAGAAAATAAATTGAATCGCTTGAAAATGATGGAAAATAAATCACAATGAAAATAATATTTGCTTTACGTACCTATATAAATTTAAAAATAATAAATTTTCGGTTTTTATTTGTTAACCAAAACTTCAACGCCATCTACATTATATCATTGGCATACGTAGAAGTTAACAAAGTTTTTGTAAAACTTCCGTTAGGTGCCGCCACATTGGCACTTAAGCCTCCTGAAATAATAGAAGGTTAGTAGAAAAAAGGCTTAGACGGTTCTTTTGCTGGAATCTAAGGCATAAAGAATCGACGAGACGGGACTTGAGGTCGCAGAAATGTAGTAGCGTTTTCGTTGTGTAATCTTTTAATAAAGTGATCACATACAATGATGTGTTACGGTAGAGCCGCAGGCCAGATAGAGAAAGGTAGAGCCACGTCGCAATTGTATTGTTGAGAATGCAACAAGAATTGGTCGGCTCCTCCGGGAAAGGGCCACGCTACGATGTTAAAGAAAGAACATCAACGTATAAAAGCAATATAACGCTACCGTCGCTGTATTGGTCTTCAATCCTCAAGCAATCTGCATTTTGATTCATAACCGTGGAACGACACAGTGGACTGTGTGCTAATTTACGCATGCACTTAGGTATAATATAAAGTACCTACTGTGTGAAGAAGGTAAGACTACGATACTGTAAATTAAATTAACCTAGGTAAACATGCTGTGCTGTGTTTTTATAGAATTATTTCAATTTCTTTTATATGCCACTTTAGATAATCCTCCACCTCGACGCGACGGCGCTCTTTCCGAACTAACTTAGCATATTTAATAAGCAGCGACGACGATCGACGAGTAAGGTTAGTAATATTTTATTTAAAATAAACCATAAGGCAAAACTAAAAACAAGCGTGGGAATAAGGAGATTATGCAAAAAGCCAACATCACGCGGTGTTCCCAGGCGGTCACCCATCCAAGTACTGACCGCGCCCGACGTTGCTTAACTTCGGTGATCGGACGAGAACCAGTGTATTCAACGTGGTATGGACGTTGGCGAACTGCATGTTGTAATTGGGGAACAACACATACTGCATTCAACTGACCTACCTACGTTGAATTGGCACGTAAATAAGTAAGAGAGATTAATATATCATTTCAAACGTACGATTCACGTATGATTGAAAAACGTATTATTAGTCAGGTGGAAGTGGAAGGTGGTAAAAGGTAAACAGCAGATCAGGCGACACGACAACATCGATTCGAGCAGAGTAGAGTAGAGTAAGTACAATCCGAGCGGTGCGGTGCGGTGCGATGAACGTGCGGAGGAGCGTGCGGTGAGCGGCGACGGTGAAGCACTAGCGAGGAGCGAGTTAGCAGCGCAGCGCCGCGCCGGCAGAGTCCGGTCCGTTCCGTTCTCTCCGCGCCGAGCGGGGCCCGCAGTGGACGGCAAGCAGCCCGCCCGGGTGCTGAGCCCGATCGAGAGCGGCAAGCGGAAGGGCGCGCGGCTGATGGCGGGTGGCGAGCGCGCGGGCCACGTGGTCTACTTCGTGCAGGCGACCGTATTCTGCGACGTGCGCGACCACATGGACATCGCGCGCCGAGAGATCTTCGGCCCGCTGCAGCTGATCATGACGTTCTCGCAGATCGACGAGCTGCTGGAGCGCGCCAACGACACGCACTACGGCCTCGCCGCCGCCCTCTTCACCGGGGACTTGGACAAGGCCAACTATCTCATTCAGGTACCTACCTACCTCTCTCTGTCTTTTAATTATATTATTATAATACCTATAGTAGATATACTTACTAATTACAAATTAGTAATTATAGTAGTTGAATGTTGTTGAGTGATGAATGTTTACTGAATTTGAGAGTTTTTCTGTCGAACAGGGCCTGCGCGCCGGCACCATTTGGGTGAACGACTACAACGTTTTCGGCAACCAAGTGCCGTTCGGCGGCTACAAGCAGTACGGCATCGGCCGCGAGAATGGACCCTACGGTATACGCATTTATACCGAGGTGAAGAGCGTCACCGTAAAGATCACCGAGAAAAACTCGTCATTTCCCGTCGAACCCACACCGAACCACCAGACCCGATCTATTCGATCGAAGCCCGTTGCTCATTATACCTCGTTGTCAGTCATCCATCGTATTTACGTTTTTGAAGATGATCATAATCATTATATCCAATAATAAGAATGGCGCCAACCATATCTATTCTGAAGGTTTAACATTCAATTTCATCAGAGTTTATTAAGCCCGCACAAACGACACACAGCACTACCACGAAATAATTAAAATAATAGTCTTCCATTTTAGAATAAGCCTAATACTATTTGTTAGAGTTAAGCTTAATGAATATGAAAACGATACAGAAATAAATATTATATTTTATTCTTAAAATTTCTATTCTTTAATTTTTAACTTAAACCTATACACACTTGAAGTCGAGCCTTGGCGTTCAGCACGTTCCTACACTATAAAATACTACAATATCTGTGAAATATTTTCTTCGGCAATTATTAAATAGAAAATAAATTGAATCGCTTGAAAATGATGGAAAATAAATCACAATGAAAATAATATTTGCTTTACGTACCTATATAAATTTAAAAATAATAAATTTTCGGTTTTTATTTGTTAACCAAAACTTCAACGCCATCTACATTATATCATTGGCATACGTAGAAGTTAACAAAGTTTTTGTAAAACTTCCGTTAGGTGCCGCCACATTGGCACTTAAGCCTCCTGAAATAATAGAAGGTTAGTAGAAAAAAGGCTTAGACGGTTCTTTTGCTGGAATCTAAGGCATAAAGAATCGACGAGACGGGACTTGAGGTCGCTGAAATGTAGTAGCGTTTTCGTTGTGTAATCTTTTAATAAAGTGATCACATACAATGATGTGTTACGGTAGAGCCGCAGGCCAGATAGAGAAAGGTAGAGCCACGTCGCAATTGTATTGTTGAGAATGCAACAAGAATTGGTCGGCTCCTCCGGGAAAGGGCCACGCTACGATGTTAAAGAAAGAACATCAACGTATAAAAGCAATATAACGCTACCGTCGCTGTATTGGTCTTCAATCCTCAAGCAATCTGCATTTTGATTCATAACCGTGGAACGACACAGTGGACTGTGTGCTAATTTACGCATGCACTTAGGTATAATATAAAGTACCTACTGTGTGAAGAAGGTAAGACTACGATACTGTAAATTAAATTAACCTAGGTAAACATGCTGTGCTGTGTTTTTATAGAATTATTTCAATTTCTTTTATATGCCACTTTAGATAATCCTCCACCTCGACGCGACGGCGCTCTTTCCGAACTAACTTAGCATATTTAATAAGCAGCGACGACGATCGACGAGTAAGTTTAGTAATATTTTATTTAAAATAAACCATAAGGCAAAACTAAAAACAAGCGTGGGAATAAGGAGATTATGCAAAAAGCCAACATCACGCGGTGTTCCCAGGCGGTCACCCATCCAAGTACTGACCGCGCCCGACGTTGCTTAACTTCGGTGATCGGACGAGAACCAGTGTATTCAACGTGGTATGGACGTTGGCGATTGAACCTCTTCGCTGTGGGGAGGTATTCTGCTAATCGCCTTAGGTTATCAATCTTAGGCGATTGCCTAGGGTTAGGTAAATGGTCTAAGGGTCCATACGTACTCGTACGCTCGCACGTAAAACGCATTCTGACAACCAAATTTTTGACATTACTGGGTACTACTCCTTTGTTGATCTAGGTATTATTAAAGTACTGGATGCGTTATGTACTTATTATATGTATTTATTTAGGTACAATTCTACAACATAGGTACCTACTCGTAATTATTAACAAGTAATTGATATCGTACCTAATATTTAAAAACGGTGTGTCTGAAAAGCAATCAAGCCAATACAGCACGTGAAGGATCTGATGGATAGATAGATATAGTGTAGATAGTGAGTCTCTTATGTAGGTATGATTGATGGGGTGCGTTTGGCAGAAAAAAGCGCTAGCAAGCGCTTACAAGCGCTGAAATAGTTTTCGGCCTGGACACGATTGCTACTTCAGTAGCGCTGACACAATCCGCCATTTTGCTTATTTAATTTGTTTGTTTTGAAGTAGAGTTTATAAGTCGTTTTGTGCAATATTTTAGTTTTAAGTAATATAATGACATGAATAAACATATACATGTTATTAAAAAATCATGACTGGTAAGTTTTAAATATGAATACTTTACAAACATATGTTTAAATTAGGTTAGGTTCCCCAGTTAAAACTAACATCGTGTCCTGGAGGAAAATAGCTACTTACGATTTGACAGCGCTTACCGCTTACGATCGCCAGTTTGCTTACAAGCGCTTGCTAACGCTTTTTTCTGCCAAACGCACCTATTTAATATGTGTATAATGTGATCATTGATGTATGGAATAAAAAAATTATTTACGTATTTATTTATATTAAACTGCTACTCTGTATTTATGTGCTATGTGCCCAGTCAGAAGGGATACTTACCTAGTAGAAAAAAAATAATAAAATAGAATAATCAATGAAAATAGCAAAAAGCCAACATCACGCGGTGTTCCCAGGCGGTCACCCATCCAAGTACTGACCGCGCCCGACGTTGCTTAACTTCGGTGATCGGACGAGAACCGGTGTATTCAACGTGGTATGGACGTTGGCGAACTGCATGTTGTAATTAGGGAACAACACATACTGCATTCAACTGACCTACCTACGTTGAATTGGCACGTAAGTAAGTAGGAGAGATGAATATATCATTTCAAACGTACGATTCACGTATGATTGAAAAACGTATTATTAGTCAGGTGGATGTGGAAGGTGGTAAAAGGTAAACAGCAGATCAGGCGACACGACAACATCGATTCGAGCAGAGTAGAGTAGAGTAAGTACAATCCGAGCGGTGCGGTGCGGTGCGATGAACGTGCGGACGAGCGTGCGGTGAGCGGCGACGGTGAAGCACTGGCGAGGAGCGAGGTAGCAGCGCAGCGCTGCGCCGGCAGAGTCCGGTCCGTTCCGTTCTCTCCGCGCCGAGCGGGGCCCGCAGTGGACGGCAAGCAGCCCGCCCGGGTGCTGAGCCCGATCGAGAGCGGCGAGCGGAAGGGCGCGCGGCTGATGGCGGGTGGCGAGCGCGCGGGCCACGTGGTCTACTTCGTGCAGCCGACCGTATTCTGCGACGTGCGCGACCACATGGACATCGCGCGCCGAGAGATCTTCGGCCCGGTGCAGCTGATCATGACGTTCTCGCAGATCGACGAGCTGCTGGAGCGCGCCAACTACACGCACTACGGCCTCGCCGCCGCCCTCTTCACCGGGGACTTGGACAAGGCCAACTATCTCATTCAGGTACCTACCTACCTCTCTGTCTTTTAATTATATTATTATAATACGTATAGTCGATATACTTACTAATTACAAATTAGTAATTATGGTAGTTGACTGTTGTTGAGTGATGAATGTTTACTGAATTTGAGCGTTTTTCTGTCGAACAGGGCCTGCGCGCCGGCACCATTTGGGTGAACGACTACAACGTTTTCGGCAACCAAGTGCCGTTCGGCGGCTACAATCAGTACGGCATCGGCCGCGAGAACGGACCCTACGGTATACGCATTTATACCGAGGTGAAGAGCGTCACCGTAAAGTTCACCGAGAAAAACTCGTCATTTCCCGTCGAACCCACACCGAACCACCAGACCCGATCTATTCGATCGAAGCCCGTTGCTCATTATACCTCGTTGTCAGTCATCCATCGTATTTACGTTTTTGAAGATGATCATAATTATTATATCCAATAATAAGAATGGCGCCGATCATATATATTCTGAAAGTTTAACATTCAATTTCATCAGAGTTTATTAAGCCCGCACAAACGACACACAGCACTACCACGAAATAATTAAAATAATAGTCTTCCATTTTAGAATAAGCCTAATACTATTTGTTAGAGTTAAGCTTAATGAATATGAAAATTGTACAGAAATAAATATTATATTTTATTCTTAAAATTTCTATTCTTTAATTTTTAACTTAAACCTATACACACTTGAAGTCGAGCCTTGGCGTTCAGCACGTTCCTACACTATAAAATACTACAATATCTGTGAAATATTTTCTTCGGCAATTATTAGATAGAAAATAAATTGAATCGCTTGAAAATGATGGAAAATAAATCACAATGAAAATAATATTTGCTTTACGTACCTATATAAATTTAAAAATAATAAATTTTCGGTTTTTATTTGTTAACCAAAACTTCAACGCCATCTACATTATATCATTGGCATACGTAGAAGTTAACAAAGTTTTTGTAAAACTTCCGTTAGGTGCCGCCACATTGGCACTTAAGCCTCCTGAAATAATAGAAGGTTAGTAGAAAAAAGGCTTAGACGGTTCTTTTGCTGGAATCTAAGGCATAAAGAATCGACGATACGGGACTTGAGGTCGCTGAAATGTCTTTAGTAGCGTTTTCGTTGTGTAATTTTTTAATTAAGTGATCACATACAATGATGTGTTACGGTAGAGCCGCAGGCCAGATAGAGAAAGGTAGAGCCACGTCGCAATTGTATTGTTGAGAATGCAACAAGAATTGGTCGGCTCCTCCGGGAAAGGGCCACGCTACGATGTTAAAGAAAGAACATCAACGTATAAAAGCAATATAACGCTACCGTCGCTGTATTGATCTTCAATCCTCAAGCAATCTGCATTTTGATTCATAACCGTGGAACGACACGGTGGACTGTGTGCTAATTTACGCACGCACTTGGGTATAATATAAAGTACCTACTGTGTGAAGAAGGTAAGACTACGATACTGTAAATTAAATTAACCTAGGTAAACATGCTGTGCTGTGTTTTTATAGAATTATTTCAATTTCTTTTATATGCCACTTTAGATAATCCTCCACCTCGACGCGACGGCGCTCTTTCCGAACTAACTTAGCATATTTAATAAGCAGCGACGACGATCGACGAGTAAGTTTAGTAATATTTTATTTAAAATAAACCATAAGACAAAACTAAAAACAAGCGTGGGAATAAGGAGATTATGCAAAAAGCCAACATCACGCGGTGTTCCCAGGCGGTCACCCATCCAAGTACTGACCGCGCCCGACGTTGCTTATCTTCGGTGATCGGACGAGAACCGGTGTATTCAACGTGGTATGGACGTTGGCGATTGAACCTCTTCGCTGTGGAGAGGTATTCTGCTAATCGCCTTAGGTTATCAATCTTAGGCGATTGCCTAGGGTTAGGTAAATGGTCTAAGGGTCCATACGTACTCGTACGCTCGCACGTAAAACGCATTCTGACAACCAAATTTTTGACATTACTGGGTACTACTCCTTTGATGATCTAGGTACTATTAAAGTACTGGATGCGTTATGTACATATTATATGTATTTACCTAGGTACAATTCTACAACATAGGTACCTACTCGTAATTATTAACAAGTAATTGATATCGTACCTAATATTTAAAAACGGTGTGTCTGAAAAGCAATCAAGCCAATACAGCACTTGAAGGATCTAATGGATAGATAGATATAGGCTTGAGTCTCTTATGTAGGTATGATTGATGGGGTGCGTTTGGCAGAAAAAAGCGCTAGCAAGCGCTTACAAGCGCTGAAATAGTTTTCGGCCAGGACACGATTGCTACTTCAGTAGCGCTGACACAATCCGCCATTTTGCTTATTTAATTTGTTTGTTTTGAAGTAGAGTTTATAAGTCGTTTTGTGCAATATTTTAGTTTTAAGTAATATAATGACATGAATAAACATATACATGTTATTAAAAAATCATGACTGGTAAGTTTTAAATATGAATACTTTACAAACATATGTTTAAATTAGGTTAGGTTCCCCAGTTAAAACTAACATCGTGTCCTGGAGGAAAATAGCTACTTACGATTTGACAGCGCTTACCGCTTACGATCGCCAGTTTGCTTACAAGCGCTTGCTAACGCTTTTTTCTGCCAAACGCACCTATTTAATATGTGTATAATGTGATCATTGATGTATGGAATAAAAAAATTATTTACGTATTTATTTATATTAAACTGCTACTCTGTATTTATGTGCTATGTGCCCAGTCAGAAGGGATACTTACCTAGTAGAAAAAAAATAAAAAATAATAAAATAGAATAATCAATGAAAATAGCAAAAAGCCAACATCACGCGGTGTTCCCAGGCGGTCACCCATCCAAGTACTGACCGCGCCCGACGTTGCTTAACTTCGGTGATCGGACGAGAACCGGTGTATTCAACGTGGTATGGACGTTGGCGAACTGCATGTTGTAATTGGGGAACAACACATACTGCATTCAACTGACCTACCTACGTTGAATTGGCACGTAAGTAAGTAGGAGAGATGAATATATCATTTCAAACGTACGATTCACGTATGATTGAAAAACGTATTATTAGTCAGGTGGAAGTGGAAGGTGGTAAAAGGTAAACAGCAGATCAGGCGACACGACAACATCGATTCGAGCAGAATAGAGTAGAGTAAGTACAATCCGAGCGGTGCGGTGCGGTGCGATGAACGTGCGGAGGAGCGTGCGGTGAGCGGCGACGGTGAAGCACTAGCGAGGAGCGAGGTAGCAGCGCAGCGCCGCGCCGGCAGAGTCCGGTCCGTTCAGTTCTCTCCGCGCCGAGCGGGGCCCGCAGTGGACGGCAAGCAGCCCGCCCGGGTGCTGAGCCCGATCGAGAGCGGCGAGCGGAAGGGCGCGCGGCTGATGGCGGGTGGCGAGCGCGCGGGCCACGTGGTCTACTTCGTGCAGCCGACCGTATTCTGCGACGTGCGCGACCACATGGACATCGCGCGCCGAGAGATCTTCGGCCCGGTGCAGCTGATCATGACGTTCTCGCAGATCGACGAGCTGCTGGAGCGCGCCAACGACACGCACTACGGCCTCGCCGCTGCCCTCTTCACCGGGGACTTGGACAAGGCCATATATATATAGATATTCACCAAGCTTGTGCTGTTGCTGACGTTCGGTAAGATAGTCTGTTAGAAGGGCGTGAGGCAGACCTCTTATACCATATTTATATAGTTTGTTTAACAGGATAGGAATAGACACGGCGTCGAACGCCTTGGCCAAATCCAAAAAGACTCCGAGACATTTGTTACCAGAGTCCAGTTGCTCACTTATTTCTTCAGTTAAAGCTAACACAGCGTCCTGAGTAGAAATTCCATTTCTAAAACCAAATTGGTTTTTAGAGAGCAGGTTGTTATCTATGAGATATTTTTTCAATCTATTGTTTATTAGTTTCTCTAGTATTTTTGATAGTACTGTTAGCACAGAAATTGGTCTGTAGTTGTCCACATCATCTTTACTTCCACTTTTATGTATAGGGGTTACTAATGCCCTTTTAAATGTTATGGGAAATCGGCCACTTTTAAAGCAAAGATTGCAGATATGGCAAATTATAGGTGTAAGGTTGTGTCTGGCCATTTTAATAAATGATGATGTTGGAATGTTATCCCATCCTGGGGCAGACTCATTAGAGAGATCGCTTATGACCGAATTTATTTCCAGCGGTTCGGTATCTAGAAGAACAAAAAAATTCATTGGGGTTGGCATTTTAGTCATGTAATTATTTACTATAGGAAGGAAGGGCAGAGTTTTTTTAAATTTTCAGCCTAGTTTTTGCCTATACTAAAAAAGTGATCATTAATAAAATTAGGAGATTCTACAGGGGAGGACGCAATAGTTGTAAGTTTATGTGTGTCGTCCGTATTATCTTTATTAACATAGCAAATTGATTTAATATTTTTCCATAGCATTTTCGAGTTATTTTTACATTATCCAATTTTCTCCTTTCATAATTATTTTTAAGCTTCCGGTCAAGTTTATGACAGTAATTTCTGTAGCGTGTATATATATATATAATATATATATATATATATATATATATATATATATATATATATATATATATATATATATATATATATATATATATATATATATATATATATATATATATATACGTTATTTTTAAAACTTGATTATGAGGAGTATAATACCGGTGGATGAGAGAACTATCGGGATGATGTAAACATTTTGTGCATTTTATTGAGTTTTAATTTCTATGCCAAGTTCTTGATATTCACTCGGTTTTTCGGATAATGTAGCTTGTATGTTATGTGAGTTTAGTATTGCTATATCTATCAGGTAAACTGTTTTATTGGTTTTATCGTGAACGGTAATGTCAGGTCTATTGCAATGAATAGTTTTATCTGTTATTATGGTCGCCACACACGGTCAGTTCAACTGATCAGTTGGAATGATCAGTTGAACTGACCGTGTGTGTCGTCCATTACTCTTCAGTGTTCGGTCTTTTAGCAATACTCAATGGAATTTAAAAAAGTTCGAAAAAGCCTTTACATTTTGTTTAGATTTTGTTAGATAAGACAATGGGGTATGAACTCACTTAAAACGGAATTTAGTTGAGCTCCTAAACTTTTTGTAAGTTTGCCTACAAAATAAAGAGGCTTTCTCCACGGTATAATATTATGTACTCCACGATATGATGGGGAATGTTGCCTCTTTGGAAGAAGGCCGTGACCTACCTTGGATGTCGGATTGACAGGATGTTACGTATGACTGCGCACGTTGACTCTGCTATACGCAAAGCTCGATGTGCGCGGGTAATGCTCCGCCCTGTCCTGACATCCAAGTTACCGACAAAGTCGAAGTTAACCATCTATAAAACCTACATAAGACCCCTGCTAACATACGCTGCTCCGGCCTGGTATGCACTCCTGAGCGATCGTCAGAAGCGGCGACTTCAGGCCCAGCAGAGTTTGTCATTACGAACTATAGTCGGTGCGGGTCGCTACGTCCGTAATGACGTCATAGCGGCCAACCTTAAGATGGAGAGCCTACATGAATTCGTGGTCCAGCTGGCGCGCGGTATGTTCGACCGCGCCGACAACGGGCCACACGAACACCTCAACGGCTTCGCGCCGTTGCACTCTCGGCCGTCGGACGGGCGACCCTATCCAAGAGAACTCCTCCCTAAAAGGCCAACTCCGACAAGTAATTTGTGTTAAACACAAATTACAAGATAACCTATTTTAATGAAAAATTTAACCGACCGCGACAATAGTCGTTAAAACAACGCCTTCACCATCAAGGCGCCCAGGACCGGCACCCTGTAGTGTGCCGTGAGGAACATCCGGGTAAAGGGGTATACCCCGAGGCCCGAGACCTGCACGGCACTATGCCCTGCAGAGGACAACAACGACGTTGCCTCTTTGACGTTATGTTATGTTATTACTTATTATAAATCAATTATGTCTGTTTACATTATAATTTAAAATCCGCAATTTACGTGCCGACGATTGTTAGACAAAAAAATCAGAAAAAAGACATTTTTTACTATAATAATCAATATAAATGTAATATCTATGTTTAGAGTTTAGAAACGCTCGACAATGGCAAACCGTACTTGGCGTCTTACTACGGTGATGTGGCTGCAGTATCCAGGAACCTGCGGTACTACGCGGGCTGGGCCGACAAGAACCACGGCTTCGTGTTGCCCACTGATGGAAATTACTTCGCGTACACACGACACGAGCCTGTCGGTAAGTTATGACATGGAGTTTTATTACTACAGTAGTTTTTTTATTCAGTTTTAATAATAATGTTTATGTAAAAATTACATGTCTTTATACGTCCCACATCTGGACACAGGCCACATATCAAAGAGGATTATTTAGGTCAAGGAAATGTCCGTCGCGCTGCCCCTTTACGTGTTGGCGGATTGTACATGTCGTCGAAATGATATTTTTAATATTTCTCTGACATTCAGGCTTCCTCACGATGTTTTTCTGCGCCATCATGTGGTAAATCATCACTTAAAATTTCAATTAATAGTTTCATTAGTGCTGGCAGGGTTCGAACCCGGATTGCTCGCTTAGTAACTGTGAAATTTACAGCGTAAGTGCACGCCACGCCACTGAGCAGCCACGGCTCTTCGATGTTCACTTAAATAATGTTTTTGTGATTGCTGTTGAAGACATTATAGCAGTATTACCGGTATTCAGATTCATCAACGTGGGTATGTGGGTGTGGCACATCCATATCTTTAATTGATGTACCAAGCGATCATAAGAAGATAATAGATGACGAAACGTGCGAAAACACTGTTAGTATCGACCGCTGTTTTATTTATTTATAAGTTTATATCACAAACAATGTTATATACAGAGCCTAATTTTTATTTAAGGATACGGGATGCGGTAATTTACTAGATCCTGAGCTAGGTCTCTCTCCTGGGCACAGACCTTTCACTTCTGAGAGAATTTAGTGTTAGTTGCAGACTTCACGTGTCTTTGATTTTTTTTCTCAGACATGCAGGTTTCCTTACAAAGTTTTCATTCACCGCCCAGTGCGTGTTAAGCCAGCATTAGGTCCTAAGCGGATAATCAGAAATTTGAGTACACGAGCAAACCGAATTCGAACCCGCCGGCACAAAGAAGTAGTTAATTAGAATTTCAAGTGGTGATTTACCACATGATCAGAGGTAGGGTAATAATCGTGAGGAAACGGGCATGTCTGAAAAATAAAACATTCTCTCTGAAATTTCTTTAAAACTCTAAACTCAGAAATTGAAAGAGGTCTGTGCTCAGCATGGAGACAAACTCTAAATTTTGGCCATTGTGAAACTTGAGATTGTCTTTGAATACCGGTCCTATATTACTTGATTGCCACTAACTTTAGAAACATTAAAACATATACGTGTCTCATGTAGAACATTCTCGCTTTTTGAACGCTCTTATTATTTACTGATAATCAAAATTTTTGAATTAAACTCCGAGTCTAAATTCTCAGGCGTTTAAAAGGTCGGTAGAGCAGCCAGTGCTAAGAAAATTAATATAAGTACAGAATACTAGAAGCGTCTGCCTAGAATATTAATAACATGTTTGAACATTCGAAAGATTTATTATTGACTTTATTTCAAAACGACGTAGCTTGGTCGCAAACAGCGTTTTTTCTAGGTATCAAAAACTACTCTTTTTTGTTTACTATGGTCATCACGATACGAGGTGATCATGTCGATTATGTTGCTTTTAGATATATTATATACACTACTCAAAGCAACTTAGGGCTCATTCGATTTGTTTTCGGAATTTCGACCGTATTTTTACCGCTTTATCGCTGATTTGCGAATTGAAGAATGTAGACTTAAGTCGGTAGACAAAAAACTTACAACTATCATTACAGGATTAATTACCTAATGCGATAGTGTAGCTCTCTAACTGATTTTTATTAATTATTTAATTTTTGTAATAAATTTGTCAAACAAATTTGTTTAAACAATGTTGTCTTTGTGAATTCACTAAGTGTACAACAAAACAGGTCCGTCTCACAAGCTAAATTAAGTTGAGCGTGCGGAGTGCGCGCGTTAGAAGCGCTTCACTCAAAACGTTAGTCCGACCTAGCGGCTCCACCAACAGTCGCGGCTGCCATCGGCACCACACATACCTCTCAGGAACACATAGAATATTTCAGCATTATACAATTTTTCTCGCAGTATTTTAAAAATATACGAGGTGAGCGCGAGTTCCCTCCAAACTCTGAGTTCATTAAATCCTACCATACCTAATATAAACAAAGTTGGATACATTAAAGGATAAAATGGATAGACACCATTGTAACGCAAAGATAAATGTCTAATCAATTTAATTTGTACTCTCTATCATGAGACTACACTTAGTTTTATGCGGAGCCCCGATGACTGCATTACATTCAAGTTTACTAAGTACCAATGCATTATATAAGGCGATAATCGCTTTTATGTTTGTGAATCCCACTGTACGAAGTACTAATTCCTAGATTTCTGTAAGCTCTTTTACAGATGCTCATGATGTGACCATAAAAAGTAAGCTTTGTGTTAAAAGTTACTCCTAAATCCTTAACTTCTCTAAACTCGTCATCAGCACACCGTTAATGAGATAGTTATGTAAAATAGGAATGTGTGTGCGAGAAAAAGTAATTACAACTTAAAGCTGTTAAATCGCAGGAGATTGTCTTTGCTACAATTCACAACCCTGCCTATGTCCCTTTGTAGTCAGGCACACTTATCCCTTAAATCGAATCAGCATCTTACATATTCGTACTTATCTAATCACTTGTGTGATGCACAGAAATAGTAAATATTATTACGATTTCTGTGGATGCATCGCATAGAAAACATTTTGGCATTTTATCGCCGTTTTGCATTTGTTTCATTTTTCACATTTCCACAACGACTGGATTTCGACATCATAATATGGCCTCTCTTATCACTTCCAGAGCGGTAGTTTTGCTTTAAGAGTACTATTCAAAGAGATTGGTAGCTTTAAGCTTCGGTGTGTCGTCACGGTATGCGATTCAAAATATAATACAATACAATACTCTTTATTGCACAAAAAATATAGAAGTGTGCATAAATAGTAGATAAAAAATTATACATAACATATATATATATACATAACACACACATATATATATATATATATATATATATATATATATATATATATATATATATATATAAAAAATTATACATCTGCATATGTTATCTATTTGTTCTATCCAGTTTATATCTTCATCTAACGTTACTCCCAGAAATTTTGTACATGTAACTTTTTTTACTTTTGGTATATTAAGTTTAATATTATGATTTGAATTGATAATTTAGATAAATGAGATTTATCTAAATTAATTTTCAAATTATTTACGTCAAGCCATTCTATTAAATTGTCAATAAATTGTATTATTAATGTCATCTTCATGATTCCTAATTGTAGAGTTGAACTGGTAGCTATTTCGTTTTAAAAAGGGGATTTGTGTGCATGACACTATTTACTGCAAAATGACTCGTAAAGAAAAACGAAACGTTTTTAAATATAGAAACCAGGCATTAGTGATGATAATAAGTAATAGTAAACTCTCCAGAATGCATGCAGTGCGACTGAAATTGAACAGAGCACACCGTGCAGCGTATCTAAGGTTTGCACGCAAACATCTCTATTAAAGCGTGGGCAACTGGAGGACAGTGCCCTTTACATATGAGTGTATAGTTAAATTTTTCTGTGATGAGAAACGGGTGTGTGGAGAAAACCAGTAAAACGTTTGTTGGGCCTTTGCATTCGAGAAACTGATCGCTTTGGAGAGCCCAGTAATGTGCTGTGGGGCGGAATCAGTCTGATGGGTAAAACGGAGTTGATATTATAAGATGAGGATAACGGGGCCGACAGCTACGTCCAACAGGCCATTTTATTTTTTTTATTTATTTAAAAAAACTTTATTGCACTTAAAATGTACAATTGGCGGACTTAATGCCTTTAGGCATTCTCTACCAGTCAACCATTAACTAAGCAGAGAACTTTAGCAGGTGCCATAAAATATGTGGATAATTTATACGTAAATGTAAATATATAAATAGACATAGCATAAGTGTAAATACAAAAATAAATATATACAACTACAATTAACCTATGTAATATATGATACATTTCATACATAATGTTTAACTAGTACATAATACATACATTTTAAGTACACTTACATACGAACATAACTAAAACAAATTAAATAATTTAAAATGTCAAGTCACATATAAGCAGAAACAATTAAATATGAAAGTTACTTGCTGGAAGAAGAAAGGTAGTGATCAGTCACCATCCTCTTAAATGTAGCAACAGAAGTCGGTTTTTTGATATGAGGGGGTAATTTATTCCATAGCCTTATGGCCTCAGCGGCGAAAGACTGAGACATAAATTAGGTACGGCGAGGAAAAACACATAATGTAGTTCCCTCGGAGGATCGCAGGTTACGATCGTGAGAAGAACCCACCAAATACTGAAACTTGCATTTCAGGTATTGGTGAGTGCATGGATCATATAGGATTGAAAAAAGCGTGCGAAGAATTTTAATACATCTACGCTGATGGATAGGTAGCCATTTAAGCTTAGAACGATATATGGATACATGGTCATCCCATATTCACAGCGAATTGTTCGGGATTTCATCACCTCCTGACTTTATTCATTTTGACTATGATTATTTGCCGTGGCCTAATATGAGTCCCGACTTTAACTTTGAGAAAGTAGTTTGTTCAGAATCGTTTACTGAATCGATTTCTATCATTTTTAATATAGGTAACTTTTTATCCCAAAAATAATTAAAACTACGTAAATTACAGTCACACTAAATCTGTACGGTCAAAACAAACTGAAATGGACCGTAACTTAAGGCAATAAGACTTTTAAGAGTGCAGTTTTATTTGTATTATTACTAATTCGGTCATTCAATAAAAGTAAAGAAAAATGAACTTTATTTCAAGCACGTTAAAGTCTTTGCGTTCGTGGATTTGTACTGTGACCACAACATTGTTCCGGAATTAGTATAACTAATTTAATAATCAGTGTATAAAAATGTTTAACTAAAAATTCAGTGCATGTATTATGATTATAACATAATAAACTAATTGGGGTGTCTGAGGGTGTGCGTTAATTTCATATTGCACGTTGCACCTATCCGTCAAAATATAAAATTATAATATCCTTTTATGTTCTGTTAGTCAGGCAGAAATCGCTTAAAGCGATATGACCACCGTTTGTAGTCATAAGTTTTCTGTTATTGTAATTAACTTTGTTCAAAGTCAATAAAGAGTTAATCATTTTTTTGTTTAACATGACTGAAGCAGCGCTATGGACTAATTGGTCCATAACTCCATAACCCTCTCTGAAATAGATGACATAATACTTTCTTAACTTTAATTTTTCTATTATTTAAAGGCGTATGCGGTCAAATCATTCCATGGAACTTCCCGTTACTGATGGCGGGTTGGAAACTAGGCCCGGCGCTCGCAACTGGCAACACCGTAATCTTGAAGCCGGCGGAACAAACACCCCTCACTGCTTTATACTTAGCCCAATTGACTAAGGTAATGTATAGTTTTATTTTTGTGTTGTTTTATTACATAAAACTCAAAAATCTGACAGAATTGATTGAAAAAATATCCAGAATATTTCTTGTAATTGTTTAACTTCGTCCAGAATTTTTCATTTAACATTATTCTGTAAGTCTTGTCGTGGTTTAACTTTGATAACTTCTTAGTTATAAGTGTTGCTTTGTTGATTAAGAACCTCATCGTATACCACAATTACAATACGTTTTTCATGTGGTAAAATCAACAGAGATAACAATAAATAATAACAGACCACTTACCGTAACTCATTAAAAGGAAAACATTTGTATAATTAGGAAAATAATGAATGATATAACTAGTAAAACGGCGAGACTTTGGGTCATTTTTGCTGCTAAGTAAGTGCTGCAGCCATCACTTGCTTTTTTTTATAAAAAAGGGTGACAAACTAGCACAAAGTTCATCTTATGGTAAGTGAACGCTGCGGACCTTAGACAATTAAAAATCAAAATGCAGATGCGTTGTCAGTTGTTACCCGTGAGGACTAATATGGAATGCCTCGTTTCCATTAAAAAGGGTCTCCGGTCTCTACACTCTACAACCGTAATATAGCTGCAGTGTGACTCCACCATGTACGCTACATACTGGACTGGATTATTTAGCTGGAATGTAGTAATTTCCTCACAGCAATAATAATTTCCCTAGTAAGGCCTAACTGCAATTCATTAAGATTAGATTATTCCCTGGTAAGTGCCGACTTGATCATTTTGGCAACAGGCCGTGACTGCAGCACAATGAGTTCATGGACTTTTTACGCTACTAGAAATTCTTGATTAATAATTGGGTTCAATATTACAATAAGTGTGAGTTTTTTTTTCTCGTTGTATCGGTAAATATTGGGAGCAAATGTCTATTAGGTATTTCGCTACGGTAGGCAAATGTCAGTTTTGTTTTAAGTAATATTACTGATAATCATTGACGATGTCTTACGTTATCTCGGGTCAGTATGATAATTTGCAATGTTAGGTCATATCTGCTTTAAAAAAATATTGATAAGTAACTGCAAATTATTTTTGTCTTGTCAATAAGGAGACACGAAATTACTTTGTAATTTCTGTAAAGATATGGTGAATACCATTTAGACAAGTTCCTCAACCTGGGTCATTCCATGTCAAATCAACACACTGATTCAGGCTTGATGTCTGAGATTTATGAAAAAATACCAAATTTCGGTTATGTAGCATAATTATTTTTGAAGTTATTAATTTTTAGAGATTTAAATTATTTATGAAAAATTTCATGTTTTTGGCACCTTTGGATGCCCATAAACTGAGTGTATTACATTACCAGTGATGATATAAACCTGGGAGTGTTCTCATTTTAAAGCTGTTGAATGGGTCTTTAGTATGATATGGTATTTCAAAAAATTACCAAATATAGTTTATAACGTCTTAATACATACAGCAAAATTTTATCATGGGATCTCATTGGGATCAAGAGATACAGGGCTTCAAAAATACACGTTTTATGAAAAATACCAGAATTAGTATTGATTCAGAAAATTTTGAATAGTTCATTGAATGAAACAAGCAACAAATTACAATGAAACAAGCAGTGGGTATTACTTTAACATTTTTTTTAATGCAGAAAGGTCACATTGACACCTATATTATGGCTAAAGTTAATGGTTAACAAATTAATTAATTAAAGTTAAGGGTTAAAAAATTATTATACAGTCTACGTCGGTCTTTCAATATAAAAAATATAATAAACAAATGAATATAACAAATTAATTTATTAATTCTAGAATCGTTGTAAGATATATTTGTTCACTTCGCTGTCTGGTAAACTTTATGTTCGGCCAGTCTGTGTGACGGGGTTCACTTTCACTTTGTGCATATTCACATCTGCAAAAAGAATCCACAGTGTCCGCTTCCGCCTTGTGAAAGTTGATTTTCCCCTGAGGGAAATCCCCTTTTATCTGAGTAAAAGGGGATTTCCCTCTACTTGTAGACCAATCAGCTTCAGTTTTCTTTTAGAGAGGTTTCCAAACATGGTACTATAATCACTGCGTTTTTTATGGATAATCTATATATTAATTTAGTTTATTGTTTAGTAATTTAGTTAGTTTCATATATTAATTTGATAGTGTCCCGCACACTGCATAGCAAAATTTGTAATTAAAATTTAGTAAAAATTTTACTAATTTGGTACATTATTTATAAAACATTTATATTTCTGAAGCCCTGTATCTCTTGATCCTATTGAGATCCCATGATAGAATTTTACTATGTGTATTAAAACATTATAAACTATATTTGATAATTTTTTGAAATTTTTAAAATTGTCACTAAAAAAATATAAAATTTAAAATTTTATTTAAATTGTAACCTATCTTGTGGCGTATCATATTAAAGCTCCATTCAATAGCTTTAAAATGGGACCACTTCCAGGTTTATATAATCATTGGTTGTCAGTCTATACTCTCTAGACATCCAAAGAGGCCAAAACATGAATTTTTTTATAAAAAATTATATCTTTTTAAATTAATAACTTCAAAAATAATTGTGCTATGTTGCTGCATAGAAAAAAGTCATGAAAAACTGAGACATCAATTCTGAAAATCTCCCAAAATTGTGTAAAATTGACATGGAATGGCCCACCTCTTTTGCTTCTTTCACAGTCCCAGTCACTTAAGCCAAAAAAGATGCTGAACCTCGGAATGAGAGATAATAAGCTGAAAACTTCTAAAAATCCTTTATTTTGGTACATTTTAAATGTTGTCTCAAAATTCTCATAAAATCGATTAAGGCAAATCGTCCCTACAATGAGAGAGGTTGCAGGATGTACTGTGTGGACTTTCGCCTGCTGATGAAAAATAAGAGACTAATATTGTGAGCTGTGTGCATTGTAGTTTTCGGTTTTTGTCTGTTGCCAAAAGTACATATTTTGAAGTACATACAAGTCTCGATATGGACGAATTGTGTCATTATAAAATTAAATGTTGTTACAGGAAGCGGGATTCCCACCAGGTGTTGTAAATGTGTTGCCCGGCTTTGGTGACACTGGTGCTGCTGTCGTTGACCACCCAGATGTTGACAAAATCGCTTTTACCGGTATGCACACATGCGCCAACGCAGAATTTTAATACAATGAGAAAGATTCACCTCATATCGTCCCATTGTATGGAGGTAAAAGCGAAAAAGGGGAAACAAGCTAAAACACTGCAATTGCCAATTGCAAATTGCCTGCCAAGCATGGCAACTATGGCAAATTTATATTTAAATATCTAGCTATTAAAACAGATTAATATGTGCACCGAAAATTGAGGATTCATTTGTTTTTAAGAAATTACAAAATTCATTAAAAATACATAATATCCATGCTTTAAAGTTTCTTCTGGATTCGAAGTCGATTAAAAGGAGTAACTTTGTCACCAGGCTCGACTGAAGTGGGCAAGGCTATTCAGCGCGGCGTCGCGGACAGCATCAAGCGGCTGACGCTGGAGCTGGGCGGCAAGTCGCCCAACATTGTGTTCGCCGACGCGGACCTCGAGTACGCCGTGGAGAAAGCGCACATGGCCGTGTTCTATAACATGGGACAGTGCTGTTGCGCAGGTTACATTTTGATTTTTATACGTAATACTGCATACACAAGTTAATTTAGCTCGTGACATGACATAAAACACAATATAAGCACAACATTTTTATATAAAAGATTTCATTTTCATTAAATCATTTGATTTGATTAAGATAATAGTGACCCGCCCTAGGTGGGGTTTTATTTATTTCGTAATATAGATTTGAGATAACCATTAATAACTATTTATATTATGTTTTATCAATTTTTCGATTTCACAAAAAACACCTACAAGAAACCTTGGCAGGGAATAGAGTGAATGGGGCACTACACTCTATTATGCAAAATCAGAATGTGTCAAAAAAGGCACGTGTAGTAATTCATAATGCTGTGTTAGTCCCTACTTTAATGTTTGGTAGTGAAAGCTGGGTGTGGCAGAAGAAGCACGAAAGTAGAATAAATGCTGTAGAAATGCGGTCTTTAAGGAATATGCTAGGGTTGAATCTGAATGACAGGGTGAGAAATTGCGTGATAAGGGATAAATGTGGTATGCAAGATGATGTTGTGACCAGGATTAAGAAAGGAATGCTTCGGTGGTTTCGTCATGTGGAAAGAATGAATGAGGAAAGAGTGACAAAGCAAATTTAAATGGCAGATGTGAACGGCAGAGTCGGGAAGGGACGCCCTAGAAGAAAGTTCGACCAAATTGGCGATATTTTGAAAATGGGCCACGTTAGAAGTACCCTTAACCGACGAGCATGTATGCGTAGGTATATGGATGTAAAAGAAGGCGAAAGAGGTATGTCAAGATCGTGCCAAATGGAAGTCCGTAGTCTCTGCCTACCCCTCTGGGTGACAGGCGTGAGTGTTTATGTTATGTTTTAAGAAAGCTTGGCCTGGTATGGTCTTTTGGTATAATTTTTTATTACTATGTGAAGGCAATTTTAGGGAATACTAAGGCCAACTTCCAATAGATTTTTAATTACTTATCTCTTTCAATGGATTTTCGAACTGAGATTGGTGACAGAGAAAACAGTAAGGTGTGAGATGTCTGGCAATCTTCAGTGCTTTCACTAAGCGTGGCAATAAAAGGAAATCTTTTCTATGGAATATGTTGAGTTTTACGGGGTATTTAAGAAGATGGTAGTTTTTTAGGGTTCCGTAGTCAACTAGGAACCCTTATAGTTTCGCCATGTCTGTCTGTCCGTCTGTCCGTCCTCGCTTAATCTCTGTGACCGTTAGCACTAGATAGCTGAAATTTGGTACCAATATGTGTATCAATCACGCCGACAAAGTGGTAAAATAAAAATTGGAAAAAAATGTTTTATTAGGGTAGCCCCCCTATATTTTTTTTAATTTCAACCCTAACGTGTGATATATTGTTGAAAAGATATTTAAAAATAAATAGGGGTTTAGTAAGGTTAGTAAGGTGTAGGTAAATTTCGGAAATAATCGCTCCAAAAGTAAAAAACAATGTCCCCCCCCTCTAACTTTTGAACCATAAGTTTAGAAAATTTGAAAAAATCTGAAAAGTAGAACTTTATAAGGACTTTCTAGGAAAATCATTTTGAACTTGGATGGAAACAACAGTACCCACTACCGGGAGCAGTTGCAGGAGCGCGGAGCGCTGCTGGAGCGCGAACATAATGGATACCCACCTTTAAACTCATAAGTGGGAACACTTATTGTGACGGACGGGAAACTACGGAACCCTACACTGAGCGTGGCTCGACACGCTCTTGACCGCTTTTTTTGTTTTCTATGGACCCTTTAACTAGAACCCTTTGTGTTTCTGCATTTTCTAAAGTTTTGTTTATCAGTCGAGTAGATAGTTTTGATGGCCTTAGAATTGTTGATTATCGCATTAAATTAAGTGTGAACTATTTCTATATGTGTTTAAATTTATATTTCTTAAAGAGAAAGTGAGTAAATTTAGGTAAGATCTGCGTAAACTGATGATTAAAACTACTTTTACGGATTTAAAACAAAAATGTAAAAGTAGTTTTAATCAATGTGTGGTGTTCGCGTAAATAAGTAATAAGAAATCATTATATAAATGACGTTTTTCGTAGTTTGAACCATATCTTCTGCCCTTCTTCAGTTGTGTGCATTCTCACAGTCATCATTATTTTTAATATCACCGTCGATAATACGAAAAGGTGTTTCATCTTTTGAGGCAGAAGTGTATATTTTCCTAGTCATAGTGTGGTGATAGTGAACGCAAATGAAAGGAGGGCGGGAATTTCATTAATTAGTAACTTAAGTATTTCGTATTCGATACGATCTATACGAGTGAATTTACATGTGTGTACGCAGGTTCTCGTACTTTCGTCGAGGATTCTATATACGATAAGTTCGTTGAAATGTCGGTGGAGCGGGCGAAGCGGCGCGTGGTGGGCGACCCGTTCGCCGCAGAGACCGAGCAGGGCCCGCAGGTGGATGGCGAGCAGCACGCCCAGGTGCTGCGCCTGATCGAGAGCGGCAAGCGGCAGGGCGCGCGGCTCGTGGCGGGTGGCGAGCGCGCGGGCCATGTGGGCTACTTCGTGCAGCCGACCGTATTCTGCGACGTGCGCGACCACATGGACATCGCGCGCCGAGAGATCTTCGGCCCGGTGCAGCAGATCATGAAGTTCTCGAAGATCGACGAGCTGCTGGAGCGCGCCAACGACACGCACTACGGCCTCGCCGCCGCCCTCTTCACCAGGGACTTGGACAAGGCCAACTATCTCATCCAGGTACCTACCTACCTCTCTCTGTCTTTTAATTATATTATTATAATATGTATAGTAGATATACTTACTAATTACTAATTATGTAGTTATTGTAGTAGTTGACTGTTGAGTGATAAATGTTTACTGAATTTAAGCGTTTCTCTGTCGAACAGGGCCTGCGCGCCGGCACAGTTTGGGTAAACGACTACAACGTTTTCGGCAACCAAGTGCCGTTCGGCGGCTACAAGCAGTCCGGCATTGGCCGCGAAAACGGACCCTACGGTATACGCAATTACACCGAGGTGAAGAGCGTCATCGTAAAGATCACCGAGAAAAACTCGTAATTTCCCGTCGAACCCACACCGAACCACCAGACCCGATCTATTCGATCTGTTAGATTGTCCTATTCAGCACTTATAAAAAAAATACAGTACTGAAATTTCGACAACTATTTATTAATTAAAAGTTTTACTCGTACACAAGTTCGGACATAGAATTTCTACTATTACATAAAACTTATACGCGACTTGGATTATAACAGCGCGATAGCCCTGGCGAAGGGCAGAGTGGACCCGGAGAGTATTCTTAGCTTTCACTGATAGCCAGCCGGCAGGCAGGAACCAGGTCCGTAGCTGGGGAGCAGTTTAGCTGAAGAACAACCAACTGAATGAATTTAGGAAAGTCTTGCGTATTTATAGCAAAATTATTGCTGATTTTTAATATTGTATTTGAATAAACCAGCGATAATTGCAAGTCAGCATTTTACTTTAACAAATAGTGATGTGACAGCGTAAATAGGGATGTAACAGATCGAAGCCCGTTGCTCATTATACCTCGTTGTCAGTCATCCATCGTATTTACGTTTTTGAAGATGATCATAATTATTATATCCAATAATAAGAATGGCGCCGACCATATCTATTCTGAAAGTTTAACATTCAATTTCATCAGAGTTTATTAAGCCCGCACAAACGACACACAGCACTACCACGAAATAATTAAAATAATAGTCTTCCATTTTAGAATAAGCCTAATACTATTTGTTAGAGTTAAGCTTAATGAATATGAAAACTGTACAGAAATAAATATTATATTTTATTCTTAAAATTTCTATTCTTTAATTTTTAACTTAAACCTATACACACTTGAAGTCGAGCCTTGGCGTTCAGCACGTTCCTACACTATAAAATACTACAATATCTGTGAAATATTTTCTTCGGCAATTATTAGATAGAAAATAAATTGAATCGCTTGAAAATGATGGAAAATAAATCACAATGAAAATATTTGTTAGAGTTAAGCTTAATGAATATGAAAACTGTACAGAAATAAATATTATATTTTATTCTTAAAATTTCTATTCTTTAATTTTTAACTTAAACCTATACACACTTGAAGTCGAGCCTTGGCGTTCAGCACGTTCCTACACTATAAAATACTACAATATCTGTGAAATATTTTCTTCGGCAATTATTAGATAGAAAATAAATTGAATCGCTTGAAAATGATGGAAAATAAATCACAATGAAAATAATATTTGCTTTACGTACCTATATAAATTTAAAAATAATAAATTTTCAGTTTTTATTTGTTAACCATAACTTCAACGCCATCTACATTATATCATTGGCATACGTAGAAGTTAACAAAGTTTTTGTAAAACTTCCGTTAGGTGCCGCCACATTGGCACTTAAGCCTCCTGAAATAATAGAAGGTTAGTAGAAAAAAGGCTTAGACGGTTCTTTTGCTGGAATCTAAGGCATAAAGAATCGACGAGACGGGACTTGAGGTCGCTGAAATGTCTTTAGTAGCGTTTTCGTTGTGTAATCTTTTAATTAAGTGATCACATACAATTGTTAGCAATTAAATAAAGAACAATTAAGCATAACATATTGAATGATCCTAATTTTAAATGTAGTAAATGTAAATCGGATTTCCGCTTCTGTGGCTTTGAATTTCCGGTAAGATTTTTATTGTAATAGTTTCGGATTTGACTCCTAAACAAAAGAGTATAAATATGGCCGTCACGACCCAAGCGGGGTATTCAGTTCTATTCAGTTCTAAGTGAAGGTACTAAGTAACAGTGATTATTTGTACGAAGTGATTATTTGTACGATAAATAAATTGTGAGTTATAACGGATAAAATAAAAGTGATATGCTGTAACATAAATTGTATTATTAGCTAACAAATCAGAAGTGGGATCATATCGAGCTAAGATAACTCGGTATTTCGGACTCATTGGGCAAAACATAAATAGGTAAGTTTTACTTCCCTCTACTTTATACACAATTTATAATGTGTTAACATCTATCCATATCGTTCATTGTTGATTTATAATAATATTCAAGTTAGGTTCAAATTGTTAAATTATGTCAGTTTTCTTTTCTCCTTTAACATTTTTTTTGGCTACACATAAGCGTACTAGCCAAACTATTTAAAACTGAAACCTGTATTGTTCACATATGCAACCCAATTAATTACTTTTTGTAGCTACATGTATAATGTTTTCTTAATATTAAACAATCAAATATAATAAATAGAATAGAAATTATAAAAATAAAACATTTTGCTTTCTAGTCTTCGTTAATGTTTCAGTGACAAAAACATGGGACGAGACCAACGATCTCGTAAGCGTACGAACACGAGGTCTTGCCCGAGCTCATCACCAACGTCGTCTAGCAGTGGGACCGAGCGACAGTCGAGATCAAGGTATCGAACGGACTCCAGCGCCACTCGACGCAAGCGGTTCCGAATGTTCGCGCGGCGCCTCCAGGCGTATGCAACGTGACCGAAGTACATCTATACGTGCGCCGCGTGACCGCAGTATATCAAGGTATGCCCCCGACCTCTCAAAGGACACACATCGAGTAAGAAGTGCAAAAAAACACCGATCTTCACCGATCAATGAGGGTGTTACGTCGGGTCTTTCAGCAAATAGCTTCATAGATACATTTAAAGAACTAGTTAATGCGATTAAACCTGATAATAGTAGCGATCGTTATCCTGCCGTAAACATTGTTCCAGAATTCGATCCGTCCAAGAGTAATCAAACCGTTGATACCTGGATTGTTAAGGTGAACGAGTGTGCGGTTATTTATGGTTGGTCAGAACGTCAGATAATTCATTATGCTCTTCCGAAATTAGTTGGTTTAGCGCAAAAGTGGTATCAAGGTTTGCCAAGCTTAATGTTTTCTTGGTCCGAATGGCAGGATAAACTAAGGTCAGTATTTCCAAGTAATCAAAATTATGGCCAGCTGTTGACAGAAATGCTTGCATGTAAGGCTCGGTTTGGCGAGTCTTTAGAAGAGTATTTTTATGAAAAGATTGTTTTATTGAACAGGTGTTTAATATTTGGTAAAAATGCTACAGAATGTATTTTATTTGGCATTGAGGATAGGTCTGTTAGAACAAGTGCCGAAGCGACTCAATTTACGGAACCATATAAATTATTAACTTTCCTAAGAAATGTTAAAACTGTTAGGAGGCCTGAAAGGAACACCACAATTCAAGCAAGCACTTCTGACAACAGACGGCCAAAAGTCTTTAAACCAATACAAGGTAGTTCTGATATTAAAACTGTACCAAAATGTTATAACTGTGGTGAGGAAGGACACCCATATTTTAAGTGTAAACATACTATTAAAAGGTGTAACACGTGTCATAAAATAGGTCATTTAACTGATAGTTGTTCGAAACAAGGGTCCGCAGACAGTAATACCGATGAATGAATAAGTATATGATTACAAATAATTTGTTATTAGTGTTGCAAGGGTCATTTTCTTCCTTTATGTAATGATTAGAAATAAATAATATTTTTGATTTAGTTAGTTACTATTTAAATAATTTTAGTTGTAAAAAAAAAAATTGATATTTGTTTATAATTATCTTTGTTTATCATAGTACATTATATTAATGTCATTATTTATTAAGAAAATGAATATTGAAGACATGAATGGGGCTTCAGTATTCTCTACTTATTTCTTGCCTGTTGAGAACATGAAGGGGTCTCATGCAGGTGAATATTGAAGACATGAATGGGGCTTCAGTATTCTCTACTTATTTCTTGCCTGTTGAGAACATGAAGGGGTCTCATGCAGGTGAATATTGAAGACATGAATGGGGCTTCAGTATTCTTTACTTACTTCTTGCCTGTTGAGAACATGAAGGGGTCTCATGCAGGTGAATATTGAAGACATGAATGGGGCTTCAGTATTCTCTACTTATTTCTTGCCTGTTGAGAACATGAAGGGGTCTCGTGCAGGTGAATATTGAAGACATGAATGGGGCTTCAGTATTCTCTACTTATTTCTTGCCTGTTGAGAACATGAAGGGGTCTCATGCAGGTGAATATTGAAGACATGAATGGGGCTTCAGTATTCTCTACTTATTTCTTGCCTGTTGAGAACATGAAGGGGTCTCATGCAGGTGAATATTGAAGACATGAATGGGGCTTCAGTATTCTTTACTTACTTCTTGCCTGTTGAGAACATGAAGGGGTCTCATGCAGGTGAATATTGAAGACATGAATGGGGCTTCAGTATTCTCTACTTATTTCTTGCCTGTTGAGAACATGAAGGGGTCTCATGCAGGTGAATATTGAAGACATGAATGGGGCTTCAGTATTCTCTACTTATTTCTTGCCTGTTGAGAACATGAAGGGGTCTCATGCAGGTGAATATTGAAGACATGAATGGGGCTTCAGTATTCTTTACTTACTTCTTGCCTGTTGAGAACATGAAGGGGTCTCATGGAGGTGAATATTGAAGACATGAATGGGGCTTCAGTATTCTCTACTTATTTCTTGCCTGTTGAGAACATGAAGGGGTCTCATGCAGGTGAATATTGAAGACATGAATGGGGCTTCAGTATTCTTTACTTACTTCTTGCCTGTTGAGAACATGAAGGGGTCTCATGCAGGTGAATATTGAAGACATGAATGGGGCTTCAGTATTCTTTACTTACTTCTTGCCTGTTGAGAACATGAAGGGGTCTCATGCAGGTGAATATTGAAGACATGAATGGGGCTTCAGTATTCTATACTTCTTTCTTACCTGTTGAGAACATGAAGGGGTCTCATGCAGGTGAATATTGAAGACATGAATGGGGCTTCAATATTATTTGCATTGTAATTTCATTAATTTAAAATAAACTGTAAAATTACAAATAATATTAACTTAATATGATAATACATTTTATACTTTCCTTTCACGGGACGTGTAAATGTCAGGAAAGGCCGATTGTTAGCAATTAAGTATAAAGAACAATTAAGCATAACATATTGAATGATCCTAATTTTAAATGTAGTAAATGTAAATCGGATTTCCGCTTCTGAGGCTTTGAATTTCCGGTAAGATTTTTATTGTAATAGTTTCGGATTTGACTCCTAAACAAAAGAGTATAAATATGGCCGTCACGACCCAAGCGGGGTATTCAGTTCTATTCAGTTCTAAGTGAAGGTACTAAGTAACAGTGATTATTTGTACGAAGTGATTATTTGTACGATAAATAAATTGTGAGTTATAACGGATAAAATAAAAGTGATATGCTGTAACATAAATTGTATTATTAGCTAACACAATGATGTGTTACGGTAGAGCCGCAGGCCAGATAGAGAAAGGTAGAGCCACGTCGCAATTGTATTGTTGAGAATGCAACAAGAATTGGTCGGTTCCTCCGGGAAAGGGCCACGCTACGATGTTACAGAAAGAACATCAACGTATAAAAGCAATATAACGCTACCGTCGCTGTATTGGTCTTCAATCCTCAAGCAATCTGCATTTTGATTCATAACCGTGGAACGACACGGTGGACTGTGTGCTAATTTACGCATGCACTTAGGTATAATATAAAGTACCTACTGTGTGAAGAAGGTAAGACTACGATACTGTAAATTAAATTAACCTAGGTAAACATGCTGTGCTGTGTTTTTATAGAATTATTTCAATTTCTTTTATATGTCACTTTAGATAATCCTCCACCTCGACGCGACGGCGCTCTTTCCGAACTAACTTAGCATATTTAATAAGCAGCGACGACGATCGACGAGTAAGTTTAGTAATATTTTATTTAAAATAAACCATAAGGCAAAACTAAAAACAAGCGTGGGAATAAGGAGATTATGCAAAAAGCCAACATCACGCGGTGTTCCCAGGCGGTCACCCATCCAAGTACTGACCGCGCCCGACGTTGCTTAACTTCGGTGATCGGACGAGAACCAGTGTATTCAACGTGGTATGGACGTTGGCGATTGAACCTCTTCGCTGTGGGGAGGTATTCTGCTAATCGCCTTAGGTTATCAATCTTAGGCGATTGCCTAGGGTTAGGTAAATGGTCTAAGGGTATACCATACGTACTCGTACGCTCGCACGTAAAACGCATTCTGACAACCAAATTTTTGACATTACTGGGTACTACTCCTTTGTTGATCTAGGTATTATTAAAGTACTGGATGCGTTATGTACTTATTATATGTATTTATTTAGGTACAATTCTACAACATAGGTACCTACTCGTAATTATTAACAAGTAATTGATATCGTAACTAATATTTAAAAACGGTGTGTCTGAAAAGCAATCAAGCCAATACAGCACGTGAAGGATCTGATGGATAGATAGATATAGTGTAGATAGTGAGTCTCTTATGTAGGTATGATTGATGGGGTGCGTTTGGCAGAAAAAAGCGCTAGCAAGCGCTTACAAGCGCTGAAATAGTTTTCGGCCTGGACACGATTGCTACTTCAGTAGCGCTGACACAATCCGCCATTTTGCTTATTTAATTTGTTTGTTTTGAAGTAGAGTTTATAAGTCGTTTTGTGCAATATTTTAGTTTTAAGTAATATAATGACATGAATAAACATATACATGTTATTAAAAAATCATGACTGGTTAGTTTTAAATATGAATACTTTACAAACATATGTTTAAATTAGGTTAGGTTCCCCAGTTAAAACTAACATCGTGTCCTGGAGGAAAATAGCTACTTACGATTTGACAGCGCTTACCGCTTACGATCGCCAGTTTGCTTACAAGCGCTTGCTAACGCTTTTTTCTGCCAAACGCACCTATTTAATATGTGTATAATGTGATCATTGATGTATGGAATAAAAAAATTATTTACGTATTTATTTATATTAAACTGCTACTCTGTATTTATGTGCTATGTGCCCAGTCAGAAGGGATACTTACCTAGTAGAAAAAAAATAAAAAATAATAAAATAGAATAATCAATGAAAATAGCAAAAAGCCAACATCACGCGGTGTTCCCAGGCGGTCACCCATCCAAGTACTGACCGCGCCCGACGTTGCTTAACTTCGGTGATCGGACGAGAACCGGTGTATTCAACGTGGTATGGACGTTGGCGAACTGTATGTTGTAATTGGGGAACAACACATACTGCATTCAACTGACCTACCTACGTTGAATTGGCACGTAAGTAAGTAGGAGAGATGAATATATCATTTCAAACGTACGATTCACGTATGATTGAAAAACGTATTATTAGTCAGGTGGATGTGGAAGGTGGTAAAAGGTAAACAGCAGATCAGGCGACACGACAACATCGATTCGAGCAGAGTAGAGTAGAGTAAGTACAATCCGAGCGGTGCGGTGCGGTGCGATGAACGTGCGGACGAGCGTGCGGTGAGCGGCGACGGTGAAGCACTGGCGAGGAGCGAGGTAGCAGCGCAGCGCTGCGCCGGCAGAGTCCGGTCCGTTCCGTTCTCTCCGCGCCGAGCGGGGCCCGCAGTGGACGGCAAGCAGCCCGCCCGGGTGCTGAGCCCGATCGAGAGCGGCGAGCGGAAGGGCGCGCGGCTGATGGCGGGTGGCGAGCGCGCGGGCCACGTGGTCTACTTCGTGCAGCCGACCGTATTCTGCGACGTGCGCGACCACATGGACATCGCGCGCCGAGAGATCTTCGGCCCGGTGCAGCTGATCATGACGTTCTCGCAGATCGACGAGCTGCCGGAGCGCGCCAACTACACGCACTACGGCCTCGCCGCCGCCCTCTTCACCGGGGACTTGGACAAGGCCAACTATCTCATTCAGGTACCTACCTACCTCTCTGTCTTTTAATTATATTATTATAATACGTATAGTCGATATACTTACTAATTACAAATTAGTAATTATGGTAGTTGACTGTTGTTGAGTGATGAATGTTTACTGAATTTGAGCGTTTTTCTGTCGAACAGGGCCTGCGCGCCGGCACCATTTGGGTGAACGACTACAACGTTTTCGGCAACCAAGTGCCGTTCGGCGGCTACAAGCAGTACGGCATCGGCCGCGAGAACGGACCCTACGGTATACGCATTTATACCGAGGTGAAGAGCGTCACCGTAAAGTTCACCGAGAAAAACTCGTCATTTCCCGTCGAACCCACACCGAACCACCAGACCCGATCTATTCGATCGAAGCCCGTTGCTCATTATACCTCGTTGTCAGTCATCCATCGTATTTACGTTTTTGAAGATGATCATAATTATTATATCCAATAATAAGAATGGCGCCGATCATATATATTCTGAAAGTTTAACATTCAATTTCATCAGAGTTTATTAAGCCCGCACAAACGACACACAGCACTACCACGAAATAATTAAAATAATAGTCTTCCATTTTAGAATAAGCCTAATACTATTTGTTAGAGTTAAGCTTAATGAATATGAAAATTGTACAGAAATAAATATTATATTTTATTCTTAAAATTTCTATTCTTTAATTTTTAACTTAAACCTATACACACTTGAAGTCGAGCCTTGGCGTTCAGCACGTTCCTACACTATAAAATACTACAATATCTGTGAAATATTTTCTTCGGCAATTATTAGATAGAAAATAAATTGAATCGCTTGAAAATGATGGAAAATAAATCACAATGAAAATAATATTTGCTTTACGTACCTATATAAATTTAAAAATAATAAATTTTCGGTTTTTATTTGTTAACCAAAACTTCAACGCCATCTACATTATATCATTGGCATACGTAGAAGTTAACAAAGTTTTTGTAAAACTTCCGTTAGGTGCCGCCACATTGGCACTTAAGCCTCCTGAAATAATAGAAGGTTAGTAGAAAAAAGGCTTAGACGGTTCTTTTGCTGGAATCTAAGGCATAAAGAATCGACGATACGGGACTTGAGGTCGCTGAAATGTCTTTAGTAGCGTTTTCGTTGTGTAATTTTTTAATTAAGTGATCACATACAATGATGTGTTACGGTAGAGCCGCAGGCCAGATAGAGAAAGGTAGAGCCACGTCGCAATTGTATTGTTGAGAATGCAACAAGAATTGGTCGGCTCCTCCGGGAAAGGGCCACGCTACGATGTTAAAGAAAGAACATCAACGTATAAAAGCAATATAACGCTACCGTCGCTGTATTGATCTTCAATCCTCAAGCAATCTGCATTTTGATTCATAACCGTGGAACGACACGGTGGACTGTGTGCTAATTTACGCATGCACTTGGGTATAATATAAAGTACCTACTGTGTGAAGAAGGTAAGACTACGATACTGTAAATTAAATTAACCTAGGTAAACATGCTGTGCTGTGTTTTTATAGAATTATTTCAATTTCTTTTATATGTCACTTTAGATAATCCTCCACCTCGACGCGACGGCGCTCTTTCCGAACTAACTTAGCATATTTAATAAGCAGCGACGACGATCGACGAGTAAGTTTAGTAATATTTTATTTAAAATAAACCATAAGGCAAAACTAAAAACAAGCGTGGGAATAAGGAGATTATGCAAAAAGCCAACATCACGCGGTGTTCCCAGGCGGTCACCCATCCAAGTACTGACCGCGCCCGACGTTGCTTAACTTCGGTGATCGGACGAGAACCAGTGTACTCAACGTGGTATGGACGTTGGCGATTGAACCTATTCGCTATGGGGAGGTATTCTGCTAATCGCCTTAGGTTATCAATCTTAGGCGATTGCCTAGGGTTAGGTAAATGGTCTAAGGGTATACCATACGTACTCGTACGCTCGCACGTAAAACGCATTCTGACAAACAAATTTTTGACATTACTGGGTACTACTCCTTTGTTGATCTAGGTATTATTAAAGTACTGGATGCGTTATGTACTTATTATATGTATTTATTTAGGTACAATTCTACAACATAGGTACCTACTCGTAATTATTAACAAGTAATTGATATCGTACCTAATATTTAAAAACGGTGTGTCTGAAAAGCAATCAAGCCAATACAGCACGTGAAGGATCTGATGGATAGATAGATATAGTGTAGATAGTGAGTCTCTTATGTAGGTATGATTGATGGGGTGCGTTTGGCAGAAAAAAGCGCTAGCAAGCGCTTACAAGCGCTGAAATAGTTTTCGGCCTGGACACGATTGCTACTTCAGTAGCGCTGACACAATCCGCCATTTTGCTTATTTAATTTGTTTGTTTTGAAGTAGAGTTTATAAGTCGTTTTGTGCAATATTTTAGTTTTAAGTAATATAATGACATGAATAAACATATACATGTTATTAAAAAATCATGACTGGTAAGTTTTAAATATGAATACTTTACAAACATATGTTTAAATTAGGTTAGGTTCCCCAGTTAAAACTAACATCGTGTCCTGGAGGAAAATAGCTACTTACGATTTGACAGCGCTTACCGCTTACGATCGCCAGTTTGCTTACAAGCGCTTGCTAACGCTTTTTTCTGCCAAACGCACCTATTTAATATGTGTATAATGTGATCATTGATGTATGGAATAAAAAAATTATTTACGTATTTATTTATATTAAACTGCTACTCTGTATTTATGTGCTATGTGCCCAGTCAGAAGGGATACTTACCTAGTAGAAAAAAAATAAAAAATAATAAAATAGAATAATCAATGAAAATAGCAAAAAGCCAACATCACGCGGTGTTCCCAGGCGGTCACCCATCCAAGTACTGACCGCGCCCGACGTTGCTTAACTTCGGTGATCGGACGAGAACCGGTGTATTCAACGTGGTATGGACGTTGGCGAACTGCATGTTGTAATTGGGGAACAACACATACTGCATTCAACTGACCTACCTACGTTGAATTGGCACGTAAGTAAGTAGGAGAGATGAATATATCATTTCAAACGTACGATTCACGTATGATTGAAAAACGTATTATTAGTCAGGTGGAAGTGGAAGGTGGTAAAAGGTAAACAGCAGATCAGGCGACACGACAACATCGATTCGAGCAGAATAGAGTAGAGTAAGTACAATCCGAGCGGTGCGGTGCGGTGCGATGAACGTGCGGAGGAGCGTGCGGTGAGCGGCGACGGTGAAGCACTAGCGAGGAGCGAGGTAGCAGCGCAGCGCCGCGCCGGCAGAGTCCGGTCCGTTCAGTTCTCTCCGCGCCGAGCGGGGCCCGCAGTGGACGGCAAGCAGCCCGCCCGGGTGCTGAGCCCGATCGAGAGCGGCGAGCGGAAGGGCGCGCGGCTGATGGCGGGTGGCGAGCGCGCGGGCCACGTGGTCTACTTCGTGCAGCCGACCGTATTCTGCGACGTGCGCGACCACATGGACATCGCGCGCCGAGAGATCTTCGGCCCGGTGCAGCTGATCATGACGTTCTCGCAGATCGACGAGCTGCTGGAGCGCGCCAACGACACGCACTACGGCCTCGCCGCTGCCCTCTTCACCGGGGACTTGGACAAGGCCAACTATCTCATTCAGGTACCTACCTACCTCTCTCTGTCTTTTAATTATATTATTATAATACGTATAGTAGATATACTTAATAATTACAAATTAGTAATTATAGTAGTTGACTGTTGTTGAGTGATGAATGTTTACTGAATTTGAGCGTTTTTCTGTCGAACAGGGCCTGCGCGCCGGCACCATTTGGGTGAACGACTACAACGTTTTCGGCAACCAAGTGCCGTTCGGCGGCTACAAGCAGTACGGCATCGGCCGCGAGAATGGACCCTACGGTATACGCATTTATACCGAGGTGAAGAGCGTCACCGTAAAGATCACCGAGAAAAACTCGTCATTTCCCGTCGAACCCACACCGAACCACCAGACCCGATCTATTCGATCGAAGCCCGTTGCTCATTATACCTCGTTGTCAGTCATCCATCGTATTTACGTTTTTGAAGATGATCATAATCATTATATCCAATAATAAGAATGGCGCCGACCATATCTATTCTGAAAGTTTAACATTCAATTTCATCAGAGTTTATTAAGCCCGCACAAACGACACACAGCACTACCACGAAATAATTAAAATAATAGTCTTCCATTTTAGAATAAGCCTAATACTATTTGTTAGAGTTAAGCTTAATGAATATGAAAACTGTACAGAAATAAATATTATATTTTATTCTTAAAATTTCTATTCTTTAATTTTTAACTTAAACCTATACACACTTGAAGTCGAGCCTTGGCGTTCAGCACGTTCCTACACTATAAAATACTACAATATCTGTGAAATATTTTCTTCGGCAATTATTAGATAGAAAATAAATTGAATCGCTTGAAAATGATGGAAAATAAATCACAATGAAAATAATATTTGCTTTACGTACCTATATAAATTTAAAAATAATAAATTTTCGGTTTTTATTTGTTAACCAAAACTTCAACGCCATCTACATTATATCATTGGCATACGTAGAAGTTAACAAAGTTTTTGTAAAACTTCCGTTAGGTGCCGCCACATTGGCACTTAAGCCTCCTGAAATAATAGAAGGTTAGTAGAAAAAAGGCTTAGACGGTTCTTTTGCTGGAATCTAAGGCATAAAGAATCGACGAGACGGGACTTGAAGTTGCTGAAATGTCTTTAGTAGCGTTTTCGTTGTGTAATCTTTTAATTAAGTGATCACATACAATGATGTGTTACGGTAGAGCCGCAGGCCAGATAGAGAAAGGTAGAGCCACGTCGCAATTGTATTGTTGAGAATGCAACAAGAATTGGTCGGCTCCTCCGGGAAAGGGCCACGCTACGATGTTACAGAAAGAACATCAACGTATAAAAGCAATATAACGCTACCGTCGCTGTTTTGGTCTTCAATCCTCAAGCAATCTGCATTTTGATTCATAACCGTGGAACGACACGGTGGACTGTGTGCTAATTTACGCATGCACTTAGGTATAACATAAAGTACCTACTGTGTGAAGAAGGTAAGACTACGATACTGTAAATTAAATTAACCTAGGTAAACATGCTGTGCTGTGTTTTTATAGAATTATTTCAATTTCTTTTATATGCCACTTTAGATAATCCTCCACCTCGACGCGACGGCGCTCTTTCCGAACTAACTTAGCATATTTAATAAGCGACGACGATCGACGAGTAAGTTTAGTAATATTTTATTTAAAAAATAAATTTTTTACGTGGTAGAGCCATGCTGCAGTTATATTAGTAGTATAGTTGTAGCACGAATGGGTCGGCTCGACCGGGGAAGGACAACGCTCTCACAGAATACCAGCGTGAAATAGTAGCTTAATGCTGCTGTATTTCGTATGGTGAATGTAGAGAACCGGAGACCCTTTTTACTGGAAATGAGGCATTCCATCTCAGTCCTCACGGGTGACAACGCATCTGAATTTTGATTTGTAATGGAAGATAGATGTAGATGTCTATGGGCCGCAGCAACCACTTACCATCAGGTGGACTGTGTGCTCGTTTGTCAGCCTATTCTATAAAAAAAAAAACCATAAGGCAAAACTAAAACAAGCGTGGGAATAAGAAGATTATGCAAAAAGCCAACATCACGCGGTGTTCCCAGGCGGTCACCCATCCAAGTACTGACCGCGCCCGACGTTGCTTAACTTCGGTGATCGGACGAGAACCGGTGTATTCAACGTGGTATGGACGTTGGCGGAGTGCATGTTGTAATTGGGGAACAACACATACTGCATTCAACTGACCTATCTACGTTGAATTGGCACGTAAGTAAGTAGGAGAGATGAATATATCATTTCAAACGTACGATTCTCGTATGATTAAAAAACGTATTATTAGTCAGGTGGAAGTGGAAGGTGGTAAAAGGTAAACAGAAGATCAGGCGATACTACAATATGTGTGAAATATTTTCTTCGGCAATTATTAGATAGAAAATAAATTGAATCGCTTGAAAATGATGGAAAATAAATCACAATGAAAATAATATTTGCTTTACGTACCTATATAAATTTAAAAATAATAAATTTTCGGTTTTTATTTGTTAACCAAAACTTCAACGCCATCTACATTATATCATTGGCATACGTAGAAGTTAACAAAGTTTTTGTAAAACTTCCGTTAGGTGCCGCCACATTGGCACTTAAGCCTCCTGAAATAATAGAAGGTTAGTAGAAAAAAGGCTTAGACGGTTCTTTTGCTGGAATCTAAGGCATAAAGAATCGACGATACGGGACTTGAGGTCGCTGAAATGTCTTTAGTAGCGTTTTCGTTGTGTAATTTTTTAATTAAGTGATCACATACAATGATGTGTTACGGTAGAGCCGCAGGCCAGATAGAGAAAGGTTGAGAATGCAACAAGAATTGGTCGGCTCCTCCGGGAAAGGGCCACGCTACGATGTTAAAGAAAGAACATCAACGTATAAAAGCAATATAACGCTACCGTCGCTGTATTGATCTTCAATCCTCAAGCAATCTGCATTTTGATTCATAACCGTGGAACGACACGGTGGACTGTGTGCTAATTTACGCATGCACTTGGGTATAATATAAAGTACCTACTGTGTGAAGAAGGTAAGACTACGATACTGTAAATTAAATTAACCTAGGTAAACATGCTGTGCTGTGTTTTTATAGAATTATTTCAATTTCTTTTATATGCCACTTTAGATAATCCTCCACCTCGACGCGACGGCGCTCTTTCCGAACTAACTTAGCATATTTAATAAGCAGCGACGACGATCGACGAGTAAGTTTAGTAATATTTTATTTAAAATAAACCATAAGGCAAAACTAAAAACAAGCGTGGGAATAAGGAGATTATGCAAAAAGCCTACATCACGCGGTGTTCCCAGGCGGTCACCCATCCAAGTACTGACCGCGCCCGACGTTGCTTAATTTCGGTGATCGGACGAGAACCGGTGTATTCAACGTGGTATGGACGTTGGCGATTGAACCTCTTCGCTGTGGAGAGGTATTCTGCTAATCGCCTTAGGTTATCAATCTTAGGCGATTGCCTAGGGTTAGGTAAATGGTCTAAGGGTCCATACGTACTCGTACGCTCGCACGTAAAACGCATTCTGACAACCAAATTTTTGACATTACTGGGTACTACTCCTTTGATGATCTAGGTACTATTAAAGTACTGGATGCGTTATGTACATATTATATGTATTTACCTAGGTACAATTCTACAACATAGGTACCTACACGTAATTATTAACAAGTAATTGATATCGTACCTAATATTTAAAAACGGTGTGTCTGAAAAACAATCAAGCCAATACAGCACGTGAAGGATCTGATGGATAGATAGATATAGGCTTGAGTCTCTTATGTAGGTATGATTGATGGGGTGCGTTTGGCAGAAAAAAGCGCTAGCAAGCGCTTACAAGCGCTGAAATAGTTTTCGGCCAGGACACGATTGCTACTTCAGTAGCGCTGACACAATCCGCCATTTTGCTTATTTAATTTGTTTGTTTTGAAGTAGAGTTTATAAGTCGTTTTGTGCAATATTTTAGTTTTAAGTAATATAATGACATGAATAAACATATACATGTTATTAAAAAATCATGACTGGTAAGTTTTAAATATGAATACTTTACAAACATATGTTTAAATTAGGTTAGGTTCCCCAGTTAAAACTAACATCGTGTCCTGGAGGAAAATAGCTACTTACGATTTGACAGCGCTTACCGCTTACGATCGCCAGTTTGCTTACAAGCGCTTGCTAACGCTTTTTTCTGCCAAACGCACCTATTTAATATGTTGTGTATAATGTGATCATTGATGTATGGAACAAAAAAATTATTTACGTATTTATTTATATTAAACTGCTACTCTGTATTTATGTGCTATGTGCCCAGTCAGAAGGGATACTTCCCTAGTAGAAAAAAAATAAAGAATAATAAAATAGAATAATCAATGAAAATAGCAAAAAGCCAACATCACGCGGTGTTCCCAGGCGGTCACCCATCCAAGTACTGACCGCGCCCGACGTTGCTTAACTTCGGTGATCGGACGAGAACCGGTGTATTCAACGTGGTATGGACGTTGGCGAACTGCATGTTGTAATTGGGGAACAACACATACTGCATTCAACTGACCTACCTACGTTGAATTGGCACGTAAGTAGGAGAGATGAATATATCATTTCAAACGTACGATTCACGTATGATTGAAAAACGTATTATTAGTCAGGTGGAAGTGGATGGTGGTAAAAGGTAAACAGAAGATCAGGCGACACGACAACATCGATTCGAGCAGAGTAGAGTAGAGTAAGTACAATCCGAGCGGTGCGGTGCGGTGCGATGAACGTGCGGAGGAACGTGCGGTGAGCGGCGACGGTGAAGCACTAGCGAGGAGCGAGGTAGCAGCGCAGCGCCGCGCCGGCAGAGTCCGGTCCGTTCCGTTCTCTCCGCGCCGAGCGGGGCCCGCAGTGGACGGCAAGCAGCCCGCCCGGGTGCTGAGCCCGATCGAGAGCGGCAAGCGGAAGGGCGCGCGGCTGATGGCGGGTGGCGAGCGCGCGCGCCACGTGGTCTACTTCGTGCAGCCGACCGTATTTTGCGACGTGCGCGACCACATGGACATCGCGCGCCGAGAGATCTTCGGCCCGGTGCAGCTGATCATGACGTTCTCGCAGATCGACGAGCTGCTGGAGCGCGCCAACGACACGCACTACGGCCTCGCCGCCGCCCTCTTCACCGGGGACTTGGACAAGGCCAACTATCTCATTCAGGTACCTACCTACCTCTCTCTGTCTTTTAATTATATTATTATAATACGTATAGTAGATATACTTACTAATTACAAATTAGTAATTATAGTAGTTGACTGTTGTTGAGTGATGAATGTTTACTGAATTTGAGCGTTTTTCTGTCGAACAGGGCCTGCGCGCCGGCACCATTTGGGTGAACGACTACAACGTTTTCGGCAACCAAGTGCCGTTCGGCGGCTACAAGCAGTACGGCATCGGCCGCGAGAACGGACCCTACGGTATACGCATTTATACCGAGGCGAAGAGCGTCACCGTAAAGATCACCGAGAAAAACTCGTCATTTCCCGTCGAACCCACACCGAACCACCAGACCCGATCTATTCGATCGAAGCCCGTTGCTCATTATACCTCGTTGTCAGTCATCCATCGTATTTACGCTTTTGAAGATGATCATAATTATTATATCCAATAATAAGAATGGCGCCGACCATATCTATTCTGAAAGTTTAACATTCAATTTCATCAGAGTTTATTAAGCCCGCACAAACGACACACAGCACTACCACGAAATAATTAAAATAATAGTCTTCCATTTTAGAATAAGCCTAATACTATTTGTTAGAGTTAAGCTTAATGAATATGAAAACTGTACAGAAATAAATATTATATTTTATTCTTAAAATTTCTATTCTTTAATTTTTAACTTAAACCTATACACACTTGAAGTCGAGCCTTGGCGTTCAGCACGTTCCTACACTATAAAATACTACAATATCTGTGAAATATTTTCTTCGGCAATTATTAGATAGAAAATAAATTGAATCGCTTGAAAATGATGGAAAATAAATCACAATGAAAATAATATTTGCTTTACGTACCTATATAAATTTAAAAATAATAAATTTTCGGTTTTTATTTGTTAACCAAAACTTCAACGCCATCTACATTATATCATTGGCATACGTAGAAGTTAACAAAGTTTTTGTAAAACTTCCGTTAGGTGCCGCCACATTGGCACTTAAGCCTCCTGAAATAATAGAAGGTTAGTAGAAAAAAGGCTTAGACGGTTCTTTTGCTGGAATCTAAGGCATAAAGAATCGACGAGACGGGACTTGAAGTTGCTGAAATGTCTTTAGTAGCGTTTTCGTTGTGTAATCTTTTAATTAAGTGATCACATACAATGATGTGTTACGGTAGAGCCGCAGGCCAGATAGAGAAAGGTAGAGCCACGTCGCAATTGTATTGTTGAGAATGCAACAAGAATTGGTCGGCTCCTCCTGGAAAGGGCCACGCTACGATGTTACAGAAAGAACATCAACGTATAAAAGCAATATAACGCTACCGTCGCTGTATTGGTCTTCAATCCTCAAGCAATCTGCATTTTGATTCATAACCGTGGAACGACACGGTGGACTGTGTGCTAATTTACGCATGCATTTAGGTATAATATAAAGTACCTACTGTGTGAAGAAGGTAAGAATACGATACTGTAAATTAAATTAACCTAGGTAAACATGCTGTGCTGTGTTTTTATAGAATTATTTCAATTTCTTTTATATGCCACTTTAGATAATCCTCCACCTCGACGCGACGGCGCTCTTTCCGAACTAACTTAGCATATTTAATAAGCGACGACGATCGACGAGTAAGTTTAGTAATATTTTATTTAAAATAAACCATAAGGCAAAACTAAAAACAAGCGTGGGAATAAGGAGATTATGCAAAAAGCCAACATCACGCGGTGTTCCCAGGCGGTCACCCATCCAAGTACTGACCGCGCCCGACGTTGCTTAACTTCGGTGATCGGACGAGAACCGGTGTATTCAACGTGGTATGGACGTTGGCGATTGAACCTCTTCGCTGTGGAGAGGTATTCTGCTAATCGCCTTAGGTTATCAATCTTAGGCGATTGCCTAGGGTTAGGTAAATGGTCTAAGGTTATACCATACGTACTCGTACGCTCGCACGTAAAACGCATTCTGACAACCAAATTTTTGACATTGCTTTGTACTACTCCTTTGATGATCTAGGTACTATTAAAGTACTGGATGCGTTATGTACATATTATATGTATTTACCTAGGTACAATTATACAACATAGGTACCTACACGTAATTATTAACAAGTAATTGATATCGTACCTAATATTTAAAAACGGTGTGTCTGAAAAGCAATCAAGCCAATACAGCACGTGAAGGATCTAATGGATAGATAGATATAGGCTTGAGTATTTTATGTAGGTATGATTGATGGGGTGCGTTTGGCAGAAAAAAGCGCTAGCAAGCGCTTACAAGCGCTGAAATAGTTTTCGGCCAGGACACGATTGCTACTTCAGTAGCGCTGACACAATCCGCCATTTTGCTTATTTAATTTGTTTGTTTTGAAGTAGAGTTTATAAGTCGTTTTGTGCAATATTTTAGTTTTAAGTAATATAATGACATGAATAAACATATACATGTTATTAAAAAATCATGCCTGGTAAGTTTTAAATATGAATACTTTACAAACATATGTTTAAATTAGGTTAGGTTCCCCAGTTAAAACTAACATCGTGTCCTGGAGGAAAATAGCTACTTACGATTTGACAGCGCTTACCGCTTACGATCGCCAGTTTGCTTACAAGCGCTTGCTAACGCTTTTTTCTGCCAAACGCACCTATTTAATATGTTGTGTATAATGTGATCATTGATGTATGGAACAAAAAAATTATTTACGTATTTATTTATATTAAACTGCTACTCTGTATTTATGTGCTATGTGCCCAGTCAGAAGGGATACTTCCCTAGTAGAAAAAAAATAAAGAATAATAAAATAGAATAATCAATGAAAATAGCAAAAAGCCAACATCACGCGGTGTTCCCAGGCGGTCACCCATCCAAGTACTGACCGCGCCCGACGTTGCTTAACTTCGGTGATCGGACGAGAACCGGTGTATTCAACGTGGTATGGACGTTGGCGAACTGCATGTTGTAATTGGGGAACAACACATACTGCATTCAACTGACCTACCTACGTTGAATTGGCACGTAAGTAGGAGAGATGAATATATCATTTCAAACGTACGATTCACGTATGATTGAAAAACGTATTATTAGTCAGGTGGAAGTGGATGGTGGTAAAAGGTAAACAGAAGATCAGGCGACACGACAACATCGATTCGAGCAGAGTAGAGTAGAGTAAGTACAATCCGAGCGGTGCGGTGCGGTGCGATGAACGTGCGGAGGAACGTGCGGTGAGCGGCGACGGTGAAGCACTAGCGAGGAGCGAGGTAGCAGCGCAGCGCCGCGCCGGCAGAGTCCGGTCCGTTCCGTTCTCTCCGCGCCGAGCGGGGCCCGCAGTGGACGGCAAGCAGCCCGCCCGGGTGCTGAGCCCGATCGAGAGCGGCAAGCGGAAGGGCGCGCGGCTGATGGCGGGTGGCGAGCGCGCGCGCCACGTGGTCTACTTCGTGCAGCCGACCGTATTTTGCGACGTGCGCGACCACATGGACATCGCGCGCCGAGAGATCTTCGGCCCGGTGCAGCTGATCATGACGTTCTCGCAGATCGACGAGCTGCTGGAGCGCGCCAACGACACGCACTACGGCCTCGCCGCCGCCCTCTTCACCGGGGACTTGGACAAGGCCAACTATCTCATTCAGGTACCTACCTACCTCTCTCTGTCTTTTAATTATATTATTATAATACGTATAGTAGATATACTTACTAATTACAAATTAGTAATTATAGTAGTTGACTGTTGTTGAGTGATGAATGTTTACTGAATTTGAGCGTTTTTCTGTCGAACAGGGCCTGCGCGCCGGCACCATTTGGGTGAACGACTACAACGTTTTCGGCAACCAAGTGCCGTTCGGCGGCTACAAGCAGTACGGCATCGGCCGCGAGAACGGACCCTACGGTATACGCATTTATACCGAGGCGAAGAGCGTCACCGTAAAGATCACCGAGAAAAACTCGTCATTTCCCGTCGAACCCACACCGAACCACCAGACCCGATCTATTCGATCGAAGCCCGTTGCTCATTATACCTCGTTGTCAGTCATCCATCGTATTTACGCTTTTGAAGATGATCATAATTATTATATCCAATAATAAGAATGGCGCCGACCATATCTATTCTGAAAGTTTAACATTCAATTTCATCAGAGTTTATTAAGCCCGCACAAACGACACACAGCACTACCACGAAATAATTAAAATAATAGTCTTCCATTTTAGAATAAGCCTAATACTATTTGTTAGAGTTAAGCTTAATGAATATGAAAACTGTACAGAAATAAATATTATATTTTATTCTTAAAATTTCTATTCTTTAATTTTTAACTTAAACCTATACACACTTGAAGTCGAGCCTTGGCGTTCAGCACGTTCCTACACTATAAAATACTACAATATCTGTGAAATATTTTCTTCGGCAATTATTAGATAGAAAATAAATTGAATCGCTTGAAAATGATGGAAAATAAATCACAATGAAAATAATATTTGCTTTACGTACCTATATAAATTTAAAAATAATAAATTTTCGGTTTTTATTTGTTAACCAAAACTTCAACGCCATCTACATTATATCATTGGCATACGTAGAAGTTAACAAAGTTTTTGTAAAACTTCCGTTAGGTGCCGCCACATTGGCACTTAAGCCTCCTGAAATAATAGAAGGTTAGTAGAAAAAAGGCTTAGACGGTTCTTTTGCTGGAATCTAAGGCATAAAGAATCGACGAGACGGGACTTGAAGTTGCTGAAATGTCTTTAGTAGCGTTTTCGTTGTGTAATCTTTTAATTAAGTGATCACATACAATGATGTGTTACGGTAGAGCCGCAGGCCAGATAGAGAAAGGTAGAGCCACGTCGCAATTGTATTGTTGAGAATGCAACAAGAATTGGTCGGCTCCTCCTGGAAAGGGCCACGCTACGATGTTACAGAAAGAACATCAACGTATAAAAGCAATATAACGCTACCGTCGCTGTATTGGTCTTCAATCCTCAAGCAATCTGCATTTTGATTCATAACCGTGGAACGACACGGTGGACTGTGTGCTAATTTACGCATGCATTTAGGTATAATATAAAGTACCTACTGTGTGAAGAAGGTAAGAATACGATACTGTAAATTAAATTAACCTAGGTAAACATGCTGTGCTGTGTTTTTATAGAATTATTTCAATTTCTTTTATATGCCACTTTAGATAATCCTCCACCTCGACGCGACGGCGCTCTTTCCGAACTAACTTAGCATATTTAATAAGCGACGACGATCGACGAGTAAGTTTAGTAATATTTTATTTAAAATAAACCATAAGGCAAAACTAAAAACAAGCGTGGGAATAAGGAGATTATGCAAAAAGCCAACATCACGCGGTGTTCCCAGGCGGTCACCCATCCAAGTACTGACCGCGCCCGACGTTGCTTAACTTCGGTGATCGGACGAGAACCGGTGTATTCAACGTGGTATGGACGTTGGCGATTGAACCTCTTCGCTGTGGAGAGGTATTCTGCTAATCGCCTTAGGTTATCAATCTTAGGCGATTGCCTAGGGTTAGGTAAATGGTCTAAGGTTATACCATACGTACTCGTACGCTCGCACGTAAAACGCATTCTGACAACCAAATTTTTGACATTGCTTTGTACTACTCCTTTGATGATCTAGGTACTATTAAAGTACTGGATGCGTTATGTACATATTATATGTATTTACCTAGGTACAATTATACAACATAGGTACCTACACGTAATTATTAACAAGTAATTGATATCGTACCTAATATTTAAAAACGGTGTGTCTGAAAAGCAATCAAGCCAATACAGCACGTGAAGGATCTAATGGATAGATAGATATAGGCTTGAGTATTTTATGTAGGTATGATTGATGGGGTGCGTTTGGCAGAAAAAAGCGCTAGCAAGCGCTTACAAGCGCTGAAATAGTTTTCGGCCAGGACACGATTGCTACTTCAGTAGCGCTGACACAATCCGCCATTTTGCTTATTTAATTTGTTTGTTTTGAAGTAGAGTTTATAAGTCGTTTTGTGCAATATTTTAGTTTTAAGTAATATAATGACATGAATAAACATATACATGTTATTAAAAAATCATGCCTGGTAAGTTTTAAATATGAATACTTTACAAACATATGTTTAAATTAGGTTAGGTTCCCCAGTTAAAACTAACATCGTGTCCTGGAGGAAAATAGCTACTTACGATTTGACAGCGCTTACCGCTTACGATCGCCAGTTTGCTTACAAGCGCTTGCTAACGCTTTTTTCTGCCAAACGCACCTATTTAATATGTTGTGTATAATGTGATCATTGATGTATGGAACAAAAAAATTATTTACGTATTTATTTATATTAAACTGCTACTCTGTATTTATGTGCTATGTGCCCAGTCAGAAGGGATACTTACCTAGTAGAAAAAAAATAAAGAATAATAAAATAGAATAATCAATGAAAATAGCAAAAAGCCAACATCACGCGGTGTTCCCAGGCGGTCACCCATCCAAGTACTGACCGCGCCCGACGTTGCTTAACTTCGGTGATCGGACGAGAACCGGTGTATTCAACGTGGTATGGACGTTGGCGAACTGCACGTTGTAATTGGGGAACAACACATACTGCATTCAACTGACCTACCTACGTTGAATTGGCACGTAAGTAAGTAGGAGAGATGAATATATCATTTCAAACGTACGATTCACGTATGATTAAAAAACGTATTATTAGTCAGGTGGAAGTGGAAGGTGGTAAAAGGTAAACAGAAGATCAGGCGACACGACAACATCGATTCGAGCAGAGTAGAGTAGAGTAAGTACAATCCGAGCGGTGCGGTGCGGTGCGATGAACGTGCGGAGGAGCGTGCGGTGAGCGGCGACGGTGAAGCACTAGCGAGGAGCGAGGTAGCAGCGCAGCGCCGCGCCGGCAGAGTCCGGTCCGTTCAGTTCTCTCCGCGCCGAGCGGGGCCCGCAGTGGACGGCAAGCAGCCCGCCCGGGTGCTGAGCCCGATCGAGAGCGGCGAGCGGAAGGGCGCGCGGCTGATGGCGGGTGGCGAGCGCGCGGGCCACGTGGTCTACTTCGTGCAGCCGACCGTATTCTGCGACGTGCGCGACCACATGGACATCGCGCGCCGAGAGATCTTCGGCCCGGTGCAGCTGATCATGACGTTCTCGCAGATCGACGAGCTGCTGGAGCGCGCCAACGACACGCACTACGGCCTCGCCGCCGCCCTCTTCACCGGGGACTTGGACAAGGCCAACTATCTCATTCAGGTACCTACCTACCTCTCTCTGTCTTTTAATTATATTATTATAATACGTATAGTAGATATACTTACTAATTACAAATTAGTAATTATAGTAGTTGACTGTTGTTGAGTGATGAATGTTTACTGAATTTGAGCGTTTTTCTGTCGAACAGGGCCTGCGCGCCGGCACCATTTGGGTGAACGACCACAACGTTTTCGGCAACCAAGTGCCGTTCGGCGGCTACAAGCAGTACGGCATCGGCCGCGAGAACGGACCCTACGGTATACGCATTTATACCGAGGTGAAGAGCGTCACCGTAAAGATCACCGAGAAAAACTCGTCATTTCCCGTCGAACCCACACCGAACCACCAGACCCGATCTATTCGATCGAAGCCCGTTGCTCATTAAACCTCGTTGTCAGTCATCCATCGTATTTACGTTTTTGAAGATGATCATAATCATTATATCCGATAATAAGAATGGCGCCGACCATATCTATTCTGAAAGTTTAACATTCAATTTCATCAGAGTTTATTAAGCCCGCACAAACGACACACAGCACTACCACGAAATAATTAAAATAATAGTCTTCCATTTTAGAATAAGCCTAATACTATTTGTTAGAGTTAAGCTTAATGAATATGAAAACTGTACAGAAATAAATATTATATTTTATTCTTAAAATTTCTATTCTTTAATTTTTAACTTAAACCTATACACACTTGAAGTCGAGCCTTGGCGTTCAGCACGTTCCTACACTATAAAATACTACAATATCTGTGAAATATTTTCTTCGGCAATTATTAGATAGAAAATAAATTGAATCGCTTGAAAATGATGGAAAATAAATCACAATGAAAATAATATTTGCTTTACGTACCTATATAAATTTAAAAATAATAAATTTTCGGTTTTTATTTGTTAACCAAAACTTCAACGCCATCTACATTATATCATTGGCATACGTAGAAGTTAACAAAGTTTTTGTAAAACTTCCGTTAGGTGCCGCCACATTGGCACTTAAGCCTCCTGAAATAATAGAAGGTTAGTAGAAAAAAGGCTTAGACGGTTCTTTTGCTGGAATCTAAGGCATAAAGAATCGACGATACGGGACTTGAGGTCGCTGAAATGTCTTTAGTAGCGTTTTCGTTGTGTAATTTTTTAATTAAGTGATCACATACAATGATGTGTTACGGTAGAGCCGCAGGCCAGATAGAGAAAGGTAGAGCCACGTCGCAATTGTATTGTTGAGAATGCAACAAGAATTGGTCGGCTCCTCCGGGAAAGGGCCACGCTACGATGTTAAAGAAAGAACATCAACGTATAAAAGCAATATAACGCTACCGTCGCTGTATTGATCTTCAATCCTCAAGCAATCTGCATTTTGATTCATAACCGTGGAACGACACGGTGGACTGTGTGCTAATTTACGCATGCACTTGGGTATAATATAAAGTACCTACTGTGTGAAGAAGGTAAGACTACGATACTGTAAATTAAATTAACCTAGGTAAACATGCTGTGCTGTGTTTTTATAGAATTATTTCAATTTCTTTTATATGCCACTTTAGATAATCCTCCACCTCGACGCGACGGCGCTCTTTCCGAACTAACTTAGCATATTTAATAAGCGACGACGATCGACGAGTAAGTTTAGTAATATTTTATTTAAAAAATAAATTTTTTACGTGGTTGAGCCATGCTGCAGTTATATTAGTAGTATAGTTGTAGCACGAATGGGTCGGCTCGACCGGGCAAGGACAACGCTCTCACAGAATACCAGCGTGAAATAGTAGCTTAATGCTGCTGTATTTCGTATGGTGAGTGTAGAGAACCGGAGACCCTTTTTACTGGAAATGAGGCATTCCATCTCAGTCCTCACGGGTGACAACGCATCTGCATTTTGATTTGTAATGGAAGATAGATGTAGATGTCTATGGGCCGCAGCAACCACTTACCATCAGGTGGACTGTGTGCTCGTTTGTCAGCCTATTCTATAAAAAAAAAAACCATAAGGCAAAACTAAAACAAGCGTGGGAATAAGGAGATTATGCAAAAAGCCAACATCACGCGGTGTTCCCAGGCGGTCACCCATCCAAGTACTGACCGCGCCCGACGTTGCTTAACTTCGGTGATCGGACGAGAACCGGTGTATTCAACGTGGTATGGACGTTGGCGAACTGCATGTTGTAATTGGGGAACAAGACATACTGCATTCAACTGACCTACCTACGTTGAATTGGCACGTAAGTAAGTAGGAGACATTAATATACCATATATCATTTCAAGTTCAAGTTCCTACACTATAAAATACTACAATATCTGTGAAATATTTTCTTCGGCAATTATTAGATAGAAAATAAATTGAATCGCTTGAAAATGATGGAAAATAAATCACAATGAAAATAATATTTGCTTTACGTACCTATATAAATTTAAAAATAATAAATTTTCGGTTTTTATTTGTTAACCAAAACTTCAACGCCATCTACATTATATCATTGGCATACGTAGAAGTTAACAAAGTTTTTGTAAAACTTCCGTTAGGTGCCGCCACATTGGCACTTAAGCCTCCTGAAATAATAGAAGGTTAGTAGAAAAAAGGCTTAGACGGTTCTTTTGCTGGAATCTAAGGCATAAAGAATCGACGAGACGGGACTTGAGGTCGCTGAAATGTCTAGTAGCGTTTTCGTTGTGTAATCTTTTAATTAAGTGATCACATACAATGATGTGTTACGGTAGAGCCGCAGGCCAGATAGAGAAAGGTAGAGCCACGTCGCAATTGTATTGTTGAGAATGCAACAAGAATTGGTCGGCTCCTCCGGGAAAGGGCCACGCTACGATGTTACAGAAAGAACATCAACGTATAAAAGCAATATAACGCTACCGTCGCTGTATTGGTCTTCAATCCTCAAGCAATCTGCATTTTGATTCATAACCGTGGAACGACACGGTGGACTGTGTGCTAATTTACGCATGCATTTAGGTATAATATAAAGTACCTACTGTGTGAAGTAGGTAAGAATACGATACTGTAAATTAAATTAACCTAGGTAAACATGCTGTGCTGTGTTTTTATAGAATTATTTCAATTTCTTTTATATGCCACTTTAGATAATCCTCCACCTCGACGCGACGGCGCTCTTTCCGAACTAACTTAGCATATTTAATAAGCGACGACGATCGACGAGTAAGTTTAGTAATATTTTATTTAAAATAAACCATAAGGCAAAACTAAAAACAAGCGTGGGAATAAGGAGATTATGCAAAAAGCCAACATCACGCGGTGTTCCCAGGCGGTCACCCATCCAAGTACTGACCGCGCCCGACGTTGCTTAACTTCGGTGATCGGACGAGAACCGGTGTATTCAACGTGGTATGGACGTTGGCGATTGAACCTCTTCGCTGTGGAGAGGTATTCTGCTAATCACCTTAGGTTATCAATCTTAGGCGATTGCCTAGGGTTAGGTAAATGGTCTAAGGGTATACCATACGTACTCGTACGCTCGCACGTAAAACGCATTCTGACAACCAAATTTTTGACATTGCTAGGTACTAATCCTTTGATGATCTAGGTACTATTAAAGTACTGGATGCGTTATGTACATATTATATGTATTTACCTAGGTACAATTCTACAACATAGGTACCTACTCGTAATTATTAACAAGTAATTGATATCGTACCTAATATTTAAAAACGGTGTGTCTGAAAAACAATCAAGCCAATACAGCACGTGAAGGATCTAATGGATAGATAGATATAGGCTTGAGTCTCTTATGTAGGTATGATTGATGGGGTGCGTTTGGCAGAAAAAAGCGCTAGCAAGCGCTTACAAGCGCTGAAATAGTTTTCGGCCAGGACACGATTGCTACTTCAGTAGCGCTGACACAATCCGCCATTTTGCTTATTTAATTTGTTTGTTTTGAAGTAGAGTTTATAAGTCGTTTTGTGCAATATTTTAGTTTTAAGTAATATAATGACATGAATAAACATATACATGTTATTAAAAAATCATGACTGGTAAGTTTTAAATATGAATACTTTACAAACATATGTTTAAATTAGGTTAGGTTCCCCAGTTAAAACTAACATCGTGTCCTGGAGGAAAATAGCTACTTACGATTTGACAGCGCTTACCGCTTACGATCGCCAGTTTGCTTACAAGCGCTTGCTAACGCTTTTTTCTGCCAAACGCACCTATATAATATGTGTATAATGTGATCATTGATGTATGGAATAAAAAAATTATTTACGTATTTATTTATATTAAACTGCTACTCTGTATTTATGTGCTATGTGCCCAGTCAGAAGGGATACTTACCTAGTAGAAAAAAAATAAAGAATAATAAAATAGAATAATCAATGAAAATAGCAAAAAGCCAACATCACGCGGTGTTCCCAGGCGGTCACCCATCCAAGTACTGACCGCGCCCGACGTTGCTTAACTTCGGTGATCGGACGAGAACCGGTGTATTCAACGTGGTATGGACGTTGGCGAACTGCATGTTGTAATTGGGGAACAACACATACTGCATTCAACTGACCTACCTACGTTGAATTGGCACGTAAGTAAGTAGGAGAGATGAATATATCATTTCAAACGTACGATTCACGTATGATTGAAAAACGTATTATTAGTCAGGTGGAAGTGGATGGTGGTAAAAGGTAAACAGAAGATCAGGCGACACGACAACATCGATTCGAGCAGAGTAGAGTAGAGTAAGTACAATCCGAGCGGTGCGGTGCGGTGCGATGAACGTGCGGAGGAACGTGCGGTGAGCGGCGACGGTGAAGCACTAGCGAGGAGCGAGGTAGCGGCGCAGCGCCGCGCCGGCAGAGTCCGGTCCGTTCCGTTCTCTCCGCGCCGAGCGGGGCCCGCAGTGGACGGCAAGCAGCCCGCCCGGGTGCTGAGCCCGATCGAGAGCGGCAAGCGGAAGGGCGCGCGGCTGATGGCGGGTGGCGAGCGCGCGGGCCACGTGGTCTACTTCGTGCAGCCGACCGTATTTTGCGACGTGCGCGACCACATGGACATCGCGCGCCGAGAGATCTTCGGCCCGGTGCAGCTGATCATGACGTTCTCGCAGATCGACGAGCTGCTGGAGCGCGCCAACGACACGCACTACGGCCTCGCCGCCGCCCTCTTCACCGGGGACTTGGACAAGGCCAACTATCTCATTCAGGTACCTACCTACCTCTCTCTGTCTTTTAATTATATTATTATAATACGTATAGTAGATATACTTACTAATTACAAATTAGTAATTATAGTAGTTGACTGTTGTTGAGTGATGAATGTTTACTGAATTTGAGCGTTTTTCTGTCGAACAGGGCCTGCGCGCCGGCACCATTTGGGTGAACGACTACAACGTTTTCGGCAACCAAGTGCCGTTCGGCGGCTACAAGCAGTACGGCATCGGCCGCGAGAACGGACCCTACGGTATACGCATTTATACCGAGGCGAAGAGCGTCACCGTAAAGATCACCGAGAAAAACTCGTCATTTCCCGTCGAACCCACACCGAACCACCAGACCCGATCTATTCGATCGAAGCCCGTTGCTCATTATACCTCGTTGTCAGTCATCCATCGTATTTACGCTTTTGAAGATGATCATAATTATTATATCCAATAATAAGAATGGCGCCGACCATATCTATTCTGAAAGTTTAACATTCAATTTCATCAGAGTTTATTAAGCCCGCACAAACGACACACAGCACTACCACGAAATAATTAAAATAATAGTCTTCCATTTTAGAATAAGCCTAATACTATTTGTTAGAGTTAAGCTTAATGAATATGAAAACTGTACAGAAATAAATATTATATTTTATTCTTAAAATTTCTATTCTTTAATTTTTAACTTAAACCTATACACACTTGAAGTCGAGCCTTGGCGTTCAGCACGTTCCTACACTATAAAATACTACAATATCTGTGAAATATTTTCTTCGGCAATTATTAGATAGAAAATAAATTGAATCGCTTGAAAATGATGGAAAATAAATCACAATGAAAATAATATTTGCTTTACGTACCTATATAAATTTAAAAATAATAAATTTTCGGTTTTTATTTGTTAACCAAAACTTCAACGCCATCTACATTATATCATTGGCATACGTAGAAGTTAACAAAGTTTTTGTAAAACTTCCGTTAGGTGACGCCACATTGGCACTTAAGCCTCCTGAAATAATAGAAGGTTAGTAGAAAAAAGGCTTAGACGGTTCTTTTGCTGGAATCTAAGGCATAAAGAATCGACGAGACGGGACTTGAAGTTGCTGAAATGTCTTTAGTAGCGTTTTCGTTGTGTAATCTTTTAATTAAGTGATCACATACAATGATGTGTTACGGTAGAGCCGCAGGCCAGATAGAGAAAGGTAGAGCCACGTCGCAATTGTATTGTTGAGAATGCAACAAGAATTGGTCGGCTCCTCCTGGAAAGGGCCACGCTACGATGTTACAGAAAGAACATCAACGTATAAAAGCAATATAACGCTACCGTCGCTGTATTGGTCTTCAATCCTCAAGCAATCTGCATTTTGATTCATAACCGTGGAACGACACGGTGGACTGTGTGCTAATTTACGCATGCATTTAGGTATAATATAAAGTACCTACTGTGTGAAGAAGGTAAGAATACGATACTGTAAATTAAATTAACCTAGGTAAACATGCTGTGCTGTGTTTTTATAGAATTATTTCAATTTCTTTTATATGCCACTTTAGATAATCCTCCACCTCGACGCGACGGCGCTCTTTCCGAACTAACTTAGCATATTTAATAAGCGACGACGATCGACGAGTAAGTTTAGTAATATTTTATTTAAAATAAACCATAAGGCAAAACTAAAAACAAGCGTGGGAATAAGGAGATTATGCAAAAAGCCAACATCACGCGGTGTTCCCAGGCGGTCACCCATCCAAGTACTGACCGCGCCCGACGTTGCTTAACTTCGGTGATCGGACGAGAACCGGTGTATTCAACGTGGTATGGACGTTGGCGATTGAACCTTTTCGCTGTGGAGAGGTATTCTGCTAATCGCCTTAGGTTATCAATCTTAGGCGATTGCCTAGGGTTAGGTAAATGGTCTAAGGTTATACCATACGTACTCGTACGCATGCACGTAAAACGCATTCTGACAACCAAATTTTTGACATTGCTTTGTACTACTCCTTTGATGATCTAGGTACTATTAAAGTACTGGATGCGTTATGTACATATTATATGTATTTACCTAGGTACAATTATACAACATAGGTACCTACACGTAATTATTAACAAGTAATTGATATCGTACCTAATATTTAAAAACGGTGTGTCTGAAAAGCAATCAAGCCAATACAGCACGTGAAGGATCTAATGGATAGATAGATATAGGCTTGAGTATTTTATGTAGGTATGATTGATGGGGTGCGTTTGGCAGAAAAAAGCGCTAGCAAGCGCTTACAAGCGCTGAAATAGTTTTCGGCCAGGACACGATTGCTACTTCAGTAGCGCTGACACAATCCGCCATTTTGCTTATTTAATTTGTTTGTTTTGAAGTAGAGTTTATAAGTCGTTTTGTGCAATATTTTAGTTTTAAGTAATATAATGACATGAATAAACATATACATGTTATTAAAAAATCATGACTGGTAAGTTTTAAATATGAATACTTTACAAACATATGTTTAAATTAGGTTAGGTTCCCCAGTTAAAACTAACATCGTGTCCTGGAGGAAAATAGCTACTTACGATTTGACAGCGCTTACCGCTTACGATCGCCAGTTTGCTTACAAGCGCTTGCTAACGCTTTTTTCTGCCAAACGCACCTATTTAATATGTTGTGTATAATGTGATCATTGATGTATGGAACAAAAAAATTATTTACGTATTTATTTATATTAAACTGCTACTCTGTATTTATGTGCTATGTGCCCAGTCAGAAGGGATACTTACCTAGTAGAAAAAAAATAAAGAATAATAAAATAGAATAATCAATGAAAATAGCAAAAAGCCAACATCACGCGGTGTTCCCAGGCGGTCACCCATCCAAGTACTGACCGCGCCCGACGTTGCTTAACTTCGGTGATCGGACGAGAACCGGTGTATTCAACGTGGTATGGACGTTGGCGAACTGCACGTTGTAATTGGGGAACAACACATACTGCATTCAACTGACCTACCTACGTTGAATTGGCACGTAAGTAAGTAGGAGAGATGAATATATCATTTCAAACGTACGATTCACGTATGATTAAAAAACGTATTATTAGTCAGGTGGAAGTGGAAGGTGGTAAAAGGTAAACAGAAGATCAGGCGACACGACAACATCGATTCGAGCAGAGTAGAGTAGAGTAAGTACAATCCGAGCGGTGCGGTGCGGTGCGATGAACGTGCGGAGGAGCGTGCGGTGAGCGGCGACGGTGAAGCACTAGCGAGGAGCGAGGTAGCAGCGCAGCGCCGCGCCGGCAGAGTCCGGTCCGTTCCGTTCTCTCCGCGCCGAGCGGGGCCCGCAGTGGACGGCAAGCAGCCCGCCCGGGTGCTGAGCCCGATCGAGAGCGGCAAGGGGAAGGGCGCGCGGCTGATGGTGGGTGGCGAGCGCGCGTGCCACGTGGTCTACTTCGTGCAGCCGACCGTATTTTGCGACGTGCGCGACCACATGGACATCGCGCGCCGAGAAATCTTCGGCCCGGTGCAGCTGATCATGACGTTCTCGCAGATCGACGAGCTGCTGGAGCGCGCCAACGACACGCACTACGGCCTCGCCGCCGCCCTCTTCACCGGGGACTTGGACAAGGCCAACTATCTCATTCAGGTACCTACCTACCTCTCTCTGTCTTTTAATTATATTATTATAATACGTATAGTAGATATACTTACTAATTACAAATTAGTAATTATAGTAGTTGACTGTTGTTGAGTGATGAATGTTTACTGAATTTGAGCGTTTTTCTGTCGAACAGGGCCTGCGCGCCGGCACCATTTGGGTGAACGACTACAACGTTTTCGGCAACCAAGTGCCGTTCGGCGGCTACAAGCAGTACGGCATCGGCCGCGAGAACGGACCCTACGGTATACGCATTTATACCGAGGTGAAGAGCGTCACCGTAAAGATCACCGAGAAAAACTCGTCATTTCCCGTCGAACCCACACCGAACCACCAGACCCGATCTATTCGATCGAAGCCCGTTGCTCATTAAACCTCGTTGTCAGTCATCCATCGTATTTACGTTTTTGAAGATGATCATAATCATTATATCCGATAATAAGAATGGCGCCGACCATATCTATTCTGAAAGTTTAACATTCAATTTCATCAGAGTTTATTAAGCCCGCACAAACGACACACAGCACTACCACGAAATAATTAAAATAATAGTCTTCCATTTTAGAATAAGCCTAATACTATTTGTTAGAGTTAAGCTTAATGAATATGAAAACTGTACAGAAATAAATATTATATTTTATTCTTAAAATTTCTATTCTTTAATTTTTAACTTAAACCTATACACACTTGAAGTCGAGCCTTGGCGTTCAGCACGTTCCTACACTATAAAATACTACAATATCTGTGAAATATTTTCTTCGGCAATTATTAGATAGAAAATAAATTGAATCGCTTGAAAATGATGGAAAATAAATCACAATGAAAATAATATTTGCTTTACGTACCTATATAAATTTAAAAATAATAAATTTTCGGTTTTTATTTGTTAACCAAAACTTCAACGCCATCTACATTATATCATTGGCATACGTAGAAGTTAACAAAGTTTTTGTAAAACTTCCGTTAGGTGCCGCCACATTGGCACTTAAGCCTCCTGAAATAATAGAAGGTTAGTAGAAAAAAGGCTTAGACGGTTCTTTTGCTGGAATCTAAGGCATAAAGAATCGACGAGACGGGACTTGAGGTCGCTGAAATGTCTAGTAGCGTTTTCGTTGTGTAATCTTTTAATTAAGTGATCACATACAATGATGTGTTACGGTAGAGCCGCAGGCCAGATAGAGAAAGGTAGAGCCACGTCGCAATTGTATTGTTGAGAATGCAACAAGAATTGGTCGGCTCCTCCGGGAAAGGGCCACGCTACGATGTTACAGAAAGAACATCAACGTATAAAAGCAATATAACGCTACCGTCGCTGTATTGGTCTTCAATCCTCAAGCAATCTGCATTTTGATTCATAACCGTGGAACGACACGGTGGACTGTGTGCTAATTTACGCATGCATTTAGGTATAATATAAAGTACCTACTGTGTGAAGTAGGTAAGAATACGATACTGTAAATTAAATTAACCTAGGTAAACATGCTGTGCTGTGTTTTTATAGAATTATTTCAATTTCTTTTATATGCCACTTTAGATAATCCTCCACCTCGACGCGACGGCGCTCTTTCCGAACTAACTTAGCATATTTAATAAGCGACGACGATCGACGAGTAAGTTTAGTAATATTTTATTTAAAATAAACCATAAGGCAAAACTAATAACAAGCGTGGGAATAAGGAGATTATGCAAAAAGCCAACATCACGCGGTGTTCCCAGGCGGTCACCCATCCAAGTACTGACCGCGCCCGACGTTGCTTAACTTCGGTGATCGGACGAGAACCGGTGTATTCAACGTGGTATGGACGTTGGCGATTGAACCTCTTCGCTGTGGAGAGGTATTCTGCTAATCACCTTAGGTTATCAATCTTAGGCGATTGCCTAGGGTTAGGTAAATGGTCTAAGGGTATACCATACGTACTCGTACGCTCGCACGTAAAACGCATTCTGACAACCAAATTTTTGACATTGCTAGGTACTAATCCTTTGATGATCTAGGTACTATTAAAGTACTGGATGCGTTATGTACATATTATATGTATTTACCTAGGTACAATTCTACAACATAGGTACCTACTCGTAATTATTAACAAGTAATTGATATCGTACCTAATATTTAAAAACGGTGTGTCTGAAAAACAATCAAGCCAATACAGCACGTGAAGGATCTAATGGATAGATAGATATAGGCTTGAGTCTCTTATGTAGGTATGATTGATGGGGTGCGTTTGGCAGAAAAAAGCGCTAGCAAGCGCTTACAAGCGCTGAAATAGTTTTCGGCCAGGACACGATTGCTACTTCAGTAGCGCTGACACAATCCGCCATTTTGCTTATTTAATTTGTTTGTTTTGAAGTAGAGTTTATAAGTCGTTTTGTGCAATATTTTAGTTTTAAGTAATATAATGACATGAATAAACATATACATGTTATTAAAAAATCATGACTGGTAAGTTTTAAATATGAATACTTTACAAACATATGTTTAAATTAGGTTAGGTTCCCCAGTTAAAACTAACATCGTGTCCTGGAGGAAAATAGCTACTTACGATTTGACAGCGCTTACCGCTTACGATCGCCAGTTTGCTTACAAGCGCTTGCTAACGCTTTTTTCTGCCAAACGCACCTATATAATATGTGTATAATGTGATCATTGATGTATGGAATAAAAAAATGTTTTACGTATTTATTTATATTAAACTGCTACTCTGTATTTATGTGCTATGTGCCCAGTCAGAAGGGATACTTACCTAGTAGAAAAAAAATAAAGAATAATAAAATAGAATAATCAATGAAAATAGCAAAAAGCCAACATCACGCGGTGTTCCCAGGCGGTCACCCATCCAAGTACTGACCGCGCCCGACGTTGCTTAACTTCGGTGATCGGACGAGAACCGGTGTATTCAACGTGGTATGGACGTTGGCGAACTGCATGTTGTAATTGGGGAACAACACATACTGCATTCAACTGACCTACCTACGTTGAATTGGCACGTAAGTAAGTAGGAGAGATGAATATATCATTTCAAACGTACGATTCACGTATGATTGAAAAACGTATTATTAGTCAGGTGGAAGTGGATGGTGGTAAAAGGTAAACAGAAGATCAGGCGACACGACAACATCGATTCGAGCAGAGTAGAGTAGAGTAAGTACAATCCGAGCGGTGCGGTGCGGTGCGATGAACGTGCGGAGGAACGTGCGGTGAGCGGCGACGGTGAAGCACTAGCGAGGAGCGAGGTAGCGGCGCAGCGCCGCGCCGGCAGAGTCCGGTCCGTTCCGTTCTCTCCGCGCCGAGCGGGGCCCGCAGTGGACGGCAAGCAGCCCGCCCGGGTGCTGAGCCCGATCGAGAGCGGCAAGCGGAAGGGCGCGCGGCTGATGGCGGGTGGCGAGCGCGCGGGCCACGTGGTCTACTTCGTGCAGCCGACCGTATTTTGCGACGTGCGCGACCACATGGACATCGCGCGCCGAGAGATCTTCGGCCCGGTGCAGCTGATCATGACGTTCTCGCAGATCGACGAGCTGCTGGAGCGCGCCAACGACACGCACTACGGCCTCGCCGCCGCCCTCTTCACCGGGGACTTGGACAAGGCCAACTATCTCATTCAGGTACCTACCTACCTCTCTCTGTCTTTTAATTATATTATTATAATACGTATAGTAGATATACTTACTAATTACAAATTAGTAATTATAGTAGTTGACTGTTGTTGAGTGATGAATGTTTACTGAATTTGAGCGTTTTTCTGTCGAACAGGGCCTGCGCGCCGGCACCATTTGGGTGAACGACTACAACGTTTTCGGCAACCAAGTGCCGTTCGGCGGCTACAAGCAGTACGGCATCGGCCGCGAGAACGGACCCTACGGTATACGCATTTATACCGAGGCGAAGAGCGTCACCGTAAAGATCACCGAGAAAAACTCGTCATTTCCCGTCGAACCCACACCGAACCACCAGACCCGATCTATTCGATCGAAGCCCGTTGCTCATTATACCTCGTTGTCAGTCATCCATCGTATTTACGCTTTTGAAGATGATCATAATTATTATATCCAATAATAAGAATGGCGCCGACCATATCTATTCTGAAAGTTTAACATTCAATTTCATCAGAGTTTATTAAGCCCGCACAAACGACACACAGCACTACCACGAAATAATTAAAATAATAGTCTTCCATTTTAGAATAAGCCTAATACTATTTGTTAGAGTTAAGCTTAATGAATATGAAAACTGTACAGAAATAAATATTATATTTTATTCTTAAAATTTCTATTCTTTAATTTTTAACTTAAACCTATACACACTTGAAGTCGAGCCTTGGCGTTCAGCACGTTCCTACACTATAAAATACTACAATATCTGTGAAATATTTTCTTCGGCAATTATTAGATAGAAAATAAATTGAATCGCTTGAAAATGATGGAAAATAAATCACAATGAAAATAATATTTGCTTTACGTACCTATATAAATTTAAAAATAATAAATTTTCGGTTTTTATTTGTTAACCAAAACTTCAACGCCATCTACATTATATCATTGGCATACGTAGAAGTTAACAAAGTTTTTGTAAAACTTCCGTTAGGTGACGCCACATTGGCACTTAAGCCTCCTGAAATAATAGAAGGTTAGTAGAAAAAAGGCTTAGACGGTTCTTTTGCTGGAATCTAAGGCATAAAGAATCGACGAGACGGGACTTGAAGTTGCTGAAATGTCTTTAGTAGCGTTTTCGTTGTGTAATCTTTTAATTAAGTGATCACATACAATGATGTGTTACGGTAGAGCCGCAGGCCAGATAGAGAAAGGTAGAGCCACGTCGCAATTGTATTGTTGAGAATGCAACAAGAATTGGTCGGCTCCTCCTGGAAAGGGCCACGCTACGATGTTACAGAAAGAACATCAACGTATAAAAGCAATATAACGCTACCGTCGCTGTATTGGTCTTCAATCCTCAAGCAATCTGCATTTTGATTCATAACCGTGGAACGACACGGTGGACTGTGTGCTAATTTACGCATGCATTTAGGTATAATATAAAGTACCTACTGTGTGAAGAAGGTAAGAATACGATACTGTAAATTAAATTAACCTAGGTAAACATGCTGTGCTGTGTTTTTATAGAATTATTTCAATTTCTTTTATATGCCACTTTAGATAATCCTCCACCTCGACGCGACGGCGCTCTTTCCGAACTAACTTAGCATATTTAATAAGCGACGACGATCGACGAGTAAGTTTAGTAATATTTTATTTAAAATAAACCATAAGGCAAAACTAAAAACAAGCGTGGGAATAAGGAGATTATGCAAAAAGCCAACATCACGCGGTGTTCCCAGGCGGTCACCCATCCAAGTACTGACCGCGCCCGACGTTGCTTAACTTCGGTGATCGGACGAGAACCGGTGTATTCAACGTGGTATGGACGTTGGCGATTGAACCTTTTCGCTGTGGAGAGGTATTCTGCTAATCGCCTTAGGTTATCAATCTTAGGCGATTGCCTAGGGTTAGGTAAATGGTCTAAGGTTATACCATACGTACTCGTACGCATGCACGTAAAACGCATTCTGACAACCAAATTTTTGACATTGCTTTGTACTACTCCTTTGATGATCTAGGTACTATTAAAGTACTGGATGCGTTATGTACATATTATATGTATTTACCTAGGTACAATTATACAACATAGGTACCTACACGTAATTATTAACAAGTAATTGATATCGTACCTAATATTTAAAAACGGTGTGTCTGAAAAGCAATCAAGCCAATACAGCACGTGAAGGATCTAATGGATAGATAGATATAGGCTTGAGTATTTTATGTAGGTATGATTGATGGGGTGCGTTTGGCAGAAAAAAGCGCTAGCAAGCGCTTACAAGCGCTGAAATAGTTTTCGGCCAGGACACGATTGCTACTTCAGTAGCGCTGACACAATCCGCCATTTTGCTTATTTAATTTGTTTGTTTTGAAGTAGAGTTTATAAGTCGTTTTGTGCAATATTTTAGTTTTAAGTAATATAATGACATGAATAAACATATACATGTTATTAAAAAATCATGACTGGTAAGTTTTAAATATGAATACTTTACAAACATATGTTTAAATTAGGTTAGGTTCCCCAGTTAAAACTAACATCGTGTCCTGGAGGAAAATAGCTACTTACGATTTGACAGCGCTTACCGCTTACGATCGCCAGTTTGCTTACAAGCGCTTGCTAACGCTTTTTTCTGCCAAACGCACCTATTTAATATGTTGTGTATAATGTGATCATTGATGTATGGAACAAAAAAATTATTTACGTATTTATTTATATTAAACTGCTACTCTGTATTTATGTGCTATGTGCCCAGTCAGAAGGGATACTTACCTAGTAGAAAAAAAATAAAGAATAATAAAATAGAATAATCAATGAAAATAGCAAAAAGCCAACATCACGCGGTGTTCCCAGGCGGTCACCCATCCAAGTACTGACCGCGCCCGACGTTGCTTAACTTCGGTGATCGGACGAGAACCGGTGTATTCAACGTGGTATGGACGTTGGCGAACTGCACGTTGTAATTGGGGAACAACACATACTGCATTCAACTGACCTACCTACGTTGAATTGGCACGTAAGTAAGTAGGAGAGATGAATATATCATTTCAAACGTACGATTCACGTATGATTAAAAAACGTATTATTAGTCAGGTGGAAGTGGAAGGTGGTAAAAGGTAAACAGAAGATCAGGCGACACGACAACATCGATTCGAGCAGAGTAGAGTAGAGTAAGTACAATCCGAGCGGTGCGGTGCGGTGCGATGAACGTGCGGAGGAGCGTGCGGTGAGCGGCGACGGTGAAGCACTAGCGAGGAGCGAGGTAGCAGCGCAGCGCCGCGCCGGCAGAGTCCGGTCCGTTCCGTTCTCTCCGCGCCGAGCGGGGCCCGCAGTGGACGGCAAGCAGCCCGCCCGGGTGCTGAGCCCGATCGAGAGCGGCAAGGGGAAGGGCGCGCGGCTGATGGTGGGTGGCGAGCGCGCGTGCCACGTGGTCTACTTCGTGCAGCCGACCGTATTTTGCGACGTGCGCGACCACATGGACATCGCGCGCCGAGAAATCTTCGGCCCGGTGCAGCTGATCATGACGTTCTCGCAGATCGACGAGCTGCTGGAGCGCGCCAACGACACGCACTACGGCCTCGCCGCCGCCCTCTTCACCGGGGACTTGGACAAGGCCAACTATCTCATTCAGGTACCTACCTACCTCTCTCTGTCTTTTAATTATATTATTATAATACGTATAGTAGATATACTTACTAATTACAAATTAGTAATTATAGTAGTTGACTGTTGTTGAGTGATGAATGTTTACTGAATTTGAGCGTTTTTCTGTCGAACAGGGCCTGCGCGCCGGCACCATTTGGGTGAACGACTACAACGTTTTCGGCAACCAAGTGCCGTTCGGCGGCTACAAGCAGTACGGCATCGGCCGCGAGAACGGACCCTACGGTATACGCATTTATACCGAGGTGAAGAGCGTCACCGTAAAGATCACCGAGAAAAACTCGTCATTTCCCGTCGAACCCACACCGAACCACCAGACCCGATCTATTCGATCGAAGCCCGTTGCTCATTAAACCTCGTTGTCAGTCATCCATCGTATTTACGTTTTTGAAGATGATCATAATCATTATATCCGATAATAAGAATGGCGCCGACCATATCTATTCTGAAAGTTTAACATTCAATTTCATCAGAGTTTATTAAGCCCGCACAAACGACACACAGCACTACCACGAAATAATTAAAATAATAGTCTTCCATTTTAGAATAAGCCTAATACTATTTGTTAGAGTTAAGCTTAATGAATATGAAAACTGTACAGAAATAAATATTATATTTTATTCTTAAAATTTCTATTCTTTAATTTTTAACTTAAACCTATACACACTTGAAGTCGAGCCTTGGCGTTCAGCACGTTCCTACACTATAAAATACTACAATATCTGTGAAATATTTTCTTCGGCAATTATTAGATAGAAAATAAATTGAATCGCTTGAAAATGATGGAAAATAAATCACAATGAAAATAATATTTGCTTTACGTACCTATATAAATTTAAAAATAATAAATTTTCGGTTTTTATTTGTTAACCAAAACTTCAACGCCATCTACATTATATCATTGGCATACGTAGAAGTTAACAAAGTTTTTGTAAAACTTCCGTTAGGTGCCGCCACATTGGCACTTAAGCCTCCTGAAATAATAGAAGGTTAGTAGAAAAAAGGCTTAGACGGTTCTTTTGCTGGAATCTAAGGCATAAAGAATCGACGATACGGGACTTGAGGTCGCTGAAATGTCTTTAGTAGCGTTTTCGTTGTGTAATTTTTTAATTAAGTGATCACATACAATGATGTGTTACGGTAGAGCCGCAGGCCAGATAGAGAAAGGTAGAGCCACGTCGCAATTGTATTGTTGAGAATGCAACAAGAATTGGTCGGCTCCTCCGGGAAAGGGCCACGCTACGATGTTAAAGAAAGAACATCAACGTATAAAAGCAATATAACGCTACCGTCGCTGTATTGATCTTCAATCCTCAAGCAATCTGCATTTTGATTCATAACCGTGGAACGACACGGTGGACTGTGTGCTAATTTACGCATGCACTTGGGTATAATATAAAGTACCTACTGTGTGAAGAAGGTAAGACTACGATACTGTAAATTAAATTAACCTAGGTAAACATGCTGTGCTGTGTTTTTATAGAATTATTTCAATTTCTTTTATATGCCACTTTAGATAATCCTCCACCTCGACGCGACGGCGCTCTTTCCGAACTAACTTAGCATATTTAATAAGCGACGACGATCGACGAGTAAGTTTAGTAATATTTTATTTAAAAAATAAATTTTTTACGTGGTTGAGCCATGCTGCAGTTATATTAGTAGTATAGTTGTAGCACGAATGGGTCGGCTCGACCGGGCAAGGACAACGCTCTCACAGAATACCAGCGTGAAATAGTAGCTTAATGCTGCTGTATTTCGTATGGTGAGTGTAGAGAACCGGAGACCCTTTTTACTGGAAATGAGGCATTCCATCTCAGTCCTCACGGGTGACAACGCATCTGCATTTTGATTTGTAATGGAAGATAGATGTAGATGTCTATGGGCCGCAGCAACCACTTACCATCAGGTGGACTGTGTGCTCGTTTGTCAGCCTATTCTATAAAAAAAAAACCATAAGGCAAAACTAAAACAAGCGTGGGAATAAGGAGATTATGCAAAAAGCCAACATCACGCGGTGTTCCCAGGCGGTCACCCATCCAAGTACTGACCGCGCCCGACGTTGCTTAACTTCGGTGATCGGACGAGAACCGGTGTATTCAACGTGGTATGGACGTTGGCGAACTGCATGTTGTAATTGGGGAACAAGACATACTGCATTCAACTGACCTACCTACGTTGAATTGGCACGTAAGTAAGTAGGAGACATTAATATACCATTAATATATCATTTCAAGTTCAAGTTCCTACACTATAAAATACTACAATATCTGTGAAATATTTTCTTCGGCAATTATTAGATAGAAAATAAATTGAATCGCTTGAAAATGATGGAAAATAAATCACAATGAAAATAATATTTGCTTTACGTACCTATATAAATTTAAAAATAATAAATTTTCGGTTTTTATTTGTTAACCAAAACTTCAACGCCATCTACATTATATCATTGGCATACGTAGAAGTTAACAAAGTTTTTGTAAAACTTCCGTTAGGTGCCGCCACATTGGCACTTAAGCCTCCTGAAATAATAGAAGGTTAGTAGAAAAAAGGCTTAGACGGTTCTTTTGCTGGAATCTAAGGCATAAAGAATCGACGAGACGGGACTTGAGGTCGCTGAAATGTCTAGTAGCGTTTTCGTTGTGTAATCTTTTAATTAAGTGATCACATACAATGATGTGTTACGGTAGAGCCGCAGGCCAGATAGAGAAAGGTAGAGCCACGTCGCAATTGTATTGTTGAGAATGCAACAAGAATTGGTCGGCTCCTCCGGGAAAGGGCCACGCTACGATGTTACAGAAAGAACATCAACGTATAAAAGCAATATAACGCTACCGTCGCTGTATTGGTCTTCAATCCTCAAGCAATCTGCATTTTGATTCATAACCGTGGAACGACACGGTGGACTGTGTGCTAATTTACGCATGCATTTAGGTATAATATAAAGTACCTACTGTGTGAAGTAGGTAAGAATACGATACTGTAAATTAAATTAACCTAGGTAAACATGCTGTGCTGTGTTTTTATAGAATTATTTCAATTTCTTTTATATGCCACTTTAGATAATCCTCCACCTCGACGCGACGGCGCTCTTTCCGAACTAACTTAGCATATTTAATAAGCGACGACGATCGACGAGTAAGTTTAGTAATATTTTATTTAAAATAAACCATAAGGCAAAACTAAAAACAAGCGTGGGAATAAGGAGATTATGCAAAAAGCCAACATCACGCGGTGTTCCCAGGCGGTCACCCATCCAAGTACTGACCGCGCCCGACGTTGCTTAACTTCGGTGATCGGACGAGAACCGGTGTATTCAACGTGGTATGGACGTTGGCGATTGAACCTCTTCGCTGTGGAGAGGTATTCTGCTAATCGCCTTAGGTTATCAATCTTAGGCGATTGCCTAGGGTTAGGTAAATGGTCTAAGGTTATACCATACGTACTCGTACGCATGCACGTAAAACGCATTCTGACAACCAAATTTTTGACATTGCTTTGTACTACTCCTTTGATGATCTAGGTACTATTAAAGTACTGGATGCGTTATGTACATATTATATGTATTTACCTAGGTACAATTATACAACATAGGTACCTACACGTAATTATTAACAAGTAATTGATATCGTACCTAATATTTAAAAACGGTGTGTCTGAAAAGCAATCAAGCCAATACAGCACGTGAAGGATCTAATGGATAGATAGATATAGGCTTGAGTATTTTATGTAGGTATGATTGATGGGGTGCGTTTGGCAGAAAAAAGCGCTAGCAAGCGCTTACAAGCGCTGAAATAGTTTTCGGCCAGGACACGATTGCTACTTCAGTAGCGCTGACACAATCCGCCATTTTGCTTATTTAATTTGTTTGTTTTGAAGTAGAGTTTATAAGTCGTTTTGTGCAATATTTTAGTTTTAAGTAATATAATGACATGAATAAACATATACATGTTATTAAAAAATCATGACTGGTAAGTTTTAAATATGAATACTTTACAAACATATGTTTAAATTAGGTTAGGTTCCCCAGTTAAAACTAACATCGTGTCCTGGAGGAAAATAGCTACTTACGATTTGACAGCGCTTACCGCTTACGATCGCCAGTTTGCTTACAAGCGCTTGCTAACGCTTTTTTCTGCCAAACGCACCTATTTAATATGTTGTGTATAATGTGATCATTGATGTATGGAACAAAAAAATTATTTACGTATTTATTTATATTAAACTGCTACTCTGTATTTATGTGCTATGTGCCCAGTCAGAAGGGATACTTACCTAGTAGAAAAAAAATAAAGAATAATAAAATAGAATAATCAATGAAAATAGCAAAAAGCCAACATCACGCGGTGTTCCCAGGCGGTCACCCATCCAAGTACTGACCGCGCCCGACGTTGCTTAACTTCGGTGATCGGACGAGAACCGGTGTATTCAACGTGGTATGGACGTTGGCGAACTGCACGTTGTAATTGGGGAACAACACATACTGCATTCAACTGACCTACCTACGTTGAATTGGCACGTAAGTAAGTAGGAGAGATGAATATATCATTTCAAACGTACGATTCACGTATGATTAAAAAACGTATTATTAGTCAGGTGGAAGTGGAAGGTGGTAAAAGGTAAACAGAAGATCAGGCGACACGACAACATCGATTCGAGCAGAGTAGAGTAGAGTAAGTACAATCCGAGCGGTGCGGTGCGGTGCGATGAACGTGCGGAGGAGCGTGCGGTGAGCGGCGACGGTGAAGCACTAGCGAGGAGCGAGGTAGCAGCGCAGCGCCGCGCCGGCAGAGTCCGGTCCGTTCCGTTCTCTCCGCGCCGAGCGGGGCCCGCAGTGGACGGCAAGCAGCCCGCCCGGGTGCTGAGCCCGATCGAGAGCGGCAAGGGGAAGGGCGCGCGGCTGATGGTGGGTGGCGAGCGCGCGTGCCACGTGGTCTACTTCGTGCAGCCGACCGTATTTTGCGACGTGCGCGACCACATGGACATCGCGCGCCGAGAAATCTTCGGCCCGGTGCAGCTGATCATGACGTTCTCGCAGATCGACGAGCTGCTGGAGCGCGCCAACGACACGCACTACGGCCTCGCCGCCGCCCTCTTCACCGGGGACTTGGACAAGGCCAACTATCTCATTCAGGTACCTACCTACCTCTCTCTGTCTTTTAATTATATTATTATAATACGTATAGTAGATATACTTACTAATTACAAATTAGTAATTATAGTAGTTGACTGTTGTTGAGTGATGAATGTTTACTGAATTTGAGCGTTTTTCTGTCGAACAGGGCCTGCGCGCCGGCACCATTTGGGTGAACGACTACAACGTTTTCGGCAACCAAGTGCCGTTCGGCGGCTACAAGCAGTACGGCATCGGCCGCGAGAACGGACCCTACGGTATACGCATTTATACCGAGGTGAAGAGCGTCACCGTAAAGATCACCGAGAAAAACTCGTCATTTCCCGTCGAACCCACACCGAACCACCAGACCCGATCTATTCGATCGAAGCCCGTTGCTCATTAAACCTCGTTGTCAGTCATCCATCGTATTTACGTTTTTGAAGATGATCATAATCATTATATCCGATAATAAGAATGGCGCCGACCATATCTATTCTGAAAGTTTAACATTCAATTTCATCAGAGTTTATTAAGCCCGCACAAACGACACACAGCACTACCACGAAATAATTAAAATAATAGTCTTCCATTTTAGAATAAGCCTAATACTATTTGTTAGAGTTAAGCTTAATGAATATGAAAACTGTACAGAAATAAATATTATATTTTATTCTTAAAATTTCTATTCTTTAATTTTTAACTTAAACCTATACACACTTGAAGTCGAGCCTTGGCGTTCAGCACGTTCCTACACTATAAAATACTACAATATCTGTGAAATATTTTCTTCGGCAATTATTAGATAGAAAATAAATTGAATCGCTTGAAAATGATGGAAAATAAATCACAATGAAAATAATATTTGCTTTACGTACCTATATAAATTTAAAAATAATAAATTTTCGGTTTTTATTTGTTAACCAAAACTTCAACGCCATCTACATTATATCATTGGCATACGTAGAAGTTAACAAAGTTTTTGTAAAACTTCCGTTAGGTGCCGCCACATTGGCACTTAAGCCTCCTGAAATAATAGAAGGTTAGTAGAAAAAAGGCTTAGACGGTTCTTTTGCTGGAATCTAAGGCATAAAGAATCGACGATACGGGACTTGAGGTCGCTGAAATGTCTTTAGTAGCGTTTTCGTTGTGTAATTTTTTAATTAAGTGATCACATACAATGATGTGTTACGGTAGAGCCGCAGGCCAGATAGAGAAAGGTAGAGCCACGTCGCAATTGTATTGTTGAGAATGCAACAAGAATTGGTCGGCTCCTCCGGGAAAGGGCCACGCTACGATGTTAAAGAAAGAACATCAACGTATAAAAGCAATATAACGCTACCGTCGCTGTATTGATCTTCAATCCTCAAGCAATCTGCATTTTGATTCATAACCGTGGAACGACACGGTGGACTGTGTGCTAATTTACGCATGCACTTGGGTATAATATAAAGTACCTACTGTGTGAAGAAGGTAAGACTACGATACTGTAAATTAAATTAACCTAGGTAAACATGCTGTGCTGTGTTTTTATAGAATTATTTCAATTTCTTTTATATGCCACTTTAGATAATCCTCCACCTCGACGCGACGGCGCTCTTTCCGAACTAACTTAGCATATTTAATAAGCGACGACGATCGACGAGTAAGTTTAGTAATATTTTATTTAAAAAATAAATTTTTTACGTGGTTGAGCCATGCTGCAGTTATATTAGTAGTATAGTTGTAGCACGAATGGGTCGGCTCGACCGGGCAAGGACAACGCTCTCACAGAATACCAGCGTGAAATAGTAGCTTAATGCTGCTGTATTTCGTATGGTGAGTGTAGAGAACCGGAGACCCTTTTTACTGGAAATGAGGCATTCCATCTCAGTCCTCACGGGTGACAACGCATCTGCATTTTGATTTGTAATGGAAGATAGATGTAGATGTCTATGGGCCGCAGCAACCACTTACCATCAGGTGGACTGTGTGCTCGTTTGTCAGCCTATTCTATAAAAAAAAAACCATAAGGCAAAACTAAAACAAGCGTGGGAATAAGGAGATTATGCAAAAAGCCAACATCACGCGGTGTTCCCAGGCGGTCACCCATCCAAGTACTGACCGCGCCCGACGTTGCTTAACTTCGGTGATCGGACGAGAACCGGTGTATTCAACGTGGTATGGACGTTGGCGAACTGCATGTTGTAATTGGGGAACAAGACATACTGCATTCAACTGACCTACCTACGTTGAATTGGCACGTAAGTAAGTAGGAGACATTAATATACCATTAATATATCATTTCAAGTTCAAGTTCCTACACTATAAAATACTACAATATCTGTGAAATATTTTCTTCGGCAATTATTAGATAGAAAATAAATTGAATCGCTTGAAAATGATGGAAAATAAATCACAATGAAAATAATATTTGCTTTACGTACCTATATAAATTTAAAAATAATAAATTTTCGGTTTTTATTTGTTAACCAAAACTTCAACGCCATCTACATTATATCATTGGCATACGTAGAAGTTAACAAAGTTTTTGTAAAACTTCCGTTAGGTGCCGCCACATTGGCACTTAAGCCTCCTGAAATAATAGAAGGTTAGTAGAAAAAAGGCTTAGACGGTTCTTTTGCTGGAATCTAAGGCATAAAGAATCGACGAGACGGGACTTGAGGTCGCTGAAATGTCTAGTAGCGTTTTCGTTGTGTAATCTTTTAATTAAGTGATCACATACAATGATGTGTTACGGTAGAGCCGCAGGCCAGATAGAGAAAGGTAGAGCCACGTCGCAATTGTATTGTTGAGAATGCAACAAGAATTGGTCGGCTCCTCCGGGAAAGGGCCACGCTACGATGTTACAGAAAGAACATCAACGTATAAAAGCAATATAACGCTACCGTCGCTGTATTGGTCTTCAATCCTCAAGCAATCTGCATTTTGATTCATAACCGTGGAACGACACGGTGGACTGTGTGCTAATTTACGCATGCATTTAGGTATAATATAAAGTACCTACTGTGTGAAGTAGGTAAGAATACGATACTGTAAATTAAATTAACCTAGGTAAACATGCTGTGCTGTGTTTTTATAGAATTATTTCAATTTCTTTTATATGCCACTTTAGATAATCCTCCACCTCGACGCGACGGCGCTCTTTCCGAACTAACTTAGCATATTTAATAAGCGACGACGATCGACGAGTAAGTTTAGTAATATTTTATTTAAAATAAACCATAAGGCAAAACTAAAAACAAGCGTGGGAATAAGGAGATTATGCAAAAAGCCAACATCACGCGGTGTTCCCAGGCGGTCACCCATCCAAGTACTGACCGCGCCCGACGTTGCTTAACTTCGGTGATCGGACGAGAACCGGTGTATTCAACGTGGTATGGACGTTGGCGATTGAACCTCTTCGCTGTGGAGAGGTATTCTGCTAATCGCCTTAGGTTATCAATCTTAGGCGATTGCCTAGGGTTAGGTAAATGGTCTAAGGTTATACCATACGTACTCGTACGCTCGCACGTAAAACGCATTCTGACAACCAAATTTTTGACATTGCTAGGTACTACTCCTTTGATGATCTAGGTACTATTAAAGTACTGGATGCGTTATGTACATATTATATGTATTTACCTAGGTACAATTCTACAACATAGGTACCTACACGTAATTATTAACAAGTAATTGATATCGTACCTAATATTTAAAAACGGTGTGTCTGAAAAGCAATCAAGCCAATACAGCACGTGAAGGATCTAATGGATAGATAGATATAGGCTTGAGTCTCTTATGTAGGTATGATTGATGGGGTGCGTTTGGCAGAAAAAAGCGCTAGCAAGCGCTTACAAGCGCTGAAATAGTTTTCGGCCAGGACACGATTGCTACTTCAGTAGCGCTGACACAATCCGCCATTTTGCTTATTTAATTTGTTTGTTTTGAAGTAGAGTTTATAAGTCGTTTTGTGCAATATTTTAGTTTTAAGTAATATAATGACATGAATAAACATATACATGTTATTAAAAAATCATGACTGGTAAGTTTTAAATATGAATACTTTACAAACATATGTTTAAATTAGGTTAGGTTCCCCAGTTAAAACTAACATCGTGTCCTGGAGGAAAATAGCTACTTACGATTTGACAGCGCTTACCGCTTACGATCGCCAGTTTGCTTACAAGCGCTTGCTAACGCTTTTTTCTGCCAAACGCACCTATTTAATATGTGTATAATGTGATCATTGATGTATGGAATAAAAAAATTATTTACGTATTTATTTATATTAAACTGCTACTCTGTATTTATGTGCTATGTGCCCGGTATTCAACGTGGTATGGACGTTGGCAAACTGCATGTTGTAATTGGGGAACAACACATACTGCATTCAACTGACCTACCTACGTTTAATTGGCACGTAAGTAAGTAGGAGAGATGAATATATCATTTCAAACGTACGATTCACGTATGATTGAAAAACGTATTATTAGTCAGGTGGAAGTGGAAGGTGGTAAAAGGTAAACAGAAGATCAGGCGACACGACAACATCGATTCAAGCAGAGTAGAGTAGAGTAAGTACAATCCGAGCGGTGCGGTGCGGTGCGATGAACGTGCGGAGGAACGTGCGGTGAGCGGCGACGTTGAAGCACTAGCGAGGAGCGAGGTAGCAGCGCAGCGCCGCGCCGGCAGAGTCCGGTCCGTTCCGTTCTCTCCGCGCCGAGCGGGGCCCGCAGTGGACGGCAAGCAGCCCGCCCGGGTGCTGAGCCCGATCGAGAGCGGCAAGCGGAAGGGCGCGCGGCTGATGGCGGGTGGCGAGCGCGCGGGCCACGTGGTCTACTTCGTGCAGCCGACCGTATTTTGCGACGTGCGCGACCACATGGACATCGCGCGCCGAGAGATCTTCGGCCCGGTGCAGCTGATCATGACGTTCTCGCAGATCGACGAGCTGCTGGAGCGCGCCAACGACACGCACTACGGCCTCGCCGCCGCCCTCTTCACCGGGGACTTGGACAAGGCCAACTATCTCATTCAGGTACCTACCTACCTCTTTCTGTCTTTTAATTATATTATTATAATACGTATAGTAGATATACTTACTAATTACAAATTAGTAATTATAGTACTTGACTGTTGTTGAGTGATGAATGTTTACTGAATTTGAGCGTTTTTCTGTCGAACAGGGCCTGCGCGCCGGCACCATTTGGGTGAACGACTACAACGTTTTCGGCAACCAAGTGCCGTTCGGCGGCTACAGGCAGTACGGCATCGGCCGCGAGAACGGACCCTACGGTATACGCATTTATACCGAGGCGAAGAGCGTCACCGTAAAGATCACCGAGAAAAACTCGTCATTTCCCGTCGAACCCACACCGAACCACCAGACCCGATCTATTCGATCGAAGCCCGTTGCTCATTATACCTCGTTGTCAGTCATCCATCGTATTTACGCTTTTGAAGATGATCATAATTATTATATCCAATAATAAGAATGGCGCCGACCATATCTATTCTGAAAGTTTAACATTCAATTTCATCAGAGTTTATTAAGCCCGCACAAACGACACACAGCACTACCACGAAATAATTAAAATAATAGTCTTCCATTTTAGAATAAGCCTAATACTATTTGTTAGAGTTAAGCTTAATGAATATGAAAACTGTACAGAAATAAATATTATATTTTATTCTTAAAATTTCTATTCTTTAATTTTTAACTTAAACCTATACACACTTGAAGTCGAGCCTTGGCGTTCAGCACGTTCCTACACTATAAAATACTACAATATCTGTGAAATATTTTCTTCGGCAATTATTAGATAGAAAATAAATTGAATCGCTTGAAAATGATGGAAAATAAATCACAATGAAAATAATATTTGCTTTACGTACCTATATAAATTTAAAAATAATAAATTTTCGGTTTTTATTTGTTAACCAAAACTTCAACGCCATCTACATTATATCATTGGCATACGTAGAAGTTAACAAAGTTTTTGTAAAACTTCCGTTAGGTGCCGCCACATTGGCACTTAAGCCTCCTGAAATAATAGAAGGTTAGTAGAAAAAAGGCTTAGACGGTTCTTTTGCTGGAATCTAAGGCATAAAGAATCGACGAGACGGGACTTGAAGTTGCTGAAATGTCTTTAGTAGCGTTTTCGTTGTGTAATCTTTTAATTAAGTGATCACATACAATGATGTGTTACGGTAGAGCCGCAGGCCAGATAGAGAAAGGTAGAGCCACGTCGCAATTGTATTGTTGAGAATGCAACAAGAATTGGTCGGCTCCTCCGGGAAAGGGCCACGCTACGATGTTACAGAAAGAACATCAACGTATAAAAGCAATATAACGCTACCGTCGCTGTATTGGTCTTCAATCCTCAAGCAATCTGCATTTTGATTCATAACCGTGGAACGACACGGTGGACTGTGTGCTAATTTACGCATGCATTTAGGTATAATATAAAGTACCTACTGTGTGAAGAAGGTAAGAATACGATACTGTAAATTAAATTAACCTAGGTAAACATGCTGTGCTGTGTTTTTATAGAATTATTTCAATTTCTTTTATATGCCACTTTAGATAATCCTCCACCTCGACTCGACGGCGCTCTTTCCGAACTAACTTAGCATATTTAATAAGCGACGACGATCGACGAGTAAGTTTAGTAATATTTTATTTAAAATAAACCATAAGGCAAAACTAAAAACAAGCGTGGGAATAAGGAGATTATGCAAAAAGCCAACATCACGCGGTGTTCCCAGGCGGTCACCCATCCAAGTACTGACCGCGCCCGACGTTGCTTAACTTCGGTGATCGGACGAGAACCGGTGTATTCAACGTGGTATGGACGTTGGCGATTGAACCTCTTCGCTGTGGAGAGGTATTCTGCTAATCGCCTTAGGTTATCAATCTTAGGCGATTGCCTAGGGTTAGGTAAATGGTCTAAGGTTATACCATACGTACTCGTACGCATGCACGTAAAACGCATTCTGACAACCAAATTTTTGACATTGCTTTGTACTACTCCTTTGATGATCTAGGTACTATTAAAGTACTGGATGCGTTATGTACATATTATATGTATTTACCTAGGTACAATTATACAACATAGGTACCTACACGTAATTATTAACAAGTAATTGATATCGTACCTAATATTTAAAAACGGTGTGTCTGAAAAGCAATCAAGCCAATACAGCACGTGAAGGATCTAATGGATAGATAGATATAGGCTTGAGTCTTTTATGTAGGTATGATTGATGGGGTGCGTTTGGCAGAAAAAAGCGCTAGCAAGCGCTTACAAGCGCTGAAATAGTTTTCGGCCAGGACACGATTGCTACTTCAGTAGCGCTGACACAATCCGCCATTTTGCTTATTTAATTTGTTTGTTTTGAAGTAGAGTTTATAAGTCGTTTTGTGCAATATTTTAGTTTTAAGTAATATAATGACATGAATAAACATATACATGTTATTAAAAAATCATGACTGGTAAGTTTTAAATATGAATACTTTACAAACATATGTTTAAATTAGGTTAGGTTCCCCAGTTAAAACTAACATCGTGTCCTGGAGGAAAATAGCTACTTACGATTTGACAGCGCTTACCGCTTACGATCGCCAGTTTGCTTACAAGCGCTTGCTAACGCTTTTTTCTGCCAAACGCACCTATTTAATATGTTGTGTATAATGTGATCATTGATGTATGGAACAAAAAAATTATTTACGTATTTATTTATATTAAACTGCTACTCTGTATTTATGTGCTATGTGCCCAGTCAGAAGGGATACTTCCCTAGTAGAAAAAAAATAAAGAATAATAAAATAGAATAATCAATGAAAATAGCAAAAAGCCAACATCACGCGGTGTTCCCAGGCGGTCACCCATCCAAGTACTGACCGCGCCCGACGTTGCTTAACTTCGGTGATCGGACGAGAACCGGTGTATTCAACGTGGTATGGACGTCGGCGAACTGCATGTTGTAATTGGGGAACAACACATACTGCATTCAACTGACCTACCTACGTTGAATTGGCACGTAAGTAAGTAGGAGAGATGAATATATCATTTCAAACGTACGATTCACGTATGATTGAAAAACGTATTATTAGTCAGGTGGAAGTGGAAGGTGGTAAAAGGTAAACAGCAGATCAGGCGACACGACAACATCGATTCGAGCAGAGTAGAGTAGAGTAAGTACAATCCGAGCGGTGCGGTGCGGTGCGATGAACGTGCGGAGGAACGTGCGGTGAGCGGCGACGGTGAAGCACTAGCGAGGAGCGAGGTAGCAGCGCAGCGCCGCGCCGGCAGAGTCCGGTCCGTTCCGTTCTCTCCGCGCCGAGCGGGGCCCGCAGTGGACGGCAAGCAGCCCGCCCGGGTGCTGAGCCCGATCGAGAGCGGCAAGCGGAAGGGCGCGCGGCTGATGGCGGGTGGCGAGCGCGCGCGCCACGTGGTCTACTTCGTGCAGCCGACCGTATTTTGCGACGTGCGCGACCACATGGACATCGCGCGCCGAGAGATCTTCGGCCCGGTGCAGCTGATCATGACGTTCTCGCAGATCGACGAGCTGCTGGAGCGCGCCAACGACACGCACTACGGCCTCGCCGCCGCCCTCTTCACCGGGGACTTGGACAAGGCCAACTATCTCATTCAGGTACTTACCTACCTCTCTCTGTCTTTTAATTATATTATTATAATACGTATAGTAGATATACTTACTAATTACAAATTAGTAATTATAGTAGTTGACTGTTGTTGAGTGATGAATGTTTACTGAATTTGAGCGTTTTTCTGTCGAACAGGGCCTGCGCGCCGGCACCATTTGGGTGAACGACTACAACGTTTTCGGCAACCAAGTGCCGTTCGGCGGCTACAAGCAGTACGGCATCGGCCGCGAGAACGGACCCTACGGTATACGCATTTATACCGAGGTGAAGAGCGTCACCGTAAAGATCACCGAGAAAAACTCGTCATTTCCCGTCGAACCCACACCGAACCACCAGACCCGATCTATTCGATCTAAGCCCGTTGCTCATTAAACCTCGTTGTCAGTCATCCATCGTATTTACGTTTTTGAAGATGATCATAATCATTATATCCGATAATAAGAATATCGCCGACCATATCTATTCTGAAAGTTTAACATTCAATTTCATCAGAGTTTATTAAGCCCGCACAAACGACACACAGCACTACCACGAAATAATTAAAATAATAGTCTTCCATTTTAGAATAAGCCTAATACTATTTGTTAGAGTTAAGCTTAATGAATATGAAAACTGTACAGAAATAAATATTATATTTTATTCTTAAAATTTATATTCTTTAATTTTTAACTTAAACCTATACACACTTGAAGTCGAGCCTTGGCGTTCAGCACGTTCCTACACTATAAAATACTACAATATCTGTGAAATATTTTCTTCGGCAATTATTAGATAGAAAATAAATTGAATCGCTTGAAAATGATGGAAAATAAATCACAATGAAAATAATATTTGCTTTACGTACCTATATAAATTTAAAAATAATAAATTTTCGGTTTTTATTTGTTAACCAAAACTTCAACGCCATCTACATTATATCATTGGCATACGTAGAAGTTAACAAAGTTTTTGTAAAACTTCCGTTAGGTGCCGCCACATTGGCACTTAAGCCTCCTGAAATAATAGAAGGTTAGTAGAAAAAAGGCTTAGACGGTTCTTTTGCTGGAATCTAAGGCATAAAGAATCGACGAGACGGGACTTGAAGTTGCTGAAATGTCTTTAGTAGCGTTTTCGTTGTGTAATCTTTTAATTAAGTGATCACATACAATGATGTGTTACGGTAGAGCCGCAGGCCAGATAGAGAAAGGTAGAGCCACGTCGCAATTGTATTGTTGAGAATGCAACAAGAATTGGTCGGCTCCTCCGGGAAAGGGCCACGCTACGATGTTACAGAAAGAACATCAACGTATAAAAGCAATATAACGCTACCGTCGCTGTATTGGTCTTCAATCCTCAAGCAATCTGCATTTTGATTCATAACCGTGGAACGACACGGTGGACTGTGTGCTAATTTACGCATGCATTTAGGTATAATATAAAGTACCTACTGTGTGAAGTAGGTAAGAATACGATACTGTAAATTAAATTAACCTAGGTAAACATGCTGTGCTGTGTTTTTATAGAATTATTTCAATTTCTTTTATATGCCACTTTAGATAATCCTCCACCTCGACGCGACGGCGCTCTTTCCGAACTAACTTAGCATATTTAATAAGCGACGACGATCGACGAGTAAGTTTAGTAATATTTTATTTAAAATAAACCATAAGGCAAAACTAAAAACAAGCGTGGGAATAAGGAGATTATGCAAAAAGCCAACATCACGCGGTGTTCCCAGGCGGTCACCCATCCAAGTACTGACCGCGCCCGACGTTGCTTAACTTCGGTGATCGGACGAGAACCGGTGTATTCAACGTGGTATGGACGTTGGCGATTGAACCTCTTCGCTGTGGAGAGGTATTCTGCTAATCGCCTTAGGTTATCAATCTTAGGCGATTGCCTAGGGTTAGGTAAATGGTCTAAGGTTATACCATACGTACTCGTACGCTCGCACGTAAAACGCATTCTGACAACCAAATTTTTGACATTGCTAGGTACTACTCCTTTGATGATCTAGGTACTATTAAAGTACTGGATGCGTTATGTACATATTATATGTATTTACCTAGGTACAATTCTACAACATAGGTACCTACACGTAATTATTAACAAGTAATTGATATCGTACCTAATATTTAAAAACGGTGTGTCTGAAAAGCAATCAAGCCAATACAGCACGTGAAGGATCTAATGGATAGATAGATATAGGCTTGAGTCTTTTATGTAGGTATGATTGATGGGGTGCGTTTGGCAGAAAAAAGCGCTAGCAAGCGCTTACAAGCGCTGAAATAGTTTTCGGCCAGGACACGATTGCTACTTCAGTAGCGCTGACACAATCCGCCATTTTGCTTATTTAATTTGTTTGTTTTGAAGTAGAGTTTATAAGTCGTTTTGTGCAATATTTTAGTTTTAAGTAATATAATGACATGAATAAACATATACATGTTATTAAAAAATCATGACTGGTAAGTTTTAAATATGAATACTTTACAAACATATGTTTAAATTAGGTTAGGTTCCCCAGTTAAAACTAACATCGTGTCCTGGAGGAAAATAGCTACTTACGATTTGACAGCGCTTACCGCTTACGATCGCCAGTTTGCTTACAAGCGCTTGCTAACGCTTTTTTCTGCCAAACGCACCTATTTAATATGTGTATAATGTGATCATTGATGTATGGAATAAAAAAATTATTTACGTATTTATTTATATTAAACTGCTACTCTGTATTTATGTGCTATGTGCCCAGTCAGAAGGGATACTTACCTAGTAGAAAAAAAATAAAGAATAATAAAATAGAATAATCAATGAAAATAGAAAAAGCCAACATCACGCGGTGTTCCCAGGCGGTCACCCATCCAAGTACTGACCTCGCCCGACGTTGCTTAACTTCGGTGATCGGACGAGAACCGGTGTATTCAACGTGGTATGGACGTTGGCGATTGAACCTCTTCGCTGTGGAGAGGTATTCTGCTAATCGCCTTAGGTTATCAACTTAGGCGATTGCCTAGGGTTAGGTAAATGGTCTAAGGGTATACCATACGTACTCGTACGCTCGCACGTAAAACGCATTCTGACAACCAAATTTTTGACATTGCTAGGTACTACTCCTTTGATGATCTAGGTACTATTAAAGTACTGGATGCGTTATGTACATATTATATGTATTTACCTAGGTACAATTCTACAACATAGGTACCTACTCGTAATTATTAACAAGTAATTGATATCGTACCTAATATTTAAAAACGGTGTGTCTGAAAAACAATCAAACCAATGCAGCACGTGAAGGATCTAATGGATAGATAGATATAGGCTTGAGTCTCTTATGTAGGTATGATTGATGGGGTGCGTTTGGCAGAAAAAAGCGCTAGCAAGCGCTTACAAGCGCTGAAATAGTTTTCGGCCAGGACACGATTGCTACTTCAGTAGCGCTGACACAATCCGCCATTTTGCTTATTTAATTTGTTTGTTTTGAAGTAGAGTTTATAAGTCGTTTTGTGCAATATTTTAGTTTTAAGTAATATAATGACATGAATAAACATATACATGTTATTAAAAAATCATGACTGGTAAGTTTTAAATATGAATACTTTACAAACATATGTTTAAATTAGGTTAGGTTCCCCAGTTAAAACTAACATCGTGTCCTGGAGGAAAATAGCTACTTACGATTTGACAGCGCTTACCGCTTACGATCGCCAGTTTGCTTACAAGCGCTTGCTAACGCTTTTTTCTGCCAAACGCACCTATTTAATATGTGTATAATGTGATCATTGATGTATGGAATAAAAAAATTATTTACGTATTTATTTATATTAAACTGCTACTCTGTATTTATGTGCTATGTGCCCGGTATTCAACGTGGTATGGACGTTGGCAAACTGCATGTTGTAATTGGGGAACAACACATACTGCATTCAACTGACCTACCTACGTTTAATTGGCACGTAAGTAAGTAGGAGAGATGAATATATCATTTCAAACGTACGATTCACGTATGATTGAAAAACGTATTATTAGTCAGGTGGAAGTGGAAGGTGGTAAAAGGTAAACAGAAGATCAGGCGACACGACAACATCGATTCAAGCAGAGTAGAGTAGAGTAAGTACAATCCGAGCGGTGCGGTGCGGTGCGATGAACGTGCGGAGGAACGTGCGGTGAGCGGCGACGGTGAAGCACTAGCGAGGAGCGAGGTAGCAGCGCAGCGCCGCGCCGGCAGAGTCCGGTCCGTTCCGTTCTCTCCGCGCCGAGCGGGGCCCGCAGTGGACGGCAAGCAGCCCGCCCGGGTGCTGAGCCCGATCGAGAGCGGCAAGCGGAAGGGCGCGCGGCTGATGGCGGGTGGCGAGCGCGCGGGCCACGTGGTCTACTTCGTGCAGCCGACCGTATTTTGCGACGTGCGCGACCACATGGACATCGCGCGCCGAGAGATCTTCGGCCCGGTGCAGCTGATCATGACGTTCTCGCAGATCGACGAGCTGCTGGAGCGCGCCAACGACACGCACTACGGCCTCGCCGCCGCCCTCTTCACCGGGGACTTGGACAAGGCCAACTATCTCATTCAGGTACCTACCTACCTCTTTCTGTCTTTTAATTATATTATTATAATACGTATAGTAGATATACTTACTAATTACAAATTAGTAATTATAGTACTTGACTGTTGTTGAGTGATGAATGTTTACTGAATTTGAGCGTTTTTCTGTCGAACAGGGCCTGCGCGCCGGCACCATTTGGGTGAACGACTACAACGTTTTCGGCAACCAAGTGCCGTTCGGCGGCTACAGGCAGTACGGCATCGGCCGCGAGAACGGACCCTACGGTATACGCATTTATACCGAGGCGAAGAGCGTCACCGTAAAGATCACCGAGAAAAACTCGTCATTTCCCGTCGAACCCACACCGAACCACCAGACCCGATCTATTCGATCGAAGCCCGTTGCTCATTATACCTCGTTGTCAGTCATCCATCGTATTTACGCTTTTGAAGATGATCATAATTATTATATCCAATAATAAGAATGGCGCCGACCATATCTATTCTGAAAGTTTAACATTCAATTTCATCAGAGTTTATTAAGCCCGCACAAACGACACACAGCACTACCACGAAATAATTAAAATAATAGTCTTCCATTTTAGAATAAGCCTAATACTATTTGTTAGAGTTAAGCTTAATGAATATGAAAACTGTACAGAAATAAATATTATATTTTATTCTTAAAATTTCTATTCTTTAATTTTTAACTTAAACCTATACACACTTGAAGTCGAGCCTTGGCGTTCAGCACGTTCCTACACTATAAAATACTACAATATCTGTGAAATATTTTCTTCGGCAATTATTAGATAGAAAATAAATTGAATCGCTTGAAAATGATGGAAAATAAATCACAATGAAAATAATATTTGCTTTACGTACCTATATAAATTTAAAAATAATAAATTTTCGGTTTTTATTTGTTAACCAAAACTTCAACGCCATCTACATTATATCATTGGCATACGTAGAAGTTAACAAAGTTTTTGTAAAACTTCCGTTAGGTGCCGCCACATTGGCACTTAAGCCTCCTGAAATAATAGAAGGTTAGTAGAAAAAAGGCTTAGACGGTTCTTTTGCTGGAATCTAAGGCATAAAGAATCGACGAGACGGGACTTGAAGTTGCTGAAATGTCTTTAGTAGCGTTTTCGTTGTGTAATCTTTTAATTAAGTGATCACATACAATGATGTGTTACGGTAGAGCCGCAGGCCAGATAGAGAAAGGTAGAGCCACGTCGCAATTGTATTGTTGAGAATGCAACAAGAATTGGTCGGCTCCTCCGGGAAAGGGCCACGCTACGATGTTACAGAAAGAACATCAACGTATAAAAGCAATATAACGCTACCGTCGCTGTATTGGTCTTCAATCCTCAAGCAATCTGCATTTTGATTCATAACCGTGGAACGACACGGTGGACTGTGTGCTAATTTACGCATGCATTTAGGTATAATATAAAGTACCTACTGTGTGAAGAAGGTAAGAATACGATACTGTAAATTAAATTAACCTAGGTAAACATGCTGTGCTGTGTTTTTATAGAATTATTTCAATTTCTTTTATATGCCACTTTAGATAATCCTCCACCTCGACTCGACGGCGCTCTTTCCGAACTAACTTAGCATATTTAATAAGCGACGACGATCGACGAGTAAGTTTAGTAATATTTTATTTAAAATAAACCATAAGGCAAAACTAAAAACAAGCGTGGGAATAAGGAGATTATGCAAAAAGCCAACATCACGCGGTGTTCCCAGGCGGTCACCCATCCAAGTACTGACCGCGCCCGACGTTGCTTAACTTCGGTGATCGGACGAGAACCAGTGTATTCGACGTGGTATGGACGTTGGCGATTGAACCTATTCGCTATGGGGAGGTATTCTGCTAATCGCCTTAGGTTATCAATCTTAGGCGATTGCCTAGGGTTAGGTAAATGGTCTAAGGGTCCATACGTACTCGTACGCTCGCACGTAAAACGCATTCTGACAACCAAATTTTTGACATTACTGGGTACTACTCCTTTGATGATCTAGGTACTATTAAAGTACTGGATGCGTTATGTACATATTATATGTATTTACCTAGGTACAATTCTACAACATAGGTACCTACACGTAATTATTAACAAGTAATTGATATCGTACCTAATATTTAAAAACGGTGTGTCTGAAAAACAATCAAGCCAATACAGCACGTGAAGGATCTGATGGATAGATAGATATAGGCTTGAGTCTCTTATGTAGGTATGATTGATGGGGTGCGTTTGGCAGAAAAAAGCGCTAGCAAGCGCTTACAAGCGCTGAAATAGTTTTCGGCCAGGACACGATTGCTACTTCAGTAGCGCTGACACAATCCGCCATTTTGCTTATTTAATTTGTTTGTTTTGAAGTAGAGTTTATAAGTCGTTTTGTGCAATATTTTAGTTTTAAGTAATATAATGACATGAATAAACATATACATGTTATTAAAAAATCATGACTGGTAAGTTTTAAATATGAATACTTTACAAACATATGTTTAAATTAGGTTAGGTTCCCCAGTTAAAACTAACATCGTGTCCTGGAGGAAAATAGCTACTTACGATTTGACAGCGCTTACCGCTTACGATCGCCAGTTTGCTTACAAGCGCTTGCTAACGCTTTTTTCTGCCAAACGCACCTATTTAATATGTTGTGTATAATGTGATCATTGATGTATGGAACAAAAAAATTATTTACGTATTTATTTATATTAAACTGCTACTCTGTATTTATGTGCTATGTGCCCAGTCAGAAGGGATACTTCCCTAGTAGAAAAAAAATAAAGAATAATAAAATAGAATAATCAATGAAAATAGCAAAAAGCCAACATCACGCGGTGTTCCCAGGCGGTCACCCATCCAAGTACTGACCGCGCCCGACGTTGCTTAACTTCGGTGATCGGACGAGAACCGGTGTATTCAACGTGGTATGGACGTTGGCGAACTGCATGTTGTAATTGGGGAACAACACATACTGCATTCAACTGACCTACCTACGTTGAATTGGCACGTAAGTAGGAGAGATGAATATATCATTTCAAACGTACGATTCACGTATGATTGAAAAACGTATTATTAGTCAGGTGGAAGTGGATGGTGGTAAAAGGTAAACAGAAGATCAGGCGACACGACAACATCGATTCGAGCAGAGTAGAGTAGAGTAAGTACAATCCGAGCGGTGCGGTGCGGTGCGATGAACGTGCGGAGGAACGTGCGGTGAGCGGCGACGGTGAAGCACTAGCGAGGAGCGAGGTAGCAGCGCAGCGCCGCGCCGGCAGAGTCCGGTCCGTTCCGTTCTCTCCGCGCCGAGCGGGGCCCGCAGTGGACGGCAAGCAGCCCGCCCGGGTGCTGAGCCCGATCGAGAGCGGCAAGCGGAAGGGCGCGCGGCTGATGGCGGGTGGCGAGCGCGCGCGCCACGTGGTCTACTTCGTGCAGCCGACCGTATTTTGCGACGTGCGCGACCACATGGACATCGCGCGCCGAGAGATCTTCGGCCCGGTGCAGCTGATCATGACGTTCTCGCAGATCGACGAGCTGCTGGAGCGCGCCAACGACACGCACTACGGCCTCGCCGCCGCCCTCTTCACCGGGGACTTGGACAAGGCCAACTATCTCATTCAGGTACCTACCTACCTCTCTCTGTCTTTTAATTATATTATTATAATACGTATAGTAGATATACTTACTAATTACAAATTAGTAATTATAGTAGTTGACTGTTGTTGAGTGATGAATGTTTACTGAATTTGAGCGTTTTTCTGTCGAACAGGGCCTGCGCGCCGGCACCATTTGGGTGAACGACTACAACGTTTTCGGCAACCAAGTGCCGTTCGGCGGCTACAAGCAGTACGGCATCGGCCGCGAGAACGGACCCTACGGTATACGCATTTATACCGAGGCGAAGAGCGTCACCGTAAAGATCACCGAGAAAAACTCGTCATTTCCCGTCGAACCCACACCGAACCACCAGACCCGATCTATTCGATCGAAGCCCGTTGCTCATTATACCTCGTTGTCAGTCACCCATCGTATTTACGCTTTTGAAGATGATCATAATTATTATATCCAATAATAAGAATGGCGCCGACCATATCTATTCTGAAAGTTTAACATTCAATTTCATCAGAGTTTATTAAGCCCGCACAAACGACACACAGCACTACCACGAAATAATTAAAATAATAGTCTTCCATTTTAGAATAAGCCTAATACTATTTGTTAGAGTTAAGCTTAATGAATATGAAAACTGTACAGAAATAAATATTATATTTTATTCTTAAAATTTCTATTCTTTAATTTTTAACTTAAACCTATACACACTTGAAGTCGAGCCTTGGCGTTCAGCACGTTCCTACACTATAAAATACTACAATATCTGTGAAATATTTTCTTCGGCAATTATTAGATAGAAAATAAATTGAATCGCTTGAAAATGATGGAAAATAAATCACAATGAAAATAATATTTGCTTTACGTACCTATATAAATTTAAAAATAATAAATTTTCGGTTTTTATTTGTTAACCAAAACTTCAACGCCATCTACATTATATCATTGGCATACGTAGAAGTTAACAAAGTTTTTGTAAAACTTCCGTTAGGTGCCGCCACATTGGCACTTAAGCCTCCTGAAATAATAGAAGGTTAGTAGAAAAAAGGCTTAGACGGTTCTTTTGCTGGAATCTAAGGCATAAAGAATCGACGAGACGGGACTTGAAGTTGCTGAAATGTCTTTAGTAGCGTTTTCGTTGTGTAATCTTTTAATTAAGTGATCACATACAATGATGTGTTACGGTAGAGCCGCAGGCCAGATAGAGAAAGGTAGAGCCACGTCGCAATTGTATTGTTGAGAATGCAACAAGAATTGGTCGGCTCCTCCTGGAAAGGGCCACGCTACGATGTTACAGAAAGAACATCAACGTATAAAAGCAATATAACGCTACCGTCGCTGTATTGGTCTTCAATCCTCAAGCAATCTGCATTTTGATTCATAACCGTGGAACGACACGGTGGACTGTGTGCTAATTTACGCATGCATTTAGGTATAATATAAAGTACCTACTGTGTGAAGAAGGTAAGAATACGATACTGTAAATTAAATTAACCTAGGTAAACATGCTGTGCTGTGTTTTTATAGAATTATTTCAATTTCTTTTATATGCCACTTTAGATAATCCTCCACCTCGACGCGACGGCGCTCTTTCCGAACTAACTTAGCATATTTAATAAGCGACGACGATCGACGAGTAAGTTTAGTAATATTTTATTTAAAATAAACCATAAGGCAAAACTAAAAACAAGCGTGGGAATAAGGAGATTATGCAAAAAGCCAACATCACGCGGTGTTCCCAGGCGGTCACCCATCCAAGTACTGACCGCGCCCGACGTTGCTTAACTTCGGTGATCGGACGAGAACCGGTGTATTCAACGTGGTATGGACGTTGGCGATTGAACCTCTTCGCTGTGGAGAGGTATTCTGCTAATCGCCTTAGGTTATCAATCTTAGGCGATTGCCTAGGTTTAGGTAAATGGTCTAAGGTTATACCATACGTACTCGTACGCTCGCACGTAAAACGCATTCTGACAACCAAATTTTTGACATTGCTTTGTACTACTCCTTTGATGATCTAGGTACTATTAAAGTACTGGATGCGTTATGTACATATTATATGTATTTACCTAGGTACAATTATACAACATAGGTACCTACACGTAATTATTAACAAGTAATTGATATCGTACCTAATATTTAAAAACGGTGTGTCTGAAAAGCAATCAAGCCAATACAGCACGTGAAGGATCTAATGGATAGATAGATATAGGCTTGAGTATTTTATGTAGGTATGATTGATGGGGTGCGTTTGGCAGAAAAAAGCGCTAGCAAGCGCTTACAAGCGCTGAAATAGTTTTCGGCCAGGACACGATTGCTACTTCAGTAGCGCTGACACAATCCGCCATTTTGCTTATTTAATTTGTTTGTTTTGAAGTAGAGTTTATAAGTCGTTTTGTGCAATATTTTAGTTTTAAGTAATATAATGACATGAATAAACATATACATGTTATTAAAAAATCATGCCTGGTAAGTTTTAAATATGAATACTTTACAAACATATGTTTAAATTAGGTTAGGTTCCCCAGTTAAAACTAACATCGTGTCCTGGAGGAAAATAGCTACTTACGATTTGACAGCGCTTACCGCTTACGATCGCCAGTTTGCTTACAAGCGCTTGCTAACGCTTTTTTCTGCCAAACGCACCTATTTAATATGTTGTGTATAATGTGATCATTGATGTATGGAACAAAAAAATTATTTACGTATTTATTTATATTAAACTGCTACTCTGTATTTATGTGCTATGTGCCCAGTCAGAAGGGATACTTACCTAGTAGAAAAAAAATAAAGAATAATAAAATAGAATAATCAATGAAAATAGCAAAAAGCCAACATCACGCGGTGTTCCCAGGCGGTCACCCATCCAAGTACTGACCGCGCCCGACGTTGCTTAACTTCGGTGATCGGACGAGAACCGGTGTATTCAACGTGGTATGGACGTTGGCGAACTGCACGTTGTAATTGGGGAACAACACATACTGCATTCAACTGACCTACCTACGTTGAATTGGCACGTAAGTAAGTAGGAGAGATGAATATATCATTTCAAACGTACGATTCACGTATGATTAAAAAACGTATTATTAGTCAGGTGGAAGTGGAAGGTGGTAAAAGGTAAACAGAAGATCAGGCGACACGACAACATCGATTCGAGCAGAGTAGAGTAGAGTAAGTACAATCCGAGCGGTGCGGTGCGGTGCGATGAACGTGCGGAGGAGCGTGCGGTGAGCGGCGACGGTGAAGCACTAGCGAGGAGCGAGGTAGCAGCGCAGCGCCGCGCCGGCAGAGTCCGGTCCGTTCCGTTCTCTCCGCGCCGAGCGGGGCCCGCAGTGGACGGCAAGCAGCCCGCCCGGGTGCTGAGCCCGATCGAGAGCGGCAAGGGGAAGGGCGCGCGGCTGATGGTGGGTGGCGAGCGCGCGCGCCACGTGGTCTACTTCGTGCAGCCGACCGTATTTTGCGACGTGCGCGACCACATGGACATCGCGCGCCGAGAAATCTTCGGCCCGGTGCAGCTGATCATGACGTTCTCGCAGATCGACGAGCTGCTGGAGCGCGCCAACGACACGCACTACGGCCTCGCCGCCGCCCTCTTCACCGGGGACTTGGACAAGGCCAACTATCTCATTCAGGTACCTACCTACCTCTCTCTGTCTTTTAATTATATTATTATAATACGTATAGTAGATATACTTACTAATTACAAATTAGTAATTATAGTAGTTGACTGTTGTTGAGTGATGAATGTTTACTGAATTTGAGCGTTTTTCTGTCGAACAGGGCCTGCGCGCCGGCACCATTTGGGTGAACGACCACAACGTTTTCGGCAACCAAGTGCCGTTCGGCGGCTACAAGCAGTACGGCATCGGCCGCGAGAACGGACCCTACGGTATACGCATTTATACCGAGGTGAAGAGCGTCACCGTAAAGATCACCGAGAAAAACTCGTCATTTCCCGTCGAACCCACACCGAACCACCAGACCCGATCTATTCGATCGAAGCCCGTTGCTCATTAAACCTCGTTGTCAGTCATCCATCGTATTTACGTTTTTGAAGATGATCATAATCATTATATCCGATAATAAGAATGGCGCCGACCATATCTATTCTGAAAGTTTAACATTCAATTTCATCAGAGTTTATTAAGCCCGCACAAACGACACACAGCACTACCACGAAATAATTAAAATAATAGTCTTCCATTTTAGAATAAGCCTAATACTATTTGTTAGAGTTAAGCTTAATGAATATGAAAACTGTACAGAAATAAATATTATATTTTATTCTTAAAATTTCTATTCTTTAATTTTTAACTTAAACCTATACACACTTGAAGTCGAGCCTTGGCGTTCAGCACGTTCCTACACTATAAAATACTACAATATCTGTGAAATATTTTCTTCGGCAATTATTAGATAGAAAATAAATTGAATCGCTTGAAAATGATGGAAAATAAATCACAATGAAAATAATATTTGCTTTACGTACCTATATAAATTTAAAAATAATAAATTTTCGGTTTTTATTTGTTAACCAAAACTTCAACGCCATCTACATTATATCATTGGCATACGTAGAAGTTAACAAAGTTTTTGTAAAACTTCCGTTAGGTGCCGCCACATTGGCACTTAAGCCTCCTGAAATAATAGAAGGTTAGTAGAAAAAAGGCTTAGACGGTTCTTTTGCTGGAATCTAAGGCATAAAGAATCGACGATACGGGACTTGAGGTCGCTGAAATGTCTTTAGTAGCGTTTTCGTTGTGTAATTTTTTAATTAAGTGATCACATACAATGATGTGTTACGGTAGAGCCGCAGGCCAGATAGAGAAAGGTAGAGCCACGTCGCAATTGTATTGTTGAGAATGCAACAAGAATTGGTCGGCTCCTCCGGGAAAGGGCCACGCTACGATGTTAAAGAAAGAACATCAACGTATAAAAGCAATATAACGCTACCGTCGCTGTATTGATCTTCAATCCTCAAGCAATCTGCATTTTGATTCATAACCGTGGAACGACACGGTGGACTGTGTGCTAATTTACGCATGCACTTGGGTATAATATAAAGTACCTACTGTGTGAAGAAGGTAAGACTACGATACTGTAAATTAAATTAACCTAGGTAAACATGCTGTGCTGTGTTTTTATAGAATTATTTCAATTTCTTTTATATGCCACTTTAGATAATCCTCCACCTCGACGCGACGGCGCTCTTTCCGAACTAACTTAGCATATTTAATAAGCGACGACGATCGACGAGTAAGTTTAGTAATATTTTATTTAAAAAATAAATTTTTTACGTGGTTGAGCCATGCTGCAGTTATATTAGTAGTATAGTTGTAGCACGAATGGGTCGGCTCGACCGGGCAAGGACAACGCTCTCACAGAATACCAGCGTGAAATAGTAGCTTAATGCTGCTGTATTTCGTATGGTGAGTGTAGAGAACCGGAGACCCTTTTTACTGGAAATGAGGCATTCCATCTCAGTCCTCACGGGTGACAACGCATCTGCATTTTGATTTGTAATGGAAGATAGATGTAGATGTCTATGGGCCGCAGCAACCACTTACCATCAGGTGGACTGTGTGCTCGTTTGTCAGCCTATTCTATAAAAAAAAAAAACCATAAGGCAAAACTAAAACAAGCGTGGGAATAAGGAGATTATGCAAAAAGCCAACATCACGCGGTGTTCCCAGGCGGTCACCCATCCAAGTACTGACCGCGCCCGACGTTGCTTAACTTCGGTGATCGGACGAGAACCGGTGTATTCAACGTGGTATGGACGTTGGCGGAGTGCATGTTGTAATTGGGGAACAAGACATTCTGCATTCAACTGACCTACCTACGTTGAATTGGCACGTAAGTAAGTAGGAGACATTAATATACCATTAATATATCATTTCAAGTTCAAGTTCCTACACTATAAAATACTACAATATCTGTGAAATATTTTCTTCGGCAATTATTAGATAGAAAATAAATTGAATCGCTTGAAAATGATGGAAAATAAATCACAATGAAAATAATATTTGCTTTACGTACCTATATAAATTTAAAAATAATAAATTTTCGGTTTTTATTTGTTAACCAAAACTTCAACGCCATCTACATTATATCATTGGCATACGTAGAAGTTAACAAAGTTTTTGTAAAACTTCCGTTAGGTGCCGCCACATTGGCACTTAAGCCTCCTGAAATAATAGAAGGTTAGTAGAAAAAAGGCTTAGACGGTTCTTTTGCTGGAATCTAAGGCATAAAGAATCGACGAGACGGGACTTGAGGTCGCTGAAATGTCTAGTAGCGTTTTCGTTGTGTAATCTTTTAATTAAGTGATCACATACAATGATGTGTTACGGTAGAGCCGCAGGCCAGATAGAGAAAGGTAGAGCCACGTCGCAATTGTATTGTTGAGAATGCAACAAGAATTGGTCGGCTCCTCCGGGAAAGGGCCACGCTACGATGTTACAGAAAGAACATCAACGTATAAAAGCAATATAACGCTACCGTCGCTGTATTGGTCTTCAATCCTCAAGCAATCTGCATTTTGATTCATAACCGTGGAACGACACGGTGGACTGTGTGCTAATTTACGCATGCATTTAGGTATAATATAAAGTACCTACTGTGTGAAGTAGGTAAGAATACGATACTGTAAATTAAATTAACCTAGGTAAACATGCTGTGCTGTGTTTTTATAGAATTATTTCAATTTCTTTTATATGCCACTTTAGATAATCCTCCACCTCGACGCGACGGCGCTCTTTCCGAACTAACTTAGCATATTTAATAAGCGACGACGATCGACGAGTAAGTTTAGTAATATTTTATTTAAAATAAACCATAAGGCAAAACTAAAAACAAGCGTGGGAATAAGGAGATTATGCAAAAAGCCAACATCACGCGGTGTTCCCAGGCGGTCACCCATCCAAGTACTGACCGCGCCCGACGTTGCTTAACTTCGGTGATCGGACGAGAACCGGTGTATTCAACGTGGTATGGACGTTGGCGATTGAACCTCTTCGCTGTGGAGAGGTATTCTGCTAATCGCCTTAGGTTATCAATCTTAGGCGATTGCCTAGGGTTAGGTAAATGGTCTAAGGTTATACCATACGTACTCGTACGCTCGCACGTAAAACGCATTCTGACAACCAAATTTTTGACATTGCTAGGTACTACTCCTTTGATGATCTAGGTACTATTAAAGTACTGGATGCGTTATGTACATATTATATGTATTTACCTAGGTACAATTCTACAACATAGGTACCTACACGTAATTATTAACAAGTAATTGATATCGTACCTAATATTTAAAAACGGTGTGTCTGAAAAGCAATCAAGCCAATACAGCACGTGAAGGATCTAATGGATAGATAGATATAGGCTTGAGTCTCTTATGTAGGTATGATTGATGGGGTGCGTTTGGCAGAAAAAAGCGCTAGCAAGCGCTTACAAGCGCTGAAATAGTTTTCGGCCAGGACACGATTGCTACTTCAGTAGCGCTGACACAATCCGCCATTTTGCTTATTTAATTTGTTTGTTTTGAAGTAGAGTTTATAAGTCGTTTTGTGCAATATTTTAGTTTTAAGTAATATAATGACATGAATAAACATATACATGTTATTAAAAAATCATGACTGGTAAGTTTTAAATATGAATACTTTACAAACATATGTTTAAATTAGGTTAGGTTCCCCAGTTAAAACTAACATCGTGTCCTGGAGGAAAATAGCTACTTACGATTTGACAGCGCTTACCGCTTACGATCGCCAGTTTGCTTACAAGCGCTTGCTAACGCTTTTTTCTGCCAAACGCACCTATTTAATATGTGTATAATGTGATCATTGATGTATGGAATAAAAAAATTATTTACGTATTTATTTATATTAAACTGCTACTCTGTATTTATGTGCTATGTGCCCGGTATTCAACGTGGTATGGACGTTGGCAAACTGCATGTTGTAATTGGGGAACAACACATACTGCATTCAACTGACCTACCTACGTTTAATTGGCACGTAAGTAAGTAGGAGAGATGAATATATCATTTCAAACGTACGATTCACGTATGATTGAAAAACGTATTATTAGTCAGGTGGAAGTGGAAGGTGGTAAAAGGTAAACAGAAGATCAGGCGACACGACAACATCGATTCAAGCAGAGTAGAGTAGAGTAAGTACAATCCGAGCGGTGCGGTGCGGTGCGATGAACGTGCGGAGGAACGTGCGGTGAGCGGCGACGGTGAAGCACTAGCGAGGAGCGAGGTAGCAGCGCAGCGCCGCGCCGGCAGAGTCCGGTCCGTTCCGTTCTCTCCGCGCCGAGCGGGGCCCGCAGTGGACGGCAAGCAGCCCGCCCGGGTGCTGAGCCCGATCGAGAGCGGCAAGCGGAAGGGCGCGCGGCTGATGGCGGGTGGCGAGCGCGCGGGCCACGTGGTCTACTTCGTGCAGCCGACCGTATTTTGCGACGTGCGCGACCACATGGACATCGCGCGCCGAGAGATCTTCGGCCCGGTGCAGCTGATCATGACGTTCTCGCAGATCGACGAGCTGCTGGAGCGCGCCAACGACACGCACTACGGCCTCGCCGCCGCCCTCTTCACCGGGGACTTGGACAAGGCCAACTATCTCATTCAGGTACCTACCTACCTCTTTCTGTCTTTTAATTATATTATTATAATACGTATAGTAGATATACTTACTAATTACAAATTAGTAATTATAGTACTTGACTGTTGTTGAGTGATGAATGTTTACTGAATTTGAGCGTTTTTCTGTCGAACAGGGCCTGCGCGCCGGCACCATTTGGGTGAACGACTACAACGTTTTCGGCAACCAAGTGCCGTTCGGCGGCTACAGGCAGTACGGCATCGGCCGCGAGAACGGACCCTACGGTATACGCATTTATACCGAGGCGAAGAGCGTCACCGTAAAGATCACCGAGAAAAACTCGTCATTTCCCGTCGAACCCACACCGAACCACCAGACCCGATCTATTCGATCGAAGCCCGTTGCTCATTATACCTCGTTGTCAGTCATCCATCGTATTTACGCTTTTGAAGATGATCATAATCATTATATCCGATAATAAGAATATCGCCGACCATATCTATTCTGAAAGTTTAACATTCAATTTCATCAGAGTTTATTAAGCCCGCACAAACGACACACAGCACTACCACGAAATAATTAAAATAATAGTCTTCCATTTTAGAATAAGCCTAATACTATTTGTTAGAGTTAAGCTTAATGAATATGAAAACTGTACAGAAATAAATATTATATTTTATTCTTAAAATTTCTATTCTTTAATTTTTAACTTAAACCTATACACACTTGAAGTCGAGCCTTGGCGTTCAGCACGTTCCTACACTATAAAATACTACAATATCTGTGAAATATTTTCTTCGGCAATTATTAGATAGAAAATAAATTGAATCGCTTGAAAATGATGGAAAATAAATCACAATGAAAATAATATTTGCTTTACGTACCTATATAAATTTAAAAATAATAAATTTTCGGTTTTTATTTGTTAACCAAAACTTCAACGCCATCTACATTATATCATTGGCATACGTAGAAGTTAACAAAGTTTTTGTAAAACTTCCGTTAGGTGCCGCCACATTGGCACTTAAGCCTCCTGAAATAATAGAAGGTTAGTAGAAAAAAGGCTTAGACGGTTCTTTTGCTGGAATCTAAGGCATAAAGAATCGACGAGACGGGACTTGAAGTTGCTGAAATGTCTTTAGTAGCGTTTTCGTTGTGTAATCTTTTAATTAAGTGATCACATACAATGATGTGTTACGGTAGAGCCGCAGGCCAGATAGAGAAAGGTAGAGCCACGTCGCAATTGTATTGTTGAGAATGCAACAAGAATTGGTCGGCTCCTCCGGGAAAGGGCCACGCTACGATGTTACAGAAAGAACATCAACGTATAAAAGCAATATAACGCTACCGTCGCTGTATTGGTCTTCAATCCTCAAGCAATCTGCATTTTGATTCATAACCGTGGAACGACACGGTGGACTGTGTGCTAATTTACGCATGCATTTAGGTATAATATAAAGTACCTACTGTGTGAAGAAGGTAAGAATACGATACTGTAAATTAAATTAACCTAGGTAAACATGCTGTGCTGTGTTTTTATAGAATTATTTCAATTTCTTTTATATGCCACTTTAGATAATCCTCCACCTCGACTCGACGGCGCTCTTTCCGAACTAACTTAGCATATTTAATAAGCGACGACGATCGACGAGTAAGTTTAGTAATATTTTATTTAAAATAAACCATAAGGCAAAACTAAAAACAAGCGTGGGAATAAGGAGATTATGCAAAAAGCCAACATCACGCGGTGTTCCCAGGCGGTCACCCATCCAAGTACTGACCGCGCCCGACGTTGCTTAACTTCGGTGATCGGACGAGAACCGGTGTATTCAACGTGGTATGGACGTTGGCGATTGAACCTCTTCGCTGTGGAGAGGTATTCTGCTAATCGCCTTAGGTTATCAATCTTAGGCGATTGCCTAGGGTTAGGTAAATGGTCTAAGGTTATACCATACGTACTCGTACGCATGCACGTAAAACGCATTCTGACAACCAAATTTTTGACATTGCTTTGTACTACTCCTTTGATGATCTAGGTACTATTAAAGTACTGGATGCGTTATGTACATATTATATGTATTTACCTAGGTACAATTATACAACATAGGTACCTACACGTAATTATTAACAAGTAATTGATATCGTACCTAATATTTAAAAACGGTGTGTCTGAAAAGCAATCAAGCCAATACAGCACGTGAAGGATCTAATGGATAGATAGATATAGGCTTGAGTCTTTTATGTAGGTATGATTGATGGGGTGCGTTTGGCAGAAAAAAGCGCTAGCAAGCGCTTACAAGCGCTGAAATAGTTTTCGGCCAGGACACGATTGCTACTTCAGTAGCGCTGACACAATCCGCCATTTTGCTTATTTAATTTGTTTGTTTTGAAGTAGAGTTTATAAGTCGTTTTGTGCAATATTTTAGTTTTAAGTAATATAATGACATGAATAAACATATACATGTTATTAAAAAATCATGACTGGTAAGTTTTAAATATGAATACTTTACAAACATATGTTTAAATTAGGTTAGGTTCCCCAGTTAAAACTAACATCGTGTCCTGGAGGAAAATAGCTACTTACGATTTGACAGCGCTTACCGCTTACGATCGCCAGTTTGCTTACAAGCGCTTGCTAACGCTTTTTTCTGCCAAACGCACCTATTTAATATGTTGTGTATAATGTGATCATTGATGTATGGAACAAAAAAATTATTTACGTATTTATTTATATTAAACTGCTACTCTGTATTTATGTGCTATGTGCCCAGTCAGAAGGGATACTTCCCTAGTAGAAAAAAAATAAAGAATAATAAAATAGAATAATCAATGAAAATAGCAAAAAGCCAACATCACGCGGTGTTCCCAGGCGGTCACCCATCCAAGTACTGACCGCGCCCGACGTTGCTTAACTTCGGTGATCGGACGAGAACCGGTGTATTCAACGTGGTATGGACGTCGGCGAACTGCATGTTGTAATTGGGGAACAACACATACTGCATTCAACTGACCTACCTACGTTGAATTGGCACGTAAGTAAGTAGGAGAGATGAATATATCATTTCAAACGTACGATTCACGTATGATTGAAAAACGTATTATTAGTCAGGTGGAAGTGGAAGGTGGTAAAAGGTAAACAGCAGATCAGGCGACACGACAACATCGATTCGAGCAGAGTAGAGTAGAGTAAGTACAATCCGAGCGGTGCGGTGCGGTGCGATGAACGTGCGGAGGAACGTGCGGTGAGCGGCGACGGTGAAGCACTAGCGAGGAGCGAGGTAGCAGCGCAGCGCCGCGCCGGCAGAGTCCGGTCCGTTCCGTTCTCTCCGCGCCGAGCGGGGCCCGCAGTGGACGGCAAGCAGCCCGCCCGGGTGCTGAGCCCGATCGAGAGCGGCAAGCGGAAGGGCGCGCGGCTGATGGCGGGTGGCGAGCGCGCGCGCCACGTGGTCTACTTCGTGCAGCCGACCGTATTTTGCGACGTGCGCGACCACATGGACATCGCGCGCCGAGAGATCTTCGGCCCGGTGCAGCTGATCATGACGTTCTCGCAGATCGACGAGCTGCTGGAGCGCGCCAACGACACGCACTACGGCCTCGCCGCCGCCCTCTTCACCGGGGACTTGGACAAGGCCAACTATCTCATTCAGGTACCTACCTACCTCTCTCTGTCTTTTAATTATATTATTATAATACGTATAGTAGATATACTTACTAATTACAAATTAGTAATTATAGTAGTTGACTGTTGTTGAGTGATGAATGTTTACTGAATTTGAGCGTTTTTCTGTCGAACAGGGCCTGCGCGCCGGCACCATTTGGGTGAACGACTACAACGTTTTCGGCAACCAAGTGCCGTTCGGCGGCTACAAGCAGTACGGCATCGGCCGCGAGAACGGACCCTACGGTATACGCATTTATACCGAGGTGAAGAGCGTCACCGTAAATATCACCGAGAAAAACTCGTCATTTCCCGTCGAACCCACACCGAACCACCAGACCCGATCTATTCGATCGAAGCCCGTTGCTCATTAAACCTCGTTGTCAGTCATCCATCGTATTTACGTTTTTGAAGATGATCATAATCATTATATCCGATAATAAGAATGGCGCCGACCATATCTATTCTGAAAGTTTAACATTCAATTTCATCAGAGTTTATTAAGCCCGCACAAACGACACACAGCACTACCACGAAATAATAAAAATAATAGTCTTCCATTTTAGAATAAGCCTAATACTATTTGTTAGAGTTAAGCTTAATGAATATGAAAACTGTACAGAAATAAATATTATATTTTATTCTTAAAATTTCTATTCTTTAATTTTTAACTTAAACCTATACACACTTGAAGTCGAGCCTTGGCGTTCAGCACGTTCCTACACTATAAAATACTACAATATCTGTGAAATATTTTCTTCGGCAATTATTAGATAGAAAATAAATTGAATCGCTTGAAAATGATGGAAAATAAATCACAATGAAAATAATATTTGCTTTACGTACCTATATAAATTTAAAAATAATAAATTTTCGGTTTTTATTTGTTAACCAAAACTTCAACGCCATCTACATTATATCATTGGCATACGTAGAAGTTAACAAAGTTTTTGTAAAACTTCCGTTAGGTGCCGCCACATTGGCACTTAAGCCTCCTGAAATAATAGAAGGTTAGTAGAAAAAAGGCTTAGACGGTTCTTTTGCTGGAATCTAAGGCATAAAGAATCGACGAGACGGGACTTGAGGTCGCTGAAATGTCTAGTAGCGTTTTCGTTGTGTAATCTTTTAATTAAGTGATCACATACAATGATGTGTTACGGTAGAGCCGCAGGCCAGATAGAGAAAGGTAGAGCCACGTCGCAATTGTATTGTTGAGAATGCAACAAGAATTGGTCGGCTCCTCCGGGAAAGGGCCACGCTACGATGTTAAAGAAAGAACATCAACGTATAAAAGCAATATAACGCTACCGTCGCTGTATTGATCTTCAATCCTCAAGCAATCTGCATTTTGATTCATAACCGTGGAACGACACGGTGGACTGTGTGCTAATTTACGCATGCACTTGGGTATAATATAAAGTACCTACTGTGTGAAGAAGGTAAGACTACGATACTGTAAATTAAATTAACCTAGGTAAACATGCTGTGCTGTGTTTTTATAGAATTATTTCAATTTCTTTTATATGCCACTTTAGATAATCCTCCACCTCGACGCGACGGCGCTCTTTCCGAACTAACTTAGCATATTTAATAAGCGACGACGATCGACGAGTAAGTTTAGTAATATTTTATTTAAAAAATAAATTTTTTACGTGGTAGAGCCATGCTGCAGTTATATTAGTAGTATAGTTGTAGCACGAATGGGTCGGCTCGACCGGGGAAGGACAACGCTCTCACAGAATACCAGCGTGAAATAGTAGCTTAATGCTGCTGTATTTCGTATGGTGAGTGTAGAGAACCGGAGACCCTTTTTACTGGAAATGAGGCATTCCATCTCAGTCCTCACGGGTGACAACGCATCTGCATTTTGATTTGTAATGGAAGATAGATGTAGATGTCTATGGGCCGCAGCAACCACTTACCATCAGGTGGACTGTGTGCTCGTTTGTCAGCCTATTCTATAAAAAAAAAAACCATAAGGCAAAACTAAAACAAGCGTGGGAATAAGGAGATTATGCAAAAAGCCAACATCACGCGGTGTTCCCAGGCGGTCACCCATCCAAGTACTGACCGCACCCGACGTTGCTTAACTCCGGTGATCGGACGAGAACCGGTGTATTCAACGTGGTATGGACGTCGGCGAACTGCATGTTGTAATTGGGGAACAAGACATACTGCATTCAACTGACCTACCTATGTTGAATTGGCACGTAAGTAAGTAGAAGACATTAATATACCATTAATATATCATTTCAAGTTCAAGTTCCTACACTATAAAATACTACAATATCTGTGAAATATTTTCTTCGGCAATTATTAGATAGAAAATAAATTGAATCGCTTGAAAATGATGGAAAATAAATCACAATGAAAATAATATTTGCTTTACGTACCTATATAAATTTAAAAATAATAAATTTTCTGTTTTTATTTGTTAACCAAAACTTCAACGCCATCTACATTATATCATTGGCATACGTAGAAGTTAACAAAGTTTTTGTAAAACTTCCGTTAGGTGCCGCCACATTGGCACTTAAGCCTCCTGAAATAATAGAAGGTTAGTAGAAAAAAGGCTTAGACGGTTCTTTTGCTGGAATCTAAGGCATAAAGAATCGACGAGACGGGACTTGAGGTCGCTGAAATGTCTAGTAGCGTTTTCGTTGTGTAATCTTTTAATTAAGTGATCACATACAATGATGTGTTACGGTAGAGCCGCAGGCCAGATAGAGAAAGGTAGAGCCACGTCGCAATTGTATTGTTGAGAATGCAACAAGAATTGGTCGGCTCCTCCGGGAAAGGGCCACGCTACGATGTTACAGAAAGAACATCAACGTATAAAAGCAATATAACGCTACCGTCGCTGTATTGGTCTTCAATCCTCAAGCAATCTGCATTTTGATTCATAACCGTGGAACGACACGGTGGACTGTGTGCTAATTTACGCATGCATTTAGGTATAATATAAAGTACCTACTGTGTGAAGAAGGTAAGAATACGATACTGTAAATTAAATTAACCTAGGTAAACATGCTGTGCTGTGTTTTTATAGAATTATTTCAATTTCTTTTATATGCCACTTTAGATAATCCTCCACCTCGACTCGACGGCGCTCTTTCCGAACTAACTTAGCATATTTAATAAGCGACGACGATCGACGAGTAAGTTTAGTAATATTTTATTTAAAATAAACCATAAGGCAAAACTAAAAACAAGCGTGGGAATAAGGAGATTATGCAAAAAGCCAACATCACGCGGTGTTCCCAGGCGGTCACCCATCCAAGTACTGACCGCGCCCGACGTTGCTTAACTTCGGTGATCGGACGAGAACCGGTGTATTCAACGTGGTATGGACGTTGGCGATTGAACCTCTTCGCTGTGGAGAGGTATTCTGCTAATCGCCTTAGGTTATCAATCTTAGGCGATTGCCTAGGGTTAGGTAAATGGTCTAAGGGTATACCATACGTACTCGTACGCTCGCACGTAAAACGCATTCTGACAACCAAATTTTTGACATTGCTAGGTACTAATCCTTTGATGATCTAGGTACTATTAAAGTACTGGATGCGTTATGTACATATTATATGTATTTACCTAGGTACAATTCTACAACATAGATACCTACTCGTAATTATTTACAAGTAATTGATATCGTACCTAATATTTAAAAACGGTGTGTCTGAAAAACAATCAAGCCAATACAGCACGTGAAGGATCTAATGGATAGATAGATATAGGCTTGAGTCTCTTATGTAGGTATGATTGATGGGGTGCGTTTGGCAGAAAAAAGCGCTAGCAAGCGCTTACAAGCGCTGAAATAGTTTTCGGCCAGGACACGATTGCTACTTCAGTAGCGCTGACACAATCCGCCATTTTGCTTATTTAATTTGTTTGTTTTGAAGTAGAGTTTATAAGTCGTTTTGTGCAATATTTTAGTTTTAAGTAATATAATGACATGAATAAACATATACATGTTATTAAAAAATCATGACTGGTAAGTTTTAAATATGAATACTTTACAAACATATGTTTAAATTAGGTTAGGTTCCCCAGTTAAAACTAACATCGTGTCCTGGAGGAAAATAGCTACTTACGATTTGACAGCGCTTACCGCTTACGATCGCCAGTTTGCTTACAAGCGCTTGCTAACGCTTTTTTCTGCCAAACGCACCTATATAATATGTGTATAATGTGATCATTGATGTATGGAATAAAAAAATTATTTACGTATTTATTTATATTAAACTGCTACTCTGTATTTATGTGCTATGTGCCCAGTCAGAAGGGATACTTACCTAGTAGAAAAAAAATAAAGAATAATAAAATAGAATAATCAATGAAAATAGCAAAAAGCCAACATCACGCGGTGTTCCCAGGCGGTCACCCATCCAAGTACTGACCGCGCCCGACGTTGCTTAACTTCGGTGATCGGACGAGAACCGGTGTATTCAACGTGGTATGGACGTTGGCGAACTGCATGTTGTAATTGGGGAACAACACATACTGCATTCAACTGACCTACCTACGTTGAATTGGCACGTAAGTAAGTAGGAGAGATGAATATATCATTTCAAACGTACGATTCACGTATGATTGAAAAACGTATTATTAGTCAGGTGGAAGTGGATGGTGGTAAAAGGTAAACAGAAGATCAGGCGACACGACAACATCGATTCGAGCAGAGTAGAGTAGAGTAAGTACAATCCGAGCGGTGCGGTGCGGTGCGATGAACGTGCGGAGGAACGTGCGGTGAGCGGCGACGGTGAAGCACTAGCGAGGAGCGAGGTAGCAGCGCAGCGCCGCGCCGGCAGAGTCCGGTCCGTTCCGTTCTCTCCGCGCCGAGCGGGGCCCGCAGTGGACGGCAAGCAGCCCGCCCGGGTGCTGAGCCCGATCGAGAGCGGCAAGCGGAAGGGCGCGCGGCTGATGGCGGGTGGCGAGCGCGCGGGCCACGTGGTCTACTTCGTGCAGCCGACCGTATTTTGCGACGTGCGCGACCACATGGACATCGCGCGCCGAGAGATCTTCGGCCCGGTGCAGCTGATCATGACGTTCTCGCAGATCGACGAGCTGCTGGAGCGCGCCAACGACACGCACTACGGCCTCGCCGCCGCCCTCTTCACCGGGGACTTGGACAAGGCCAACTATCTCATTCAGGTACCTACCTACCTCTCTCTGTCTTTTAATTATATTATTATAATACGTATAGTAGATATACTTACTAATTACAAATTAGTAATTATAGTAGTTGACTGTTGTTGAGTGATGAATGTTTACTGAATTTGAGCGTTTTTCTGTCGAACAGGGCCTGCGCGCCGGCACCATTTGGGTGAACGACTACAACGTTTTCGGCAACCAAGTGCCGTTCGGCGGCTACAAGCAGTACGGCATCGGCCGCGAGAACGGACCCTACGGTATACGCATTTATACCGAGGCGAAGAGCGTCACCGTAAAGATCACCGAGAAAAACTCGTCATTTCCCGTCGAACCCACACCGAACCACCAGACCCGATCTATTCGATCGAAGCCCGTTGCTCATTATACCTCGTTGTCAGTCATCCATCGTATTTACGCTTTTGAAGATGATCATAATTATTATATCCAATAATAAGAATGGCGCCGACCATATCTATTCTGAAAGTTTAACATTCAATTTCATCAGAGTTTATTAAGCCCGCACAAACGACACACAGCACTACCACGAAATAATTAAAATAATAGTCTTCCATTTTAGAATAAGCCTAATACTATTTGTTAGAGTTAAGCTTAATGAATATGAAAACTGTACAGAAATAAATATTATATTTTATTCTTAAAATTTCTATTCTTTAATTTTTAACTTAAACCTATACACACTTGAAGTCGAGCCTTGGCGTTCAGCACGTTCCTACACTATAAAATACTACAATATCTGTGAAATATTTTCTTCGGCAATTATTAGATAGAAAATAAATTGAATCGCTTGAAAATGATGGAAAATAAATCACAATGAAAATAATATTTGCTTTACGTACCTATATAAATTTAAAAATAATAAATTTTCGGTTTTTATTTGTTAACCAAAACTTCAACGCCATCTACATTATATCATTGGCATACGTAGAAGTTAACAAAGTTTTTGTAAAACTTCCGTTAGGTGCCGCCACATTGGCACTTAAGCCTCCTGAAATAATAGAAGGTTAGTAGAAAAAAGGCTTAGACGGTTCTTTTGCTGGAATCTAAGGCATAAAGAATCGACGAGACGGGACTTGAAGTTGCTGAAATGTCTTTAGTAGCGTTTTCGTTGTGTAATCTTTTAATTAAGTGATCACATACAATGATGTGTTACGGTAGAGCCGCAGGCCAGATAGAGAAAGGTAGAGCCACGTCGCAATTGTATTGTTGAGAATGCAACAAGAATTGGTCGGCTCCTCCTGGAAAGGGCCACGCTACGATGTTACAGAAAGAACATCAACGTATAAAAGCAATATAACGCTACCGTCGCTGTATTGGTCTTCAATCCTCAAGCAATCTGCATTTTGATTCATAACCGTGGAACGACACGGTGGACTGTGTGCTAATTTACGCATGCATTTAGGTATAATATAAAGTACCTACTGTGTGAAGAAGGTAAGAATACGATACTGTAAATTAAATTAACCTAGGTAAACATGCTGTGCTGTGTTTTTATAGAATTATTTCAATTTCTTTTATATGCCACTTTAGATAATCCTCCACCTCGACGCGACGGCGCTCTTTCCGAACTAACTTAGCATATTTAATAAGCGACGACGATCGACGAGTAAGTTTAGTAATATTTTATTTAAAATAAACCATAAGGCAAAACTAAAAACAAGCGTGGGAATAAGGAGATTATGCAAAAAGCCAACATCACGCGGTGTTCCCAGGCGGTCACCCATCCAAGTACTGACCGCGCCCGACGTTGCTTAACTTCGGTGATCGGATGAGAACCGGTGTATTCAACGTGGTATGGACGTTGGCGATTGAACCTCTTCGCTGTGGAGAGGTATTCTGCTAATCGCCTTAGGTTATCAATCTTAGGCGATTGCCTAGGGTTAGGTAAATGGTCTAAGGTTATACCATACGTACTCGTACGCATGCACGTAAAACGCATTCTGACAACCAAATTTTTGACATTGCTTTGTACTACTCCTTTGATGATCTAGGTACTATTAAAGTACTGGATGCGTTATGTACATATTATATGTATTTACCTAGGTACAATTATACAACATAGGTACCTACACGTAATTATTAACAAGTAATTGATATCGTACCTAATATTTAAAAACGGTGTGTCTGAAAAGCAATCAAGCCAATACAGCACGTGAAGGATCTAATGGATAGATAGATATAGGCTTGAGTATTTTATGTAGGTATGATTGATGGGGTGCGTTTGGCAGAAAAAAGCGCTAGCAAGCGCTTACAAGCGCTGAAATAGTTTTCGGCCAGGACACGATTGCTACTTCAGTAGCGCTGACACAATCCGCCATTTTGCTTATTTAATTTGTTTGTTTTGAAGTAGAGTTTATAATTCGTTTTGTGCAATATTTTAGTTTTAAGTAATATAATGACATGAATAAACATATACATGTTATTAAAAAATCATGACTGGTAAGTTTTAAATATGAATACTTTACAAACATATGTTTAAATTAGGTTAGGTTCCCCAGTTAAAACTAACATCGTGTCCTGGAGGAAAATAGCTACTTACGATTTGACAGCGCTTACCGCTTACGATCGCCAGTTTGCTTACAAGCGCTTGCTAACGCTTTTTTCTGCCAAACGCACCTATTTAATATGTTGTGTATAATGTGATCATTGATGTATGGAACAAAAAAATTATTTACGTATTTATTTATATTAAACTGCTACTCTGTATTTATGTGCTATGTGCCCAGTCAGAAGGGATACTTACCTAGTAGAAAAAAAATAAAGAATAATAAAATAGAATAATCAATGAAAATAGCAAAAAGCCAACATCACGCGGTGTTCCCAGGCGGTCACCCATCCAAGTACTGACCGCGCCCGACGTTGCTTAACTTCGGTGATCGGACGAGAACCGGTGTATTCAACGTGGTATGGACGTTGATGAACTGCACGTTGTAATTGGGGAACAACACATACTGCATTCAACTGACCTACCTACGTTGAATTGGCACGTAAGTAAGTAGGAGAGATGAATATATCATTTCAAACGTACGATTCACGTATGATTAAAAAACGTATTATTAGTCAGGTGGAAGTGGAAGGTGGTAAAAGGTAAACAGAAGATCAGGCGACACGACAACATCGATTCGAGCAGAGTAGAGTAGAGTAAGTACAATCCGAGCGGTGCGGTGCGGTGCGATGAACGTGCGGAGGAGCGTGCGGTGAGCGGCGACGGTGAAGCACTAGCGAGGAGCGAGGTAGCAGCGCAGCGCCGCGCCGGCAGAGTCCGGTCCGTTCCGTTCTCTCCGCGCCGAGCGGGGCCCGCAGTGGACGGCAAGCAGCCCGCCCGGGTGCTGAGCCCGATCGAGAGCGGCAAGGGGAAGGGCGCGCGGCTGATGGTGGGTGGCGAGCGCGCGCGCCACGTGGTCTACTTCGTGCAGCCGACCGTATTTTGCGACGTGCGCGACCACATGGACATCGCGCGCCGAGAAATCTTCGGCCCGGTGCAGCTGATCATGACGTTCTCGCAGATCGACGAGCTGCTGGAGCGCGCCAACGACACGCACTACGGCCTCGCCGCCGCCCTCTTCACCGGGGACTTGGACAAGGCCAACTATCTCATTCAGGTACCTACCTACCTCTCTCTGTCTTTTAATTATATTATTATAATACGTATAGTAGATATACTTACTAATTACAAATTAGTAATTATAGTAGTTGACTGTTGTTGAGTGATGAATGTTTACTGAATTTGAGCGTTTTTCTGTCGAACAGGGCCTGCGCGCCGGCACCATTTGGGTGAACGACTACAACGTTTTCGGCAACCAAGTGCCGTTCGGCGGCTACAAGCAGTACGGCATCGGCCGCGAGAACGGACCCTACGGTATATGCATTTATACCGAGGTGAAGAGCGTCACCGTAAAGATCACCGAGAAAAACTCGTCATTTCCCGTCGAACCCACACCGAACCACCAGACCCGATCTATTCGATCGAAGCCCGTTGCTCATTAAACCTCGTTGTCAGTCATCCATCGTATTTACGTTTTTGAAGATGATCATAATCATTATATCCGATAATAAGAATGGCGCCGACCATATCTATTCTGAAAGTTTAACATTCAATTTCATCAGAGTTTATTAAGCCCGCACAAACGACACACAGCACTACCACGAAATAATTAAAATAATAGTCTTCCATTTTAGAATAAGCCTAATACTATTTGTTAGAGTTAAGCTTAATGAATATGAAAACTGTACAGAAATAAATATTATATTTTATTCTTAAAATTTCTATTCTTTAATTTTTAACTTAAACCTATACACACTTGAAGTCGAGCCTTGGCGTTCAGCACGTTCCTACACTATAAAATACTACAATATCTGTGAAATATTTTCTTCGGCAATTATTAGATAGAAAATAAATTGAATCGCTTGAAAATGATGGAAAATAAATCACAATGAAAATAATATTTGCTTTACGTACCTATATAAATTTAAAAATAATAAATTTTCGGTTTTTATTTGTTAACCAAAACTTCAACGCCATCTACATTATATCATTGGCATACGTAGAAGTTAACAAAGTTTTTGTAAAACTTCCGTTAGGTGCCGCCACATTGGCACTTAAGCCTCCTGAAATAATAGAAGGTTAGTAGAAAAAAGGCTTAGACGGTTCTTTTGCTGGAATCTAAGGCATAAAGAATCGACGAGACGGGACTTGAGGTCGCTGAAATGTCTAGTAGCGTTTTCGTTGTGTAATCTTTTAATTAAGTGATCACATACAATGATGTGTTACGGTAGAGCCGCAGGCCAGATAGAGAAAGGTAGAGCCACGTCGCAATTGTATTGTTGAGAATGCAACAAGAATTGGTCGGCTCCTCCGGGAAAGGGCCACGCTACGATGTTACAGAAAGAACATCAACGTATAAAAGCAATATAACGCTACCGTCGCTGTATTGGTCTTCAATCCTCAAGCAATCTGCATTTTGATTCATAACCGTGGAACGACACGGTGGACTGTGTGCTAATTTACGCATGCATTTAGGTATAATATAAAGTACCTACTGTGTGAAGTAGGTAAGAATACGATACTGTAAATTAAATTAACCTAGGTAAACATGCTGTGCTGTGTTTTTATAGAATTATTTCAATTTCTTTTATATGCCACTTTAGATAATCCTCCACCTCGACGCGACGGCGCTCTTTCCGAACTAACTTAGCATATTTAATAAGCGACGACGATCGACGAGTAAGTTTAGTAATATTTTATTTAAAATAAACCATAAGGCAAAACTAAAAACAAGCGTGGGAATAAGGAGATTATGCAAAAAGCCAACATCACGCGGTGTTCCCAGGCGGTCACCCATCCAAGTACTGACCGCGCCCGACGTTGCTTAACTTCGGTGATCGGACGAGAACCGGTGTATTCAACGTGGTATGGACGTTGGCGATTGAACCTCTTCGCTGTGGAGAGGTATTCTGCTAATCGCCTTAGGTTATCAACTTAGGCGATTGCCTAGGGTTAGGTAAATGGTCTAAGGTTATACCATACGTACTCGTACGCATGCACGTAAAACGCATTCTGACAACCAAATTTTTGACATTGCTTTGTACTACTCCTTTGATGATCTAGGTACTATTAAAGTACTGGATGCGTTATGTACATATTATATGTATTTACCTAGGTACAATTATACAACATAGGTACCTACACGTAATTATTAACAAGTAATTGATATCGTACCTAATATTTAAAAACGGTGTGTCTGAAAAGCAATCAAGCCAATACAGCACGTGAAGGATCTAATGGATAGATAGATATAGGCTTGAGTATTTTATGTAGGTATGATTGATGGGGTGCGTTTGGCAGAAAAAAGCGCTAGCAAGCGCTTACAAGCGCTGAAATAGTTTTCGGCCAGGACACGATTGCTACTTCAGTAGCGCTGACACAATCCGCCATTTTGCTTATTTAATTTGTTTGTTTTGAAGTAGAGTTTATAATTCGTTTTGTGCAATATTTTAGTTTTAAGTAATATAATGACATGAATAAACATATACATGTTATTAAAAAATCATGACTGGTAAGTTTTAAATATGAATACTTTACAAACATATGTTTAAATTAGGTTAGGTTCCCCAGTTAAAACTAACATCGTGTCCTGGAGGAAAATAGCTACTTACGATTTGACAGCGCTTACCGCTTACGATCGCCAGTTTGCTTACAAGCGCTTGCTAACGCTTTTTTCTGCCAAACGCACCTATTTAATATGTTGTGTATAATGTGATCATTGATGTATGGAACAAAAAAATTATTTACGTATTTATTTATATTAAACTGCTACTCTGTATTTATGTGCTATGTGCCCAGTCAGAAGGGATACTTACCTAGTAGAAAAAAAATAAAGAATAATAAAATAGAATAATCAATGAAAATAGCAAAAAGCCAACATCACGCGGTGTTCCCAGGCGGTCACCCATCCAAGTACTGACCGCGCCCGACGTTGCTTAACTTCGGTGATCGGACGAGAACCGGTGTATTCAACGTGGTATGGACGTTGATGAACTGCACGTTGTAATTGGGGAACAACACATACTGCATTCAACTGACCTACCTACGTTGAATTGGCACGTAAGTAAGTAGGAGAGATGAATATATCATTTCAAACGTACGATTCACGTATGATTAAAAAACGTATTATTAGTCAGGTGGAAGTGGAAGGTGGTAAAAGGTAAACAGAAGATCAGGCGACACGACAACATCGATTCGAGCAGAGTAGAGTAGAGTAAGTACAATCCGAGCGGTGCGGTGCGGTGCGATGAACGTGCGGAGGAGCGTGCGGTGAGCGGCGACGGTGAAGCACTAGCGAGGAGCGAAGTAGCAGCGCAGCGCCGCGCCGGCAGAGTCCGGTCCGTTCCGTTCTCTCCGCGCCGAGCGGGGCCCGCAGTGGACGGCAAGCAGCCCGCCCGGGTGCTGAGCCCGATCGAGAGCGGCAAGGGGAAGGGCGCGCGGCTGATGGTGGGTGGCGAGCGCGCGCGCCACGTGGTCTACTTCGTGCAGCCGACCGTATTTTGCGACGTGCGCGACCACATGGACATCGCGCGCCGAGAAATCTTCGGCCCGGTGCAGCTGATCATGACGTTCTCGCAGATCGACGAGCTGCTGGAGCGCGCCAACGACACGCACTACGGCCTCGCCGCCGCCCTCTTCACCGGGGACTTGGACAAGGCCAACTATCTCATTCAGGTACCTACCTACCTCTCTCTGTCTTTTAATTATATTATTATAATACGTATAGTAGATATACTTACTAATTACAAATTAGTAATTATAGTAGTTGACTGTTGTTGAGTGATGAATGTTTACTGAATTTGAGCGTTTTTCTGTCGAACAGGGCCTGCGCGCCGGCACCATTTGGGTGAACGACTACAACGTTTTCGGCAACCAAGTGCCGTTCGGCGGCTACAAGCAGTACGGCATCGGCCGCGAGAACGGACCCTACGGTATATGCATTTATACCGAGGTGAAGAGCGTCACCGTAAAGATCACCGAGAAAAACTCGTCATTTCCCGTCGAACCCACACCGAACCACCAGACCCGATCTATTCGATCGAAGCCCGTTGCTCATTAAACCTCGTTGTCAGTCATCCATCGTATTTACGTTTTTGAAGATGATCATAATCATTATATCCGATAATAAGAATGGCGCCGACCATATCTATTCTGAAAGTTTAACATTCAATTTCATCAGAGTTTATTAAGCCCGCACAAACGACACACAGCACTACCACGAAATAATTAAAATAATAGTCTTCCATTTTAGAATAAGCCTAATACTATTTGTTAGAGTTAAGCTTAATGAATATGAAAACTGTACAGAAATAAATATTATATTTTATTCTTAAAATTTCTATTCTTTAATTTTTAACTTAAACCTATACACACTTGAAGTCGAGCCTTGGCGTTCAGCACGTTCCTACACTATAAAATACTACAATATCTGTGAAATATTTTCTTCGGCAATTATTAGATAGAAAATAAATTGAATCGCTTGAAAATGATGGAAAATAAATCACAATGAAAATAATATTTGCTTTACGTACCTATATAAATTTAAAAATAATAAATTTTCGGTTTTTATTTGTTAACCAAAACTTCAACGCCATCTACATTATATCATTGGCATACGTAGAAGTTAACAAAGTTTTTGTAAAACTTCCGTTAGGTGCCGCCACATTGGCACTTAAGCCTCCTGAAATAATAGAAGGTTAGTAGAAAAAAGGCTTAGACGGTTCTTTTGCTGGAATCTAAGGCATAAAGAATCGACGAGACGGGACTTGAGGTCGCTGAAATGTCTAGTAGCGTTTTCGTTGTGTAATCTTTTAATTAAGTGATCACATACAATGATGTGTTACGGTAAAGCCGCAGGCCAGATAGAGAAAGGTAGAGCCACGTCGCAATTGTATTGTTGAGAATGCAACAAGAATTGGTCGGCTCCTCCGGGAAAGGGCCACGCTACGATGTTACAGAAAGAACATCAACGTATAAAAGCAATATAACGCTACCGTCGCTGTATTGGTCTTCAATCCTCAAGCAATCTGCATTTTGATTCATAACCGTGGAACGACACGGTGGACTGTGTGCTAATTTACGCATGCATTTAGGTATAATATAAAGTACCTACTGTGTGAAGTAGGTAAGAATACGATACTGTAAATTAAATTAACCTAGGTAAACATGCTGTGCTGTGTTTTTATAGAATTATTTCAATTTCTTTTATATGCCACTTTAGATAATCCTCCACCTCGACGCGACGGCGCTCTTTCCGAACTAACTTAGCATATTTAATAAGCGACGACGATCGACGAGTAAGTTTAGTAATATTTTATTTAAAATAAACCATAAGGCAAAACTAAAAACAAGCGTGGGAATAAGGAGATTATGCAAAAAGCCAACATCACGCGGTGTTCCCAGGCGGTCACCCATCCAAGTACTGACCGCGCCCGACGTTGCTTAACTTCGGTGATCGGACGAGAACCGGTGTATTCAACGTGGTATGGACGTTGGCGATTGAACCTCTTCGCTGTGGAGAGGTATTCTGCTAATCGCCTTAGGTTATCAACTTAGGCGATTGCCTAGGGTTAGGTAAATGGTCTAAGGGTATACCATACGTACTCGTACGCTCGCACGTAAAACGCATTCTGACAACCAAATTTTTGACATTGCTAGGTACTACTCCTTTGATGATCTAGGTACTATTAAAGTACTGGATGCGTTATGTACATATTATATGTATTTACCTAGGTACAATTCTACAACATAGGTACCTACTCGTAATTATTAACAAGTAATTGATATCGTACCCAATATTTAAAAACGGTGTGTCTGAAAAACAATCAAGCCAATGCAGCACGTGAAGGATCTAATGGATAGATGGATATAGGCTTGAGTCTCTTATGTAGGTATGATTGATGGGGTGCGTTTGGCAGAAAAAAGCGCTAGCAAGCGCTTACAAGCGCTGAAATAGTTTTCGGCCAGGACACGATTGCTACTTCAGTAGCGCTGACACAATCCGCCATTTTGCTTATTTAATTTGTTTGTTTTGAAGTAGAGTTTATAAGTCGTTTTGTGCAATATTTTAGTTTTAAGTAATATAATGACATGAATAAACATATACATGTTATTAAAAAATCATGACTGGTAAGTTTTAAATATGAATACTTTACAAACATATGTTTAAATTAGGTTAGGTTCCCCAGTTAAAACTAACATCGTGTCCTGGAGGAAAATAGCTACTTACGATTTGACAGCGCTTACCGCTTACGATCGCCAGTTTGCTTACAAGCGCTTGCTAACGCTTTTTTCTGCCAAACGCACCTATTTAATATGTGTATAATGTGATCATTGATGTATGGAATAAAAAAATTATTTACGTATTTATTTATATTAAACTGCTACTCTGTATTTATGTGCCATGTGCCCAGTCAGAAGGGATACTTACCTAGTAGAAAAAAAATAAAGAGTAATAAAATAGAATAATCAATGAAAATAGCAAAAAGCCAACATCACGCGGTGTTCCCAGGCGGTCACCCATCCAAGTACTGACAGCGCCCGACGTTGCTTAACTTCGGTGATCGGACGAGAACCGGTGTATTCAACGTGGTATGGACGTTGGCGAACTGCATGTTGTAATTGGGGAACAACACATACTGCATTCAACTGACCTACCTACGTTGAATTGGCACGTAAGTAAGTAGGAGAGATGAATATATCATTTCAAACGTACGATTCACGTATGATTGAAAAACGTATTATTAGTCAGGTGGAAGTGGAAGGTGGTAAAAGGTAAACAGAAGATCAGGCGACACGACAACATCGATTCGAGCAGAGTAGAGTAGAGTAAGTACAATCCGAGCGGTGCGGTGCGGTGCGATGAACGTGCGGAGGAACGTGCGGTGAGCGGCGACGGTGAAGCACTAGCGAGGAGCGAGGTAGCAGCGCAGCGCCGCGCCGGCAGAGTCCGGTCCGTTCCGTTCTCTCCGCGCCGAGCGGGGCCCGCAGTGGACGGCAAGCAGCCCGCCCGGGTGCTGAGCCCGATCGAGAGCGGCAAGCGGAAGGGCGCGCGGCTGATGGCGGGTGGCGAGCGCGCGGGCCACGTGGTCTACTTCGTGCAGCCGACCGTATTTTGCGACGTGCGCGACCACATGGACATCGCGCGCCGAGAGATCTTCGGCCTGGTGCAGCTGATCATGACGTTCTCGCAGATCGACGAGCTGCTGGAGCGCGCCAACGACACGCACTACGGCCTCGCCGCCGCCCTCTTCACCGGGGACTTGGACAAGGCCAACTATCTCATTCAGGTACCTACCTACCTCTCTCTGTCTTTTAATTATATTATTATAATACGTATAGTAGATATACTTACTAATTACAAATTAGTAATTATAGTACTTGACTGTTGTTGAGTGATGAATGTTTACTGAATTTGAGCGTTTTTCTGTCGAACAGGGCCTGCGCGCCGGCACCATTTGGGTGAACGACTACAACGTTTTCGGCAACCAAGTGCCGTTCGGCGGCTACAAACAGTACGGCATCGGCCGCGAGAACGGACCCTACGGTATACGCATTTATACCGAGGCGAAGAGCGTCACCGTAAAGATCACCGAGAAAAACTCGTCATTTCCCGTCGAACCCACACCGAACCACCAGACCCGATCTATTCGATCGAAGCCCGTTGCTCATTATACCTCGTTGTCAGTCATCCATCGTATTTACGCTTTTGAAGATGATCATAATTATTATATCCAATAATAAGAATGGCGCCGACCATATCTATTCTGAAAGTTTAACATTCAATTTCATCAGAGTTTATTAAGCCCGCACAAACGACACACAGCACTACCACGAAATAATTAAAATAATAGTCTTCCATTTTAGAATAAGCCTAATACTATTTGTTAGAGTTAAGCTTAATGAATATGAAAACTGTACAGAAATAAATATTATATTTTATTCTTAAAATTTCTATTCTTTAATTTTTAACTTAAACCTATACACACTTGAAGTCGAGCCTTGGCGTTCAGCACGTTCCTACACTATAAAATACTACAATATCTGTGAAATATTTTCTTCGGCAATTATTAGATAGAAAATAAATTGAATCGCTTGAAAATGATGGAAAATAAATCACAATGAAAATAATATTTGCTTTACGTACCTATATAAATTTAAAAATAATAAATTTTCGGTTTTTATTTGTTAACCAAAACTTCAACGCCATCTACATTATATCATTGGCATACGTAGAAGTTAACAAAGTTTTTGTAAAACTTCCGTTAGGTGCCGCCACATTGGCACTTAAGCCTCCTGAAATAATAGAAGGTTAGTAGAAAAAAGGCTTAGACGGTTCTTTTGCTGGAATCTAAGGCATAAAGAATCGACGAGACGGGACTTGAAGTTGCTGAAATGTCTTTAGTAGCGTTTTCGTTGTGTAATCTTTTAATTAAGTGATCACATACAATGATGTGTTACGGTAGAGCCGCAGGCCAGATAGAGAAAGGTAGAGCCACGTCGCAATTGTATTGTTGAGAATGCAACAAGAATTGGTCGGCTCCTCCGGGAAAGGGCCACGCTACGATGTTACAGAAAGAACATCAACGTATAAAAGCAATATAACGCTACCGTCGCTGTATTGGTCTTCAATCCTCAAGCAATCTGCATTTTGATTCATAACCGTGGAACGACACGGTGGACTGTGTGCTAATTTACGCATGCATTTAGGTATAATATAAAGTACCTACTGTGTGAAGAAGGTAAGAATACGATACTGTAAATTAAATTAACCTAGGTAAACATGCTGTGCTGTGTTTTTATAGAATTATTTCAATTTCTTTTATATGCCACTTTAGATAATCCTCCACCTCGACTCGACGGCGCTCTTTCCGAACTAACTTAGCATATTTAATAAGCGACGACGATCGACGAGTAAGTTTAGTAATATTTTATTTAAAATAAACCATAAGGCAAAACTAAAAACAAGCGTGGGAATAAGGAGATTATGCAAAAAGCCAACATCACGCGGTGTTCCCAGGCGGTCACCCATCCAAGTACTGACCGCGCCCGACGTTGCTTAACTTCGGTGATCGGACGAGAACCGGTGTATTCAACGTGGTATGGACGTTGGCGATTGAACCTCTTCGCTGTGGAGAGGTATTCTGCTAATCGCCTTAGGTTATCAATCTTAGGCGATTGCCTAGGGTTAGGTAAATGGTCTGAGGTTATACCATACGTACTCGTACGCATGCACGTAAAACGCATTCTGACAACCAAATTTTTGACATTGCTTTGTACTACTCCTTTGATGATCTAGGTACTATTAAAGTACTGGATGCGTTATGTACATATTATATGTATTTACCTAGGTACAATTATACAACATAGGTACCTACACGTAATTATTAACAAGTAATTGATATCGTACCTAATATTTAAAAACGGTGTGTCTGAAAAGCAATCAAGCCAATACAGCACGTGAAGGATCTAATGGATAGATAGATATAGGCTTGAGTCTTTTATGTAGGTATGATTGATGGGGTGCGTTTGGCGGACAAAAGCGCTAGCAAGCGCTTACAAGCGCTGAAATAGTTTTCGGCCAGGACACGATTGCTACTTCAGTAGCGCTGACACAATCCGCCATTTTGCTTATTTAATTTGTTTGTTTTGAAGTAGAGTTTATAAGTCGTTTTGTGCAATATTTTAGTTTTAAGTAATATAATGACATGAATAAACATATACATGTTATTAAAAAATCATGACTGGTAAGTTTTAAATATGAATACTTTACAAACATATGTTTAAATTAGGTTAGGTTCCCCAGTTAAAACTAACATCGTGTCCTGGAGGAAAATAGCTACTTACGATTTGACAGCGCTTACCGCTTACGATCGCCAGTTTGCTTACAAGCGCTTGCTAACGCTTTTTTCTGCCAAACGCACCTATTTAATATGTGTATAATGTGATCATTGATGTATGGAATAAAAAAATTATTTACGTATTTATTTATATTAAACTGCTACTCTGTATTTATGTGCTATGTGCCCAGTCAGAAGGGATACTTACCTAGTAGAAAAAAAATAAAGAATAATAAAATAGAATAATCAATGAAAATAGCAAAAAGCCAACATCACGCGGTGTTCCCAGGCGGTCACCCATCCAAGTACTGACCTCGCCCGACGTTGCTTAACTTCGGTGATCGGACGAGAACCGGTGTATTCAACGTGGTATGGACGTTGGCAAACTGCATGTTGTAATTGGGGAACAACACATACTGCATTCAACTGACCTACCTACGTTTAATTGGCACGTAAGTAAGTAGGAGAGATGAATATATCATTTCAAACGTACGATTCACGTATGATTGAAAAACGTATTATTAGTCAGGTGGAAGTGGAAGGTGGTAAAAGGTAAACAGAAGATCAGGCGACACGAAAACATCGATTCGAGCAGAGTAGAGTAGAGTAAGTACAATCCGAGCGGTGCGGTGCGGTGCGATGAACGTGCGGAGGAACGTGCGGTGAGCGGCGACAGTGAAGCACTAGCGAGGAGCGAGGTAGCAGCGCAGCGCCGCGCCGGCAGAGTCCGGTCCGTTCCGTTCTCTCCGCGCCGAGCGGGGCCCGCAGTGGACGGCAAGCAGCCCGCCCGGGTGCTGAGCCCGATCGAGAGCGGCAAGCGGAAGGGCGCGCGGCTGATGGCGGGTGGCGAGCGCGCGGGCCACGTGGTCTACTTCGTGCAGCCGACCGTATTTTGCGACGTGCGCGACCACATGGACATCGCGCGCCGAGAGATCTTCGGCCCGGTGCAGCTGATCATGACGTTCTCGCAGATCGACGAGCTGCTGGAGCGCGCCAACGACACGCACTACGGCCTCGCCGCCGCCCTCTTCACCGGGGACTTGGACAAGGCCAACTATCTCATTCAGGTACCTACCTACCTCTTTCTGTCTTTTAATTATATTATTATAATACGTATAGTAGATATACTTACTAATTACAAATTAGTAATTATAGTACTTGACTGTTGTTGAGTGATGAATGTTTACTGAATTTGAGCGTTTTTCTGTCGAACAGGGCCTGCGCGCCGGCACCATTTGGGTGAACGACTACAACGTTTTCGGCAACCAAGTGCCGTTCGGCGGCTACAGGCAGTACGGCATCGGCCGCGAGAACGGACCCTACGGTATACGCATTTATACCGAGGCGAAGAGCGTCACCGTAAAGATCACCGAGAAAAACTCGTCATTTCCCGTCGAACCCACACCGAACCACCAGACCCGATCTATTCGATCGAAGCCCGTTGCTCATTATACCTCGTTGTCAGTCATCCATCGTATTTACGCTTTTGAAGACGATCATAATTATTATATCCAATAATAAGAATGGCGCCGACCATATCTATTCTGAAAGTTTAACATTCAATTTCATCAGAGTTTATTAAGCCCGCACAAACGACACACAGCACTACCACGAAATAATTAAAATAATAGTCTTCCATTTTAGAATAAGCCTAATACTATTTGTTAGAGTTAAGCTTAATGAATATGAAAACTGTACAGAAATAAATATTATATTTTATTCTTAAAATTTCTATTCTTTAATTTTTAACTTAAACCTATACACACTTGAAGTCGAGCCTTGGCGTTCAGCACGTTCCTACACTATAAAATACTACAATATCTGTGAAATATTTTCTTCGGCAATTATTAGATAGAAAATAAATTGAATCGCTTGAAAATGATGGAAAATAAATCACAATGAAAATAATATTTGCTTTACGTACCTATATAAATTTAAAAATAATAAATTTTCGGTTTTTATTTGTTAACCAAAACTTCAACGCCATCTACATTATATCATTGGCATACGTAGAAGTTAACAAAGTTTTTGTAAAACTTCCGTTAGGTGCCGCCACATTGGCACTTAAGCCTCCTGAAATAATAGAAGGTTAGTAGAAAAAAGGCTTAGACGGTTCTTTTGCTGGAATCTAAGGCATAAAGAATCGACGAGACGGGACTTGAAGTTGCTGAAATGTCTTTAGTAGCGTTTTCGTTGTGTAATCTTTTAATTAAGTGATCACATACAATGATGTGTTACGGTAGAGCCGCAGGCCAGATAGAGAAAGGTAGAGCCACGTCGCAATTGTATTGTTGAGAATGCAACAAGAATTGGTCGGCTCCTCCGGGAAAGGGCCACGCTACGATGTTACAGAAAGAACATCAACGTATAAAAGCAATATAACGCTACCGTCGCTGTATTGGTCTTCAATCCTCAAGCAATCTGCATTTTGATTCATAACCGTGGAACGACACGGTGGACTGTGTGCTAATTTACGCATGCATTTAGGTATAATATAAAGTACCTACTGTGTGAAGAAGGTAAGAATACGATACTGTAAATTAAATTAACCTAGGTAAACATGCTGTGCTGTGTTTTTATAGAATTATTTCAATTTCTTTTATATGCCACTTTAGATAATCCTCCACCTCGACTCGACGGCGCTCTTTCCGAACTAACTTAGCATATTTAATAAGCGACGACGATCGACGAGTAAGTTTAGTAATATTTTATTTAAAATAAACCATAAGGCAAAACTAAAACGAAGCGTGGGAATAAGGAGATTATGCAAAAAGCCAACATCACGCGGTGTTCCCAGGCGGTCACCCATCCAAGTACTGACCGCGCCCGACGTTGCTTAACTTCGGTGATTGGACGAGAACCGGTGTATTCAACGTGGTATGGACGTTGGCGATTGAACCTCTTCGCTGTGGAGAGGTATTCTGCTAATCGCCTTAGGTTATCAATCTTAGGCGATTGCCTAGGGTTAGGTAAATGGTCTAAGGTTATACCATACGTACTCGTACGCATGCACGTAAAACGCATTCTGACAACCAAATTTTTGACATTGCTTTGTACTACTCCTTTGATGATCTAGGTACTATTAAAGTACTGGATGCGTTATGTACATATTATATGTATTTACCTAGGTACAATTATACAACATAGGTACCTACACGTAATTATTAACAAGTAATTGATATCGTACCTAATATTTAAAAACGGTGTGTCTGAAAAGCAATCAAGCCAATACAGCACGTGAAGGATCTAATGGATAGATAGATATAGGCTTGAGTCTTTTATGTAGGTATGATTGATGGGGTGCGTTTGGCAGAAAAAAGCGCTAGCAAGCGCTTACAAGCGCTGAAATAGTTTTCGGCCAGGACACGATTGCTACTTCAGTAGCGCTGACACAATCCGCCATTTTGCTTATTTAATTTGTTTGTTTTGAAGTAGAGTTTATAAGTCGTTTTGTGCAATATTTTAGTTTTAAGTAATATAATGACATGAATAAACATATACATGTTATTAAAAAATCATGACTGGTAAGTTTTAAATATGAATACTTTACAAACATATGTTTAAATTAGGTTAGGTTCCCCAGTTAAAACTAACATCGTGTCCTGGAGGAAAATAGCTACTTACGATTTGACAGCGCTTACCGCTTACGATCGCCAGTTTGCTTACAAGCGCTTGCTAACGCTTTTTTCTGCCAAACGCACCTATTTAATATGTGTATAATGTGATCATTGATGTATGGAATAAAAAAATTATTTACGTATTTATTTATATTAAACTGCTACTCTGTATTTATGTGCTATGTGCCCAGTCAGAAGGGATACTTACCTAGTAGAAAAAAAATAAAGAATAATAAAATAGAATAATCAATGAAAATAGCAAAAAGCCAACATCACGCGGTGTTCCCAGGCGGTCACCCATCCAAGTACTGACCGCGCCCGACGTTGCTTAACTTCGGTGATCGGACGAGAACCGGTGTATTCAACGTGGTATGGACGTTGGCGAACTGCATGTTGTAATTGGGGAACAACACATACTGCATTCAACTGACCTACCTACGTTGAATTGGCACGTAAGTAAGTAGGAGAGATGAATATATCATTTCAAACGTACGATTCACGTATGATTAAAAAACGTATTATTAGTCAGGTGGAAGTGGAAGGTGGTAAAAGGTAAACAGAAGATCAGGCGACACGACAACATCGATTCGAGCAGAGTAGAGTAGAGTAAGTACAATCCGAGCGGTGCGGTGCGGTGCGATGAACGTGCGGAGGAGCGTGCGGTGAGCGGCGACGGTGAAGCACTAGCGTGGAGCGAGGTAGCAGCGCAGCGCCGCGCCGGCAGAGTCCGGTCCGTTCCGTTCTCTCCGCGCCGAGCGGGGCCCGCAGTGGACGGCAAGCAGCCCGCCCGGGTGCTGAGCCCGATCGAGAGCGGCAAGCGGAAGGGCGCGCGGCTGATGGCGGGTGGCGAGCGCGCGGGCCACGTGGTCTACTTCGTGCAGCCGACCGTATTTTGCGACGTGCGCGACCACATGGACATCGCGCGCCGAGAGATCTTCGGCCCGGTGCAGCTGATCATGACGTTCTCGCAGATCGACGAGCTGCTGGAGCGCGCCAACGACACGCACTACGGCCTCGCCGCCGCCCTCTTCACCGGGGACTTGGACAAGGCCAACTATCTCATTCAGGTACCTACCTACCTCTCTCTGTCTTTTAATTATATTATTATAATACGTATAGTAGATATACTTACTAATTACAAATTAGTAATTATAGTAGTTGACTGTTGTTGAGTGATGAATGTTTACTGAATTTGAGCGTTTTTCTGTCGAACAGGGCCTGCGCGCCGGCACCATTTGGGTGAACGACTACAAAGTTTTCGGCAACCAAGTGCCGTTCGGCGGCTACAAGCAGTACGGCATCGGCCGCGAGAACGGACCCTACGGTATACGCATTTATACCGAGGCGAAGAGCGTCACCGTAAAGATCACCGAGAAAAACTCGTCATTTCCCGTCGAACCCACACCGAACCACCAGACCCGATCTATTCGATCGAAGCCCGTTGCTCATTATACCTCGTTGTCAGTCATCCATCGTATTTACGCTTTTGAAGATGATCATAATCATTATATCCGATAATAAGAATATCGCCGACCATATCTATTCTGAAAGTTTAACATTCAATTTCATCAGAGTTTATTAAGCCCGCACAAACGACACACAGCACTACCACGAAATAATTAAAATAATAGTCTTCCATTTTAGAATAAGCCTAATACTATTTGTTAGAGTTAAGCTTAATGAATATGAAAACTGTACAGAAATAAATATTATATTTTATTCTTAAAATTTCTATTCTTTAATTTTTAACTTAAACCTATACACACTTGAAGTCGAGCCTTGGCGTTCAGCACGTTCCTACACTATAAAATACTACAATATCTGTGAAATATTTTCTTCGGCAATTATTAGATAGAAAATAAATTGAATCGCTTGAAAATGATGGAAAATAAATCACAATGAAAATAATATTTGCTTTACGTACCTATATAAATTTAAAAATAATAAATTTTCGGTTTTTATTTGTTAACCAAAACTTCAACGCCATCTACATTATATCATTGGCATACGTAGAAGTTAACAAAGTTTTTGTAAAACTTCCGTTAGGTGCCGCCACATTGGCACTTAAGCCTCCTGAAATAATAGAAGGTTAGTAGAAAAAAGGCTTAGACGGTTCTTTTGCTGGAATCTAAGGCATAAAGAATCGACGAGACGGGACTTGAAGTTGCTGAAATGTCTTTAGTAGCGTTTTCGTTGTGTAATCTTTTAATTAAGTGATCACATACAATGATGTGTTACGGTAGAGCCGCAGGCCAGATAGAGAAAGGTAGAGCCACGTCGCAATTGTATTGTTGAGAATGCAACAAGAATTGGTCGGCTCCTCCGGGAAAGGGCCACGCTACGATGTTACAGAAAGAACATCAACGTATAAAAGCAATATAACGCTACCGTCGCTGTATTGGTCTTCAATCCTCAAGCAATCTGCATTTTGATTCATAACCGTGGAACGACACGGTGGACTGTGTGCTAATTTACGCATGCATTTAGGTATAATATAAAGTACCTACTGTGTGAAGAAGGTAAGAATACGATACTGTAAATTAAATTAACCTAGGTAAACATGCTGTGCTGTGTTTTTATAGAATTATTTCAATTTCTTTTATATGCCACTTTAGATAATCCTCCACCTCGACTCGACGGCGCTCTTTCCGAACTAACTTAGCATATTTAATAAGCGACGACGATCGACGAGTAAGTTTAGTAATATTTTATTTAAAATAAACCATAAGGCAAAACTAAAACGAAGCGTGGGAATAAGGAGATTATGCAAAAAGCCAACATCACGCGGTGTTCCCAGGCGGTCACCCATCCAAGTACTGACCGCGCCCGACGTTGCTTAACTTCGGTGATTGGACGAGAACCGGTGTATTCAACGTGGTATGGACGTTGGCGATTGAACCTCTTCGCTGTGGAGAGGTATTCTGCTAATCGCCTTAGGTTATCAATCTTAGGCGATTGCCTAGGGTTAGGTAAATGGTCTAAGGTTATACCATACGTACTCGTACGCATGCACGTAAAACGCATTCTGACAACCAAATTTTTGACATTGCTTTGTACTACTCCTTTGATGATCTAGGTACTATTAAAGTACTGGATGCGTTATGTACATATTATATGTATTTACCTAGGTACAATTATACAACATAGGTACCTACACGTAATTATTAACAAGTAATTGATATCGTACCTAATATTTAAAAACGGTGTGTCTGAAAAGCAATCAAGCCAATACAGCACGTGAAGGATCTAATGGATAGATAGATATAGGCTTGAGTCTTTTATGTAGGTATGATTGATGGGGTGCGTTTGGCAGAAAAAAGCGCTAGCAAGCGCTTACAAGCGCTGAAATAGTTTTCGGCCAGGACACGATTGCTACTTCAGTAGCGCTGACACAATCCGCCATTTTGCTTATTTAATTTGTTTGTTTTGAAGTAGAGTTTATAAGTCGTTTTGTGCAATATTTTAGTTTTAAGTAATATAATGACATGAATAAACATATACATGTTATTAAAAAATCATGACTGGTAAGTTTTAAATATGAATACTTTACAAACATATGTTTAAATTAGGTTAGGTTCCCCAGTTAAAACTAACATCGTGTCCTGGAGGAAAATAGCTACTTACGATTTGACAGCGCTTACCGCTTACGATCGCCAGTTTGCTTACAAGCGCTTGCTAACGCTTTTTTCTGCCAAACGCACCTATTTAATATGTGTATAATGTGATCATTGATGTATGGAATAAAAAAATTATTTACGTATTTATTTATATTAAACTGCTACTCTGTATTTATGTGCTATGTGCCCAGTCAGAAGGGATACTTACCTAGTAGAAAAAAAATAAAGAATAATAAAATAGAATAATCAATGAAAATAGCAAAAAGCCAACATCACGCGGTGTTCCCAGGCGGTCACCCATCCAAGTACTGACCGCGCCCGACGTTGCTTAACTTCGGTGATCGGACGAGAACCGGTGTATTCAACGTGGTATGGACGTTGGCGAACTGCATGTTGTAATTGGGGAACAACACATACTGCATTCAACTGACCTACCTACGTTGAATTGGCACGTAAGTAAGTAGGAGAGATGAATATATCATTTCAAACGTACGATTCACGTATGATTAAAAAACGTATTATTAGTCAGGTGGAAGTGGAAGGTGGTAAAAGGTAAACAGAAGATCAGGCGACACGACAACATCGATTCGAGCAGAGTAGAGTAGAGTAAGTACAATCCGAGCGGTGCGGTGCGGTGCGATGAACGTGCGGAGGAGCGTGCGGTGAGCGGCGACGGTGAAGCACTAGCGTGGAGCGAGGTAGCAGCGCAGCGCCGCGCTGGCAGAGTCCGGTCCGTTCCGTTCTCTCCGCGCCGAGCGGGGCCCGCAGTGGACGGCAAGCAGCCCGCCCGGGTGCTGAGCCCGATCGAGAGCGGCAAGCGGAAGGGCGCGCGGCTGATGGCGGGTGGCGAGCGCGCGGGCCACGTGGTCTACTTCGTGCAGCCGACCGTATTTTGCGACGTGCGCGACCACATGGACATCGCGCGCCGAGAGATCTTCGGCCCGGTGCAGCTGATCATGACGTTCTCGCAGATCGACGAGCTGCTGGAGCGCGCCAACGACACGCACTACGGCCTCGCCGCCGCCCTCTTCACCGGGGACTTGGACAAGGCCAACTATCTCATTCAGGTACCTACCTACCTCTCTCTGTCTTTTAATTATATTATTATAATACGTATAGTAGATATACTTACTAATTACAAATTAGTAATTATAGTAGTTGACTGTTGTTGAGTGATGAATGTTTACTGAATTTGAGCGTTTTTCTGTCGAACAGGGCCTGCGCGCCGGCACCATTTGGGTGAACGACTACAACGTTTTCGGCAACCAAGTGCCGTTCGGCGGCTACAAGCAGTACGGCATCGGCCGCGAGAACGGACCCTACGGTATACGCATTTATACCGAGGCGAAGAGCGTCACCGTAAAGATCACCGAGAAAAACTCGTCATTTCCCGTCGAACCCACACCGAACCACCAGACCCGATCTATTCGATCGAAGCCCGTTGCTCATTATACCTCGTTGTCAGTCATCCATCGTATTTACGCTTTTGAAGATGATCATAATCATTATATCCGATAATAAGAATATCGCCGACCATATCTATTCTGAAAGTTTAACATTCAATTTCATCAGAGTTTATTAAGCCCGCACAAACGACACACAGCACTACCACGAAATAATTAAAATAATAGTCTTCCATTTTAGAATAAGCCTAATACTATTTGTTAGAGTTAAGCTTAATGAATATGAAAACTGTACAGAAATAAATATTATATTTTATTCTTAAAATTTCTATTCTTTAATTTTTAACTTAAACCTATACACACTTGAAGTCGAGCCTTGGCGTTCAGCACGTTCCTACACTATAAAATACTACAATATCTGTGAAATATTTTCTTCGGCAATTATTAGATAGAAAATAAATTGAATCGCTTGAAAATGATGGAAAATAAATCACAATGAAAATAATATTTGCTTTACGTACCTATATAAATTTAAAAATAATAAATTTTCGGTTTTTATTTGTTATAACCAAAACTTCAACGCCATCTACATTATATCATTGGCATACGTAGAAGTTAACAAAGTTTTTGTAAAACTTCCGTTAGGTGCCGCCACATTGGCACTTAAGCCTCCTGAAATAATAGAAGGTTAGTAGAAAAAAGGCTTAGACGGTTCTTTTGCTGGAATCTAAGGCATAAAGAATCGACGATACGGGACTTGAAGTTGCTGAAATGTCTTTAGTAGCGTTTTCGTTGTGTAATCTTTTAATTAAGTGATCACATACAATGATGTGTTACGGTAGAGCCGCAGGCCAGATAGAGAAAGGTAGAGCCACGTCGCAATTGTATTGTTGAGAATGCAACAAGAATTGGTCGGCTCCTCCGGGAAAGGGCCACGCTACGATGTTACAGAAAGAACATCAACGTATAAAAGCAATATAACGCTACCGTCGCTGTATTGGTCTTCAATCCTCAAGCAATCTGCATTTTGATTCATAACCGTGGAACGACACGGTGGACTGTGTGCTAATTTACGCATGCATTTAGGTATAATATAAAGTACCTACTGTGTGAAGAAGGTAAGAATACGATACTGTAAATTAAATTAACCTAGGTAAACATGCTGTGCTGTGTTTTTATAGAATTATTTCAATTTCTTTTATATGCCACTTTAGATAATCCTCCACCTCGACTCGACGGCGCTCTTTCCGAACTAACTTAGCATATTTAATAAGCGACGACGATCGACGAGTAAGTTTAGTAATATTTTATTTAAAATAAACCATAAGGCAAAACTAAAAACAAGCGTGGGAATAAGGAGATTATGTAAAAAGCCAACATCACGCGGTGTTCCCAGGCGGTCACCCATCCAAGTACTGACCGCGCCCGACGTTGCTTAACTTCGGTGATCGGACGAGAACCGGTGTATTCAACGTGGTATGGACGTTGGCGATTGAACCTCTTCGCTGTGGAGAGGTATTCTGCTAATCGCCTTAGGTTATCAATCTTAGGCGATTGCCTAGGGTTAGGTAAATGGTCTAAGGTTATACCATACGTACTCGTACGCATGCACGTAAAACGCATTCTGACAACCAAATTTTTGACATTGCTTTGTACTACTCCTTTGATGATCTAGGTACTATTAAAGTACTGGATGCGTTATGTACATATTATATGTATTTACCTAGGTACAATTATACAACATAGGTACCTACACGTAATTATTAACAAGTAATTGATATTGTACCTAATATTTAAAAACGGTGTGTCTGAAAAGCAATCAAGCCAATACAGCACGTGAAGGATCTAATGGATAGATAGATATAGGCTTGAGTCTTTTATGTAGGTATGATTGATGGGGTGCGTTTGGCAGAAAAAAGCGCTAGCAAGCGCTTACAAGCGCTGAAATAGTTTTCGGCCAGGACACGATTGCTACTTCAGTAGCGCTGACACAATCCGCCATTTTGCTTATTTAATTTGTTTGTTTTGAAGTAGAGTTTATAAGTCGTTTTGTGCAATATTTTAGTTTTAAGTAATATAATGACATGAATAAACATATACATGTTATTAAAAAATCATGACTGGTAAGTTTTAAATATGAATACTTTACAAACATATGTTTAAATTAGGTTAGGTTCCCCAGTTAAAACTAACATCGTGTCCTGGAGGAAAATAGCTACTTACGATTTGACAGCGCTTACCGCTTACGATCGCCAGTTTGCTTACAAGCGCTTGCTAACGCTTTTTTCTGCCAAACGCACCTATTTAATATGTGTATAATGTGATCATTGATGTATGGAATAAAAAAATTATTTACGTATTTATTTATATTAAACTGCTACTCTGTATTTATGTGCTATGTGCCCAGTCAGAAGGGATACTTACCTAGTAGAAAAAAAATAAAGAATGATAAAAAAGAATAATCAATGAAAATAGCAAAAAGCCAACATCACGCGGTGTTCCCAGGCGGTCACCCATCCAAGTACTGACCGCGCCCGACGTTGCTTAACTTCGGTGATCGGACGAGAACCGGTGTATTCAACGTGGTATGGACGTTGGCAAACTGCATGTTGTAATTGGGGAACAACACATACTGCATTCAACTGACCTACCTACGTTGAATTGGCACGTAAGTAGGAGAGATGAATATATCATTTCAAACGTACGATTCACGTATGATTGAAAAACGTATTATTAGTCAGGTGGAAGTGGAAGGTGGTAAAAGGTAAACAGAAGATCAGGCGACACGACAACATCGATTCGAGCAGAGTAGAGTAGAGTAAGTACAATCCGAGCGGTGCGGTGCGGTGCGATGAACGTGCGGAGGAACGTGCGGTGAGCGGCGACGGTGAAGCACTAGCGTGGAGCGAGGTAGCAGCGCAGCGCCGCGCCGGCAGAGTCCGGTCCGTTCCGTTCTCTCCGCGCCGAGCGGGGCCCGCAGTGGACGGCAAGCAGCCCGCCCGGGTGCTGAGCCCGATCGAGAGCGGCAAGCGGAAGGGCGCGCGGCTGATGGCGGGTGGCGAGCGCGCGGGCCACGTGGTCTACTTCGTGCAGCCGACCGTATTTTGCGACGTGCGCGACCACATGGACATCGCGCGCCGAGAGATCTTCGGCCCGGTGCAGCTGATCATGACGTTCTCGCAGATCGACGAGCTGCTGGAGCGCGCCAACGACACGCACTACGGCCTCGCCGCCGCCCTCTTCACCGGGGACTTGGACAAGGCCAACTATCTCATTCAGGTACCTACCTACCTCTCTCTGTCTTTTAATTATATTATTATAATACGTATAGTAGATATACTTACTAATTACAAATTAGTAATTATAGTAGTTGACTGTTGTTGAGTGATGAATGTTTACTGAATTTGAGCGTTTTTCTGTCGAACAGGGCCTGCGCGCCGGCACCATTTGGGTGAACGACTACAACGTTTTCGGCAACCAAGTGCCGTTCGGCGGCTACAAGCAGTACGGCATCGGCAGCGAGAACGGACCCTACGGTATACGCATTTATACCGAGGCGAAGAGCGTCACCGTAAAGATCACCGAGAAAAACTCGTCATTTCCCGTCGAACCCACACCGAACCACCAGACCCGATCTATTCGATCGAAGCCCGTTGCTCATTATACCTCGTTGTCAGTCATCCATCGTATTTACGCTTTTGAAGATGATCATAATCATTATATCCGATAATAAGAATATCGCCGACCATATCTATTCTGAAAGTTTAACATTCAATTTCATCAGAGTTTATTAAGCCCGCACAAACGACACACAGCACTACCACGAAATAATTAAAATAATAGTCTTCCATTTTAGAATAAGCCTAATACTATTTGTTAGAGTTAAGCTTAATGAATATGAAAACTGTACAGAAATAAATATTATATTTTATTCTTAAAATTTCTATTCTTTAATTTTTAACTTAAACCTATACACACTTGAAGTCGAGCCTTGGCGTTCAGCACGTTCCTACACTATAAAATACTACAATATCTGTGAAATATTTTCTTCGGCAATTATTAGATAGAAAATAAATTGAATCGCTTGAAAATGATGGAAAATAAATCACAATGAAAATAATATTTGCTTTACGTACCTATATAAATTTAAAAATAATAAATTTTCGGTTTTTATTTGTTAACCAAAACTTCAACGCCATCTACATTATATCATTGGCATACGTAGAAGTTAACAAAGTTTTTGTAAAACTTCCGTTAGGTGCCGCCACATTGGCACTTAAGCCTCCTGAAATAATAGAAGGTTAGTAGAAAAAAGGCTTAGACGGTTCTTTTGCTGGAATCTAAGGCATAAAGAATCGACGAGACGGGACTTGAAGTTGCTGAAATGTCTTTAGTAGCGTTTTCGTTGTGTAATCTTTTAATTAAGTGATCACATACAATGATGTGTTACGGTAGAGCCGCAGGCCAGATAGAGAAAGGTAGAGCCACGTCGCAATTGTATTGTTGAGAATGCAACAAGAATTGGTCGGCTCCTCCGGGAAAGGGCCACGCTACGATGTTACAGAAAGAACATCAACGTATAAAAGCAATATAACGCTACCGTCGCTGTATTGGTCTTCAATCCTCAAGCAATCTGCATTTTGATTCATAACCGTGGAACGACACGGTGGACTGTGTGCTAATTTACGCATGCATTTAGGTATAATATAAAGTACCTACTGTGTGAAGAAGGTAAGAATACGATACTGTAAATTAAATTAACCTAGGTAAACATGCTGTGCTGTGTTTTTATAGAATTATTTCAATTTCTTTTATATGCCACTTTAGATAATCCTCCACCTCGACTCGACGGCGCTCTTTCCGAACTAACTTAGCATATTTAATAAGCGACGACGATCGACGAGTAAGTTTAGTAATATTTTATTTAAAATAAACCATAAGGCAAAACTAAAACGAAGCGTGGGAATAAGGAGATTATGCAAAAAGCCAACATCACGCGGTGTTCCCAGGCGGTCACCCATCCAAGTACTGACCGCGCCCGACGTTGCTTAACTTCGGTGATTGGACGAGAACCGGTGTATTCAACGTGGTATGGACGTTGGCGATTGAACCTCTTCGCTGTGGAGAGGTATTCTGCTAATCGCCTTAGGTTATCAATCTTAGGCGATTGCCTAGGGTTAGGTAAATGGTCTAAGGTTATACCATACGTACTCGTACGCATGCACGTAAAACGCATTCTGACAACCAAATTTTTGACATTGCTTTGTACTACTCCTTTGATGATCTAGGTACTATTAAAGTACTGGATGCGTTATGTACATATTATATGTATTTACCTAGGTACAATTATACAACATAGGTACCTACACGTAATTATTAACAAGTAATTGATATCGTACCTAATATTTAAAAACGGTGTGTCTGAAAAGCAATCAAGCCAATACAGCACGTGAAGGATCTAATGGATAGATAGATATAGGCTTGAGTCTTTTATGTAGGTATGATTGATGGGGTGCGTTTGGCAGAAAAAAGCGCTAGCAAGCGCTTACAAGCGCTGAAATAGTTTTCGGCCAGGACACGATTGCTACTTCAGTAGCGCTGACACAATCCGCCATTTTGCTTATTTAATTTGTTTGTTTTGAAGTAGAGTTTATAAGTCGTTTTGTGCAATATTTTAGTTTTAAGTAATATAATGACATGAATAAACATATACATGTTATTAAAAAATCATGACTGGTAAGTTTTAAATATGAATACTTTACAAACATATGTTTAAATTAGGTTAGGTTCCCCAGTTAAAACTAACATCGTGTCCTGGAGGAAAATAGCTACTTACGATTTGACAGCGCTTACCGCTTACGATCGCCAGTTTGCTTACAAGCGCTTGCTAACGCTTTTTTCTGCCAAACGCACCTATTTAATATGTGTATAATGTGATCATTGATGTATGGAATAAAAAAATTATTTACGTATTTATTTATATTAAACTGCTACTCTGTATTTATGTGCTATGTGCCCAGTCAGAAGGGATACTTACCTAGTAGAAAAAAAATAAAGAATAATAAAATAGAATAATCAATGAAAATAGCAAAAAGCCAACATCACGCGGTGTTCCCAGGCGGTCACCCATCCAAGTACTGACCGCGCCCGACGTTGCTTAACTTCGGTGATCGGACGAGAACCGGTGTATTCAACGTGGTATGGACGTTGGCGAACTGCATGTTGTAATTGGGGAACAACACATACTGCATTCAACTGACCTACCTACGTTGAATTGGCACGTAAGTAAGTAGGAGAGATGAATATATCATTTCAAACGTACGATTCACGTATGATTAAAAAACGTATTATTAGTCAGGTGGAAGTGGAAGGTGGTAAAAGGTAAACAGAAGATCAGGCGACACGACAACATCGATTCGAGCAGAGTAGAGTAGAGTAAGTACAATCCGAGCGGTGCGGTGCGGTGCGATGAACGTGCGGAGGAGCGTGCGGTGAGCGGCGACGGTGAAGCACTAGCGTGGAGCGAGGTAGCAGCGCAGCGCCGCGCCGGCAGAGTCCGGTCCGTTCCGTTCTCTCCGCGCCGAGCGGGGCCCGCAGTGGACGGCAAGCAGCCCGCCCGGGTGCTGAGCCCGATCGAGAGCGGCAAGCGGAAGGGCGCGCGGCTGATGGCGGGTGGCGAGCGCGCGGGCCACGTGGTCTACTTCGTGCAGCCGACCGTATTTTGCGACGTGCGCGACCACATGGACATCGCGCGCCGAGAGATCTTCGGCCCGGTGCAGCTGATCATGACGTTCTCGCAGATCGACGAGCTGCTGGAGCGCGCCAACGACACGCACTACGGCCTCGCCGCCGCCCTCTTCACCGGGGACTTGGACAAGGCCAACTATCTCATTCAGGTACCTACCTACCTCTCTCTGTCTTTTAATTATATTATTATAATACGTATAGTAGATATACTTACTAATTACAAATTAGTAATTATAGTAGTTGACTGTTGTTGAGTGATGAATGTTTACTGAATTTGAGCGTTTTTCTGTCGAACAGGGCCTGCGCGCCGGCACCATTTGGGTGAACGACTACAACGTTTTCGGCAACCAAGTGCCGTTCGGCGGCTACAAGCAGTACGGCATCGGCCGCGAGAACGGACCCTACGGTATACGCATTTATACCGAGGCGAAGAGCGTCACCGTAAAGATCACCGAGAAAAACTCGTCATTTCCCGTCGAACCCACACCGAACCACCAGACCCGATCTATTCGATCGAAGCCCGTTGCTCATTATACCTCGTTGTCAGTCATCCATCGTATTTACGCTTTTGAAGATGATCATAATCATTATATCCGATAATAAGAATATCGCCGACCATATCTATTCTGAAAGTTTAACATTCAATTTCATCAGAGTTTATTAAGCCCGCACAAACGACACACAGCACTACCACGAAATAATTAAAATAATAGTCTTCCATTTTAGAATAAGCCTAATACTATTTGTTAGAGTTAAGCTTAATGAATATGAAAACTGTACAGAAATAAATATTATATTTTATTCTTAAAATTTCTATTCTTTAATTTTTAACTTAAACCTATACACACTTGAAGTCGAGCCTTGGCGTTCAGCACGTTCCTACACTATAAAATACTACAATATCTGTGAAATATTTTCTTCGGCAATTATTAGATAGAAAATAAATTGAATCGCTTGAAAATGATGGAAAATAAATCACAATGAAAATAATATTTGCTTTACGTACCTATATAAATTTAAAAATAATAAATTTTCGGTTTTTATTTGTTATAACCAAAACTTCAACGCCATCTACATTATATCATTGGCATACGTAGAAGTTAACAAAGTTTTTGTAAAACTTCCGTTAGGTGCCGCCACATTGGCACTTAAGCCTCCTGAAATAATAGAAGGTTAGTAGAAAAAAGGCTTAGACGGTTCTTTTGCTGGAATCTAAGGCATAAAGAATCGACGAGACGGGACTTGAAGTTGCTGAAATGTCTTTAGTAGCGTTTTCGTTGTGTAATCTTTTAATTAAGTGATCACATACAATGATGTGTTACGGTAGAGCCGCAGGCCAGATAGAGAAAGGTAGAGCCACGTCGCAATTGTATTGTTGAGAATGCAACAAGAATTGGTCGGCTCCTCCGGGAAAGGGCCACGCTACGATGTTACAGAAAGAACATCAACGTATAAAAGCAATATAACGCTACCGTCGCTGTATTGGTCTTCAATCCTCAAGCAATCTGCATTTTGATTCATAACCGTGGAACGACACGGTGGACTGTGTGCTAATTTACGCATGCATTTAGGTATAATATAAAGTACCTACTGTGTGAAGAAGGTAAGAATACGATACTGTAAATTAAATTAACCTAGGTAAACATGCTGTGCTGTGTTTTTATAGAATTATTTCAATTTCTTTTATATGCCACTTTAGATAATCCTCCACCTCGACTCGACGGCGCTCTTTCCGAACTAACTTAGCATATTTAATAAGCGACGACGATCGACGAGTAAGTTTAGTAATATTTTATTTAAAATAAACCATAAGGCAAAACTAAAACGAAGCGTGGGAATAAGGAGATTATGCAAAAAGCCAACATCACGCGGTGTTCCCAGGCGGTCACCCATCCAAGTACTGACCGCGCCCGACGTTGCTTAACTTCGGTGATTGGACGAGAACCGGTGTATTCAACGTGGTATGGACGTTGGCGATTGAACCTCTTCGCTGTGGAGAGGTATTCTGCTAATCGCCTTAGGTTATCAATCTTAGGCGATTGCCTAGGGTTAGGTAAATGGTCTAAGGTTATACCATACGTACTCGTACGCATGCACGTAAAACGCATTCTGACAACCAAATTTTTGACATTGCTTTGTACTACTCCTTTGATGATCTAGGTACTATTAAAGTACTGGATGCGTTATGTACATATTATATGTATTTACCTAGGTACAATTATACAACATAGGTACCTACACGTAATTATTAACAAGTAATTGATATCGTACCTAATATTTAAAAACGGTGTGTCTGAAAAGCAATCAAGCCAATACAGCACGTGAAGGATCTAATGGATAGATAGATATAGGCTTGAGTCTTTTATGTAGGTATGATTGATGGGGTGCGTTTGGCAGAAAAAAGCGCTAGCAAGCGCTTACAAGCGCTGAAATAGTTTTCGGCCAGGACACGATTGCTACTTCAGTAGCGCTGACACAATCCGCCATTTTGCTTATTTAATTTGTTTGTTTTGAAGTAGAGTTTATAAGTCGTTTTGTGCAATATTTTAGTTTTAAGTAATATAATGACATGAATAAACATATACATGTTATTAAAAAATCATGACTGGTAAGTTTTAAATATGAATACTTTACAAACATATGTTTAAATTAGGTTAGGTTCCCCAGTTAAAACTAACATCGTGTCCTGGAGGAAAATAGCTACTTACGATTTGACAGCGCTTACCGCTTACGATCGCCAGTTTGCTTACAAGCGCTTGCTAACGCTTTTTTCTGCCAAACGCACCTATTTAATATGTGTATAATGTGATCATTGATGTATGGAATAAAAAAATTATTTACGTATTTATTTATATTAAACTGCTACTCTGTATTTATGTGCTATGTGCCCAGTCAGAAGGGATACTTACCTAGTAGAAAAAAAATAAAGAATAATAAAATAGAATAATCAATGAAAATAGCAAAAAGCCAACATCACGCGGTGTTCCCAGGCGGTCACCCATCCAAGTACTGACCGCGCCCGACGTTGCTTAACTTCGGTGATCGGACGAGAACCGGTGTATTCAACGTGGTATGGACGTTGGCGAACTGCATGTTGTAATTGGGGAACAACACATACTGCATTCAACTGACCTACCTACGTTGAATTGGCACGTAAGTAAGTAGGAGAGATGAATATATCATTTCAAACGTACGATTCACGTATGATTAAAAAACGTATTATTAGTCAGGTGGAAGTGGAAGGTGGTAAAAGGTAAACAGAAGATCAGGCGACACGACAACATCGATTCGAGCAGAGTAGAGTAGAGTAAGTACAATCCGAGCGGTGCGGTGCGGTGCGATGAACGTGCGGAGGAGCGTGCGGTGAGCGGCGACGGTGAAGCACTAGCGTGGAGCGAGGTAGCAGCGCAGCGCCGCGCTGGCAGAGTCCGGTCCGTTCCGTTCTCTCCGCGCCGAGCGGGGCCCGCAGTGGACGGCAAGCAGCCCGCCCGGGTGCTGAGCCCGATCGAGAGCGGCAAGCGGAAGGGCGCGCGGCTGATGGCGGGTGGCGAGCGCGCGGGCCACGTGGTCTACTTCGTGCAGCCGACCGTATTTTGCGACGTGCGCGACCACATGGACATCGCGCGCCGAGAGATCTTCGGCCCGGTGCAGCTGATCATGACGTTCTCGCAGATCGACGAGCTGCTGGAGCGCGCCAACGACACGCACTACGGCCTCGCCGCCGCCCTCTTCACCGGGGACTTGGACAAGGCCAACTATCTCATTCAGGTACCTACCTACCTCTCTCTGTCTTTTAATTATATTATTATAATACGTATAGTAGATATACTTACTAATTACAAATTAGTAATTATAGTAGTTGACTGTTGTTGAGTGATGAATGTTTACTGAATTTGAGCGTTTTTCTGTCGAACAGGGCCTGCGCGCCGGCACCATTTGGGTGAACGACTACAACGTTTTCGGCAACCAAGTGCCGTTCGGCGGCTACAAGCAGTACGGCATCGGCCGCGAGAACGGACCCTACGGTATACGCATTTATACCGAGGCGAAGAGCGTCACCGTAAAGATCACCGAGAAAAACTCGTCATTTCCCGTCGAACCCACACCGAACCACCAGACCCGATCTATTCGATCGAAGCCCGTTGCTCATTATACCTCGTTGTCAGTCATCCATCGTATTTACGCTTTTGAAGATGATCATAATCATTATATCCGATAATAAGAATATCGCCGACCATATCTATTCTGAAAGTTTAACATTCAATTTCATCAGAGTTTATTAAGCCCGCACAAACGACACACAGCACTACCACGAAATAATTAAAATAATAGTCTTCCATTTTAGAATAAGCCTAATACTATTTGTTAGAGTTAAGCTTAATGAATATGAAAACTGTACAGAAATAAATATTATATTTTATTCTTAAAATTTCTATTCTTTAATTTTTAACTTAAACCTATACACACTTGAAGTCGAGCCTTGGCGTTCAGCACGTTCCTACACTATAAAATACTACAATATCTGTGAAATATTTTCTTCGGCAATTATTAGATAGAAAATAAATTGAATCGCTTGAAAATGATGGAAAATAAATCACAATGAAAATAATATTTGCTTTACGTACCTATATAAATTTAAAAATAATAAATTTTCGGTTTTTATTTGTTATAACCAAAACTTCAACGCCATCTACATTATATCATTGGCATACGTAGAAGTTAACAAAGTTTTTGTAAAACTTCCGTTAGGTGCCGCCACATTGGCACTTAAGCCTCCTGAAATAATAGAAGGTTAGTAGAAAAAAGGCTTAGACGGTTCTTTTGCTGGAATCTAAGGCATAAAGAATCGACGATACGGGACTTGAAGTTGCTGAAATGTCTTTAGTAGCGTTTTCGTTGTGTAATCTTTTAATTAAGTGATCACATACAATGATGTGTTACGGTAGAGCCGCAGGCCAGATAGAGAAAGGTAGAGCCACGTCGCAATTGTATTGTTGAGAATGCAACAAGAATTGGTCGGCTCCTCCGGGAAAGGGCCACGCTACGATGTTACAGAAAGAACATCAACGTATAAAAGCAATATAACGCTACCGTCGCTGTATTGGTCTTCAATCCTCAAGCAATCTGCATTTTGATTCATAACCGTGGAACGACACGGTGGACTGTGTGCTAATTTACGCATGCATTTAGGTATAATATAAAGTACCTACTGTGTGAAGAAGGTAAGAATACGATACTGTAAATTAAATTAACCTAGGTAAACATGCTGTGCTGTGTTTTTATAGAATTATTTCAATTTCTTTTATATGCCACTTTAGATAATCCTCCACCTCGACTCGACGGCGCTCTTTCCGAACTAACTTAGCATATTTAATAAGCGACGACGATCGACGAGTAAGTTTAGTAATATTTTATTTAAAATAAACCATAAGGCAAAACTAAAAACAAGCGTGGGAATAAGGAGATTATGTAAAAAGCCAACATCACGCGGTGTTCCCAGGCGGTCACCCATCCAAGTACTGACCGCGCCCGACGTTGCTTAACTTCGGTGATCGGACGAGAACCGGTGTATTCAACGTGGTATGGACGTTGGCGATTGAACCTCTTCGCTGTGGAGAGGTATTCTGCTAATCGCCTTAGGTTATCAATCTTAGGCGATTGCCTAGGGTTAGGTAAATGGTCTAAGGTTATACCATACGTACTCGTACGCATGCACGTAAAACGCATTCTGACAACCAAATTTTTGACATTGCTTTGTACTACTCCTTTGATGATCTAGGTACTATTAAAGTACTGGATGCGTTATGTACATATTATATGTATTTACCTAGGTACAATTATACAACATAGGTACCTACACGTAATTATTAACAAGTAATTGATATCGTACCTAATATTTAAAAACGGTGTGTCTGAAAAGCAATCAAGCCAATACAGCACGTGAAGGATCTAATGGATAGATAGATATAGGCTTGAGTCTTTTATGTAGGTATGATTGATGGGGTGCGTTTGGCAGAAAAAAGCGCTAGCAAGCGCTTACAAGCGCTGAAATAGTTTTCGGCCAGGACACGATTGCTACTTCAGTAGCGCTGACACAATCCGCCATTTTGCTTATTTAATTTGTTTGTTTTGAAGTAGAGTTTATAAGTCGTTTTGTGCAATATTTTAGTTTTAAGTAATATAATGACATGAATAAACATATACATGTTATTAAAAAATCATGACTGGTAAGTTTTAAATATGAATACTTTACAAACATATGTTTAAATTAGGTTAGGTTCCCCAGTTAAAACTAACATCGTGTCCTGGAGGAAAATAGCTACTTACGATTTGACAGCGCTTACCGCTTACGATCGCCAGTTTGCTTACAAGCGCTTGCTAACGCTTTTTTCTGCCAAACGCACCTATTTAATATGTGTATAATGTGATCATTGATGTATGGAATAAAAAAATTATTTACGTATTTATTTATATTAAACTGCTACTCTGTATTTATGTGCTATGTGCCCAGTCAGAAGGGATACTTACCTAGTAGAAAAAAAATAAAGAATAATAAAATAGAATAATCAATGAAAATAGCAAAAAGCCAACATCACGCGGTGTTCCCAGGCGGTCACCCATCCAAGTACTGACCGCGCCCGACGTTGCTTGTCTTCGGTGATCGGACGAGAACCGGTGTATTCAACGTGGTATGGACGTTGGCGAACTGCATGTTGTAATTGGGGAACAACACATACTGCATTCAACTGACCTACCTACGTTGAATTGGCACGTAAGTAAGTAGGAGAGATGAATATATCATTTCAAACGTACGATTCACGTATGATTGAAAAACGTATTATTAGTCAGGTGGAAGTGGAAGGTGGTAAAAGGTAAACAGAAGATCAGGCGACACGACAACATCGATTCGAGCAGAGTAGAGTAGAGTAAGTACAATCCGAGCGGTGCGGTGCGGTGCGATGAACGTGCGGAGGAACGTGCGGTGAGCGGCGACGGTGAAGCACTAGCGAGGAGCGAGGTAGCAGCGCAGCGCCGCGCCGGCAGAGTCCGGTCCGTTCCGTTCTCTCCGCGCCGAGCGGGGCCCGCAGTGGACGGCAAGCAGCCCGCCCGGGTGCTGAGCCCGATCGAGAGCGGCAAGCGGAAGGGCGCGCGGCTGATGGTGGGTGGCGAGCGCGCGGGCCACGTGGTCTACTTCGTGCAGCCGACCGTATTTTGCGACGTGCGCGACCACATGGACATCGCGCGCCGAGAGATCTTCGGCCCGGTGCAGCTGATCATGACGTTCTCGCAGATCGACGAGCTGCTGGAGCGCGCCAACGACACGCACTACGGCCTCGCCGCCGCCCTCTTCACCGGGGACTTGGACAAGGCCAACTATCTCATTCAGGTACCTACCTACCTCTCTCTGTCTTTTAATTATATTATTATAATACGTACAGTAGATATACTTACTAATTACAAATTAGTAATTATAGTAGTTGACTGTTGTTGAGTGATGAATGTTTACTGAATTTGAGCGTTTTTCTGTCGAACAGGGCCTGCGCGCCGGCACCATTTGGGTGAACGACTACAACGTTTTCGGCAACCAAGTGCCGTTCGGCGGCTACAAGCAGTACGGCATCGGCCGCGAGAACGGACCCTACGGTATACGCATTTATACCGAGGCGAAGAGCGTCACCGTAAAGATCACCGAGAAAAACTCGTCATTTCCCGTCGAACCCACACCGAACCACCAGACCCGATCTATTCGATCGAAGCCCGTTGCTCATTATACCTCGTTGTCAGTCATCCATCGTATTTACGCTTTTGAAGATGATCATAATCATTATATCCGATAATAAGAATATCGCCGACCATATCTATTCTGAAAGTTTAACATTCAATTTCATCAGAGTTTATTAAGCCCGCACAAACGACACACAGCACTACCACGAAATAATTAAAATAATAGTCTTCCATTTTAGAATAAGCCTAATACTATTTGTTAGAGTTAAGCTTAATGAATATGAAAACTGTACAGAAATAAATATTATATTTTATTCTTAAAATTTCTATTCTTTAATTTTTAACTTAAACCTATACACACTTGAAGTCGAGCCTTGGCGTTCAGCACGTTCCTACACTATAAAATACTACAATATCTGTGAAATATTTTCTTCGGCAATTATTAGATAGAAAATAAATTGAATCGCTTGAAAATGATGGAAAATAAATCACAATGAAAATAATATTTGCTTTACGTACCTATATAAATTTAAAAATAATAAATTTTCGGTTTTTATTTGTTAACCAAAACTTCAACGCCATCTACATTATATCATTGGCATACGTAGAAGTTAACAAAGTTTTTGTAAAACTTCCGTTAGGTGCCGCCACATTGGCACTTAAGCCTCCTGAAATAATAGAAGGTTAGTAGAAAAAAGGCTTAGACGGTTCTTTTGCTGGAATCTAAGGCATAAAGAATCGACGAGACGGGACTTGAAGTTGCTGAAATGTCTTTAGTAGCGTTTTCGTTGTGTAATCTTTTAATTAAGTGATCACATACAATGATGTGTTACGGTAGAGCCGCAGGCCAGATAGAGAAAGGTAGAGCCACGTCGCAATTGTATTGTTGAGAATGCAACAAGAATTGGTCGGCTCCTCCGGGAAAGGGCCACGCTACGATGTTACAGAAAGAACATCAACGTATAAAAGCAATATAACGCTACCGTCGCTGTATTGGTCTTCAATCCTCAAGCAATCTGCATTTTGATTCATAACCGTGGAACGACACGGTGGACTGTGTGCTAATTTACGCATGCATTTAGGTATAATATAAAGTACCTACTGTGTGAAGAAGGTAAGAATACGATACTGTAAATTAAATTAACCTAGGTAAACATGCTGTGCTGTGTTTTTATAGAATTATTTCAATTTCTTTTATATGCCACTTTAGATAATCCTCCACCTCGACTCGACGGCGCTCTTTCCGAACTAACTTAGCATATTTAATAAGCGACGACGATCGACGAGTAAGTTTAGTAATATTTTATTTAAAATAAACCATAAGGCAAAACTAAAAACAAGCGTGGGAATAAGGAGATTATGCAAAAAGCCAACATCACGCGGTGTTCCCAGGCGGTCACCCATCCAAGTACTGACCGCGCCCGACGTTGCTTAACTTCGGTGATCGGACGAGAACCGGTGTATTCAACGTGGTATGGACGTTGGCGAACTGCATGTTGTAATTGGGGAACAACACATACTGCATTCAACTGACCTACCTACGTTGAATTGGCACGTAAGTAAGTAGGAGAGATGAATATATCATTTCAAACGTACGATTCACGTATGATTAAAAAACGTATTATTAGTCAGTTGGAAGTGGAAGGTGGTAAAAGGTAAACAGCAGATCAGGCGACACGACAACATCGATTCGAGCAGAGTAGAGTAGAGTAAGTACAATCCGAGCGGTGCGGTGCGGTGCGATGAACGTGCGGACGAGCGTGCGGTGAGCGGCGACGGTGAAGCACTAGCGAGGAGCGAGGTAGCAGCGCAGCGCCGCGCCGGCAGAGTCCGGTCCGTTCAGTTCTCTCCGCGCCGAGCGGGGCCCGCAGTGGACGGCAAGCAGCCCGCCCGGGTGCTGAGCCCGATCGAGAGCAGCAAGCGGAAGGGCGCGCGGCTGATGGCGGGTGGCGAGCGCGCGGGCCACGTGGTCTACTTCGTGCAGCCGACCGTATTCTGCGACGTGCGCGACCACATGGACATCGCGCGCCGAGAGATCTTCGGCCCGGTGCAGCTGATCGTGACGTTCTCGCAGATCGACGAGCTGCTGGAGCGCGCCAACGACACGCACTACGGCCTCGCCGCCGCCCTCTTCACCGGGGACTTGGACAAGGCCAACTATCTCATTCAGGTACCTACCTACCTCTCTCTGTCTTTTAATTATATTATTATAATACGTATAGCAGATATACTTACTAATTACAAATTAGTAATTATAGTAGTTGACTGTTGTTGAGTGATGAATGTTTACTGAATTTGAGCGTTTTTCTGTCGAACAGGGCCTGCGCGCCGGCACCATTTGGGTGAACGACTACAACGTTTTCGGCAACCAAGTGCCGTTCGGCGGCTACAAGCAGTACGGCATCGGCCGCGAGAACGGACCCTACGGTATACGCATTTATACCGAGGTGAAGAGCGTCACCGTAAAGATCACCGAGAAAAACTCGTCATTTCCCGTCGAACCCACACCGAACCACCAGACCCGATCTATTCGATCGAAGCCCGTTGCTCATTATACCTCGTTGTCAGTCATCCATCGTATTTAAGTTTTTGAAGATGATCATAATTATTATATCCAATAATAAGAATGGCGCCGACCATATCTATTCTGAAAGTTTAACATTCAATTTCATCAGAGTTTATTAAGCCCGCACAAACGACACACAGCACTACCACGAAATAATTAAAATAATAGTCTTCCATTTTAGAATAAGCCTAATACTATTTGTTAGAGTTAAGCTTAATGAATATGAAAACTGTACAGAAATAAATATTATATTTTATTCTTAAAATTTCTATTCTTTAATTTTTAACTTAAACCTATACACACTTGAAGTCGAGCCTTGGCGTTCAGCACGTTCCTACACTATAAAATACTACAATATCTGTGAAATATTTTCTTCGGCAATTATTAGATAGAAAATAAATTGAATCGCTTGAAAATGATGGAAAATAAATCACAATGAAAATAATATTTGCTTTACGTACCTATATAAATTTAAAAATAATAAATTTTCGGTTTTTATTTGTTAACCAAAACTTCAACGCCATCTACATTATATCATTGGCATACGTAGAAGTTAACAAAGTTTTTGTAAAACTTCCGTTAGATGCCGCCACATTGGCACTTAAGCCTCCTGAAATAATAGAAGGTTAGTAGAAAAAAGGCTTAGCCGGTTCTTTTGCTGGAATCTAAGGCATAAAGAATCGACGAGACGGGACTTGAGGTCGCTGAAATGTCTTTAGTAGCGTTTTCGTTGTGTAATCTTTTAATTAAGTGATCACATACAATGATGTGTTACGGTAGAGCCGCAGGCCAGATAGAGAAAGGTAGAGCCACGTCGCAATTGTATTGTTGAGAATGCAACAAGAATTGGTCGGCTCCTCCGGGAAAGGGCCACGCTACGATGTTACAGAAAGAACATCAACGTATAAAAGCAATATAACGCTACCGTCGCTGTATTGGTCTTCAATCCTCAAGCAATCTGCATTTTGATTCATAACCGTGGAACGACACGGTGGACTGTGTGCTAATTTACGCATGCACTTAGGTATAATATAAAGTACCTACTGTGTGAAGAAGGTAAGACTACGATACTGTAAATTAAATTAACCTAGGTAAACATGCTGTGCTGTGTTTTTATAGAATTATTTCAATTTTTTTTATATGCCACTTTAGATAATCCTCCACCTCGACGCGACGGCGCTCTTTCCGAACTAACTTAGCATATTTAATAAGCAGCGACGACGATCGACGAGTAAGTTTAGTAATATTTTATTTAAAATAAACCATAAGGCAAAACTAAAAACAAGCGTGGGAATAAGGAGATTATGCAAAAAGCCAACATCACGCGGTGTTCCCAGGCGGTCACCCATCCAAGTACTGACCGCGCCCGACGTTGCTTAACTTCGGTGATCGGACGAGAACCGGTGTATCCAACGTGGTATGGACGTTGGCGATTGAACTTCTTCGCTGTGGAGAGGTATTCTGCTAATCGCCTTAGGTTATCAATCTTAGGCGATTGCCTAGGGTTAGGTAAATGGTCTAAGGGTATACCATACGTACTCGTACGCATGCACGTAAAACGCATTCTGACAACCAAATTTTTGACATTACTAGGTACTACTCCTTTGATGATCTAGGTACTATTAAAGTACTGGATGCGTTATGTACATATTGTTACGAGCTTGAGGTTCGTGACAATAAAAATTGCCGATAAAATTACCTAAATTAACACTTTAATTTACTTTATACAAATTAAAGTTAAAAACACTAATAATTAAACACACTAATTCACTTAATTCCGCTCCGAAGCTTCGCTTGTGTCGCCGAGTTCAACTCTGCCCGATCGCATCTTGCAGCGCCTATTTATTTAAATTAGCAAAGAAACATCCCCAATATTCAGGTAAATGCGCGAAAAGGGACGAGTGTGCGAGTATAGACTTTCCAGAAACTTAGTTGTTCGGATGGCGCTGTCGGTTGAGAGATTTGTGATGTCATTCTCTGCAAGGCTCCCGTCGCTCTCGTTCCTGACACTAGATGGCGCTAGTTGACTTATTCACACAACACTGCCCCCTCCTAAGACATGCTCGTCCCGAGCATTATCGGTCCCATAATAACGCGCCAAGCGATCCACATGGACGATCTTAGGAGTCCCTCTTGCGCCTTTCTGTATCCGGTAGGTCACATCGTTGATGCTGGTTACAATCCGGTACGGGCCGTCCCATTTAGCTTGAAGCTTAGGAGATTTCCCTTTGCTGCGGACTGGATTGTGCAACCACACTAATGAACCTTCGTTGAACCCTTTATTGTTCATTTTGAGGTCGTACCGGGTTTTCATTTTCTCAGACATTTGCTGGCCCGATTGTCTGACGTGCTCATAAATGTCATTCATTTTGTTCCGCAAGTCGTGCATAATCGGTTATACTGCGTGGGGCATCAGGTGGTATCCCGGTGATCAGGTCTGCAGGCAGCCGTAATTCTCTTCCAAAGTTTGCGAAAGCTGGTGTCACTGCTGTACTTTCGTGAACAGAACTTCGATATGACAACAAAAACGGTTGTATGTGCTTGTCCCAATCTCGTTGCCGATTGTCTACAACTTTTGCTAGGTACCTCTCCAATGTCTAATTAAATCGTTCCACCATTCCATCAGATTGCGGGTGATAAGAAGTCGTTCTTGTTTTATGAGTACCCATAACTCGGCAAGTTTCCTGGAATATTTGAGACTCAAAATTCCTTCCTTGATCGCTGTGAATCTCTAAAGGTACTCCAAAACGACAGAAGACTTCATGAACTAGTTTATCTGCAACTGTTGAAGCTTCTTGATTTGGAATGGCGAAGACTTCTGGCCACTTAGTGAAGTAATCCATCACAACCATGAAATACTTGTTACCGCTTTCACTCTCCGGAAACGGCCCCGCCACGTCAATGGCTATTCTCTCCCATGGTGCACCAACATTGTACAACTTCAATGCACCTCTACTACGAGTCTGAGGTTCCTTTACAGCCGCACAACTTGTACATTTGCGACACCAGTCCTCGACATCGTTTCGACAGTGGACCCAGTAAAACCGTTCTCGGATCTTCAGTAGAGTTCGTTTAACTCCCAGATGGCCTCCTGAACAATCATTATGGTACAGCTGTAGCACATCCGGTACTTTAGCTTTAGGGACAACCATTTGCAAATGACAGCTGTCTCCCCTAACATTTTCCCATTTAAGGCACAGAACTCCATCCTGAAGCAGCAAGCTGTCCCACTGGGCCCACTAGCTTTTAGTGGTCGAACGCATTGCTGAGACGTCGCTCCACTTAGGCTTGGGAGTACTGGCCTTTATCCATTCCAGAATCGGCTTGATGTCCGGATCTTCCTGCTGTGCATGTTGTAAGCTGTCCTTCCATTCGTTGCCGAGGTCGTCCGTCCTGAGCATCCTCACGGATACCTCCTCCTTACTCTCTTGCCTAGTACAATGGTTGCAATCTTCAGGACAAGGTCTTCTTGACAATGCATCTGCGTTGCCGTGAGATTTTCCGCTGCGATGTTCGATCTCAAAGTTGTATTCCTGCAGTAGTTCAATCCACCTCGCAACTTGTCCTTCTGGATTTTTAAACTGCAATAGCCATTTTAGTGCAGCATGGTCAGTTCTTAAGTGAAATTTTCGCCCCAGAAGATATTTGCTAAAATGCTGCAACGACTTTACCACAGCGAGCAATTCGCGTCTTGTGACACAATAGTTCCTTTCCGGTTTTGACAACGACTTGCTGAAGTACGCTATCACGACCTCTTGGTCACCATTCCGTTGAGACAACACACCGCCAAGTCCTATATCACTTGCATCTGTGTCAACTATAAATTCTTTGCTTGCATCAGGGTATCCCAAAATAGGTGTTTTGCACAGACGGTCCTTGAGCTCCTGGAATGCGATATTGCAACTTTCATCCCAGCAGAAATGTCGCTTCTCCTCGGTTAGCTTGTGCAGAGGTTTGGCTATATCTGCAAAGTTCTTCACAAATCGCCGATAATAGGAGCACAAACCCAAAAATGCTCTAACCTGCGTCTTGTCTTTTGGAACCGGCCAACCCTTGACAGCGGCGATTTTCTCCGGATCCGTACGGATACCTTCTTCTGACACTACATACCCTAAAAAGTTAACTTGTCGTTTGAATAGTGAACATTTCTTCGGACTCAACTTGAGGTTGGCACTCTGAATCTTCATGAGCACGCGTTCCAGGTTCTGAGGGTGTTCCTCAAACGTATGGCCCACGATGATAATGTCATCCAAGTAGACCAGACAGGCATCGCCAATTAGCCCAGTAAGTACAAGCTCCATCAGCCTTTCAAACGTTGCTGGAGCATTGCACAACCCAAACGGCATTACTTTAAATTGCCACAGACCCTTTTCCGTCGAGAACGCAGTTTTCTCCTTGTCCTTAGGGTCAATTTCAACTTGCCAGTAGCCACTTTTTAGATCCAGCGTGCTAAACCACTTTACTCCTGTAAGCATGTCCAGCGTGTCATCAATTCTTGGCAAGGGATAGCTGTCCTTCTTCGTAACGTCGTTCAGACGGCGGTAGTCAACACAAAACCGCATGCTGCCATTCTTCTTCTTCACCAGCACCACTGGTAACACCATGGACTAGAGGAAGGTTCAATAACACCATCCTTCACCATTCCTTCAATCATGGTTTCCACTTCCTTTTCACGTGCTACCGGCAATCTTCTTGGCCGCTGACGGATAGGCAATTCTTCTCCTGTGTTTGTTTTGTGTTGAACTAAGCCAGTCTTTCCTATGTCAGCATCGTTTGATGAGAATACATCGGCGTACTTGAGTAACAACTTCTTCGCCTTGACCAATTCGTTCGGGGAGAGAACACTGCGACAGTCTTCCAAAAGTGTGGTCACTCTCGTTTCTGCATCCTTGCTGGGGGTCCCAGTCGATAGATATTGGCACCGACGTAAGCAATCCACTTCCTCACAAGTACCAATCAGTGTGCCTTTTTCTATAATCTGTTCCCGGTCGCAAAGGTTCAGCACACGTACTCCTGAGATGTCAGTGGTCCTGACCAAGGTTCGAGCTACTTTCCATGGAAGGTCATTGTTTACCCTTTCCACAAGTACACAACGGTGAGCTTGCCCAGTGTTTCGAGGAAGACTAACCGGAACAATCGTTTCCGATCTAGGCGGAAGAACAATCTTCCTAATGCTGTACACGTTCCCTGGTAACGCACCTTCCATAAAAAGTTCCTCCTGTCCACATTTCAAAACACCTTGCTTAACCTCGATCTCACAACAATTATTCCTCATAAAGTCTAGGCCTAGGATGCAGTCGTCCATTATATCAGCCACGATGACATTATGCAGGTAGATCACGTTGCCAAGCTTCAACTCCATCTCCTTCTCTCCACGGACGGGTATACGCTGACCGGTGGCTGTTACCAAATTAATGCGTTCTCGGTTGTATGCGGAGTCCCCAAGGAACTGACTTATAAGTTGGGAACTAACAACCGTACGAGAGGCTCCAGTGTCTATGGTCAGTTTACACGGCATTCCGTTGACCTCGCCCTTGATGATTAGACTGTTCCCATCATGGGTTTGTGAGATCGAGATCCTTGGGGCTCTTTTAACATCAGCCAGCACCCGCCCCAGAGTTCTGGCTTTTACTCGTTTCCCTGCTGCTGCTGGGCGGTGCTGTTGGCCGCACTACACTCCTGGGATCGTTCACCTTCCCTTTCTAGGGTTCGCTTAGGGCAGCTGGATCGAAGATGGCCCTTTTCCCCACAGCCATAGCACCTAGGGCTGTATCCTTTGTTGCGGTCGCGAACTGTAGCTGCTGCAACCTCCCTGACGCGATGGGAACGATGATCCTGCCGCACGGCTTCTACCTCCAGTGCATGGGCCAAGGCGTCCTTAAGCGTGTCGTGGTGCCCGAGCCTCACAGCAGCTCTGACTTCCAGGTCGCGGATGCCGTCGATGAATGTCTGCACCAGGTTCCCTTCAATGAGCGCAGGTACAGACTGGTATGCTTTTCGAACCATCTTCTCCACCTCAAGGGCCCACTCAGCAGTTTTTCGTTGCTGCGTTGCACGCGATCTTTAAGCTGCGCGCAAAAGACGTGTTCCAGGTGAGCGTCACCATATCTCGCCTCCAATGCCTCAAGGAGCTGCTCGTAGGTCACTTTCTTACCGAGAGCTTCCAACACGGTTAAGGCTTGGTCGCGCAGGCCTAAGGTGAGTGCAGTCATGGCCTGGCTTTTATTCCAGCCGTTTGCCTCCATGACGGCCTCGAACTGGATTTTGTAGGCCGACCAGGAAGAAGTCCCGTCGAACGGCGGCACTTTGAATCCACGTAGCGAAGGTGTTGTAGCTACTACGGGAGCTGTTGTTCCATCCCCAAGTTTGAGGTCGTCCAGCGTTTTCTTCACGTCAGCCATTGCGTTGTCAACCCGATTGTTTACTTGGTCGATTCGGGTTTCGGCCTCCGACAGGCGGTTGTCATGTTGAGCAACCTTATCCTTCACCTCCCGTATCTCTTTTCCGAAGATAGCGTGAAGGTCCTTCATGAGGAGCATCAGCTCTTCCTTATCTCGTTGGAGCTGCTCTTCTAAACGACGGGCCTGTTCCTCCTGTCCGCCCCGCAGCTGCTCTTCCAATCGGCGGGCCTGTTCCTCCTGTCCGCTCTGCAGCTGCTCTTTCAACTGACGGACCTGTTCCTCCTGTCGGCGAGCCTGCTCCTGCAGCATCACCATCAGAGCACCTAAGTCAGGTGCCACAGACGTACAGGCTGCTGACGGACCGGCTTCCGTGGCCGGCGGCTGGCCCTCAGACATCTGCGGCGTTGCACCACCAAATCTCCTCTGGTCCGTCTCCTGCTGGCGTTGACTTCGGGTACGGACACCCTCCGTTTCCTCCTTAGGTAAAATCGGCATTATTTTATCCCACTTCTGACACCAATTGTTACGAGCTTGAGGTTCGTGACAATAAAAATTGCCGATAAAATTACCTAAATTAACACTTTAATTTACTTTATACAAATTAAAGTTAAAAACACTAATAATTAAACACACTAATTCACTTAATTCCGCTCCGAAGCTTCGCTTGTGTCGCCGAGTTCAACTCTGCCCGATCGCATCTTGCAGCGCCTATTTATTTAAATTAGCAAAGAAACATCCCGAATATTCAGGTAAATGCGCACAAAGGGACGAGTGTGCGAGTATAGACTTTCCAGAAACTTAGTTGTTCGGATGGCGCTGTCGGTTGAGAGATTTGTGATGTCATTCTCTGCAAAGCTCCCATCGCTCTCGTTCCTGACACTAGATGGCGCTAGTTGACTTATTCACACAACAATATTATATGTATTTACCTAGGTACAATTCTAAAACATAGGTACCTATTCGTAAATATTAACAAGTAATTGATACCGTACCTAATATTTAAAAACGGTGTGTCTGAAAAGCAATCAAGCCAATACAGCACGTGAAGGATCTAATGGATAGATAGATATAGGCTTGAGTCTCTTATGTAGGTATGATTGATTGGGTGCGTTTGGCAGAAAAAAGCGCCAGCAAGCGCTTACAAGCGCCGAAATAGTTTTCGGCCAGGACACGATTGCTACTTCAGTAGCGCTGACACAATCCGCCATTTTGCTTATTTAATTTGTTTGTTTTGAAGTAGAGTTTATAAGTAGTTTTGTGCAATATTTAATTTTTAAATAATATAATGACATGAATAAACATATACATGTTATTAAAAATCATGACTGGTAAGTTTTTAATATGAATACTTTACAAACATATGTTTAAATTAGGTTAGGTTCCCCAGTTAAAACTAACATCGTGTCCTGGAGGAAAATAGCTACTTACAATTTGACAGCGCTTACCGCTTACGATCGCCTTTTTCTTACAAGCGCTTGCTAACGCTTTTTTCTGCCAAACGCACCCATTTAATATGTGTATAATGTGATCATTGATGTATGGAATAAAAAAATTATTTACGTATTTATTTATATTAAACTGCTACTCTGTATTTATGTGCCATGTGCCCAGTCAGAAGGGATACTTACCTAGTAGAAAAAAAATAAAGAGTAATAAAATAGAATAATCAATGAAAATAGCAAAAAGCCAACATCACGCGGTGTTCCCAGGCGGTCACCCATCCAAGTACTGACAGCGCCCGACGTTGCTTAACTTCGGTGATCGGACGAGAACCGGTGTATTCAACGTGGTATGGACGTTGGCGAACTGCATGTTGTAATTGGGGAACAACACATACTGCATTCAACTGACCTACCTACGTTGAATTGGCACGTAAGTAAGTAGGAGAGATGAATATATCATTTCAAACGTACGATTCACGTATGATTAAAAAACGTATTATTAGTCAGGTGGAAGTGGAAGGTGGTAAAAGGTAAACAGCAGATCAGGCGACACGACAACATCGATTCGAGCAGAGTAGAGTAGAGTAAGTACAATCCGAGCGGTGCGGTGCGGTGCGATGAACGTGCGGACGAGCGTGCGGTGAGCGGCGACGGTGAAGCACTAGCGAGGAGCGAGGTAGCAGCGCAGCGCCCGCCGGCAGAGTCCGGTCCTTTCCGTTCTCTCCGCGCCGAGCGGGGCCTGCAGTGGAGGGCAAGCAGCCCGCCCGGGTGCTGCGCCTGATCGAGAGCGGCAAGCGGCAGGGCGCGCGGCTGGTGGCGGATGGCGAGCGCGCGGGGCACGTGGTCTACTTCGTGCAGCCGACCGTATTCTGCGACGTGCGCGACCACATGGACATCGCGCGCCGAGAGATATTCGGCCCGGTGCAGCAGATCATGTAGTTCTCGCAGATCGACGAGCTGCTGGAGCGCGCCAACCACACGCACTACGGCCTCGCCGCCGCCCTCTTCACCGGGGACTTGGACAAGGCCAACTATCTCATCCAGGTACCTACCTACCTCTCTCTGTCTTTTAATTATATTATTATAATACGTACAGTAGATATACTTACTAATTACAAATTAGTAATTATAGTAGTTGACTGTTGTTGAGTCATGAATGTTTACTGAATTTGAGCATTTCTCTGTCGAACAATGCCTGCGCGCCGGCACCGTTTGGGTGAACGACTACAACGTTTTCGGCAACCAAGTGCCGTTCGGCGGCTACAAGCAGTACGGCATCGGCCGCGAGAGAGGACCCTACGGTATACGCAATTAAACCGAGGTGAAGAGCGTCATCGTAAAAATCACCGAGAAAAACTCGTCATTTCCCGTCGAACCCACACCGAACCACCAGACCCGATCTATTCGAACGAAGCCCGTTGCTCATTATACCTCGTTGTCAGTCATCCATCATATTTACGTTTTTGATGATGATCATAATTATTATATCCAATAATAAGAATGGCGCCGATCATACCTATTCTGAAAATTTAACATTCAATTTCGTCAGAGTTTATTAAGCCCGCACAAACGACACACAGCACAAACACGAAATAATTAAAATAATAGTCTTCCATTTTAGAACAAGCCTAATACTATTTGTTAGAGTTAAGCTTAATGAATATGAAAACTCTACAGAAATAAATATTATATTTTATTCTTAAAATTTCTATTCTTTAATTTTTAACTTTAAACCTATACATACTTGAAGTCGAGCCTTGGCGTTCAGCACGTTCCTACACCGTAATATACTACAATATCTGTGAAATATTTTCCTCGGCAATTATTAGATAGAAAATAAATTGAAATGCTTGAAAATGATGGAAAATAAATCACAATGAAAATAATATTTGCTTTATGTACCTATATAAATTTAAAAATAATAAATTTTCGGTTTTTATTTGTTAACCAGAACTTCATTGCCATCTACATTATATCATTGGCATACGTAGAATTTAACAAAGTTTTTGTAAAACTTCCGTTAGGTGTCGCCACATTGGCGCTTAAGCCTCCTGAAATAATAGAAGGTTAGTAGAAAAAAGGCTTAGACGGTTCTTTTGCTGGAATCTAAGGCATAAAGTATCGACGAGACGGGACTTGAGGTCGCTGAAATGTCTTTAGTAGCGTTTTCGTTGTGTAATCTTTTAATTAAGTGATCACATACAATGATGTGTTACGGTAGAGCCACAGGCCAGATAGAGAAAGGTAGAGCCACGTCGCAATTGTATTGTTGAGAATGCAACAAGAATTGGTCGGCTCCTCCGGGAAAGGACCAAGCTAAGATCTTACAGAAAGAACATCAGCGTATAAAAGCAATATAACGCTACCGTCACTGTATTGGTCTTCAATCCTCAAGCAATCTGCATTTTGATTCATAACCGTGGAACGACACGGTGGACTGTGTGCTAATTTGACTCATGCACTTAGGTATAATATAAAGTACCTACTGTGTGAAAAAGGTAAGACTACGATACTGTAAATTAAATTAACCTAGGTAAACATGCTGTGCTGTGTTTTTATAGAATTATTTAAATTTCTTTTATATGCCACTTTAGATAATCCTCTACCTCGACGCGACGGCGCTCTTTCCGAACTGACTTAGCATATTTAATAAGCGACGAGGATCGACGAGTAAGTTTAGTAATATTTTATTTAAAATAAACCATAAGGCAAAACTAAAAACAAGCGTGGGAATAAGGAGATTATTCAAAAAGCCAACATCACGCGGTGTTCCCAGGCGGTCACCCATCCAAGTACTGACCCGCGCCCGACGTTGCTTAACTTCGGTGATCGGACGAGAACCGGTGTATTCAACGTGGTATGGACGTTGGCGGCTGAACTTCTTCCCTGTAGAGAGGTATTCTGCTAATCGCCTTAGGTTATCAATCTTAGGCGATTGCCTAGGGTTAGGTAAATGGTCTAATGTTATACCATACGTACTCGTACGCTCGCACGTAAAACGCATTCTGACAACCAAATTTTTGACATTACTAGGTACTACTCCTTTGATGATCTAGGTACTATTAAAGTACTGGATGCATTATGTACATATTTTATGTATTTACCTTGGTACAATTCTACAACATAGGTACCTATTCGTAAATATTAAGAAGTAATTGATATCGTACCTAATGTTTAAAAACGGTGTGTCTGAAAAGCAATCAAGCCAATACAGCACGTGAAGGATCTAATGGATAGATAGATATAGGCTTGAGTCTCTTATGTAGGTATGATTGATTGGGTGCGTTTGGCAGAAAAAAGCGCTAGCAAGCGCTTACAAGCGCTTAAATAGTTTTCGGCCAGGACACGATTGCTACTTCAGTAGCGCTGACACAATCCGCCATTTTGCTTATTTAATTTGTGTTTTGAAGTAGAGTTTATAAGTCGTTTTGTGCAATATTTAATTTTTAAATAATATAATGACATGAATAAACATATACATGTTATTAAAAATCATGACTGGTAAGTTTTTAATATGAATACTTTACAAACATATGTTTAAATTAGGTTAGGTTCCCCAGTTAAATTGAAATAATACTAGTTTTTACGGAATTTATCGCGTGTATTTAACTTTTTAAATACCCGACGTTTCGAACGCTTTACAGCACTCATGGTCACGGGCGGGACTGAGGTGTTCAACGTCCAGTTGTCAAAGTTAAATATACGCAATAAATTCCGTAAAAACTAGTATTATTACAATGCGTAGTGTTCGCATAAATATAAGAAATCACTCCTTAAATTTTTCGAAATTCATTTCCTCGTGATATTCAGTAGTTTTAGTTGATTTGAATGCCAATAGGCAATTAGGCACAAAACCAGATGACGTCCTAGCATGCGTGATGATTAATCTTTGACCTTTGCCTTCGCGTACTTTGATGGTTGATTGTGCAGTATAATCTGTCCAAGCTTTGGATAAGGTATGATTGGCGTTTAGCCATGTCTCGTCTAGAAACACTACTTTGTCCCAATTTGTGATTTTTTTCACTTTTCGGAGAAAATTCCCTCGAGCAAGAGCAATGTCGGTTCTTTCCATAATAATTTTTCTTTTGTCAATTTTTTTATAGGAAAAACCAATATTTTTCAATATCTTAGAGATGGCAAGCTTCCTTTGAACAAGTCTGCGTCTTTGAGGGACGCGGCAAGTTTTTTCAATGTAGGCAATTCGCCCCGTGTATAGCAACCATGTACATGGTTGCAAATCGCAGCGGCGTCAATGTTGTCAATGTTTGTGACAGGAGCAGCCTTTTTCCTTTTTTTATTTGGTGTTGCAAGTTTTTTGTCATCGTCTTCAGTCAATGCTGCGGTTGAAGATTCGCCATACTTTTCTTTGCTGATGCGAATAACTGTCGCATGTCCAATGCCAAGAGCATCTGCAACTCTATCACATACGTTCTCCATGGGTAATAGCGGCTCGCCATTTTGGTTCTCTCGCTCAAAATATTCACGTAAGCGGATCACAAACTCACGACTTTGACTGTTCAAAACGGTTTTCTTCGTTCTCTTTGGCATTATGCCAACAAGAAACTAACAATAATAACAAAAGATAACAAAACTCAACAAATTGACAAACAATAACAGGAGGTCATTGTAGAAGCGTGCTCGTCGCGACCCCTGCCAGCCCTTTTCAGGGCTGCAATTCTACACAGCTGCGCACCCATGCGAACGAGGGTTAGGGCGTCCCCCCAAGGCGACGCACACCAGCTCGTCCCCGTTGGTGTGGATTGCAGCGCGCAAAGCGGCGATGGGGACCGCCACCCGTCACGCACAGCCCGACACGGCGGAAGGTGGAGGACGGAGTGCAGAGTTGGCACGTGGAATGTTAGAGGAGGCATGAGAGATAAGACGAATGAGTTGATCGAAATAATGAAAGAAAGAGAATTAGATGTCGTGTGTATGTCGGAGACCAAACGGAAAGGCAGTGGTATTGAAGAGCTCCCTGGCGGGACGTTAGCTATATGGTCCGGAGTCCCGGAAAGCGAGAACGCCTGCCAAGGAGTGGGAGTGCTGTTGTCGTCCCGGTTGGTCGATCTTATGACTGAATACAAGGTTGTGAACTCAAGACTTCTCTGGGTTCGCTTCAAAATGGGACTGACGAAGTTATTCCTTTTGGCTGTTTATGCGCCGGTAGCTTCGTCGTCCAGGGCTGAGCTGGAGGAGTTTTGGGAGAATGTAAGAGAAGTTCTAGATTTGGTTAAGGGAAACGAAAGAACTGTTGTATGTGGTGATTTGAATGGATGGGTAGGCATCGCTCGACCAGGATACGAGTCGGTGCTTGGAAAGTTTGGAGATAAAAGGGTTAATGATGCTGGCAAGCTTATACTGGCTGTATGCAAGGAAAAGGGTCTTCTTGTGACAAACACTATGTTTAATCACAGGAAGATCCATATGTACACTAGAGAAAGAAAGAATGAGAGAAGTATGATTGATTTGTTCCTGGTGGATGACCGACTGCGAAAACAGGTGATGGATACACGAGTGTTCAGGGGTGCTGACCTGGGAACAGATCATTATCTAGTAATTACTAGATTTAGGGGTTTGTTCGCGGGTTGGCGCCACCGGATGGCAGTAACAGAACCACTGTCGGTCTGTCGCATCCGAAGCTGGAAGCTTCAGGAAGCGGATACTAGGGACAAATATCACACGAGGGTAGCCGAAAAGCTTGACACCATCGATGGCAGGAAAGAATGTGTGGAGAGAACATGGCAGAACCTTAGGGATGGAATGGTAAGTGCAGCGGAAGAAGTATGTGGTAAGACAAAAAGAGGTAGTAGTAAAAGAAGAGATGCATGGTGGAATGACGAAGTGAAAGAAGCTGTAAAAAAGAAGAAAAAAGCATGGTTAGACTACTTAACCTCTAGTAACGATGAGCATATGAGAGAGAAGATGAAAGAAAGATATAAGCTGCAGAAAGTTCATGCGAAAACATTGATTGAGGAAGTACGTGAAAGGTGTAGAATAGAAGCGGACGAGAGGTTGTCGCACAACTTTAGGGAAAACTCCAAACTCTTCTGGAAAGAGGTTGGAAGGTCCCGGAGTGGTGCGACAGCTTTAAGAATGAACAAAGTGCTTTCGAGAACCAATGACGTCCTCTCGGAAAAATCGGACGTCATGCAGCGATGGAGTGAATTTTATAGAGAATTGTATGCGTGTCATGATCTCAGTGAAGGATCCGGGGGTGACGCCGTGACTGACACGCCAGACACGGACCTCGATGACACTGAGGTCATCAGCATGAAAGAGATTGAACGTGCGATTCGAAGTTTGAAATGTGGTAAGGCTGCGGGACTAGACAGAGTTACTGCTGAAATGGTCAAGTACGGTGGGCCTCGCGTCTGGGACAGCTTTCATCTGCTGTGCAATTTGTGCTGGCGGACGGGAGATGTCCCGGATGATTGGCGATCCGCGGTCATTGTGCCTTTATATAAAGGTAAAGGTTCACATTTTGACTGCGGGAGCTATCGGGCGATCAGCTTGACCAGTTTAGCAAGTAAAGTTTATTCGAAGATTTTGACACGCAGGATGCAAGAGAAATCGGAAAGATTCTTATGGGAGGCACAATGCGGATTTAGACCTGGAAGAGGATGCACGGATCAAATGTTTTCTCTCCGCATGATCACGGAGAAGCTTCTGAGTGTTAACCAGAGGATTTTCTGTGCTTTTGTGGATCTGGAGAAAGCATTTGATAAGGTTATAAGGAAGAAAATGTGGGAACTGTTGCCGGGATATGGTGTGGATGGTCGATTGCTAAGGGCTGTGCAGTCACTTTACTATGACTGTAAAGCCTATGTGCGGGTAGGGCATGACCTGTCACCCATGTTTAGCGTCCAAGCGGGCGTAAAACAGGGTTGTGTCATGTCTTCCTGGCTGTTCATACTGTATCTCGACAGCTGTTTACAGAAGCTGAAAGATAGCTGTTTGGGTGTGAAATTGGGTGACATAAAAGTTAATTGTCTGCTGTATGCTGATGATGCAGTGCTTATTGCACCATCAGAAGCAGAACTGCAGGCATTAGTCACGTGTATGAAAGAGGAATGTGAAATTAAAGGTCTCCGTTTGAATGCTAATAAAACTAAGGTTCTGGTATTTGAAAAGGACGAAGAGAGAACGAAATGTGAAATATGGGTAAATCAGGAATGTCTAGAACAGGTAAATGAAATTGTATACTTGGGGAGTGCTTTCAGCCGGGATGGAAGATGTGATTTAGATGTGGATAGGCGTGTCGCTGCCGGAAACAAAGTCAATGGTGCCCTGAATGCATTAGTCAAAAGGCAAGGCGTGGTGAAGAGTGCACGCCTTGCAATACATAACGCAGTTTTGGTACCGACTTTGTTATATGGCAGCGAAACCTGGGTATGCCAGAAGAAGCATAAAAGCAAGTTGAATGCAGTGGACATGCGATCTCTTCGTAAAATGTGTGGCGTTACCATAGCCGACCGAAAGCGAAACGAAGAGATTCGCAATATGGCAGGATTGAAAGATGACCTTATCACAAAAATTGATAGGGGCGTACTCCAATGGTTTGGGCACGTTGAACGAATGAGTGAAGACCGAATGGTGAAGAAAATATATAGAGCGAAAGTAAATATTAAAAGGTGTCGAGGTAGACCGAGACTAACTTTCGAAGACCATGTGAGCAAATTGCTCGAAGAGGGGAGGGTCAAAAGTACTCGGATACCTAGACGTGCATGTATGAAGAAGTTAATGAACCTGAAAGAAGCGAAAGAGGTATGTAAGGATCGTGACACTTGGCGATCTGTTCTCTCTGGCTACCCCGTTAGGGAATGTGCGTGACGATAAGTAAGTAAGTAAGTAAGTAATAACAGCAATAGTAACAAAAACAAAGTAATGAGAACGGAAAACACGTAGCGTATACAAGGCGTCGGCACTCGTACTGAAGAGCATAGATTACTGTATATATACTAGAGACTGAAGAGAATGGAGGTTCATATCAAACAAGATGGCGGCACTAATTAGGTCGGCATGTCCATAAAGTATGACATTGACAGGTACTGTCTGTACTACTAAGAAATTCAGGACTTCATAGGCGTGATTTTACTGACAGCTGTCGCAGAGATCAAGCTTATCTTTTATGAACCATAGTAGCGTTTTCGTTATGTAATCTTGTCATTAAGTGTCACATACAATGACGTGGTACGGTAGAGCCACAGACCAGATAGAGAAAAGTAGAGCCACGTCGTAGTTGTATTGTTGAGAATGCAGCAATAATTGGTCGGCTCCTCCGGGAAAGTGCCACGCTACGATCTTACAGAAAGAACATCAGCGTATAAAAGCATTGTAACGCTACTGTCACTGTATTGGTCTTCAATCCTCAAGCAATCTGCATTTTGATTCATAACTGTGGAACGACACGGTGGACTGTGTGCTAATTTGACGCATGCACTTAGGTATAATATAAAGTACCTACTGTGTGAAGAAGGTAAGACTACGATACTGTAAATTAACCTAGGTAAACATGCTGTGCTGTGTTTTTATAGAATTATTCAATTTCGTTTATATGCCACTTTTGATAATTCTCCACCTTGACGCGACGGGGCTCCTTCCGAACTGACTCTTAGCATATTTAATAAACGACGACGATCGACGAGTAAGTTTAGTAATATTTTATTTAAAATAAACCATAAGGCAAAACTAAAAACAAGCGTGGGAATAAGGAGATTATGCAAAAAGCCAACATCACACGGTGTTCCCAGGTGGTCACCCATCCAAGTACTAACCGCGCCCGACCTTGCTTAACTTCGGTGACCAGACGAGAACCGGTGTATTCAACGTGGTATGGAAGTTGGCGACTGAACCTCTTCACTATGGTGAGGTATTCTGCTAATCGCCTTAGATTAAAAAGCTTAGGCCTAATCGCCTAGGATTAGGTAAATGTTCTAAGGGTATAATACCATACATATTCGTATTACGTATACGCTCGCACGTAAAACGCATTCTGACAACCAAATTTTTGACATTAGGTACTAGTTACTACTCCTGTGATGATCTAGGTACAATTAAAGTACTGCATGAGTTATGTACTCGTACATATTATGTGTACTTACCTAGGTGCAATTCTACAACATAGGTACCTACTAGTAATCATTAACAAGTAATTGATATATTATTTAACAACTATGTGTTTGAAAAGCAATCAAGCCAATACAGCACGCGAAGGATCTGATGGATAGATATACATAAGTACAAAGGCTTGAGATACCTATCAAACCCCCTTCCCGGACATAAGGACCTATGTCCGCGAGTAAATTGGCAAACAGGATAGGGTCGCAAGATCGAATCTCCAACCAAAACCTCGGCCACCCCAGGCACCCTATCCGGTCCATACGACAACTTAACAATGCGCCCACGGCGCCAATACAAAGGCAAAGCGTTAGGTTCTTTAACTAACACGAGGTCTCCAACCCAAAGAGGATCCGTCTTGTCAGACCACTTGACGCCTGTTGCAAAAGATGTAGGTACTACAGAGACCATCGGTGCCAAAAACTCTGAGTCATTTGTTGCAGCAGGTCAAATCTGCTCAACCGTGAAGAGTTTGTTTCCCTGAAGGGGTACTCGGGCAGGGCGTTAAGCGCCTGACTAATCAGGAAGTGGCCCGGGATTAGAACCTCCAAATCATTCGGATCGGACGAGAGGGGACAGAGGGGCCGAGAGTTGAGTACGCCTCAATTTTACATAATACAGTGGAAAGCTCCTCAAATGTCAAAATAGTTTCGCCAATAACGCGACGGAGTTGCGTTTTTCGCAACCTTAACCACTGCTTCAAAAATACCGCCCCAGTTTGGGCTAGCCGGAGGGTCGAATTTCCACTGGAACTTCGACCCTCCGGCTAACTGCTCTTCTTGGACATCACAGTAGCTAAATAAGTCCTGTTGCTGGACAGAAATACATGACCTCATTCAAATATCTATCCGTGCCCTTCTTGAACATCACAGTAGCTAAATAAGTCCTGTTGCTGGACAGAAATTCGACGACCTCATTTAAATATCTATCCGTGCCCTTATTACTTAATTCGTTCCGCAATCCGACCGGATCAGGTCCGGTAAACCACGACGCGATACGAAGCGGCCCGGCGTGGCCACAAAGGCTTAAGTGCTGAGGGCACTTACAAGTTCTATGTGAACGGCCTTAGTGGAGAGGCACACGAAAACGCACAGATAGGCCTTATGTGAACGCGCGTTACGAAGGTTGGAGGACTTGACGTGGAAGGGGCCAGCAAAGTCGGTCCCGACTCCAGCGAATGATCGGATGGCCCTGACGCGGTCGGGTTGTAAGTCACCCATCATCGGCTGCAATATGGTGGCCTTCAATTTATAACAAGGTATGCACTTAAAAATGACGTTCCGAATGGTGCGTCGGCCGGCCAAAACCCAAAACTCCCGCTGCAAAATAGCCAAAAGTGTGTTGCACCCAGCGGGGGTATTCTGAACATGGTGGTGAGTTACCGGCAACCGAACAAAGGCGCCGTCCTTAGGGAGCAGTAACGGGTGTCGAGCCCCGTACGGCAGTTGAGAATTTTTCAAACGTCCGCCAACGCGCAGCATCCCCGCGTCGTCCAGGAAGAGGTTCAGGCGGGCCAGAGCGCCCTTGACAACGGAGCCCCGCTTCAAGGTGTCAATTACGGGCTCAAAATGCTCCGCTTGGACCATACGGGTCCAATGCATTAAGGCTTCGCGGCGCTCGCTAGGGGACAAAACGGAATCAGAGGTTCGGTTGGATGGGTCTCTCGAATTGCGGACAAATCGACGTAACCAAGCAGTCACTCCTAAGAGCTTATCGAGAGAGCTGTACCGTTCTAGCAGGGAGAAATCCCGAGTGGGCTTTTATCCTTACCCACTCCTACTCGGGCTCGTAGGCCAGGCAATTCAATCTGTTCGGAGTATTTATTCTGGGGCCAGAATGACTGAGACTCAGTCAATCAACTGGGACCCCACCACAGCGGGTGGTCCAATAAAGAGGGGGCTACACAGCCGCGAGACGCGCAGTCTGCGGGATTTAACTCCCCTGGGACATGTCTACAACTTAGAGACGTGCCAGAATTCCGGATTTGAGACACGCGGTTCGCCACAAAGACCTCAAGATTGTGAGGTGCAACTCTGAGCCAACAAAGTATTATCTCACTGTCCGACCAAGCGTAGACGTCCGTAATGTCGATTACAGACTTCAAAGACGAGTGAACGTGGTTGAGGAGTCGTGAACGTGAGAAGAGCGGCTCCGGACAGTTCCAATCCTATCCCTAAGGATAGTTAAGCGGGACCTAATGGGAGCAACCTTGCTTTTATCAAGTATGCAATGGACGGAAGTATGGCCAGAAGAGCTCACAGTCCGCAAACATAAGACAGCAGCATAGCCTTTCTCAGAGGCGTCGCAAAATCCATGCAGGTTAGCCCTGCATTTCCCTGGAGGGAGACAGCACCACCAATGGAGACTCGGTGGATGTCCGGAAGGGAGGACACAATGGAGAGCCACTCTCGCAAGAGAGCACCGCTTATAGGGTCGTCCCAACCCAACCCGGATATCCAGAGCTTTTGAAGAAAGCACTTGTCCAAAAAAAATGACCGGAGTGATCCATCCATTAGGATAGGAAGGTGCGGGCTACAGTCGACAGCACAGAGCGCTTGGTCCATGATTTAGGAGGGGGATCAAGTTTGACTCGATACGTGAAGGTATCCTGAACAGGCTGATATTGAATGCCCAGCACCGTCAACAAATTAGGATTGTCAGGGTGCTTGAATAGATGAGGGTCTTGTCATCCTCTCCTGGGAGGTCCTTCAAAATATCGAGGTCGACAACCATTTGCGCAACTCATAACCTCCGGTCTTCAGGATGGCAATCAATTCGTCTCGCAATACAAGAGCCTCCTCGACGGTGCAGGCGCCCGTGCAAATATCGTCCATGTAGACCGAAGTCCCCAAAATAGAAACCCCCCGAGCGTATCGTAGACGCTCTCTCTCAGCAAGTTCGGGGAGGGTTCGCATGGCGATATACGGGCTGGACCGGAGTCCATAGGTGGTGGTGTTCAACTCGAACACCTATATCGGATCGCTGGGCTTCTCGTGCCACAATATCAGCTGATATCGACGGTCATCACGATGGACCACTGATTTTCGAAACATCATCCTAATGTCGACTGCAAAAACCACTTGGTGGCGACGGAAGTGGGTCAAAATGTCGGATATGTCTTTGATCAACTTAGGACCAGAGTGGAGACACTGGTCCAGGGACACACCATTTGACGAGGGGGTGGAGCCGTCAAAAACTACCCGAATCTTACTCCCAGGGGTCCTCAAGACCGTATGGATGGGAGGAAGTAGTGCTCCTGTGACCACCAGTCGAAGTGGGACGGTGACATGTGACCCAGCTCTTGATACTCGCGCATGAAGTCAACATATTTGTCGTGAAAGGCTGGGTCGCGCCGCATACGGCACTCCATGGAAAGCAGCCTCTTTTCGGCCAGAGTACGAGATTGGCCCGAAGGGGGCCGTGAGTCAAGAAAGGGTAAGCGAGTGACAAAACGACCGTTCTGGTAGAACAGCTCGCACTCACGGTCCAGAGGGTTGACTCGAGGCGCGTGTGGTGGCTCCTTAATTTCCCAGAACAGAGAGTGGGTCGGCCGTCTGAGGAGGTGGAGACCACAGAACCAGTCCAAAGAAACTGTGCCCAAATACAGTGGACATGGCTGACAACCCATCGGGCTGTAAGGCTCGTATCTCTCCTAACAGGATGAACCCCAGCATGTCGGCCTCCAGCAACACATCTGTAGGCCCAAGTTGGGACCATTGAGGGTCTACCGGTCTCAAGCCCGACGCACAACGAACCACACTGTCATTTATACGGACGTTAGGGAGAAAACCTGCAATGTCATCGAGGACATTTACTTTAACTAAACTATGAAGGTGTTCGCTGGCAGGACTAAACACCAACTTCGCTTATCCCCTAGAGCAGGAGGCTCGGCACCTCCGATACCTATCATTGGACGTGATTCAGAGCTCCAGGGGAGCCCTAGTCTTCCCACCAACCAAGTGGAGGCCACACAGCGTTGTGAACCCGAATCCAATAGAGCGCGAACGGTTAAACAGTCGCCACTCGGGTTGTACACCTTCACTGAGGCCGTCGGCAATAGAACAGTTTGACAAGTGGACTGTTGACGGCTCAAAGGATCAGTGAAGGCAGCCGTGGTGGGAGCTAGGGCGGCAGCTTCCTAGCTGGAGCTGCCTCCATCGGACCGGCACTCAAGCCAGGGGTCCGGAAAGCGGCATTCCGGCGGCATCTCACTGACCCGTGGGTGGAAATCACCGAACGGGGAGCTTCGGGGAACCTAGGCCTTGAGGCCCGGGACAGATTCCAGGTCGCAGGAAGCCCGTAGTACCGGTACCGACCAAAGGGGGGAGGATGGCACTCCAGTCGCGGTCTCTCAGCCAACGGGGGTGAGAAGGGTCTAGCTGACCGCTGAGTGGCTGGGAATGACCCCCCGACTGGTCGGGGGAGCGACGCCCTTCAAAACCAGGGGCACGGTGGCCGGCAGGGAAGTGGCGAGCGTCACCTGACGGAGGGCGTGGCTGAGCGCTCCCACCCGTGGGGGTTGAGGGCCCGGCAGAGCCCCGAGAGGAAGCGCCATTCGCACCCAGGCACAAAACGGCATGGTGATTGCCCTGGCAGTGCGGACAGGGCCGCTGGTGCAGGCAGTCTCGTTGGAGGTGCCTTTCCAAACATGAGTAGCACCAGCAACACTCCATTCGTCCACCGGTAAATCCAGCCGCCTCAAAGAATTGCAGGCCTCCAAGACTGGATTTACGATCGATGTCCGGACGTAGTCTGGCCCGGTCCTTAAGCAGCGGGAGGTTTAGCAGCTGCTTGACGTATTCGTCCGCAATTCACCGTACGTTGGCGTACCTTCCGGCGAAGAGGTCCCGAGCGGCCTGGTAGGCGTCGTTCCACAATTTCAGATGGCCGACGACGCCCAGGGCATCCCCCTTCAGTGAGGCCAGGAGGTAAGCCATCATCTGGTTTGGTGTCAAATCCCTACGGGCGTCCACTAGCCTGTCAAAAAGACCAACAAAGGTTAGCCAGTCGGAAAGGACCCCGGAGAACCTTGGCAGGTCCAGAGTTGGGAGTCATCCCAACAGCTCCGGCTGAGTAGGCTGCTTCCGAGGGGACTCGAGCAGGCCACTCAGCCGAGCTTCACGCGCGTCACTAGCATAGTTAGCCCCCGCCTCGATCAAGTCGTCCGTGAGCGAAAAAAATTGCTCGTAGTCCGCGACGCAGGAGTTTAGGACTCCCTGTTCCGCTCCCGAGGCCAAAAGCTCAGTGCAAGCCTCCTCCACTACGGCCCTGAGGGCCATGACCTGCTCGAGCCGCTTATCTAAACTATGGACCCGATCGGGTTGCCCTATCAAGCTGTGGACGTTCGCGGCCCAGCGCAGCTCCGCCTGTAAGCGAAGCGCCGATGGCTTGTGCGATGGCATCACTACTAAATAAAAATACTACTAAATTTAATTAAGCACAATTACACTACACAATTAATTTAATTAATTAAATTACTATTAATTAAATTAAACACAATTACTACACCGCAAGTACTCACTACAGTCGGTCAACAAAGATGCCACACTGAGGCAACCGATCCTTCGGCAATTTAATCTACAATACATATGCAAATACAAATACTAAATACAAATACCTGATGAGTAGGTAACCTAACCGGCTAGGCTGGCTCTAATAGCTATATAGGGTGACTCTAATTCTACCTACCGCTAACAAACAAAGTAAGCGAACAAAGAAAAGAAGAGAAAAAAATATTTTTATTACGTATTACGGCCGGGAGTGATCGTAAACAATCAACCACGCTCTGCTACCAGCAATGTTACGGCCCGGAGTTACCCCGACAAAGGTCGATTGAGCTAGGGCCCACAGTAACCCAATTCGACGAGTAACAGAGAGGAGGGCCTCCAAATGGCCTATGGATAACGGTTCCAGAAACGGCTGACAAATAAGCAAGCACCACTTACCGATTGGCGGAGGTAGGGTTGACCACGAGGTACCTGTCAGGTGGGAAGTGATGTGCATGTAAGTAGTGTGTAGTAATGTGTACACTGTGTAACCTGACAGCCCCGCTGATCTGCCGATCCAAAGGCGCTGCTTCTCTCCAAATGTGAGATCCCTCCAGGGGAGCGTTTAACAATTGAAAGATTCTGCTTCTATTTTCACTATGTTAATTTATCAACTTTATTGTACATTTAATTAACTTCAAATTCAACCAAATCAACGTTAATCGACATTAAAACAAGTGACACGCTGCACAAGACATTCACCGCTATCGGAATTCAAGTTCAGCGTCACTTAGCACGAACTATAATCGCGCGCGATCTACACCCGGATCACAAAGTTCAACATTCCACACGACAAAGCAAAATTCCTTCGTACACCTTAACTAATTTAGTTTAACTCTAATTAGCTATACAAGCCACTCGTCGACACAAATTAACAGCGATCAATGTTAAAATAGTCAATCAAACGCAAAAAAGCCTCGTTGTAACGTGTATTATCTACCAAATAAAACAACATGGAGGCCGCCGATGTGCGACGCAACTACTATTATATAACGCCCGACGACCGGCACGGCCGCACTCCAAGCTTCCTGCCGACTTCCGGGCACGGTCGCCGGCGCAAGACGCAAACCCCTCCCGCAACCCGCTAACCGGTTCCTCACCCACCCAACCACCTCACAAACATAAGTCTATAGTTATTTTGTTCACCTAGGCGTCTTACGAACATATTTTCGCCATGGACTGATCGCTGGGTTAAGCTGTGATCAAAACCTCCCAAAAACTTTGCAATGTGGCGCATCAGCGACTGACCTCTATATGTATATACAAGTACGCTGGACTGGCTATACCATACAAAATGTCTGTGCCAATTTGAAGCACCCATAACCGTCGTCTTGGAAATTAAAATTGACATAATATGCCAAAGCCTATTGTCTTATTTAAATTGTCTTATTTAAAAAAACATGTATTTTGAACTTTTAAACTAAAAAACGAAAGTATTTTATGTTGTTTGATTGTGTATAATATTAGTTACATAATAAGAATTATTTTTAATAATAATGAGAGTGTGCGTAATCTGTAAAACTTGTTACCAAAAGGGAAGTGGTATAACATTTCACAAGTAAGTGAATTTGCAGCTAATATTAAAGAAATTAAAACTATTTGATAATACAAATACTTAAAAAAATTACTAATCGTAATATCATATATACCAACATATTTGGCTGTATATTACTGAGTTTCGATAAACAATAAAATTCAATAGGGTTGTCGAGTTCCTTGTCTATAATACTTATCGATGTTCTTTCCTACCCATATCTGTTAACAAACAAAGTCGCCAACAACATATGATTACCAAATTTTTATTTTATTAACAGGTTTCCAACTGAACCTAGACTGAAATTATGGCTTAAAAGCATGAATTGGGCGGCTGGCGCCGGAGGACCGTGGGTATGCATGAAAGCGTTTCCGTGGCCCTGTCAATTTGCGGTGGAGGTAGAACACCATGGGGTTTTAGTAAGTGCAAGTCTAGAGGTTTAATTCTCTCTTGAGTCTCAAGATTTAATTTGCGCTTTAACTTCGTAGTGGCCCTACTTTATTTCATTTCTTATTTACGAATTCTGGCCATCGTTTACATTAACGGTTTTTGGCAGCTTCCTCTTGCGCAACATCCACCGACAAAGGCAATTAAGTGTTTGATCAAGAACCCATGGATTGCGATATGTCAAACCCCTAGAATACGTAGCACTGCCGAAACTGGAAAGCTTAGTAGGATAAACTTAGGAATGAGAATATCGGCAGTAGAACCAGAGTGACCAACATCGCCCAACGGATTAGTAAGCTGAAGTTACAATTGACCGGCCATATTTATTCATTTATTTACTTATTTATTTGTTCTTTATTGCATTCCTTATATATATAAGAATACAAGGGCGGACTTAATGCCTTGAGGCATTCTCTATCAGTCAACGTCATATAGCTCGAAGAACCGATAACCAATGGGGAAAAAAGGTTTTCGAGTGGCAGGCTCGTATCGGCAGGTGAAGTGTCGGAAGTTCCCTCACTAGATGGAGTGTAAACCTGGTAAGACATACAGGAAGTTGATGGATGCAGGTGGCTCGGGATCGTGCTTAGTGGCAGGCCTATGTTCAGCAGTGGACTTGTGAAGGGCTTTAATGATGATGAATGATAATGGCATTATATTAATATGATACATAAATAGAATGGACGTTACGGGTAGAGTCCATCTATCCATAGAGTCCATTCTATTTATTTAGGTATTTATTTATTGATTTATTTATTCACAAATTGCGTTACATGTGACTTAGAGACTAAACAAAACATGCAAAGTTCTAACAATCACGTGCACCTCGAAAGGCATAGCTATGAACAGGAGAGGGGCAGACACTTAAAAATTCTTTTCCTCAATGTATTCATTAATTCAATAATAACTTTTTTTTTAATAAGTATCTCTTTTAAAGATCTTATGAATTTATTAATATTTGTTTCGGCTTTTATGTATTCCGGCAATTTATTATAAATTTTTATTGACATCGAGTAATAACCTGTACTGTGTAATTTTAATTTAGATTTTGGTTGCAAAAGGTTATTTTTATAGCAAGGTACGTTGCGTTGTGTCGGGGCGCGATTTTGGTGTAAAAACTTGGGTACAGGTAGGGTATGGTAGTTTTGTCGATATATTTTGTCACACTGTCTTATTCCTATTATTAGTTCCATGGACTCACTTCTGCTGTCAGCGCCAAAATGGCGCAAAACAAATAGCCTCATCATTATGGAGTGTAGAAGTAAGGAGTACCATCTCCCATAGTAGAATAGTTGAAAAAGTGATTATCTGTAAGCAGTAAATAACAGTTCAAAAACTCTCCACAACAGCGCTGGAGTAGGTACTGGGATGAAATGAATTTAGAAGTTGTCGACAGTTTCAAGTGTGCTGCTAATCTGCTCAGTAGCTCTAAAATCTAAAATAATTTTATTTAGTAAATATAACCTTGAAAAAGTCGTCTATCCCATTAATATTTTTCGGGGCGTTCTATAAAATTTACCACGTAGCTATAGTGGCGCCACCCTTATTTAACGATTTTCTATGGACACTTTTTAATACGCAGTCTGTACTCCTTACTTCATCACACTATACTCATCATGTCACGGTGTATAGCCATTAGCCAGTCCAACGTACTTGTATATATAGTGGTCAGTGCGCATCAGCATATAATTTATTATTTTAATGCAAAAATAAAATATTATTTTAACCTGGCAAAAATATAATCATACGAGTCCGTGTCCAAAGAAAGTTAGTTGTCAAATCAAACCAAACCATAGAGTATTTTCAAATCAAGCTAAACCACAGTAGATGTGGGTCGTTACGTCATTTTCAAGAAACGTAACGAAACTAGTGACTTTGTCGGCGTCACATGTTTCAAAACTAGTGATTTTTGTAACTGGCTATTTTATTCGGCTACTGTGATTGTTTGTATATATACCACCACCAACTATACAGTTACACACGAAACGAAACTATACAGTTACATAGTGATTTTTGTAACTGGCTATTTTATTCGGCTACTGTGATTGTTTGTATATATACCACCACCAACTATACAGTTACACACGAAACGAAAATAAATTTAATGACTATCTAAGTGCTTGTATCTATACAGTTAAATCAATAAATTAACTTCCCTTCATACTTTATTCAGGTTTAGGACAGACTGCATTAATTATGTACTTATTTATGATTGATTTGCGTTTACTATGACACTAATATTTTCATAAAATTATTAATGCAGGCATATTTACAAGTCAATTTGATTGTATATGCAATAATGATTGATATTTACATTTTATTTACACTTTTTCAACGTTTTCACGGTCATTTGTTTTTGCACTTTTATTTACACTGTACAATTAATTTGTTTGTTTGTTTGGCTATTTACACACAGTTTTTAAGTTTTATAATATTATAAACATTTAAATTAAAAAAAATTTATACCTACACATTTTTTAGTTTTATTTTAATTTTATAAATAAACGAGTTCATGACTCCATCAAAAATGTTTTAAAAATTATTTTAGTTAAATTCAATGTGACTCGCTTCCCGGAATCGCAAACCATTGAAAATATTTACAAACAGAGATTACTCTATTTTATTGTCTATGTCTATAGTCTTACGTATGAAAATTAAACGTACAATAATACTGTTACTTACGATGGTTTGTTTATTGTTGTATGCCACATGTGCGCTTGGCGCTCGAGCGACCGACAGTCGCCTCCCGCCTCCCGCAATAATAATGGTTAACAGTAATCATAATCACGCATTTACAAAAATCACTAGTTCTAATATGACTCGAAACTAGTGATTCGGTTACGTGCCGCGTAGCCAGTTACTGTATCTAGTGACGTGAAATAACGCCCACGTCTAAACCACAGATAAATAAATAAATATGTAGCAAGCTAAGCTAAACAAGGAAGGAAGGAATGTTTTACAAGCACAGAGTACCTTTGTATAAACTGAAACAAGTAAAAACTGTTTACAAGTAACAAAATAACTTATGAAATTGAAATCCTTAATACAGTCGGAAAAGGGAAATATGTAAATAAAATAAAAATGGCTCCTAAAATGAAGTTTTCTGAAGGTAAAAGCTTATAAACCGCGGACGTGTTTGGTTCATTACAAGTACTAATATATTCATTTTATAACTTTTCAGGTGAAAAAGTGTTATGTTTTCATGGACCTCTTATTTACGAGGCGAAATGTCTTAAAAGTTCGGTAACAAAAGACAAACATGTTCGGTATTTAATTCATTATGCTGGCTGGAATAAAAAGTACGTAATGCCTTATTGTAATATTATATAATTTTTAACGCTTTTAGATTATTAATTAATTAATATAAGGTTCAGATTAGCTATAGTAGTAGTAATGCATAAGTCGTTTATTTCAAAAATGTTTATTTCTTGCAGCTTACAATAATTTTACTAATCCAAGTGCATTTTATAAGTTGGTTTACTGTTACTCTTTAACTTGTTAAGTCTACTTAGCTGTGATAGTTTTCCTTTTAACTTCATTATATATACTACTATTGTGGATACAATTCACATTACCAGAGGTTGCGTTTGTAGAAGGGAGAGGAGGACACATGACTAATAAAAAAATACTACTTTAAAGCTAAATCTTTCACAAACGAACCCTTAAATTGATAAAAAATGTTATAATACCTATGTAAAATTTTCGCCACTCCATGAGTTGACGTATGCCTCAAGACATAAAGTCCACTCTTTTTTTGTTGAAGATTTTATTTTACAATTTTGTAAAAATTACAGATTTGTAGCACTTGGGGTCTCTGAGTAAAACTGCAGAGGGATGTACGGACATGTCGAAACCATAAGGGTTCCTTGTATAACTACTGAACCCTAATAAGACACTAAAACTAAAATAGACCATTATCATTTTATTTCTATCTTAAATACATTGTGAAAGTTACTGGAGAAAATTCTATATGTCAATTAAATCCAAGTGTAGCTTGAGTAATTCCCAGTAAACAATATGGATTCATGAGCATTCTACTACCACTAATCTCAGCATATTTACCAATGACATAATAAACAGTATAGATGTAGGTGCACAGGTTGAGTGTTCTACATGAATTTTGTAAAGGCCTTTGACAGAATGGATCACTTTATCCTGTTGCACAAATAACAGGTATTAGGTATCCACAGTGACTTACACATTTGGACAAAATCATGTATTTCCAATAGAAGACAAGTGGAAATTGTTGGTGGGTGCAGATCAGACTTCATGACTATAACATCTGGAGTACAACACGGTTCTCACCTAGGCTCACATCTCTACAATGCTTATTTATTTGATATCCACTCATATCTTAGACATTTTAAATTTCTAATGTTTGCTGATAATAAAAAAGTTTGTTGTAATGTGAGAAACATTGAAGATTGCATACTTCTTCAAAATGACTTAGATAACTTGGCAAAATATTATAAGAACATAACATTAATAGAATAAGGATCAATGTGGAGAAGTGCAACCAAATAACCTTCACACCTAAAAAAAGCTGGTATTATTTCAGTATATGATAAATTTAGCAGAAGTGGTTACTGTAATATTGTATATTTTCCAGTATACAATATTCCAGTAAACACTCCTGCTGGTATTGTAACACATTTTATTTTTTGTTTCAGCTGGGATGAATGGGTTCCTGAAAGTCGAGTTTTAAAATACAATGAGGCCAATGTGCAGAGGCAGAAGGAGGTCCAGAGAGCACATTCCGCACAACCTGTCAAAACAAAGAAAAGTATTTATATTTTTTTAAATTAGCAGTATTCGTCTTTTTTAAATCTTTATTTTATATGTATATCCTCTCCTCTCCAGGAAACTCATTTATGTGTCATCAGTCATCACTTATGGTCGGATAATCGGGTGCTTATTTACCTAAAGTTTACATATTTTAGCATTAAAGAAAGATGATGGATATGGACATGAATTTTTGAAACCCAGATGCTGGATAGCTTGAAGGTCCTGAGCTTAATAAAAATGTTACCTATGTATAAATATTTCATAGGAACCAATTGTAAATTTGATATTTGAATTCTATCACAATAATTTGAATTCTTTCATACTTAAAGATTTTTTTTAAATTCATTAGTCAAACAATTTATAAAGAAAATTTATATGAGAACTTGTTCGTCTATTCTTACTGTCCCCCACTGGCGGCCATTAGGAAAAATTTGCTATATCTGCCAATATTCCTGTTGGACCCCACTGGTGAACACTGTGAAGAAATGAGTTGATTTGTCTCTCAGTGGTGTATATCAAAACCAAAAAAGATTGGTTGTCCCCCACTATTGATTTTGTTTTCATGATAATTATATAAAAACACCCATTTTTAATTAAAAATATATAACTGTCAGTTATGATTTATTAGTTATTAATGTTGGTTGGGCGGCGGGCCTAAGGGTTCCAGAGTTCGATTCCCAGGTTGAGCCTTGACCCTATTATGCAAGATGTTATACTAAGTGGACTGTATACGCGATGGCTTCTTATGCCTCAACAAGATGGCGGATTTGACACGCGGTACCTTAGACAATGCACTCGCTCTTCCAAATCTATTGCTTGCCAAGGTTAGGAGGGGATTTCACTTGAGCACATTAGGAGAAATAAAATGGGGCGGGTTAATTAATAAACAAAATGCTCAAATCGGAGCATCATTATGGGAAAACACTTACCGGGGTGTGATTCTGGCGATGGCGGACGACGCTTCTACTGCGGTGATGCGATATGAGGTGGGTTCTTCTAGGGCGCCTCAGAGATGTGATCCAGGCCAGTGGTGCGAAGGAAGAGAGCAGTGCGCGACGATATCTCACACTATGTGAGCCGGTTACTTCTGGAGTGCGACTGCTCCAGGTGATGCGGTTCAGACTAGCGGCGCCTTTATTGTCTCGGCTTTTCCCACCAAGCACCTCGGTCGGGCGCGCTTCTCATTGGTCGAAAGAATCGCGTCACCTTCTAGACCCCTACCTCCCCCCCCTTTCAGTGTGTTTGTAAGGGACATGAGGTCAAAGAAAGGATAAACGCTTGGCAATATACCCTCGAATAAAATTAAAATACACGAATCGTTTCCGCGTAACCAAATGTACTTCATAAGTCCACTGCTGAACATGCATCTTCCCAGTAATTACTTCAAATATTTATATTACGAGTTATTATAAATATCACACTAGATAAAGACTTCATATAATTTTGTTTTCATTAAAGCAAGGTAGTTGCAATATTATTGGAAACTGTTTTATCTATCTATAAAACAGTTTCCTATAATAATAGTTTGTATGTGTGTCAGAACTTTTAAATTAGTGATTAATATCATAGTGGGTAATCATAAAATAACAATAAAAATCATTGATATCCTTATCTTTATTATGTAAAGTCCACTGCTGAACATAGGCCTACCCCATAGATTGCCTTATAGGGAAATATTTGCCATAGTTGCCACGCCTATCGGGCAGGTTTGCAACCGCAGTTTATTTATTGTTTCGAGTTGTTCTCAGGAAGCTGCTGCACATCTCTCGTTTCCCTTAGAGGCCTTTTAAGACACCCGCGAAATGATATGGGGTAGTAGATATTCTCTCGCCGCCACTACACGGCTTATGCGAATGTGAATATGTATAGAACTAGTTGAGCCTCCATAACATGAACTTCCATTGCCGCCATAATTGCGATCAAGTCCTACCCGGTCGCCGAAACTTTGTTGATCTCCAATTTCTTGAGCTTAGAACCTGGAATAAAGACAATGCCCATGATAGTTTTATTGGCTGCTCGCGTGTGCTCTATAATCTCCAGTGGCGTGGCTTTGACGCATCAAAGTCTTCCTCCAGCGCCCCCAGGTCCTCCTCAAGTAGCTCTGGGGTGGCTGCGACTGGAGCCGCAGTCCCACCTTTTTTCTTTTCTCCTTCTCCTTCTCCACTTCTTGCCTCTGCTTCACATGCTGTGGCTGGTCTGGAGATGTGAGCGGTCGTTTCTCTGCCGCCGAACTCGGGCCACAAGAGACTACTAAAAGAAAAGCTAGATGGCGCTACGGCTGTGCTCGTATATACATACTAGCTAGCCCGCATTCTGTCTTTTTCAGTAGACCATTTACACTGAAGTACACAGTACATAGTTTAAAAATAATAGTAGTCATTATGACTAAATATTAGCAATTTCAAATGACAATGGTTACGACGACAAAGGCGCGTTAAACTTAAGTTGTTTGCGTTTAATATAAAATTATGATGTGAATTTAATATTTTGTCTCGAATGACGAGCCTGATGAGATGATTTGACTTAATAATCTTGAGCTTTACTTGCGTTATGCCTGATATCAAAGGTTCTCTAAAAAAACCGACTATTATAACTTATTTCCGTTCTCCAATTATTTTTAGCTACCGCGAAGGGACGCAAATCGGAGACGGCTACAGGTACGACTCCAGCTCGAGAAGAATCCAGGGCATCCACACCTGCAGGTAAATTATCCTGTGATACAACACATGATAATCATATGATATGTTCAAATGAGTCCACATATAACTTTAACAATGACATCATAAAGTTAATAAAATAATAGATAAAGGACTATTTTATCATACATGCTAGGAGAAATAAAACATAGGACAACAAAGCTGACATACGACTAGTGCTCTAGATCAAAAACCCTCTTAGCACTACAAAAGGAGCTTGATTTGTAAAAATTACCACATAAAAAAGTGCTAGTTTTCGAGCTAACTTTGAACTTTAGTCCATAAATTGTTAACAAAAAAATTGTGCATGTTTGCAGTTCACACGCGATAGAAGTGAAACCTCCCTATGAAATTAAATATAAAATATATAAGATAATCGTAAAAGTTTCTTTGTATTTTGCTTGTATAAAATTGAAGAAAAAATTATTTGATTGTACTGTTTGTACCAGGCGGTCCCATAATGAACTGGCCTGATATAGTTCAACGCGACATGTCGCTACATGTTGTGTTGCATTAAATAGTACGTTTATCGTGCACTTAATATAAGAAACATGCATCGACATGAAATGCTTAGTCTTAGTTTAACAGGCATTTGAATAACGAGAGTCGCATATTTTTTCAAAATGTCGAAAACTGAGTATGAAGTGTCATAAAGTTTCTGTTTAAAGAAGGTTTATCCCCTGCCCAAATAAAAGAACGATTGGATGGCGTGTATAAGGAGTCTGCCCCCTCCTATAGCACAGTGAAAAATTGGGTGAAAGAGTTTCGCCTCGGGAGAGAAACCGTCGAAGACTTTGGCCACGACGTTCGACCTGTGGAAGTGCTCACTCCCGAAACGATTGCTCTTATCGAAGAGGAGGTTCTGAGTGACCGCCGTTTGAAAATTAGAGAAATTGCAGCAAGGCTTGGGCTCTCTAAGAGTACCGTTCATCGCGCGATCCATGAACATCTTCACATGAAAAAAGTGAGTGCAAGATGGGTACCGAAACTTCTTTCAGTGGTACAGAGACAGGAAAGAGTGCGCTGCGCTTCGGAGTTTTTGGATCTTTGTGGCGAAAATCCAAAGACTGTGATCGAGCGGCTAGTGACTGGTGATGAAACTATGATCTTGTATTATGATCCACAAAGCAAGCGCGAGTCAATGGAATGGCGTTATAAGGGTGAAAAGCCCCCTAGAAAGGCAAAGGTGCAACAATCGACTAAAAAACTGACATGTCGCGTTGAACTATATCAGGCCAGTTCATTATGGGACCGCCTGGTATGTATGAATTAAATGTAATTAAAAATAACATAACATAATAACATAAACACTCACGCCTGTCACCCAGAGGGGTAGGCAGAGACTACAGACTTCCATTTGGCACGATCCTGACACACCTCTCTCGCCTCCTTCACATCCATACACCTACGCATACATGCTCGTCGGTTAAGGGTGCTCCTAATTTGGCCCGTTTTCAATAAATCGCCAATTTGGTCGATAAATTTTCGCCTTGGACGTCCCATTCCGACTCTGCCATTCACTTCTGCAACATAAATTTTCTTTGTCATTCTTTCCTCATTCATTCTTTCCACATGACCAAACCACCGAAGCATTCCTTTCTTAATCCTGGTCACAACATCATCTTGCAAACCACACTCTTCTGTATGTAACTAAACTTTAAAAAAATGTCTTGAAGTATATAAAATACATAGAAACTTTTCCCCGACCTTATATAAATTTCAATATTGAAATTGCTTTGCAATAGCGCCGCGCCAACTACTTCACTTTATAAGTAAAGTCATTTTATCGAACAAAAATTGACTGACTCAAGGTGGTACGTAAAATAGAAGCTAGATGGCCAAAACACAACTGATTTAATATAGTATTCTATCTTATTCTCTCGCAGCCCCCTGTAAATCCTATAGATGTATATGTTTGTCCCTTTTTATTGTCGCTTTTTCATTTCATGGAGTTTCAAATGACAACGATTCTAAAGAAGTTTTCACTTTAATAATAATAAATTATATTGTCATAATCATGTAAAACCAACATAAAAATTTACAATGTTCTTTAAATTCTTCTTTAAATATTTTTCCCTTCTTCCATAACCGACCTTGAAGGGCAAGCTTGATCAATATCTTTCAATTTATATTTTTCAGAAGTTCCGATTATGCTAATGACTTTACCAGAAAGCTCAGAATTATAGCAAGTGCAACGGCACTTTGATTAAATTAACCTCAGCGTGTATACACAACAATATACACAGAATGCATTGATGTAAGTAATGAAAAGTAATGGTCCAATTTTCAAATGCTCATCAATCTTAAGATGTAGTCAAGTCTTGTGGTGTCACAATCACTTTGACTAAATGATATGGAGGCAGCACAAGACTAAACGGCATTAAAATTTTACATTAAAATTGAGCAGCACTTGAGTATTTGGGCATAAGAGACTGGAATGAACATTTGTTTGAGTAGTAAAATACATTTCCATAGACCGTCCATAGACTCAAATCGGTAATCCTGCTGTATGGAACAGACATTATTAACCAAACTCTTGTCTATGGAAACAACAAACTGAGTTGCCATATGAGAAATCAAAATGCGATAAATTGTCCGCTAGGCGCTAAAATTTATCAGCCGTAGTAGCTTAGGGGCTAGGCGCTCGCTGTAAATTTCACAGTACACAAGCAACCCGAGTTCGATCCCCGCCGGCACCAATGAAACTGTTAATTGCAATTTTAAGTGCTCATTTACTACGTACTCGGGGGTGAAGGAGAACATTCTGAGGAAACCGGCATGTCAGATTAATAAGAAAACTATTTTTCGAAGACATGTGAAGTTCGCCAACACGAATTAGGGCAGCACGGCGGACATTTCCTTGCCGTAAAACCCTCTTAGAAATGAAAAGACGCTTGTGCTCAGCAGTGGGACGTAAATAGGCTGTAACTTTAACCTTATAGGCTCCATTTTATTATAAATATTTTAAAGACATATTTTCTAATAGATAAATCAGTTCTAAAGATCTTTGCCCAAATTTAAATAGCTTATCTAATATTTCAGATCTTAGCTCTCTAAAAATGTAAAACATTCTTCAACAATACTAGATTTAGCGCCGACTTGTTCAATTCTAAAGGTAATTAATATCAATCTGTAAGAGAAATACTAATGTTGAACCCAACCACTAAGTACCAGTACGACCAATTTCAACGATAATAATTAAATCGTGCTTTTTTCAGATATAAATTTTACAAACTATAAATAACACATATATGTATGATATTGTGCTTATTTATTACAGGTAAAGACGTGGAGACGCCTACAGCGCCAGCTAAAGCCACGAAAACACAAAGTAAGGATACCCCCGCCGATTCGGGCTCGGATCAACCAAAGTAAGCTATTTTATAATCCATTCTATTACCTATATATAACCTATAAAAGTCCACTGCTGACATAGGAGAGGGCGATTTTTCCTAGTTGCCACGTTTGGCAGGTGGATTGCCAACCGCAATTTTACTGAATATAAAGAAGATTTTATAACCAGTTAACCTGTAATTAAAATTTCGGATATGGTCCCTTACTGAGTAATGACAAAAATTATTTGGTTTTAGTTTTTGATATTAGGTTGTATAATGATTTCTTAAATTTACGCGAACGCTACACATTGAATAAAATTATATTTACGGATTTTATCGCGTTTCATCAACTATTTTAACTTAGTTTTTAATTCCCGACGTTTCGGGTGCTTTATAGCACCCATGATCACTGTGGGGACTGAGATGTTTGACGTCTCAATGTCATAGTTAGTCCGGCTACCTTCAGTTTTGAATATTAATTTTTGGTCCGATTTACGCAAAACGAGCTTACACTATCATGAAGTCTTGCGGTGGTACACTTGGGCATGGATTTAATTTTGTTAATTATAGGACCCCAAGCAAATGCAGCACCCATCCATCTTCTCTATTAAACTTAGGATGTTTTTTTTAATTTCAATAGCCTCGCGTATCATCCTTCGTAGGAATCGGTGTTCTTTTGCGAGGATTTGTGGTTTATCAAATCTAATGTAATGGTGGGGACGATCTTAAACATGTTTGCAGACTGCAGACTTCCCGGAGCGTCGGTACTTCACGTCAGCTATATGTTCCTTTACGCGCGTTTTTATAGATCTTTTTGTTCGACCTTTGTAAGAGAAATATTCTGTGTCCAAGCATACCACGTTTTGCGTAAATCGGACCAAAAATTAATATTCAAAAACTGAAGGTAGCGGACTAACTATGACATTGGGACGTCAAACATCTCAGTCCCCGCCATGACCATGGGTGCTGTAAAGCACCCGAAACGTCGGGAATTAAAAACTAAGTTAAAATTTTTTTTTGTATATAGAATAGGGTGACAAACGAGCACACAGTCCACCTGATGGTAAGTGGTTGCTGTGGCCCATAGACATCTACATCTATCCTCGATTACGAATCAAAATGCAGATGCGTTGTCACCCGTGAGGACTAAGATGGAATGCCTCGTTTCCAGTAAAAAGGGTCTCCGGTTCTCTACACTCACCATACGAAATACAGCAGCGTTAAGCTACTATTTCACGCTGGTATTCTGTGAGAGCGTGGTCCTTCCCCGGTCGAGCCGACCCATTCGTGCTACAACTATACTACTAATATAATTGCAGCATGGCTCTACCACGTTGAAATAAATAAATAAATAGTTGATGAAACGCGATAAAATCCGTAAATATAGTTTTATTCAATATTAGGTTGTAATCACCAAATCGACGAGCTCACGGTCATGGTGCCATAAGAGGCAACAGAACGCAACTGAAGCAGGAGATGGGCATCTTTGTAATAAATTCGTTCATTCATTGCATACCATCAAAATTCCAAAACTGAACATGCGTCTCTACCATAGTTGCCATGCCCCATAGTGGGTATGTTTATTGCAGTTCCATGCGGCAACACCAGGCATGCAGGCGACTTGGCAACCACAATTTTTTGAGCAGTCATAAATAATTCTTTATTTCACAGCATTTACGTAATAATAAAGTACTAGTGGTCGTTTTGTGGTCGAAATTCGACAGTAATTCATTAATGGCCTTACATATCATTGAAAAATTATTTAAATTAAAAAATAATATTCGGTAGCAAGTTATATTATAAAACAATGGAACGTACAAGTAAATACAAGAAAACATTAAATTAGATGATGTTTGCAAACTACCAGCAATACTGCTTACCAGAATGTGACACAGCGACACAGGGCAGCGTCTCCGCAATATAACCTTTAATGAATGTTGGCCAAATTTCCATAGGAGCTGGACTTGACTTCTTTTTTCATGTCCCAAAACAAACGATAGTTAGATTGCTTTATTTATATAATAATATCTAAATAGCCACGATTTTTAATAATAACGTCGAAATTACTTTTGACCAACCTCAATCAACAACTACCTTTTACTTTTTTATTTATTTATTGACCATTTCGTTACATTACATAACATTGGTATGTCAAAATTACAATTCAAATGATATAAGATTACATTAGATTATTAAAATTACAAATTAAAATACATCTACATTTACATTTACATTTACATTATTTTACATGTCAAGCAAGTCAGAAAATGAACATTTCATGTATTCTTCTATAATAAAGAAAACGTGATTAAAAAAGAATGTTTTTGTCAGTTGTCGAAACGCGTTTAATGGAAAATGGGTTTAATGGTCTTGTTATTTCTAAAGGCAATTTATTGTACATTTTGGTTTTTAATGGAAAACCTTGCTTGGACGCTTTACCCGACTGCGACGTAGCCTAAAATTGTAGTTAGTGATAAGTGAGGAGGGTAATAACGATGTCGTTTACATTTATTTCGATTTTTTTTTCAATAATTTTATTACCCAATAATAGTACATCTCTCAAAGCGCACTCTACGTCTGTCCATCATACTCCTAGAGTTCGATGTCAAAAAGGGCCGTCTGTCAAACCATCTCGTGAAGTTGACCGTTTCGACGACAGATTATGACCGACAATTCAATAAAAACTACAACTATATTGTTCTAGCTTGCACAGTATGTAGTGTAAAAAACAAGGATGGCATAATTCACACGTGAAGCGTTTCCTGAATGACTTCAAGGGTTTTTTATGGTTTGACCATTCTAGCTGAAGAGAGTTAGTCGCTAGTACCTACCGTCTTCTCAAGTTGTATATGTATTGAAAAATCGAGTAATGGTAGGTTACAGGAATAAATGAAGTGTAATGGTAGAATTTAGGAGTACTTTAATGAAATAAGTGTATAGAATAACTCTCTTACAACTACAACATCAAGGAGTGCTGCTGGCGCTGATATTGTCGGCCGATGCCTGGCCCACCCAAGGTACCACACAAGCGTCATAACATATGCATAGTACCCTACTGTTCTTCTACCAAATAAACAATTACAGCAATACTCTATAATAGCTTCCCTTCTAGTCACATTATTTCCAATTAATATATAAACATTATATACTTTTCTCGAAATGTATCTGGATTTGATTTTGTCTCTTATAAGCAAATTATTTGCACTTCCTATCAAACGATACTCTGGTTACATTAATATTTTCTCTGCTTATTTTAATTTGATACACTCCGTGAAACTTGACATGTTCACTATAATAGGACGGAATATGTTAGACTCTTTTGAAGTACCCGTTAACGACTTCCACCATTCATCGGCATATGGACACACAACGACTTCTGGTAGCTTGCTTGGTGGTGAGCTGATGCTCACCCTCAAGCAAGGATTCCGGCATATATCTTTTGTAGCTGGAAGCCTCTAGCAAACTAATTGAATCTCTAAATCCCCTTCTAGAACAAAAACATCATTATTTTGAAAGTATTGTCTGAGAGGAGAGTTTTCATCTCTGAAAAGAGACTTCATTATGTCTGCATCAGTTGTGGTGGCTTTGTATGGGCCAAAGCATTCTACAATGTAGCCGTCAGGTGTCCTTTCGAAACATATAATTAGAACTTTTGTTCACATAAATATATGTCCCATCAAATATAATTATCATATCCATTATTTTGGTTATAAATTGCATTTGGAATCATTAAATTGTGTTGCAACAATTGTTAACGAGATATCTGATGAAGTCCCAGATTTCTAGGCACAAAATCCAGTATCAATATTTCCCAAACCTTATCCTTTAATCTTTCTAATGTTTGTCTTAAAACCATTCATAAGTGCGATCTTTCTAATATTTGTCTTAAAACCATTAATAACTGCGATAACCGGTCATCTGAGTTACCCGTTCTCATCTTCATTTGAAGAGCACCTAAACCTAAAATGCCTCTATTTGTTTCTATAAAACGCGGCAACTCATATAATAAAAGTTCAAATTACTGTTTATTCATTCCGAGCCAATAATGAAACAAATGTACATCAATTCTTTCAACATTTACCACACTCGAGAAATTGAGAAATGTGTGAAAAGCATTTATAAAAGAAAGAGCATGTTCCGCTTGTTCAGCCGTAAATTTTCTCAAACTATTTTGAGAATTAAACAAATCCAATCAGTGCTAAATTTATGTTCTACACAAATACGTGCATTTATAGGCAAGTAATATTTGTGTTTGCCAAGAGTTCTTGCTCTTAGCGGGTCAGGAATCCTATGCAAATTTCTGTTCTGGCAACCAGAAAAAACACAATGTGCTGCAGTGTTTGCCGCTCGTCTATACTGCGGCAAACTAATCACGCCAGATACTTCGTCAGCTTGATGGTCGGTATTTGGAGGGCTTTGAGGTTCTTGGGGTTGAGGCTCTGGCTCCTGCTCCGGTTCTGGCGCTGTCTGCTGCTTAATATGTTGCTGCATATTGAGCATGTCATCAAGAGAGTTGCAACAACTCTCTTGAGTCTCAGCTAACAGGGGTGACAAACATGGTTTGTTGAAGTTGCGTGTACAACTATACATCCTGAATATAAATGTTTTGGCTCATTATTATTAAACCCGAGCAAATTAGAACATTTTTACAAAACAGTATTAAATTCCAGTGAAAAATTCACTATAACATTGATACCAATACAAAACAAAAAGAAATGAGTACATTATATCGTAAAATCATAATTACCTGCCGTAAGGCAATTCTATTTTCAAGCTTTACATGTATTGGTCACGTTTACAGTTCCTCAGAAAACTTCCACAAAGTATGCAAACATGCTTGTGGCCACGGAAAGATGAGGCACCAGGTTCATTAGGTAATCCGGAGTTGTCACCCGTGAGGACTAAGATGGAATGCCTCGTTTCCAGTAAAAAGGGTCTCCGGTTCTCTACACTCACCATACGAAATACAGCAGCGTTAAGCTACTATTTCACGCTGGTATTCTGTGAGAGCGTGGTCCTTCCCCGGTCGAGCCGACCCATTCGTGCTACAACTATACTACTAATATAATTGCAGCATGGCTCTACCACGTTGAAATAAATAAATAAATAGTTGATGAAACGCGATAAAATCCGTAAATATAGTTTTATTCAATATTAGGTTGTAATCACCAAATCGACGAGCTCACGGTCATGGTGCCATAAGAGGCAACAGAACGCAACTGAAGCAGGAGATGGGCATCTTTGTAATAAATTCGTTCATTCATTGCATACCATCAAAATTCCAAAACTGAACATGCGTCTCTACCATAGTTGCCATGCCCCATAGTGGGTATGTTTATTGCAGTTCCATGCGGCAACACCAGGCATGCAGGCGACTTGGCAACCACAATTTTTTGAGCAGTCATAAATAATTCTTTATTTCACAGCATTTACGTAATAATAAAGTACTAGTGGTCGTTTTGTGGTCGAAATTCGACAGTAATTCATTAATGGCCTTACATATCATTGAAAAATTATTTAAATTAAAAAATAATATTCGGTAGCAAGTTATATTATAAAACAATGGAACGTACAAGTAAATACAAGAAAACATTAAATTAGATGATGTTTGCAAACTACCAGCAATACTGCTTACCAGAATGTGACACAGCGACACAGGGCAGCGTCTCCGCAATATAACCTTTAATGAATGTTGGCCAAATTTCCATAGGAGCTGGACTTGACTTCTTTTTTCATGTCCCAAAACAAACGATAGTTAGATTGCTTTATTTATATAATAATATCTAAATAGCCACGATTTTTAATAATAACGTCGAAATTACTTTTGACCAACCTCAATCAACAACTACCTTTTACTTTTTTATTTATTTATTGACCATTTCGTTACATTACATAACATTGGTATGTCAAAATTACAATTCAAATGATATAAGATTACATTAGATTATTAAAATTACAAATTAAAATACATCTACATTTACATTTACATTTACATTATTTTACATGTCAAGCAAGTCAGAAAATGAACATTTCATGTATTCTTCTATAATAAAGAAAACGTGATTAAAAAAGAATGTTTTTGTCAGTTGTCGAAACGCGTTTAATGGAAAATGGGTTTAATGGTCTTGTTATTTCTAAAGGCAATTTATTGTACATTTTGGTTTTTAATGGAAAACCTTGCTTGGACGCTTTACCCGACTGCGACGTAGCCTAAAATTGTAGTTAGTGATAAGTGAGGAGGGTAATAACGATGTCGTTTACATTTATTTCGATTTTTTTTTCAATAATTTTATTACCCAATAATAGTACATCTCTCAAAGCGCACTCTACGTCTGTCCATCATACTCCTAGAGTTCGATGTCAAAAAGGGCCGTCTGTCAAACCATCTCGTGAAGTTGACCGTTTCGACGACAGATTATGACCGACAATTCAATAAAAACTACAACTATATTGTTCTAGCTTGCACAGTATGTAGTGTAAAAAACAAGGATGGCATAATTCACACGTGAAGCGTTTCCTGAATGACTTCAAGGGTTTTTTATGGTTTGACCATTCTAGCTGAAGAGAGTTAGTCGCTAGTACCTACCGTCTTCTCAAGTTGTATATGTATTGAAAAATCGAGTAATGGTAGGTTACAGGAATAAATGAAGTGTAATGGTAGAATTTAGGAGTACTTTAATGAAATAAGTGTATAGAATAACTCTCTTACAACTACAACATCAAGGAGTGCTGCTGGCGCTGATATTGTCGGCCGATGCCTGGCCCACCCAAGGTACCACACAAGCGTCATAACATATGCACAGTACCCTACTGTTCTTCTACCAAATAAACAATTACAGCAATACTCTATAATAGCTTCCCTTCTAGTCACATTATTTCCAATTAATATATAAACATTATATACTTTTCTCGAAATGTATCTGGATTTGATTTTGTCTCTTATAAGCAAATTATTTGCACTTCCTATCAAACGATACTCTGGTTACATTAATATTTTCTCTGCTTATTTTAATTTGATACACTCCGTGAAACTTGACATGTTCACTATAATAGGACGGAATATGTTAGACTCTTTTGAAGTACCCGTTAACGACTTCCACCATTCATCGGCATATGGACACACAACGACTTCTGGTAGCTTGCTTGGTGGTGAGCTGATGCTCACCCTCAAGCAAGGATTCCGGCATATATCTTTTGTAGCTGGAAGCCTCTAGCAAACTAATTGAATCTCTAAATCCCCTTCTAGAACAAAAACATCATTATTTTGAAAGTATTGTCTGAGAGGAGAGTTTTCATCTCTGAAAAGAGACTTCATTATGTCTGCATCAGTTGTGGTGGCTTTGTATGGGCCAAAGCATTCTACAATGTAGCCGTCAGGTGTCCTTTCGAAACATATAATTAGAACTTTTGTTCACATAAATATATGTCCCATCAAATATAATTATCATATCCATTATTTTGGTTATAAATTGCATTTGGAATCATTAAATTGTGTTGCAACAATTGTTAACGAGATATCTGATGAAGTCCCAGATTTCTAGGCACAAAATCCAGTATCAATATTTCCCAAACCTTATCCTTTAATCTTTCTAATGTTTGTCTTAAAACCATTCATAAGTGCGATCTTTCTAATATTTGTCTTAAAACCATTAATAACTGCGATAACCGGTCATCTGAGTTACCCGTTCTCATCTTCATTTGAAGAGCACCTAAACCTAAAATGCCTCTATTTGTTTCTATAAAACGCGGCAACTCATATAATAAAAGTTCAAATTACTGTTTATTCATTCCGAGCCAATAATGAAACAAATGTACATCAATTCTTTCAACATTTACCACACTCGAGAAATTGAGAAATGTGTGAAAAGCATTTATAAAAGAAAGAGCATGTTCCGCTTGTTCAGCCGTAAATTTTCTCAAACTATTTTGAGAATTAAACAAATCCAATCAGTGCTAAATTTATGTTCTACACAAATACGTGCATTTATAGGCAAGTAATATTTGTGTTTGCCAAGAGTTCTTGCTCTTAGCGGGTCAGGAATCCTATGCAAATTTCTGTTCTGGCAACCAGAAAAAACACAATGTGCTGCAGTGTTTGCCGCTCGTCTATACTGCGGCAAACTAATCACGCCAGATACTTCGTCAGCTTGATGGTCGGTATTTGGAGGGCTTTGAGGTTCTTGGGGTTGAGGCTCTGGCTCCTGCTCCGGTTCTGGCGCTGTCTGCTGCTTAATATGTTGCTGCATATTGAGCATGTCATCAAGAGAGTTGCAACAACTCTCTTGAGTCTCAGCTAACAGGGGTGACAAACATGGTTTGTTGAAGTTGCGTGTACAACTATACATCCTGAATATAAATGTTTTGGCTCATTATTATTAAACCCGAGCAAATTAGAACATTTTTACAAAACAGTATTAAATTCCAGTGAAAAATTCACTATAACATTGATACCAATACAAAACAAAAAGAAATGAGTACATTATATCGTAAAATCATAATTACCTGCCGTAAGGCAATTCTATTTTCAAGCTTTACATGTATTGGTCACGTTTACAGTTCCTCAGAAAACTTCCACAAAGTATGCAAACATGCTTGTGGCCACGGAAAGATGAGGCACCAGGTTCATTAGGTAATCCGGAGTTGACACGCTGTATTGGCAATTGCTGACAGGCATCTCATACGAAATCTTCTTCAATGATCTAAAATAAGAATTAGAGTTGTATTATGATGTATGATTGATTAGAGTTGTATTATGATGTATGATTGATTAGAGTTGTATTATGATGATGTATTATGTTAGTGTAATAAAATAAGTAGGTATGTAAATACGTACCATTATTGAAGAATTCCTTTGTTGTGTAGTTGTGATGTCTCTCAAAATTATCCAAGTTGTGAAAAAATCAGTCCGTAAAACAATACCGAGGTCAAAACAACAGGAGGAAAGGACAGTAATGGCGCGGACAGATTAAGCGATGACAAATGACGTTCCGTTTATACATATGTTATTGAACAAAACATTTAGCTTACTATGACCTACAATTTTTTTTATGACAAGAATCCAGTACATACAAAATCAGCATAGTAGTTGATTTGATGTCTACATACAAATTGAATTGAATTAAAATTAACAATTATTCATAAAAACGTAAATAATTGTAGTCGCCACTAGGTGCGTTCTTAAACTAATATTTGAAATAATTTTGAACAGTTACAAAAACAGAAATAAATGGATATTGTCTGGTACGATTTGGCCATCCTCCTTTATGTATTCTATAAATGTTAGCGGCTTTGTTGTGCGATAGACCCACTCCAGTCGCACCTCAACTTATTGTGTCCGAGTACTAGAGGGTAAATTTTTGGTTGTCATAGTTTTAATGTAATAATAGCGCCATTTACTTACTTCTAAATAAACTAATAATAAGTACATAACTGGTCAAATTAAACACAATTCTAAAAAATATTACTTATTGTTGCAGCATGAAAAATTGTCAGACTGGTATAGACCGGTGGCCACTGTCTGCATGATTTATCATTATAGTCAATTTTAGCAAAATTACTAACAAAACTGTGTACACAAAACTGATTAAGAGAGAAGGTCTTTAGTTGAATATGTTGTGTGTCTATCGGCATAGAAATTTTTCAAGAAAGTCTTTCTTTTTGTATCAAGCCTGATATAAGTAATTGAAAATCAAATACAGTGTGAGATATTATCCATAATTGATGGATCATAACCATAATAACATAATTGTAATAAATAATAATAATATAAGTGAAACATAAACTTTTTTATTCAATGTAGATTATAAACAATACTTATTGAAAGTCACTTTTTTCATTTACCACTGGTTCGCAAAAAAACCTCTGTCCTGGGAAGAACCAGCAAGAAACACAGCGGGACTATTTTTTCTTCCAAATAATAGCTTGCAATCATGTTTACAATTAACAACACAAGACAAATTAGAAGTAGCTTGGTAGCGATCACCCTTCCCAGGGGTTATTATCATCCATGAATTCCTTAATATTATAATAACCCTTTTTATACAAACTTAGTTTAATAACATTTTTGAACTTTGCGTATGACAAATTTTGTATATTTTCTGGGATTTTGTTGTAAAAGCGTATATATCGCCCCAAGAATGAATTACTGACTCGTTGGAGTCGAGTAACTGGTACTACTACCTTGTGTCTGTTCCTAGTATTTACAGAATGAATATCACTTATTTTTGCAAAACTACGTTTATTCTTGTGTATATACATTACATTTACATAAATGTATTGAGAGGCCAGAGTTAATATATTAATTTCCTTAAATTTTTGTCTCAGTGACTCTTTTGGTTTTAAACTATATATTGCTCTAATGGCCCTCTTCTGTAAAACAAATATAATTTCAGTGTCAGTCGCGTGTCCCCATAGCAAAATACCATACGACAAAATGCTATGGAAATAACTAAAGTAAACTGGTAAGAGCTAATCTTTTTCACAGCATATGCTGCAGAACTAAGTCTGCTAGCTAGTTTTGATATATGGGGGAGCCATTGAAGCTTTACGTCTAGTGTGATTCCAAGAAAAATGGTGGTATCAACAAGACTCAGTTCTTCCCCATTTAAAATTACATTCGTATTAACATGTTTGACATTAGTAGTTACGAATTTCATACATTTATTTTTAGTACCGAACCGAACCGAAAAAAGTAGTAGTATTTTTCATTTGTATAATGAAAATTATTTACATTAAACCAATTGACTAACATAGCTATAGCATTATTTACTTCGTCGTAATTTAATAACTGTCGTTTTAATTTGAAATTTAATGAATTGATAGAAAATACCGTTCGTGATATTGATGAGATTTTTAAAACAGTTTGTCATATATTAAGATAACCTTCATATTTTCACACATAACTATCAAAATTTTTGTGACAGTCTAAGTTTCAATCACTCACCGGCTCGAGTAAATGAACAGGCTCATGTGAAAAAGTACTGTAAATATAAAAAAAGCTAATTTTAAACACGGTTTTATTTTAATTTTAACTGTGAGTAGAACTGCATTGATAGAATCTTGAAAGTCATCTCTACGAGCCGGTAATCAAACCGATCTAAACGTAAATTTCGTAGTAGGTACGTAAGCAACACAAATTAGATCCGCGCCGATTCCACTCATGTTTTAACTGCAATTTGAAGTTTCGATTTACCACCTTCTCGGTGGTGAAGAAAAAGAACGCAAAAAAACCTGCATATCTGAGAAGTAAAAAAAATATTTCGGAAATCATTTTTAGGTTCCATGTATGTGAAGTTGGTCATCCCGTGTTGGATTCAACTTAATCAACTCCTTTTTGACCTAAAACTGTGGGATGTATGTAGGCTGTTACTTTTTTACTTTTAATAGGGATTCCCCCATTGTGTGTCCAATAGACCGGGTATTTGCAAAAGTATACACGCTTGGCAAGCGGTTTGGCAACTGCAGCTCTTTATTACTTTGCGCTGTTATCAAGAAGATGCTATCTATCTTCCTGTATCAGTTTCCCTCTGGCGCCTCTTAGGACACACACGGGGCGAAATGGGCTAGTGGTTTCTTTTTCGCCGCCTCTACGTGGCTAATACGTATATTATTTCTACTCCCATTCATCAATTGGATTTACTCCACAGACAGCCAAATAAGTTGGATATTTGCCATAGTTGCCACGCTTGCCATGCGAGTTGCCAACTACATATTTTCATTATTTTGAACTATGATCAAGAAAACGCTGCTGCCCATCTTATGTAGATTTCCACTCCTGTACATGAATTTAGTTCCTCTCACACGTTCACCGTGAATAGAACTACATTTATGAAATTTTGAAGCCTATTTGAACGTAAAAAAATACTGGCATGTGGTGCTAATCAATATTCAATGGGACCAATATTTTTATAAAGACTATAAAATTAAACCTTATTTTATTAAAACTATATCAACTTATACCTAACTATATATAATGCATATTATACGAAAGAGGGTGACACTGAAAGTTCGTAGAAAATCAAAAACTGAACTAACTAGCAGGTTATTACTTTTTTATATCTTTTCAAAATAGTGTCCATTTACATCAATACATCGCTGCATCCAATGGAACCGCTGAGAAAAGCACTTTGCTCACTCGTCCTTAGGAGTCTCTTCGACGGCAATTTGAAACGCAGCCACTGCTTCCTCGGCGTCCATAAAACGGTTTCCTCGAAGTTTTTCTTTTATTTTCAGAAGTAAATAAAAATCGCAAGGTGCGAGGTCGGAGCTATAGGGCGTGTGACCCAGTAATTCCACGTCTGACGTCGCCAAGTAGTCGATTGTTTGCTTGGCGGTGTGCGACGAGGCGTTGTCGTGATGAAGGAGGATTCTATTGCGAAGTCGTTTGCCCCGAACTGTTTCCAAAACAAGTGGAAAACCATCGTTGGTGTACCACTCTGCAGTAACTGATTTTCGATCCTCTAAAACAATTGTTGCGTAATGACCTGTCTTACCGAAGAGGCCACCATCTTTTTTCCACACTTCGACTTCACTTTAATTGGCAATCGGAAGGAAACACCCAGACAGCAGACTGTCTCTTAATTTCAGGATCATATCACCCGTAAGTATGTCGAATACAGCATAAGAGTCACCTCTGTTAAATCTTTGAACCATTTCACGACACCAATCAACAAGACGCGGAGATTTTGGGCCTCTGTCAAATTATGATGTAGCCACCGGGCACAAAGTTTCCTGACCGCTAAATGTTCATGGAGGATTTTGTGCACTTGACTCATATCGATGTCTAAACTTTTCCGAATTTACTGATAAGTAACTCTTTTGTCAGTCTCTATCATACGCCGCACAACACTGATATTATCTTCAGGCGTCGCCGTAGAAGTCCGTCCCTCACGCACATCATCGGTGAGATTAGTGCGACCATGTTTAAACTCATTAAACCAGTAGTAAACAGTGGCACGAGATGGGGCTTCATCGTGAAAGGCCAATCGAAGTCTATCATAACTTTCTTGTCGAATCGCCCGTACTCCGACTCGCTACTCGCTAACACACTCCTAAACAACTTCAGGGCAAAGCCCAGCTTCTGGTTCAATAGTAATTGCTATATAAAAATTTCGTAGTTATATTTCATTAGAGAACATTTTGCCACAGGTTAGAAAGGGAGCGATCGTCTTCAGGAAAGCCCGGTAAAAAGCCAACGCGTGCGAGAGAGACGACAAAATTAACTTCTTGCTTTCATTATTTTGACAGTCTAGTGTATTTCGAATTGAAAGCAAACTGCCAAGTGTTGACGTTACACATTATATGCTACGAGCGAGCAGGAAATTTCGAAACTTCGCTCTCCTTCATTCCCAGTGTTGCCAACTTGCAGTTCAAAGAGCTAGATTTAGCTGTAAATCAAATTATTTAGCTTCAAAACAATCACTTTTGCTCCTAAACTCCAATATTTTTAAAATAAAGCTACTTTTAAAATACAACTAATGTGTTAAAAAGTGTTTAAAATGTAGCCACCATGCCACCAGTGATATTGGTCTATGGTCATGGAGTCTTCTCTATGGTGCCATTTTCTATGGTTAGGTATTTACCAAAATTTATTTAAATTTTAAACGTTCTGTTTTGAGAAAGAGTGGTACTGATCTTAACCGAGATTTCAGTAGTCGGTTACGTATCCATTGTCCATGGTGCCTTGTCTATAGTGCCATTGTCCATGGTTAGGTATTTACCGAAACTTACTTATCAACGTACGGGAAGATTCGTTACCGTCATATTACATCTTAGGGTTACAATGCCGGGAATATAGAGATAGACAGTCAACTATGATCATCTTTGTACAGACTTGACATGCGAATAATTTGATGTAAATTGTATTATTTTCTAAATCTAAGAGTTTTTTAATCTTTTTTGAATGCCACTTCCTATAAGTCTGATTTGAAAATAAGTCCTTCATTTACCATCTTCCTATTTGCGCCCATTTTTAGTCGTCATATCATTATTAAAAAAGCCCACGTATTGTGACGGGCAACTACGGAACCCTACCTTTACAACTCTACATTGTGCGTGGCCCGACACGCATTTGGTCAGTTTTTATGTTAAATCGACTTACATGTATGTCTTTTGTCGTTGTCTTTTAAAAATGTATAAAATGTAACGAATTTTTTAAATTGATTTTTATCAAATTTTTTTTTAACTCATTGGAAAGATCATGAAGGTTAGAGAACAGGAGAACGATCGCCGTAGAAAATAGTGTCCCAGAAATATGTACACCATAAGTGAGGCGCTGCGATCGCTAAGTTCGGTCAATAAAAGTCATTTTCAGTCAATTTTTCCGATCAGATGCTAAACCACTTGCACATCCGCGCACAATAAAATATTTCTCCATTTTTTAATGTATCTTTTTGACAAAAATTACAAAATTACGGAGTATGAAAATTTTCTCACAAATTCCGCGGAGAAATTTTGTACTTTATTCCACTAACTTCATCTACTAGTACTCATAAACAGCTAACTTCGCAGTTACTACTTACCGACGTCAGCGCCGCTATAAACTCTACTATTTTCAAGGACAGGCGGGCTATGCTTTAGTACGTAGTGATCGTTCTCCTGTTCTCTAACCTTCGTCGTGTATAGGCGGCGTTTAGAAAATCCACCACCCCATGCCATGGGATGGGTGTCCCATCCTCCTGATAATAATTCAAAATGATAGTATTAAAAAAACTAGTTGCCAATCCTTCTGCCGAATATGGCAACTATGGCATATTATACCTATGAGGCAATAATATGGGGCCTATGTTCCGCAGTAGACTTCTGACAGGCTATAATGATGAATATTGTACATATGAGGCTTAATAGAGTTAAGGAACATCATATACTTTATAAATATAAACTTGACATTATAAATTATGTTATTTTAATAAAGGCGGTTTTATTTTTAGTCCTTATTTTAACCGTTATTTATTTAATCGTTAGTACAAAATGCGTTGTTTTGGTTTGTGGAAAATTTTCTTGTCTTTATTTGTTATAGAATTATTTATTTAAGCGTTTTGTATTTCAGAAAGAAAAGGGGCCGCCTCGACTTGTCTATCGAGTCGGAGGAACAGTATTTAGCTAAAGTTGAAGTCAAAATCAAAATACCTGAGGAATTGAAAGTGTGGCTGGTCGACGACTGGGATGTGATCACGAGACAACAAAAGTTGGCCATTTTGCCCGCGAAACTTACCGTGGAGCAGATCGTAGACAATTACCTCGCCTTTAAAAAGTCAAGTAAATCTCACAACTCTGCAAAGGAATCTGTTTTAGTTGACATCACAGAAGGAATAAAGGAATATTTTAATGCAACACTCGGATCACAACTCTTGTACAAATTCGAAAGACCACAGTACAGTGAAATATTGCAAGAATATCCGGACACACCGATGGCGCAAATATACGGCTCCATACATTTGTTGCGTTTGTTTGCAAAGATGGGGCCGATGTTAGCGTACACAGCGTTGGACGAAAAGTCCTTGCAACACGTTCTGACGCATATTCAAGACTTCCTAAAGTACATGGTGACGAACAGATCAACGTTATTCAATCTGCAGGACTATGGCAACGCCACGCCTGAGTATCACAGGAAAGTGCAGTAGATTAGTTTGTGTAATTTTAATAAAAGACTTAATAAACTATCATTGAAGTTTTTACTAACACCATTTAATTCTACGTATTTAATTTTTCTGTAAATGTATCATTCACAACTTTATTCACTTTTGCCGTCGATGCACAAAAGTTTGTAGGGTTTTATACAACAAAAATTTAATTTTTTATGTATAAAACTGAAGTGACAAAAGTGCTTACAGCCAACTATTCAAAAAAGGCTACAGATACGTTATTACCCCTGAGAACTAATATGGAATGCTTCAGAGTCTGTAGAATTATATACTTGTTGCCGAAATCTATTGTAGAGAGCCATTAAAAGGAGAAGACACTGGATTCTAAGATATTGTTCACACAACTAGCTTAGAAGCCAGGATTTCACTTCTTTGTTTAGAAATTTGTTGCAAATAAATAATTGTTTTTGGCGGCAGATCGGCACGACGTTGCTGTATTTTGAACTAAATAACACATTCTGACGTTTACAGAAGACGTAATTTTTGGCAAGGTTTGTAATCTTATATTAAGTACCATAAAATGTAGCTGTGATATTCCAGAGGTCAAGGCGGATTAGGTTACCGGAGGTATAGGAGTTCTATGTATATTGTTTAAACACTTAAATAACATTATTCTCTTAAGGCAGTCTGGTGGCAATAAACGACACTGGCCGTAAGTTACTGTAAAGTTTCATCACCATCAGACACCATAAGACATTATATGCTATGGAAATAAATGAAACAAACTCATCTAGTTTGTCTTGATTGTGATCTCTAATCTTTTTTCAGTATAAGTTGTAGTACTTTTCCATTCAAAAAAAGTAAGAAAGCCTTCACCCTAATAAGAGTCCATATCCTGCATACAAAAAACATATAACCATACTAATTTAGATTAGATTAAGCAATCCTACGAACACTACTTCGTTTATTTAAATTTTTAAAATTACTAGCGATGCGCCAGGGTTTTCAAGGGACTCAAGAGCTAACCTCGTCGCCGGTTCCTCTGGTCAGCTCATACACGAGTATTAGATTAGCATTGCTAATGTCAATACGTCCCTCACTGCGGCCCTTTACTTAAGTTACGCCATACAGTACGATCCTTAGCCACCTGCATCCATTCACTTCCGGCATGTCTTACTAGGTCGCCACTCTTGTGAAGAGCGGACCTACACTTCGCTTGCCGGTCCGAACTGCCACTCTAGAACCTTACAGCCAAACAAACTTACAATCCACCTGATTGTAAGTGGCTACTGCAGCCCATGCTCACCTGGAATTAACTTCAAATAAAAAAGGATGTGCATGCGTTATCAACTCCAAGGTCTTAGACGGAATATCTCTCAGCCTGTTATTACCGGCTCTCTTAACTCTTCAGGCTGGGACACAGCAGTGCGCGCACGACTGTTTGGCGGCAGAAATAGCAAACGGGGCGGTAATGTATGTCATTGATGGCAACACGCACTGGTTGTGCACTATTTTAAAGTTTTGACGTATACGTGACAAGTTGTTCTTCAAAACTCCCAAAAACTGTTCAACTCTTGATGAATATGTTGAGAAAGTGATTTTGCTACCCCTAGGCGTGGAATTTTTAATCTAAATTTATATGGTACCATTTCTGAAGTATAACCTATTTAGATTGGCTCGTAAGTCTAGTGGTCGTAAACGCGGTTGCTGGTCATGAGGTTCCGGGTCCGAATCCTGGGTCAGGCTAATTAGTTATTGGGTTGTTCTGTCAAGAAATTCTCAGTTGCAGCCTGGAGTCAGGAGGTTGGTGGTATTTCAATACCGTGGCTCGTAAAGCACGTAAAGTCCTTCGCCTGATCTATCTCCGGTCGGGTCGGATAGGCGTCCCATTGGACAACGAGAGTAAAAAAATGTACATGTGCTTGCGCATACACTCGGGCACTATAATCCTGTCCTGCGCCGATGACTAGGTAGTCTCCGTTAATACTAGCCGCCGTCACCGAAATTCGGCCCGTAAGACACTATAACCTATTTAATAAAAGAAGAATCTTTAAAATCAGGTCTCAATTGCCGGAGAAATCGTTGAACATGCATAAAAAAGTACAGCCGAACAGAGAACCTCCACCAGAGAACCTTATTTGAAGTCGGCTAAAAATAAGAATTTCGAAAGCTATTAAATTACCTATGTGATTGTGTAGAATAAAATATTATTCTATTTGGTTTTTTAGTTTTTAACACTTTCACTGTCCGATTTTCAGACACAATAGTAAGACAATAGCAATGAACTATAATATGTAGTTCACGGGACAGCGAAGGGGTTAAAACTATATCAGTTTGGCTGGCTTCAAAAAAGAAGAGGTTCTCTATTCTCCTGTTTGTTTTACGATGTATTTAATAGGTGTCTTCTGTGTGTCGTCGTCTGTTTTTATCTTCGTCAATTGTGTACCGATTTTAATAATTGCTTTTTTATTATATAGGTTTATTCTTCCGAGGCGATTTTAAAGTTTTTACTCTTTTTTATGGGATAGGGGGACAAACAAGCACACAGTCCACCTTATGGCTTATGGCAAGTGGTTGCTGCGGCCCATAGACATCTACATCTATCCTCGATTACAAATCAAAATGCAGATGCGTTGTCACCCATGAGGACTAAGATGGAATGCCTCGTTTCCAGTAAAAAGGGTCTCCGGTTCTCTGCACTCACCATACGAAATACAGCAGCATTAAGCGACTATTTCACGCTGGTATTCTGTGAGAGCGTGGTCCCTCTCCGGTCAGGCCGACTCATTCGTGCTACAACTATACTACTAATATAACTGCAGCATGGCTCTACCACGTAAAAACTTTTATCAACTATTTGACCGTTTTAAGTGCACTAAGTAAAATTTCAACCTCAGGGTAACAAATAGAATGTCTTCTAAAGAGTTAAGTACTTTAAAAATGCATTCCCTATTTTTTCCACTCTTAGGGGTGGAATATTTTCTCCAAATTTAAAAGACCATCTCTAAGATAAGTAGCCTATTTAATAAAAAGGATCTTTAATATCGGTTCACGCTTCTCTAATTTTTAATTTGGTGTTCTGCTAAGTAAGTAATACACATTACTATCATAATGTTGTTTATCCGTTATTATATAATTGTAGGTAAATAAATGAATCAGTAGTGTACGAACCAGCTGTGCATTTCGCTGCTTTATCTTTATATGGCCAATGTACTTGTAATAAGTTTTAAATGCATCCGACGGTAACAGTTGACTTATTGAGAAATCACCTTTAGATCACTATTTACGGAGCCGACAGTACGACACAACTAAAGGTCAAGACTATGTCTGACCTGATCAAGTAGAATAGTCATATTTTTTGGAAGAAAACAGAAAATTGGTAGGTAGTGTAAAATGTTCGTTAGTTGAAAATGAGTATTTCTAAGAACTAGTGGTCGCCTATTGTTCGAAATTCGACCGTAATTCATTAAATGTTTAAGTTTGTTTAAGCAAGACGTATTACACTACACATTAATATATAAAACGCAGATATCTAATATACAAAATTTAAAATAAACGCTTTTTTTCCTTGACATACACTCGACAAATAATTGAAGAGGAACATTTCAAATTACACATAGTTAAGTAGTAATTATTTATTGGCAATAAATATTTAAAATCCTTTGGCGACTATCTCTACTCTGTGCGACTGTTTTACCACAGACTATTATGTGTTTGACATTGGCAGTACAAACGTATTTGTAACACATCTATCCATATTATAATCTATCTATATAAAACACAAAAAATGTTTTTACCTATGTTCGTTATAGACGTTGAAACCATCCAACCGATTTTGATGAAATTTTGTGTGTAAGTATTTGAATGGGTGCCTAGATGGTTTATTCACATTTGGACCTGGTAGGTGGCGCTGTTGTCGAGATCCAGTAATCACACGTGCGAAGCCGGGGCGGATCGCTAAAACTAATTATTATAAATACGCTGGGTGGACCATGGAAAGCCATGCGCCTTCGAAGGCCAAGTATTACAATGTCGTAGTTATTGCCATGTGATGACAAATTCCTTCTACTTACACAAACACCCATCGCACTGAAAATTATAGACGCGGCGGCGAATCGCTCACCCTGCTATTTTGGCAGTATGGTCCCTCACTTCGTTGATTTCGGGAATCGACGACGTTAACATATAAAGTGAGTGTACCACGGAATCCACTCTAACAAATAAACAGTTATTATTCGTTTAGTTACTGGATAAATGAAACTGACAAATATTTAAGTACTACTTTGTTTTATTATGTAACATATAAACCTCTCCTTTTTATTGTAGATTTAATTGCTATATATTAAACTTAGTGTTAAATTACTGATTTATTATAATGGCCTTCTAAGGAGCCTTGTTCCTAGCAAGGCCATTTGGAAGAGTTCAATGAAACCTAAGTTCAATCAATATAGATCAAATCTGAAATTTAAAAAAGTGGTTTATATGTTACCTACGTAGTAAAACAAAGTATTACTTAAATATTTGTTAGTTTCATTTATCCAGTAAATAAGCGAATAATAACTGTTTATTTGTTAGAGTGGCCTTCCATAGTACAACCTTATTAGCTTTTTGCACTCCGTCTCTATATAAACTTTAACTATGTCGAATTTTCCATTCCTTCGTGCACAAAATGTGCATAAAAAGGAAGAAAAACGAGTTTTCCCTTCACGTATTAATATTTAGATATGTCCTTTCATGCAGCCGTCAACAATATCTTTCTCTTATATCCCCAAGCCACCTCGAGTAACGGATTCTCTTACATTACTTCATTTACAGCATATTTACGTCCTACTATGGGGCTCAAGCCTCCACTTATTTCTCTACAAAGTATCCCGCCGCGATACACCAATGATCCACGACTTTGACATTTCATGGCGGGGATATTAATTTGTTCGAAAAATGTAAAGGTTAGTGATAATCTAAGGTTTAATGTTTGTTTTGTAGTATTAGTTGTATTTTATATTAATTAACTTAAAAATAAATAAACCAAACCAAAGATTTTATTTAAAGTAGAAAAATAAAAAAATAAAGCTAAAATTGTACAAAAAAATTAAAGAGTAAAACCACTGAGGCATTGTTTTGTGTATTATTTCTTTTTGTATTAAGTATTAGACATTGTGTAACAAAAAACTTCACCCAGTGTCAACTAGTGACATCTGGCGAGCGGGAGGTTACCTACCAGCCCTCATTGGCGGATTTGATGTCTTCTAAGATAATGCAGGTTTCCCTGGCGATCATGAAGTATAGAGGTGAGGAGGACAATCTTCCATACGAGAATAGTTGAAAATATGTCCATCTGTAAGCAGTAAATAACAGTTCAAAAACTCTCCACAACAGCGCTCGAGTAGCTAGAGGGTATGAAAAATCGCGTAAAACACGTTGAGAGTGATTTTGAATAATGATTTCTTATATTTACGCGAACACTACACATTTAAATGATACTAGTTTTTACGGATTTTATCGCGTATATTTAACTTTTTAATTACCCGACGTTTCGAGCACTTTACAGCAGCCATGGTCACGGGGTAGACTGAGATGTTGACACCCGTGACCATGGGTGCTGTAAAGTGATCGAAACGTCGGGTAATTAAAAAGTTAAATATACGCGATAAAATCCGTAAAAACTAGTATCATTTAAGTGATTTTGAAAATAAAAATTTTGAAAACAATAAAATAATTATTATCTCTACACTCCATGCTTGCGATCCAATTAGCAAACCAGCACTTAAAAGTATAATTTAAAAAATTTGATTTGTGACTTTTGATTTGGGATGCTGAAAAGAAATTTGCAGCGAGTGCTTAGGCCCTGAGCTACCACGTCAGAATCGTTCAAAATCAAGTCAGGCGTTGTGTTATTCAAATGCCGTTCAAATCTACGAGTCAAAATCCTTCGATAACATTTTTAAGGATTCATATCCACCGCTTTTGACAGGATTGATAGGTGTTACTGTTAGATTTAGATATTTGAAATTAAATCAGAATCGAGCTTTCGAAAAGTGAAAAAAATAGCCGATTGCCATCGCCAAAAAGTTTAGGGTATTTTTTTACCCATGATACATCTAGATCTAAAGTACCAATGTCTCGGGCCCACGGATCCGTATTTCATAGCTCAGTGTCGCAGAATAAATAATAGTACTACGTAGCAGTGTCTAATACGGGCTCCAGACTCCTGTGTGATTCACGGTGTGAATTCACGCCGTAATTTTGCCGCGAACTCGTCGCGAAAAACACATCCCTTCACACTCGCTATCGTTCACAGTTTAGTTCGCGCGCCCGTCGAGAATGGACGCTGAAATATGCACTGCTAATGCCGTGACGCTATACGCTTCGGCTCACGACAATTACGTGTAGTATATTATAAAAGATAAAAAAAATATCGATCACGTCAAAGGCAATTCAAATGGGCTTGTAAATTTTGTCGCTGCTTGCTACAGACTTCCTTTCAGAATCCTTTACCTTTTTCTTATAATTTCTATAACTGGTCATTAGACTTTCTTTTTTTTTCAATCAGTCACTTCAACGCTTTTTGTGGTAGAGCTATGCTGCAGCTATATTAGTAGTATAGTTGTAGCACGAATGGGTCGGCTCGACCGGGGAAGGACCACGCTCTCACAGATTACCACACGTAAAATAGTAGCTTAATGCTGCTGTGTTTCGTATGGTAAGTGTAGAGAACCGGAGACACTTTTTACCGGAAACGAGGCATTCCATCTTAGTCCTCACGGATGACAACGCATCTGCATTTTGATTCGTAATCGAGGATAGATGTAGACGTCTATGTGCCACAGAAACCACCTATCATCAGGTAGCCTGCGTGCTCGTTTGTCACCCTTACCTATAAAATAAAATAAAATAATATTCGTTATTTCCTTCATTCGTATCCAAGCGTCATGTACTTTCATTTTATTTTTATGATCTTTATGTTTAGCATCCCATAAAATGGGTTCGGCATGATAATACTCGATAAACAAGAGTTCCTGCTCGTTCGTCCAACTGACGCTCATTTTGACGCACCATCTTCCGTAAAAAAATACAAATAAACACAACCTCACAGCAACGAGTCTCGCGCGTTACTGTTTTCACGCGCGAGTGTGGATGCGCTTGCGTTCACGGGAGGTTCACGCGTCGTAAACCCTTTGAAGCGGTCGCAAAATACCGACACTGAACGGGGAACATGGCGTGAACAGGCGCGAAGCCCGTGAACGGGCGCGAAAGCCATCCACATTCGCAGTTCACGCCTTTCACGGGTGTTCACGGCGTGAATGTGGAGGGCGCTTAAGGCGTTGCGGGCTGCGGGTTAGAATACCGCACGCAACAACTATTGGTATGGCCTACGATTTACGTATAATTGTTCTGGATCTAGACTGGATGGATCTGTCTATGTGAAATTTGTATTTAAAACGCCTCCACGATACTGGAGAAAAAAGGTGTAGAGTTTATACGTTCTTAAAAAAGAAAGAGAAGAAAGAATGCCACCGTTCATGCCATAAATATCGAATGTTCTTGGAGCCTTTTGAAATAACATAGAATCATGCTTGTTTGCCGGTAAAACATACGTGACATGTAAACGCGTTGACTCATGCCTGCCTTTAAAAATAAGGTCGAGCCACTGCGCTGGGGACCTTGCGTACATGCTGTTTACTATTCTTATTTCTTATTATAGATATAGATTTGCTTGTCTAGGTACTAAATAATATGTAAATTATTGATTATGGTTATAAAATCCATGCCCTGTCGTAGCGCATTATCAAATCAATCAATCAAATTAAAAAAAAAACATAATTTTGGATTCTTCGTCCATAGATGTTCGTAAAAAATTAAAAATATCCTAGTGATAGTAATATTATTAATTATTTGATAATTTAATCTTGCACCTGGCTGAAAGCCGTATGGATGCAGATAAATCCAGTACACTCACAGTAGAGAATCACACCTATTTGCCAACGGGCCCAGAATGATCGAATCAGCGAAGGCGAGAACCAACGTTTAAATAGCCCGTTTGTCGCGCCTCGCCATTGCTCGTCGTCTCTTGCCTATATGGTCTAGTGTAGGCGATTGCCAAAGTGTATACCGTTTGCTTGGCGTGCCTTGGCACCATTCGGGATTGCTCTCCACGACTCGTCTCACTTCGGAATAATGTCGGTTTTTCTGCACAAATCGAAGGCGCTCGTCTGCACTCGGCAAGTCGTGTCCATATCCCACTTTCACTTTTCCAAACTAGGCCAACATGTAGACTGTAGTCCTCGCCTTTTATCAATTTGCCTACGCTCGCATTGGCTTGTTTACTTTGATATAAATACGTACGATTATACGTATAGTCATTCGTGTAACTTCAGAATGACGACCGATTTAGGTTATATTCACACAGCGGATATTTGTTTTGTCGAGATGACGATTCGTTGCTATGCTAGGATCCGGTAGGCGGTGCGGAAGCCAAGATATAAACAAATATGGACCGTGTAGTGGACGTGTGAGAATATCCAATATCCCATAAGTACTGTGGATGTCGTAAGAGACGGAAGAAGGAAACCAGAAGATAGGCAGCATTTTCTTCCTAAATATTATCTACTAGTAAATAAGAAAATCCTCTTTTCATACCCTTTATAAGGCACAATCTATGGGGATGCCTTTGTTCAGCAGTAGACTTTGGTAGGCCTGTAACGTATGAATGGCCTAATAATAAAGGTATACACCAAAATGACTCTTATTCACGAATAATATGTGGGATTAGTGCCAAAAAATTATAGTGCTAAAAGCCTAAAAGATATCACGAAATCTGAACTGGACAGATTGCACTAGGGTCGGAACTAATATTGAAAAAAGTCCAGAGTTAACTCGGATTGAAACTTATCGCGCCACGCGTAAGAGACAAGAAAGGATAGAACATTGTCTCCCGAGCTAGCTAGTTTTTTTTTCATCATAATCACCATACATAAACACTCACGTCTATCACCCAGAGGGTTAAGTGAAGACTACGGACTTCCATTATATCCGGACTCCATCCATATGGATGTAAAGGAGGCGAGAGAGTGTAGGTGTGTCAGGATCGTAGGCATACATGCGTATACCTAGGTATACATGCTCTTCGATTAAGGGTACTCTTAATTTAACCTATTTTCAATATATCGCCAATTTGGTCGATAAACTTTCGCCTAGAGCATCCCTTCCAGACTCCGTTTTTTTTTTCATATAAATTGTGTATTTAATATTCATAAATTTTGTTTTACGATAAAAAGTTTGTCAATTCAATTCAATACGTAAGTAATGCATCAGTTAACCCTCAAGTTGCAACTGCAATAATAAAATAAGGTCTTATAAATGCGTCAAGGTCCGAAAACATATGTCACCGTTTTGTCTTTCCACGGAAACCTTAACAGGCGATGTGCCAACCTCAGTCAGAACCTCTTCATATCTCACAAGTCGGACTTAATAGGTAGTAACGAACACAATTGTGTTATTATAAAGAAATTCTAGTGATTGCTTTGAATTTAAACAGGTTTACCAGGCGGTTTAATTCATATGGACAGTCCGGAAAGTGTACAAAAACTTTCTCTGAGTTGTATTTTAGTTGTGTGAGATTAGAGTTTGATTTATAGCAATATTTTCTAGTTACTTCAATTCTTCAACTTCTACAACTGTGTTAATATAAAGAAATTTAAGTGATTGCTTTGAATTTAAACAGGTTTACCAGGCGGTTTAATTTATATGGACAGTCCGGAAAGTGTACAAAAACTTTCTCTGAGTTGTATTTTAGTTGTGTAGTATGTGCCGTGTAGTGGCGGTTGAGAATATCCACTACTCCATATCTTCCTGTGGGTGTCGTAAGAGGCGACAGAGGGAGACAGGCAGGAGATAGGCAGCAGCATCTTCCTGATAACAACTGTGAGATAATAAAAAACTGCGGTTACCAACCCGCTCGCCAAGCGTAGCAACTATGGCAAATATCCTCCCATGAGCAACGACGCAAATAAACGGACCCCAGTCCCCGGCGGCCCCGCTATTCCCGGCTACGGTGGCGACCATGGTAACGGCGGGGCAGGGGGTGCTAAGAATCTTCGGTGGAGGTTCGGTTGCCACCTACGACGACTCGACCTGGCAACATATAACGCACGCACCCTGAGGACTGACGAGAAGATACTGGAGCTGGAAGAAGAGGTAGACAAGTTGCGCTGGCATATTATTGGATTATCTGAGGTCCGAAGAGAGGGGGAGGACACGGTAATCCTCGAGGCCGGCAACTTGTTCTATCACCGGGAGGGCGACCATCTGTCCCAAGGAGGTGTCGGATTTATCGTCCACAAGTCTCTCGTTAACAACGTTGTAAGGATTGGGAGTGTGTCGACGAGGGTCGCGTACCTGATACTCAGAATCACCAAACGGTATTCACTGAAAGTCATATAGGTCTACGCACCAACCTCGGCACACCCCGATGAGGGAGGAAATGTGTGAGGATATTTCTAGAGCCATGCATTCCTCCAAAACCCACTACACGGTGTTGATGGGAGACTTCAACGCAAAACTAGGCACAAGAGAAGGCGGTGAGCTGAAGTTAGGGAAATTTGGAGTAGGGCAACGGAACCGTAGGGGCCAGCAGCTGGCTGACTTTATGGAGAAAGAGGGACTCTTTATGATGAACTCTTTCTTCCAGAAGCGGCCCCACAGGAAGTGGACCTGGTCGAGCCCCGACGGTTCGACAAAAAATGAGATTGACTTCATTTTGACGACCAGACGCCAACTGTTCAGTGATGTCTCAGTGATCGCAAGGGTGAAAACCGGCAGCGATCACTGAATGGTTAGAGGCACACTGAACCTAAACGTTAAGTTGGAGAGGTCTCGTTCAATGAAGTCAACGCTCCGTCCCCCTCGTGCTCTAATCCAGAATCCCGAGACTTTTCAGCTCGAGTTACGTAACCGCTTTCAGTGCCTAGAAGATTGCAATGCAGTGGACGATATAATAATAATAATAATCTCACTCTTAATCTCATGGCCGTTAGACGGGAGATGAGGCTGCAATCGTCAACAGATTTGACAGCATACAGGCAACTGAACAGACGGATCTCCAAATGCATGAGGCGAGACTTACGCAACTTTAATACTGCTCGTATTAAAGAAGCGATCGAGCGGAACCAGGGCTCCAAAGTCTTTGCCAGAGATCTGTCTGCCAGAAAGAGCCAACTGTCAAAGCTGAAGACTGAGTGTGGCGGCATCGTTTCCGAGACACCTGAGATTTTGAGTGAGATTGAGAGGTTCTATGGGCAGCTGTACACATCATCGTTGGAGCCACACGCAAGTGTGAGTAACGATCCGAGAGCAAGTCTTACCCGACACTATTCCGATGATATCCCGGACGTCAGTCTGAGCGAGATTAGAATGGCTCTCCAGCACCTTAAAAATGGCAGGGCCCCAGGCGAGGATGGAATTACAGCGGGGCTTCTGAAAGCGGGTGGAACACCGGTAGGTACCTGAAGTCCTTCAGAAGCTCTTCAATTCCGTCCTCCATGGTGGCACTACTCCGGAGGCGTGGAGCAGAAGTGCCGTGGTCTTGTTCTTTAAGAAAGGCGACAACGCTCTCTTGAAGAACTACAGACCGGTTTCCCTTTTGAGCCGCGTCTACGTGCTGTTTTCGAGAGTCATTACGAATCGTCACGCACGCAGACTCGACGACTTCCAGCCTCCCGAACAAGCCGGTTTCCGAAAAGGCTTCAGTACCATAGACCACATACATACCGTGCGGAAGATTGTACAGAAGATCTAAGAGTACAATCTGCCACTTTGCCTGGCGTATGTGGACTATGAGAAAGCCTTTGATTCCGTCGAAATTTGTTTCTACAGTCCCTTCAGCGGTGCCAAGTTGACTGTCGTTATATCGAAGTGCTGAAGTGTTTGTACAGTAGGGCTACGATGGATATCCGAGTACAGAACCAGAGTTCGAAACCTATCCAACTGCAGAGAGGTGTAAGACAGGGTGACGTTATATACCCGAAACTCTTCACCGCTGCGTTGGAAGACGTTTTCAAGCTACTGGACTGGAAAGGATACGGTATTAACATCAATGGCGAGTACATCACTCACCTTCGATTTGCCGACGATATAGTCCTTACGGCAGAATCGCTGGAGGACCTTAGCACTATGCTCAATGACCTCAATGGTGTCTCCCAACGGATAGGTCTTAAGATGAACATGGACAAAACAAAGATCATCTTTAATGTCTATGTCACACCTATGCCGGTAGTTGTTGGGAGCACTATGCTCGAAGTTGTTGACGAGTACGTTTACCTGGGACAAATAGTCCGACTAGGTAAGTCCAACTTCGACCGAGAGGTCAATCGACGGATTCAACTCGGCTGGGCAGCGTTCGAGAAAATACGACACATCTTCTCGTCAGGTATACCTCAATCCTCAATCTCTGAAAACTAAAGTGTACAACCAGTGCGTGTTGCCAATGAATACTTACGGATCAGAGATGTGGTCCCTCACTGCTGGCCGTATGAGGACGCTCAAGGTCGCTCAGCGAGCTATGAAGAGAGCTATGTTCTCTGCGTGATAGACTCAGAAATGAGGATATCCGCAGTAAAACCAGAGTGACCGACATAGCCCAACGGATTAGTAAGCTGAAGTGGCAATGGGCCGGCCATATAGCTCGAAGAACCGATAACCGATGGAGAAGAAAGGTTCTCGAGTGGCAGCCTCGTACCGGTAGGCGTAGTGTAGGGCGACCCCCCACTAGATGGAGTGACCACCTGGTAAGATATGCAGGAAGTCGATGGATGCAGGTGGCTCAGGACCGTGCTTTGTGGCGTTGCTTGGGGGAGGCCTATGTTCAGCAGTGGACTTGTGAAGGGCTGTAATGATGATGATGATGAAGGATTAGAGTATGATTTATAGCAATATTTTCTAATTACTTCAATTCTTCAACTTCTACAATTGTGTTAATATAAAGAAATTCAAGTGATTGCTTTGAATTTAAACAGGTTTACCAGGCGGTTTAATTTATATGGATAGTCCGGAAAGTGTACAAAAACTTTCTCTGAGTTGTATTTTAGTTGTGTGAGATTAGAGTTTGATTGATAGCAATATTTTCTAATTACTTCAAGAATCCATTTATGTGCAAATTTAAGTGTAACACATTGTGTGATAATAAACTTACATCAGTCATTTTTAATATTAGTTTTTAAATTTGACAACTTTTATTTATTTTTTCTATTTCTTATACGTGGTAGAGCCATGCTGCAGTTATATTAATAGTATAGTTGAAGCACGAATGGGTCGGCTCGACCGGGGAAGGACCACGCTCTCACAGAATACCAGCGTAAAATAGTAGCTATATATATATATATATATATATATATATATATATATATATATATATATATATATATATATATATATATATATATATATATTTATATTACATAACATAATATTCTCTTAGGTTTGACAGTCTGGAGAGAATACTTTAAGGCATTGAGTCCACCCATTGTAATATGTAACCCTTAGCTATTAATTATTCTGTGCTCTCAGTTTAAGCAGTCTTACATTTAACATTAGATAAATAAATAAACTTACTCTTAGACTTCCCTTTTTATATTCGGGTGAAAGCCCTATTGATAACATCGGGATAATAATTCAGTGTATTTCTGGATTAGCAGTTTTTCATATACTGTACATTTTCTTTGCAAGCCTTTCCTTCTGCGTCCAGGTGAAAAAATAATATTCAGAGAATAAGATAATCTACAATTTTCTTTGATATTCTTTCTTCAACTCAGTTTTATGCGACAATAAACGTTCGTTTAAATTTGAAAATGACGACTCCGTTTGCGATTGTTAAATTGTTATCAGGGTCTGCAAGGGCCATAAATGGTAAGAAATGTGTAGAATCGACAGCGAGGTCAGCCGGCATGATGCCGGCGGCGGCGCCTGCTCTGCTGTCCGCTGTCCCATTAAACTTATTACAACATTACATCGCATTGTCGAGGTCCGCGGACGTCTGGTAGCTGTTTAAAGCATGTTTCACCAAATATTTAATTATTTTTATTTAATGTTCAATTAAAAAAAAAGTTTAATTTGAACTTAGAATAACATCTATTTGTAGGAGGCTACAAACTAATATCCACCAGGGTCCACAGTATCTACATTTTATAGCAATGTTTTCTAATTACTGCAGATTTATACCACGCTGCTTTAGTGTAAGATAGCAATCAAGTATATTTTAAGGCGATTTCCACAATCAAGCACGGAGTATTTATCCAAAAATTAATATTTAACGTGTCTTTTTATATTTTTATGTGCGAGCAGCTATGCAGGTCTAGATAAAGAGACCAGTATCACTGCGACCTAAAAGATCTATTGTGATCGCTGCTATGGCTGTAGTTCACTGTTAAGTCCTATGTCTTCAATAGGGAGTAGCTTAGCCGTGAGCAATTTCACATCTTTTGGGCGGGGTACATAGTTTCCCAGATGAATGTTAAGTTTGCACATCAAAGGTCCACAATCAGTTAGGATGTGCAGAGCCAGAGGCGTTTCTTCCGTTAAGAAAAAGAACCGACACATCCTTGAGTTTCTTAGTCTTAGTAGTGCTTTTTAAGACAGCAGTGTCCAATTAGGGCTCTTGCCAGAATGCGCAATTTAATTTTACTTAATCCCAGGGCTTTTAAAATGAATTTACGATGAAAAGCCCGTAGTAAGGTTTTAGAATGTTTTAAGCCTGGTATGTCAGACCAGACCTTACTTCTAACGTAAGTCTTAGTCATGGAACTTAAAGCGAGCGCCCAGTCCTTGAATTTCGTTACTTTAACTCAAGTTAGTAGTTAGTTAAGTTATAAGAATTTTGTTCTTCTTAATCGGCACTACTGACTGCTAGGCATGAGCATCTCAAATGTTAGAGAGGATTTTATGCCTTGATCGTTACATTTGGCAGGCAGATTGATGCAGAGGTTTTGCATCTTTTCTGTTTCCGGCCGCCGCGCCCGTCTGGATATTTTACATCTAGCGAAGACGTGATAGTTATAATTAGAAGTCAACATGTTTGTGGCATATCCTAAAGCCGTCTTTTACGACACCCACGAGACGAAGTGGGATGTGGGATTATCTTACGAACTCTACTTCTCTCACGTGCAATAAGCATGTATAATTACTGATTACATTCTAATTTTGTGTGTTGTTAAATTAAGTGTGTAACGTGGTAGATTTAAACATGGTAACCAAATGTAATATATTAGAAATATATTCGTTGTTTTCACAGGATTATCACTTCGCAAACGACAAGTTTGTGGCGCCACCTCACAAGAGTTAAAATTTCAGGATAATCTGAAATTTCGAAAAAAACTCAAGAGATTGAAAAAAATACTTATTACAAATGAATTTAAACAATATTCTATTGGGTCTCGGTCTATAAAGAAACTCCATTAGTAAGTTAGTATCATCTAATTTCTTATTAAAAAAGTAATTTCGAATAACGCGACATAACATTTACAGATAACTTTTTTTTAAAGAAAAATAACAGTACTGGCCAAGCCTGGCCAAGCACGATGTATGGAAAGGGTTCCGTAGTTGACCGTCACAATACATGAACTTAGCAGGGGCTTTTTTAAAAATAAGCATATTGAGTTCGCAATTTGACCGCTACAACAACTAAATGGGGGTTCGAATAGGATGGTAGCAACTGAAGGACTTATTTTCCAATCAAACTTATAGGGAATGGTATTAAAAAATGAAAACTTTTCGATTTAGAAAATAATACAATATACATGTAATCATTCACATGTCAAGTCTGTACAAAGACAGTCATAGTTGACTTTCTATCTATATATTCTCGGCAGTGCAAACCTAAGATACATATTAACGTAGCAAATCTTCCCCTAAACCACCACTGCCCTAAACTATTCTGAGGTTCGCTCGCGTAAACCAAGAGTAAGTACCACCAATGAAACTGTATGAAGCTATGTGATGGTGTGAATAGTTTGAAAGAGACCTACAATAACTACCAATTAAAACCAAGCAAAAGTAGTAAATAAGTAAGAAATACCCTCCCGTACGAACCTTGCCGAACGAAATTTTTCTTGATCCAAGTGCATTTTATATGTTAGTCGACTATTACTCTTTAACTTGTTTAATTCTACTCAGCTGTGATAGTCTTCCTTTTGACTTCATTTTATATACTACTATCGTGTATAATTTTCACATTTCCAGAAACAACGGTTTAGGTGGTAGTGGGGAGGGGGGAGACGCATGACTAATGAAAAAAACCACTGTACAGCGAAATGTTTCGCAAACGGACCCTCTGAATCTAAAAAAAATGTTATCCTATACCCCAATGTTTTTGAAAGATCTATCCTACGATACCCCACACGATGGAATAGACGGGTAAAAAAAAATCGTCCTTCCTTTACCTATTAGTATAAGAGGTAACGAAAATAAAAATGTTTTTATATAGTTAATTACAGATTTGTAGTACCTAGGGTCTCTGAGTAAAACCGCGGAAAATATAATAAAGCCAAGAGGGGAGGGGGAGCCGGGTGACCTATTTACATGCACACATGCACAGGTTAATTTAGTTTGGGCTCCTGTATCCCACAACAACTTAAATGCTTAAACTGTTTCTGAAAGAAATGTAACTGTGTAAAATGTGGGAGAAATAAGTGTTTATTATTATTATTGGGTTATTAATAGAGTAGTTATTATTACTATTATCATAACGGTTCCTTGTTGTTTAACTACGGAACCCTAAAAACCGTGTTAGGTATTATTTGTTGTTACAGACCATTTATTTGTTTTCAAACAAAATATTATAAAGGCATCATTGAGTTATATGCACTAGCGACTAGTGCGTAGTAAGTACAATATATCGATGAAAGCCATTTATGTATAACGATAAGAATGTCACATTTAAAAAATTGTGAACATTGAACATCATAAGGTCTGAATAATATTAATTTACCGAAAATGCATAATTTAACTTTTTGTGAAAATTCTTTAAGCGCACGTATCTACTTACCAAAATTTTCATGATAAGAACTACATGGTGTCGATGTATAAAAAGTAGGTCAAGTGCAAGCAAAACTGGTACAATTAGTATTTATACTGTTAAAATATTCAGTACACGGAAATAAATACATTTCAAAAATTGCACAAGACGATCCTAAATAATCGTTTTAACCTCCAATTTTTACCGAATTGCAATTGTATTGCCATTTGATAGTTGTAATTTGCTGGTGGTAGGACTTCTATCTTCTTCTATTCCTAGGAGTCCTTCTGGGCAGGTACCTACCACACACTTACACATTTCTTCTGCTAAGCAGCAGTGCGTGCAGCGTGCGCTTCTGCATTCCTGTGTAAAAGGGTAGATAGATATAGGTATAGGCTGTGAATGTGAGTCACCCCATTTAGACCTCAGAGGTGACAACGCATCTGTATCCTACTTCGTTTTAAGTTGGTTGCAGATGTTCATGGGCTACAGTAGTTACCTACCTACCTACTTAACTAAAGTTTTTACGGATTTTATCGCGTACATTAACTTATGACATTTCGAGCACTTTACAGCCCCATGATCACTGGGGGGGGGGGGGGGTTACTGTAAGTGCTCGACTGCTCGACACGTCATAAGTGATAAAAAATAATAAAATATACTTACGCGATGAAATCTGTAAAGTCTAGTTTCTTCTTATTCTTAAAGTGCCATCTTCTTTCGAAGGTCGGCGATCATTAAGGCAACTTGGATCTTTGATGCCGCGGCTCTGAATAAGGTACGGGTGCTCTTTCCAAACCATTGGCGTAGGTTTTATAAATTATTCTCGAATTCTCTTTGTTATTCTTTAAAAAAAATATTCTCGGTCTTGTCACAAGGTTTTGTCAAACTTGTTTAGTCGTTGAGAAAATGGAATTGACTCGAGAAAATTGAAGAGCGATAATTTATTATGACTTTCAAAGTGGTTTAACACAAAAACGGTGTGTTGACCGGATGATTTCTGCATTTGGTGATGAAGCCTTATCCAAAACCACAATTTATCGCTGGTTTGAGGAATTTCAACGTGGACGTGTCAAGCTCAGTGATGATCCCCGTCAAGGTCGTCCAAAAACTGCAGTCACCCACGAAAACGTTGATGCTGTGCGTAAGCTGATTGAGGAAGATCGACATGTGACATACCGCGAAATTCAGGCAACTTTAGACATTGGCATGAGTCAAATACAAATAATCTTGCATGAACAATTAGGTGTAAAAAAGTTTTTTTCCCGATGGATACCGCATTCGCTTTGTTAAGAGCAAAAAGTGGCTCGCGTTACTTGGTGCGTCAGAACTCTCGAAAGATTCCACGCAGGATCCTCAAATGCTGTATACGACATCGTATCAGGTCACGAATCCTGGATATACGCGTACGAACCCGAAACAAAAAACCAGTCACGAGTTTGGGTGTTCGAAAATGAGTTAAAGCCATCAAAAATTGTTCGTTCACGGATTGTTGCAAAAAAAATGGTGGCCACGTTTGTCTCCAAAACCGGCCATGTTACGACTATTTCTCTTGAGGGACATAGAGCGGTTAATGCAGAATGGTATGCTAGCATTTGTTTACCATAGGTCGTTTCTGAACTCCGTAAAGAGAACTGCAACCGCCGCATCATCCTCCATCACGACAATGCGAGTTCTCACACCGCACACAGAACAAAAGAGTTTTTAGATCAAGAAAACATAGAATTATTAGACCATCCGCCGTACAGCCCCGACCTAAGCCCTAACGATTTCTATACTTTCCTTAAAATAAAGAATAAATTGCGTGGACAGAGATTTTCATCACCTGAAGAAGCTGTGGACGCCTACAAAACGGCCATTTTGGCGACCCCAACTTCCGAATGGAATGGTTGCCTCAATGATTGGTTCCATCGTACGGAAAAATGTATCAAATTTCGCGGAGAATACTTCGAAAAGCAATAAATACATTTTTAAATACGAATGTTGTGTCACTTCCTTGATTCCCGAAATTTTCAGTGCCGCCCTCGTATGATGAGTTGCAGTAGATCGTATTTTCGGTTTCTCATTATGTGGCCGAGTTATTCAAGCTTTCTTTTCTTTACTAGATATACAACTTCTGGTTTTTTCTTTATGCGACTTAGCACTGTTACGTTCTTTATTTTTTCTCTCCAGGATATCCATAACATTCTCCTGTATACCCACATTTGGAAGGCTTCAATCTTCTTACTGCTCGATTCTGTGAGGGTCCATGCTTCAACGCTATACAAAAGAATGGAGAAAACATAACAGCGTGCTAATCGTACTCGTATCTGGATGTTCAGCTTTTTATTGCACAGAAGTGACTTAAGCTTAGTCTAAAGTCTAGTTTGTGTTCGCGTAAACATAAAACTCATTAACTACCATCAGGCTGACTGTAAGGTCTTGGTCACTTCAACTTTATAAATAAAGAGTCCATTGCGACACAGCGTACGTAGATGACGTCTATCTGTATATTTCATAATACTGCTTTTATTATTTCTTTGATTGGAGTAAGTTGATAAAGGTGATGGAAAACAATACGCACAATGTCATTATAAAGTAGGTAAAATAAAATATTTTGTGTCAGGCAACATGTAACTCGTGTGCGGCGCATTCCACGTCAAATTTGGAACGATTAAATACTGGCTTGAATGACGTAGCGCCGTGTGATCTATTTCCGTTCAGATGCGCGCAGTCTGCTTATACTGAAATAACTTCCACATACACACAGTGTTACCAGAGATTACTGTACAGTATGATATAGCTTGCAATATAATCTTTTGACATTTAACCTTATTTTAATGATGATAAACTTTTAAGTAGAGTCCCTTAGGTTTCATTTTTCAACCTCATGATACTTAAATGGATGCTATGATCCATAGACAACTTTAGCTTTACTTAATTAAAAATAATAAAACAGATGTGATGTCATCATCCTTGAGGATTAAGACAGAATGCCTGTCTAGTTACCAATAAAAAGTGTTACCATACGAAACACAGCAGCATTTTTATACTGGTATACTAGTATGGTCTTTTTTTTTTCAGTGAGACTAAAACGGTTTTAAATTCATATAATTATCATATTATAGTATGATTTATTTATTACAAATAATTTCTTATATTTACGCGAATACTATATATTAATTGACTTTATCGCGTTTAATTTGAAAAAATTGTAAAATTGGTTTCGTTTTATACCTATTTAGTACCTATGATTTAAAAGGTAATAATTTACAACGAAGACTACACTGAAAATTCTTATTATTGTTTTTTTTATAGAATAAGGTTGACAAACGAGCAAACACTCCACATGATGGTAAGTGGATGCTGTGGCCCATAGACATCTACATTTATCCTCGATTAAGAATCAATACGTAGATTCGTTGTCACCCATGAGGACTACGATGGAATGCCTCGTTTCCAGTAAAAACGAGTCTCCGGATCTCTACAATCACCATGCGAAACACAGCAGTATTAAGCTGCTATTTTACGTTGGTATTCTGTGAGAGCGTGGTCCTTCTCCGGTCGAGTAGACCCACTCGTGCTACAACCATATTATATCTGCAGTGTGGCTGTACCACGTATTAAATGTATTTACTAGAGTCTAGACCTGTGATTACGCATCACGTTAAAGATTTACACACAACAAAATCTAAATGCACATTATCTATGCAAATATGTACAGATCAGCGGTCGCACACCAATAATATGTTTTATAACTTACTAGACGTGCCCGGCCTACATTGCAATGTCTCTTTTGTCAGAATCTGTGGATTAGTAATTGGATAAATGGGATAGCAACAGAAATCGAACGATTTAACAATATAATAATTTGTTTTGTCAGTAACTTTCGCGGGCGTGCAATCATAATTTCATCGTAATCGAATGAATAGCATAGGATAACTCAAAGAGAATGCATAAACAAACAAAATATTTGTTTATTCGTTTTATTTTCAGTCTAAGATATTGATTTTACTTAGTTTAATATCTTTGTTAATTAAAAAAATTGTTAAGATGTTGGCCGCAGTCTTATCATAAAGGAAAGAAACCTTTCAAGTGCTTGAAAAACTCATTAGAGACTAGAGTATTACTGAAGCGAATGACTTCAGAAAATGACCCAGAAATGTAACTTTTATTCACATCTAAGTAGCAATTTTGAATATAAGCTGCCTTTTGCCTTCGATGCCATAATTGTAAATATCCGTTATAAGGTGCAAAAACTGGAACAAGTTTATTCCTAAGCTAAGGTCGTCGGCCTCGATGGAAACGGAATAGGCTTTGAGTATTCTATAATACTCCAAGGGAATAGGGGTTGTAAAAGAAGGTTAAGTGTGTTAATTAAATATATATTACTTGATATAATTTTCAGGATACTTGATTAATTGGTTGGTGTGGTTTTCTGTTTTGTATGATAAAAAAAAAGAAAATTGACTTAAAGAAATTGATAGAAAAAGGCGCTGAGCGTCTACTTTTACGTCAAGCATTTATTATTTTCCCACTTCTTTATGAGGGGTGAATACATAACATGACTTTTATAGCAGAAATTTTCAATAACTAACTTATTAAAATTTTCAGATATCAGTGCACAGGAAACGGCCTTTGAAGTTGCTTGTCATTAGCACGGTAATATTATCTATAAAAATTACCGTGTCATTAGTATGTAAAGGAATCTAAATAAAAAGCCGAGTGAGGATGGCTCGGTAGAGCAGTGGTTAAACGTTTCGTTGCGATGTTGCGGGCCGCGGGTCGAGTACGAATCTTGTACAGAAATCTGCAAACAATGTTATTGTGATTATTTTTCATTGTGTAAAAAACACACCTTTTGTAAAAAAAAACCACCTGTACCTTGTCGCTGCGTAATATAAAAGAAAGTCCTAGTGTGTTTGTTATAACGTTATTTTAAGAGAAATAAAATTTCTTTTATACATATGGGTTTAGAACATCTTACGGTTGATAGAAAATTTTGCTGTAAAGACTGGTAAAAACGAACACTTTAAATAATAATGTGCGATCACTATTCAGAAAATATCAGTTTTAAAACGTAACTCCGGTGACGGGGTTCCGTATCTCAGCAACGAGGTATCCGATAGATAATAATTATAAAGTTAAAAAGTTAAAGTTACAGCCTATATACGTCCCACTGTTGGGCACAGGCTTCCTCTCATTTCTGAGAGTGTTTTAGGGCAAGGAAGTGTCCGCCGCGCTGCCCCAATGCATGGTGGCGAAATTTTTGTGATAGTAATTATATATTATGTCGACTGGTAATCCACTTGCTTAGCGTAGCGAATGCAGGCTTCTGTAGTCTATTACGGCCTCTGATGAAATAAGATATATGTACCTGTTTACTGTAAAAAAAAATTTTTAATTTAAAATCATGTATTTCACACGCGAATAAATCTTAAATTAGAGTGGACATTAAGTTCTCGTTAGCGCAACCTCAATAATATGTCAAGTACCTATATCTCTTTGGAACGAATAGGGGTTAAAAATATAAAATGTTTTTTGTATCTCTCAATGTTTTACATTGTAGTGTACACGTATAGACTTTCTTACGTTTATTTGTTTCATTTTCCGTCGGTTCGTCTGTTTGTCTGTAAGTGTATAGAGAGCCATTATTAATTACATGCTGGGAGGCATTCCATCTTCGTCCTTAGAAGCGACAAAGGTGACGGCCTTTTAAAATAGCAGCTTAATGCTGCCTGTGTTTGTATGGTGAGTGTAGAGAACCGGAGATCCTTTTTACTAGTTACGAGGGGTTCTCTCTTAGTCCTCAAGGATGACAAGTGACAACGCAGCTGCATAATCCTATACCTTTAAGGATTTATTTTTAGAAAATGTCCTTTTGTCCGTGTTTTCAGGCAATAAAAAAACTGCTACAATATAATAAGGTAAATTTTGACAGGTTATTAATGATCGTAATAGCTCAGATGGGATGTTGTTCGGGCGTGATATCGGTGTTCCGTTGTTCGCGTCCCGTCTTGTGTCCGACTTTTTCTCCTTTTTTTTTCAAGTTCCCTTCTTTTGTGAGAAAATCTATTATCTCGAGCCCTTTTTTTTAGTATTTTTTAAAAATACGAAAATTTTAATTAAACTAATTGCACTCATGGTTTTTTATTCAAATAACCAGTTCAGTTTTTTCTATTATGTCAATAAGATCAAAAACTATTATTCATGTAATTTGTATATAAATGTAACTTAAAAAAACCGAGCAAAGCTCGGTCATCCGGGTACTGATTCTTAACTGAGGATAGATGCAGATGTTTTTATGCCACAGCACACCATCAGGTGGACTGTGTGCTCGTTGGTCATCCTTATTTTATATAAAAATGGAAATCACAGTAAAGCGCATAATGAGTCAAATATAATATATTTAGCTTTCATTATGAATCATTGCAACGTTGTTTAAATTCCAAAATGAAGACTTGCTCACTCTTGGACGAAATCCGGTTAGGTACGTTGTTTCACTCTCTTTCTGAGTAAATATTGGGCATAAAGCGCTCGCTACTTCGCTCATGAATTTTTTGGATTTATTTAGAAGCTGTCTTAGGCAATTACTTTGAAAGTCTGAAAAAACAAAAATGGTTTCACATTTTTTGTACGCCTGCGGTATTTTGGTACCGATTGGTGCAAAAGTTTTCCTTGTGTTCGCGTTTCACCCGTTTATACAGACGGATAGACGATTTGCTTACGTGTTACTAACTGTGTAAAAATATACTTACAAACAAAACAACCCACATCTAAGTATTCAAAATTGTTACACTGACGCTATAATTTTTTAATGTTTTCGACTTGAGCTTTACATTGTATACATTTATCGTGACGTACGTTTGCTGAATTCTGAGCGACTTGACCGATTGAGGTCTCCAGTATTATATTTTAGTCTATGGATTGAGGTCTTTTTCACAACATATGAGTATACAAGGTTATTATGCAATTAACGGTCAAATGTCCAGACGAGGTTCAGAATTTGTAGATAATATAGGCAAAAGTAGAAGCCTTATTTATTATATTTTAAATGATTGCAATACCGGTATATCATTATTTATATATTTGAACTTAAGTTTAAATAAAATAATGTATTTTTAATACGATCTGGGCGTCTTCAAACAAGAGTCAATAGGTTTTGTTACGCTAAGACAGTGTGATTTACAATCTAGGGCTTTATGACTACTTACTTACCAACAGGTATAATTGAGGTCAAGCACTGATTTATTAATTGGTATAAAAAATATGGATGCTGGAAAGTAATAACATGTAATTACTCTGAGTTCATACTTATGCCAAGATCCGATAGGCGGCACTGTGGGCAAGTTAAAAATAAATTCTATATTTATGCAAAGAAGTGACTCATATTCCCAATTCATTCATTTAATCATTACATTCTATCAAGGTCCATTGCCGAACAAAGATCGCCACATAGATTGCCTCAAGAGTATTTGCCATAGTTGCCATGTTGGCAGGTTGGCAATCGTGGTTTTTTTACTATATTTTATTATGTAATCGCTACTGTCCACCTGTATACACACTTAGTTCTACATAGTTATATTCAGTTTGTTCCCTCTGTCGCTTCTTAGTTCTATGGTCTTTTTTATAATATAATAAGTATATCATATTCACCATACATGATGGTGACAAACCGTGATCATGATGAAGACACTAACTCAAAATAATAAAAAACTGCGATTGCCGCTTACCAAGCTTGGCAGCTATGGCAAATATCCCTCCTGTGAGGCAATCTATTGGGGACAGTTCTGCGGTGGACTTCTGAAAGGTTATAACGGAAATGGTAACATGATTGATAATAACCCCTGGGTATGAGGTGGTCTCTTCCTAGTTGTTTCTTAAATAAATTTAGTAAGTAATTTGTACAACCTGTATTTTATTGTAAAATTTTACTTTGAAAAAAAAAATCCCTTTGGTTTTCTTGCTGGTTATTTTTTTCAATTTTTTTTATAGGATAAGGTGACAAACGAGCACACAGTCCACTTGATGGTAAGTGTTTGCTGTGGCCCATAGACATCTACATCTATCCTCGATTACGAATCAAAATGCAGATGCGTTGTCTCCCGTGAGGACTAAGATAGACTGCCTCGTTTCTACTAAAAAGGGTCTCCGGTTCTCTACACTCACCATACGAAATACAGCTGCATTAAGCTACTATTTCACGCTGGTATTCTGTGAGAGCGTGGTCCTTCCCCGTCGAGCCGACCCATTCGTGCCACAACTATACTTCTTCTCCTCAGGACAGAGGTTTATTCCGAACCAGTGATCTATATTGAATAAAAGTTATTCTATTCTAATTGCCATAAGCAAAATGATTACCAACTAAAAAAATGCAACGCAAGTCCTACTCGCACTCTTTTTTATAGAATAATGGTGACAAACGAGTCAATCTGACATATACATATACATATATATATACATATATCCTCGATTAAGAATTAAGTCGCAGATGCGTTGTCACCCCTGAGGACTAAGATGGAATGTCTCGTTTTCAGTATAAAAGGGTCTCCGGACCTCTACGCTCATCATACGAAACACAGCAGTATTAGGCCGCTATTTTACGCTGGTATTCTGTGAGAGCGTGGTTCTTTCCCGGTCAAGCCGACCCATTCGTGCTACAACCATAATATAGCTGGCACGTTTTTTTTATCACTATTACGATAAAAGTTTGTCGTTGATATCTTCGCTGTGTTTGCCTTCATTGGGCTCATTATGCCATGTCGTAGTACTATTATTTATTCTGTGGCCACGTGCTGTTGATGTATTCTTGTAAGCAGTACGCTCTTGCTTCACGACATTATGTGACAAGGTTTCTCGAGCGAATAACCTTGCCGAATACGATATCGCAAAGTCGATGTCGTTGCTTCCTGTTGATTGCTTAGAAAATTTTCGAAAATTGTTTGCGTTTTTTCGTGGAAAATTATTGGGGGTTCTTTATGACTTTTTTGTACCAAATGTGCTGTTTGCTTATTATTTTTAAACAAAGACGAAGGTTTTCTCTCAATTCTGAGAGATAGAATACGTGAGTCAGACTCCGGGTGGCAAATTTTAGGCTGCCGCATTTAAGGAAAGAAAAGCAGCTGTTCGTATCGCCGACATCTATCGATATAGTGACACCATAAATAGTTTAATAAAGTTTCTTATACTTCTAAGGAAATTATGTTCCTTATAATATAAAAAAAAACTAATGTCTACGTGTTACAATTGTACGCAATTATCGCCAGCAACTATACAAGGTTTCATGTGTCTGAACCAACATTCAAAACACTTTTGCCGGTCCGCTTCAGACATCTTTGCTGCTGCCTGCTTGAACGCGGCTAGAGAAACTTTCGACGATGAAAGCTGTATCTCTTTCAGCAGATTTTGTCACACGGTGTCAAATCTGAGCTGTAAGGAGGGTCTGTAAGGAAGTCCCTCGTTTTGAGCGCTTAGTGCGCGGGTGCGTTTTGCTGGGGTTGCTCACAACACAGCATTTGACAGTAAGTATAAACTACTATTCAGCATTGATGCCACTTCGATATCGTAAATGAATTCACACCAGATAATTTAGCAAACTGAATAAAATTAGCGATGAAAATCTTTTCTGCTCTTTGTGCTTCTTCTTAGATCGTATTGATGTATTCAAGATACGTCACATTTTAACGTGGTATACACGCCGAGACTAACCAGCTTCAAAGTAAGTAATCATATTAGGGCACTATTTCACGGGGGCCTTTGTGCGGCCCGGCACCCAACGCGAAACCTCTTTATTACATGAAGGTATTCGTGTAAAATCTTGTGAACGCTTCCCGATACAATCTCCTATATGTGCTTATATGTGATTCGCCTATTCAATTTCCGTTTCCATCCCAAATAGCCGCCACTTTTTTTTCATTTCTCAAAGTTAGTTGACCGAGCTGAAATTTGTTATCCCAGCGGTACATGATTGCCTTGACGGGCTTTTATACTTAAATGCCATTTGAAGTCTATCAAACGAATCATACCGTTTTAGGCGAAATTTGAAATCTTTAAAAAATCATCGCGCGAAAATTTCGAGACGCAAATCCATTTTAATACTATGGATTAAACTATGGAGTATAAAAGTAAGGAGTACCAACTCCTATAGTAAAATAGTTGAAAAAGTGGTCATCTGTAAGCAGTAAATAACAGTTCAAAAACTCTCCACAACAGCGCTGGAGTAGCTACTGGGATGAAAATATGAACTTAGCAGTTTCGACGGTTTGAAGTGTGCTGCTAAACTGCTCAGTAGCTCTAAAATCTAAAATAATTTTATTTAGTAAATATAACTCGAAAAAGTCGTCTATCCCACTAATATTTTTAGGTGCGTTCTTTAAAATTTACCTCGTAGCTATATAGTGGCGCCACCTTATTTAAAGGTTTTTATGGCCACTTTTTAATACACAGTCTGTACTCCATACTAGAAACATTCGTATTTTTACTTTTAAATAAATGAATTTCAAAATAAATTATTGCTGGCCAGTGACTCATACATAAATTTTTTTCGCAAAACTTTCTGCGTGGTCTGCCGTACCCTTCTTCTCTAATTTTCAGACCTTAACTATTTAAATTTCGCAATACATATTTGTAAACATAAAATATCATTTCACTCGTAGTTGTGGGGCTTTATAGAGTAAGCTTGTAATTGTTAGTTGTGCGTTCATGTACCTATTTCTTCTTGTTAGTCAAGGTGAGATTAGTGCCGTAGACCTTAAGTGTACATCTGGGTGAATTATTTACTTTAATGACACGTCTGTCCCGCTGAGTCATCGTTCGAACGCCGGTTCAACGCATTTTTAGGCTTAATTCAGAAATTTTCTAGTAACGAACGTGAGACACGACCGCAATTGAATTGAATTTAAATGTTTAATGCGAAAATAGGACGAGATAATTTTTCGACCTGTTTTATTTTCAAGGAAAACGATTAATTATTGTGTATGCATGTAACAGTGTTTCAAAGAAATAAACAGGCAGGAATTGCGAAGCGCTCTTATCATGCTGGGACAAATTTATGCTAAGGTTGTTGTTACTTGTTACTGTCGCGCAAATGTATGATGGGTTTAGTAATTATTGTTTTTTTATCTGTCATTAAAAAATAAAACACAAGTAGATCACTCTTTCAAGTTGTCTGTGTCTAATCTATAGTTTTGTATTTATTTCGATTTGAATAGTTTATGATACCTATAATTTCAATATTGTATTATATTGTTATTTCATACTATCTATCTATCTGATGATTGAATATCTGTACTATACTAGCCGATACCCGCTCGCTTCGCCAAGCGTATTATAATATTTTATTGCGGAACATATAAAAATTATTTCGATGGCACTAATGTAAAATCCGTTCTTAGTAATTGCGAAATTAATAAATACACTAAATTTCAAGTCAATCGGATGTACAGTTTTAGAGATCTCGTGATGAGTCAGTCAGTCAGTGATATTTCACTTATATATTATATATATATTACTAGCTTGCCAGGCAGACGTTGTTCTGCCCTTTTCGACGACCCTTTGTCATGTCCCGTTAAAAATCCTTAAATTCGCAAAAAAAATTGTGGGTCACCCATGGGTAAAAAAAACTATCCTATCTCTCAAGTTGGACCAAACTGCACACGGTGTGCAAGTTTGATTAAAATCGGTTAAGTAGTTTAGGAGGCCATCGCGGACAAACAACGTGACACGTAATTTATATGTATATATATATATATATATATATATATATATATATATATATATATATATATATATATATACTATATGAATCTATTTACGACGAAAATTTTGAAATAAGTATGTGGTTATTTATGTAGTAATAGTAATATGCAAATAACTTCATGCGCTTAATAGAAGCCGGTTATCATATTATTTTATTACAAAGAGACAGTTCAATTTTATTTATATGTCGTGTAGATGATGTGCTTTATTAAAAATTTACGTGGTAAAGCCACGCTGCAGCTTTATTATGGTTGTAGAATGAATGGGTTGGCTCGTCTGGAGCAGGACCACGCTCTCAAAGAATACCAGCGTAAAATAGCAGCGTGAAGCTGCCGTGTTACGTACGAACCGGAGACCCTTTTACTGGAAACGAGGCATTTCATCTTAGTCCTCAGGGGTGACAACGCATTTTCATTTTGATCCTTAATTGGGGATAAATGTTGACGTCTATGAGCCACGGCATCAATTTGCCATTAGGAACCACGCTCTCACAGAATACGAGCGTGAAATAAATAAGTGCTTCGTATGGTGAGTCAGTGAGTGCAGAAAATCAGAGAACCTTTTAATTTTTTATGAGGGTGATAACACATTCTGACAATTCCTCTGCGCACTCCCCGTAGTAGGAAAATGCGATAAACAATGCCTAAGCATTGAAAGGATGGGATGCAACATCTCTTCGCAGCACCAATGACTCAGGCCAATCAGAAATAATTCGGGCCGCTCATCGCTAGACCACATCAAGTATATATTTCATATAAGGCTAAACTTGCGTTGTGTGGATAATATTATTATTACTATTGTAATCGAAGTGTTTGTGCGCGATACTGCTTTCCATTATTTCGCCGAATCTCTATTATAACGTTGATTTTTAAATAAAAAAAGATATTAAATATAATAAACGATCACTACTTTTTCAATTTTTTTTTTCTTAGATAACTCAGACATCAAACTTATTTGAATCACGATGCATGAGTAATAGTTTTCTTTAAATCTCTTTGATCCCACTGAAAATTACTGCACAGCTGTCAAAGAGTTGCATGTTGCAGCATGTGCTTCTAGCAGTTTAAGAATTTCGTAGCTGTCCCTAATTTGATTTGTAATATACTATAGCAATAATAACTTACCATTGCTACAAAATGTGATTATTTTTATAAATGATTTTGCATAATATTTTATTTATTGCAACTTTTATCCATTTCTGTCAGTCCACGTCTATAATAAACATCACACAGTCTCGGTTTTCGCGGGAGTCTAGAGACTGGAGTTTTAGTCCGGAACTAGCCCCGGAACCAGAAATCTTACAGGATCGAATTCCCTAACTGAGTGGTGTCTGTTTTGGTATATATTGTTACTTATTTCAGCTTATATTACATTAATTCTAAGCTTTTTGAAGTAGTGTTATTTAAATTTATGTGAGGATTTGTTCCATTGTTCATGGAGCTAACGAATATCCCTTCAGTAGATATTCTAATATAATATAGCTGCAGCATTGCTATACCACGAATAAAAATGATTATGATGAGTAAAGGCTTTAGACATTAAATATTTCTTTCATTCATTTCTCTTTCTGATTAATCTCTAGTCTCGAATGCCTCAACGGATTTGCCAGCTAATCATATCAAATGGGAAGTTGATATAGTAGACCGAATCCCATCCACACCCAGCCTCTCAGTTACTTTTGTAACCCTGTGACATTTTGTGTTCGAAAATTAAAAAGAAATAAAGTAAACCGTAGGATTATCTCCTCGTAACCAATTCAAACCTGGAAGCAGCGGAGGCTGCGTTCCGAGAGTCTATCAAAAAGACCTAAAATGAAATCTTCCTCTTACAGTGATTCGAAGATTTCAAGACACTTTGCATAAAAAGTGTCGAAATACTTTGCCTCTTCGACCGTAATACTATTTCCTAGTTAGGTTTTGATAAGTAAATGATAGAAATGAAAATGTTAGAAGAATGACATGATAAATGAAAGAGGTCCAAGGTTATAATTGATTAGCTACAACCTTAAGTTTTACAAAACGTGGATTCTTAAAGCCTGCTTCATACTACAGTCCGATAAACCGTATTCTGGGCGCGGGGTGAGACGCCAGTCATCTCCTTTCGCGGCGGTAAGGCGACACCGCGAGATCGTCAGCTCTGCACGCCAGTCGCACCACAGCACGCGTCGACTCGACATGTAAGTACGATCCCCTCCATCAGTGCCCCAGTGTCAGTGAACAAAGTTGTGCTTTTTTTAATTGAGGTGCATTGATCTTATTCTGTTCTTATCTTTTTATTTTTTGAGGGTAAGTAGGAAGTTGCTGCGTTTAAAGTTATTGTTATAAAACGAAGTAAGTTGTTATAGTTGGATTTTTCATAATTTTAATAAAATTATAAGAAGTTACTATAAAATAATAGCTAGATATTTGTATTCTCTTGTACAATTTATATTTCTGTTGTTAATTTATTTATATTTCCATATTACTTGTTAGTAAGTACATAAATAATAGAATAACTTGTTCACATTTAAGTTATTTCATTTTTATCCAGTCGACCTCCATTCAATCGGGAACAGATTGTATTTTGTAATCGCCGCTAGTCTATTTTTGAATATCGCGGTGCTGGATTACAGTTTTACCAGCCAATGGGAGACCTGTAATAGGCAAGTTTTCCCGCGATTTTGGCAGTTTGCCAGTTGTTAGCCAATAGCGTGTAAGCATAGATAGAGGGGGCGACATGCGTAGAATGTCGCGCCATTCAAACAGAACTTTTCAGGAGATGAAATATAAATCTGGAATGTTCTAGTATAATTGGAAAATGTAACGAAGTTTACTATTATGCATATTGTAAAATTAAAGTTCATTTTTAAATACAATTTACGGATTAGATTACATTTCATTTTAACTTATTTTGAATCTGCCGAGTGTTTTACGGCACGCGTGGTTATGCCCTAAATCTGGGGTTTAAAGTAGCCATTTTCAAAAGTCCGGTGAAAACTATGCGAACTAAAAGCGTAAAGTATGAAAGTGGACAGCAAATGTCAAATTTAGCAAAGACTACCTAATGGCTTCTTTCGAGAGGGAATTTTTATAGCACATTAACCTGTAAAAATCACTCTGAATTTGTAACATGTAGCACCATGTTCATACTAAAAAAGTAATCAATCATATTAATATCGATTCCTTCGATGACTATCGATTTCAATTACTTAGTCATTCTTTATAACGCGGGAGTTATGGTCGTTAAATTTAAACAGAGGTGAATTAAATTATCAATTTATTTTTAGAAGTAGAGGATGGCAACCGAACACACAGTCTCTGATGGAAAATGGATTTTTTTTATAGAATAAGGATGCCAAACGAGCGTACAGTTCACCTGATGGTATGTGGACAATGTGGTACATGATAACGACATTTATCTTCAATTTAGAATCAAAATACAGGATGCGTTGTCACCCCTGAGGACTAATAAGTAATGCCTCGTTTTACAGTAAAAAGGGTTTTCAGTTTTCTAGACTCATCATACGAAACACAGCAACATGAAAAGCTGCTATTTTACACTGGTAGAGCGTGATTCTACTCCAGTCGAGCCGACCTCTTTGTGGCACAACTATAATATAGCTGCAGTGTAGCTCTACCACGTAGGTATATCTACTATCTACTACATCTATCTTCAGCTAATCAGTTTACAATTTTCTGTGCGTTCATAATTTTATTTAACGCGTTTAAACATTATTCTTTAAACATTCTCGATAGTTGCAGTGGCATTATTGATAATATGCATAGCGACAAACACAACTAGTCACTGAACTATAACTTGCAAGCCTTACATTTTGTTTCTGCGGTTATCGAACCTTCGGGCCTCTATTTACACGTACATTAAAATTTTAATTAAAATTTTATGAAGATATGTAACTTGGGCAACATTTCTACCAAAATTCAGTAAGCGAATTTAGTCTTTGAAATTTAAAATTATTAACCTTGTAATCTTAAAACAATAGCTTAGTGAGCAATTAGACACAAAAATATTTTGCATACAATGTAGGTACCTATAGTTATTTTTTGACTTATTATTCAAAACAACAATGTTACTTTACTCATCACATAGAAAGAATAGGCGATGTAACAAAATAAATTAATACCTAGTAGTTATCTATTCAGTAAGAAGATTTAAAGTTAAATGAAAATTTAAACTTCATGTTTAAATAGTGTTCTTTAATGCTTCAAGCTTACTTAAAATTTGATTAAGAGAATTGATTTTTGATCATGAACCTGAATTATTATAATCTGTGTTCTTGAACGAAACAAAAATTAAATAAACATCACAGAAATCGTGATAATATTATTACGATTTCTGTGATAAACATAGTAAAAGTAAGGTCAAAATTTAACCTTGTGGATGCAAACCACCTTAGCTTGTAAGTACGAGAACCTAATTAATTCTAGCAGAAAAAATAAAAAAGAGGCATGCAAGGAACGCAACATGTTATTACTGTACAAACTGTACATAATACTGACAAATATTTTACACACTTGCTATTGTTTTTCACAGTGATCGTTCTGTAGAAACGTCTCCTATGCTGCAGTTGAATATATCTTGTAACATTTTTTACAATGGTTATATTGGAATATGTACCGATAAATACAAACATGAAAATTTTTAAATTTGTGAATCTGACTGTTGCAAGATAACTATATTCGTACATAGTAGAGACGTGCTGCAGCTTTATTATGGTTGTAGCACGAATGGGTTGACTAGACTGGAGGACCACGGTCTCACAGAATATCAGCGTAAAATAGGAGCTTGATGTTGCTGTTCGTATGGTGGTGTAGACAACTGTAAATGTATGTCTATGGTCCACAGTTTCCACTTATCATCGGATGTATGCTCGTATGTCAACCATATTCTATAAAAAAAATCAAACGTTTTATATAAATAGTACAAGATATCAGTCAGTTTTAACTCATTTCTAATACTTGTTTTATTGTAATAAAATAGTTGCAGTTCTTCTGATCGTAAGTGGCTGATTCAGATTATATGAACCACTGCAACTTTGCACTTAGAACTAGTACCTATATGAAATGATTGTTATTATATTGGATCTCTTAATAAAAATAATCTGAGAACACTTTACTGCTTGTCAGGCATAAATAGGCCAGAAGGTCTGAGAAAGATAGATATGGTTGGTTTATAAAGATACTTTACTCTTCAGTAGTTTAGTTTCAAAATTGTAAGGAAATAATTTTGTACTTGCCTCAAAAATATTTTAGTTAATTAATTAATAAATGAAAATCTCGGCCCGGTACGGGTACCTACAGCACGTCTTCCTATAAAAGTACACGTTAGACGTCATTAACGGCTGTGCCCAAGCTCTTATTTCCTTAAACTTAGTTTTCGCTTTAAAGCTTTAATATCTCTATAGAATAAGTAGTAATTTACTATTGCTGTAGCAGGAACTTTTCTGATTTACTAAAATTGCATTAATAGCAGGTACATTTTTGGGACATATACTAATACTTTTGCGTAGCTTTTGACTTTTCCTTGTAAAAGCCAATTTTGAATAAAATATTTGATATTGACCTGTATTTACAAACAATAACCTTACAAAGCAAATAGTCCTGTTGTTTTTAGATAGCAAGGGTATTAATTCAGATGGACTTTTACCTTGCGTCTTTTCTGTTCTTAGTGTAACTACTACTCGTTCTCCAATAATTGTAAGAACAACGCGCTACCATTTGCTACAAACGCGATTCCAGTGACTACAAAGTTACAGAGACATTCAATATGTTTGAGCCTTATTATTGTTTTGAATAAATAAAATCCTTCCAAAAAGTTTGGTAGCTATGACAAAACGCAAGAACTACACTATAGTGCAAGACATTTTATAAGCAGTAAACATAAAAAGGTCCATTATTTTCTAACAAATATTTGTCAAACATTTTTTCTTAAATACATACTATCTACTTAACATATTGAAAGAAAGCAACACAAAGGTCTTAAGAATGTTGTCCGTCGACCGCGGTCAGCACTTTTTGTACATTTTTGCGAAACCTGACTCATATAAGCACGCGCTTTTCTTTTGAATCACATCCCAACGCAGGCTGTGTTCAAAGGCTAAATTGTTTGAGTAATTTATCCCGTCGTAATAATAAAAATTCTGGTACCTACTGAGTATTTGTTGAGGCCGTCACTCTTCGTATAGAGGTTTTCCTTCTTTTTTCTATCACCTTATAAAACTTTATAGATTTCTTGTCTGCTTCGTTAGTCTAATGATCGTGAGCACGGTTCAAATCCTTAGTCGGGCTAAAATCAGTTATTGTATGTTTCTATCAAAGGATTTCAAGTAGCAGCCCCGAGACAGGAAATTAGCGGTATTATACCCACTGTCCTGAAAAGCCCGTAAAGCCGTTGGTTCTGCTCTTCTGCACCTGATCTTTCCTCGGTCGTTACAGATTGGCGTCCCATCCGACTATTACTGCGACGGAATAGAGCTTGACGAAGATGCATCTGAGGTTGCGCACACACTCATGCATCAAAATCCTCTCCTGCGTTGTGACTGGCCGCCGTATTCGAAATTCGTTCTGAAAATCTTATTATTTTAAAAATTTTACCTAACCATTTCAAATAGTTTGAAGTCCTCTAGAAATAAGATTTTGCCATTGAGTTACACAATCAATGGATTTTGCCTATGATTTCCGTTTTGTATCGGGAAATAGTTTATTCTTTATACTAAACACCTAACAGAATTCCAATTCAAACCATAGCTGTTACAGTTCAAAGTGGGTAGTTACTAGTTACATAATTTAATACAGGTTACTTAGATATTTTATTACATACTTATAAAACAAACCTGGTTAGACGTGTAGGAAGTCGATGGATTCAGGTGGCTTAAGACCGTGCTTTGTGGTACTCCTTGGGGGAGGCCTATGTTCAGCAGAGGACTTGTGAAGGGCTGTAATGATGATGATAACAAACCTGCCCTTATGTGTACCTAATATAAATTAATTTGTATTATAATACTGTAGAAAAATCAGGTCTTAGACGTCTACGTAAGTAGTTTATTTGGTTGAGCACACAGTACCTTTATTAAGATGTAAAGTAATACTTTAAAACTCCGACTATTCCGCCACAAGCTTAACCACAATAGTATCAGCATGTAAGTAGTCAGTAAGTAGTGTGTTATATCCTAATTTCTCAATGATAGAAGGTTTGAACTTGGAAGGTCAATAACATGGATATTTAAACGAAAAATATAAAAGGAAGTTGGTGTTCTTTTACCAATTCTTCTCTCGAAAGAAAGAAAACTTTGTGTTTGGTACTTACCTATTAGTCTGAGATTATATAACTCATTGTGATTACAAATTCCGCTTCTTTTAAAGTGAAACTTCTATATTGGTGTAGTAACATAGAATTAATAACAGTTCAAGAAGTAGTACTGAAATTTAGTAGGGTATTAAAATTAAAAAACGTCATGTTTTCTTGTAACAGTTCACTGCCGGGTTTGCATGAGTGTTTTTTATCCCACTTATGTAAAATATAAAATAATGGAACCACGATATGTCGTAAGGAAGTTTCACTTCGTGCGTGTGTACACAATTACATGCACAATAGTTTCCAGATACGGGAAGATGAAGATGGAAAATTAAAGAAAAAATTTGTGGTAGTTATACTCAGGTATTCTGTGCCGATAACTTGAAATTCAGAAGTTAAAACTGCACTTTAATGGTGACAATAAAAATGTTTAGGAACAACCAACAGGAGGATATTAATGAACTATGTAAAAAGCTTTTAGTTAATTATTATATAATTACTATCGATCCACCCCGGTTTCGCACGGGTGAATCCTGGATCTCTACAACAGCGCCACCTACCGGGTTCAGTTGAGTTTTTAAACCATACAGGGGCCCACTCAAATACTCACATAAAATTAATCAAAATCGTTCGAACCGTTTTCGAGTTTGTACGCGACTAACGTACAACAATTGATTTTTATATTATATTTATAATATATAAGAGAAGAATAAGATAGTAAGAAGAGAATTTTATATTATATAAGAGAAGAATAAGATAGTAAGAAGAGAATGTAATTTATTAAAGGTTGCTTATGTAGCTAAACATAGGTAATTTATAAAATTATTACTTCTGAAGTAACCGCATTAGTGCTTACTACATTTAGAAATAACCTCGAATAACATGTATTTGAACCGACTTAAAAAAGGAGATAACCGAGATCTGACAAGTAGTTATTGAATTATCCCTAATAATGCGTATGTAATTGATTTCGACTGATCTGACGATGTTCTCATTTTATTTGTATTGAAGTCGGTTGTAAAAAATTTTATAGTTTTACCTTGTTAGACATAATTCACATAATATTAAGAGCAATGGAGTAACCTTTTAATTATCATTACGACGTTCAATTGCGTTGGTTTAAGTCTTCTAGTAGTTTAAAGATCAATCAATGCACACTCGGGGCCATATATGTATAGCGAGAAACTCTACACATTTTTAAGTTTTGTGCACTCTATCGACAATGTAGATTTTTAGATTTCTCTTAATTTGCATTTTGCGCTTTATAAGTAACAATGTCAATAACATGACAAAATGGGAAACAACACGGTAAGCCGTGTTGTTTCCCATTTTGTCATGATATTGTTCCAACACGATTACATAAATACATACATGAACAATATCTTTGTTGCCTACATTAAAAACTTATATGGATAAAATAAGTTTATCCATTTAAGATAAATGTATAAATTTTTGTATTGCAGTTGTGTAAAAATGTGTTTTTATTTCAGATTTACGTCTAGGAAAGTGAAAAAACAAAGCCGCCACCATGGACGCGATCAAGAAGAAGATGCAGGCGATGAAGCTGGAGAAGGACAACGCCCTTGACCGTGCTGCAATGTGCGAGCAAGAGGCCAAGGACGCCAACCTTCGCGCTGAGAAGGTACACATCCAGACCTTTAGCAAAGCACTAGGCCTTTAGATATTAGATAATAATAACTTGCAAAATAAATTCTGATCACAGAATTTTTAAAGATAACAGTGAACGCAAGGTGATAACAGAACCAGGTTTTTGAATTTTTGATCGTAGTGTTTTGTATTCACTAATCGTTTTAATTGATTGAATTCATAATTTTAAATTGAGTCAAGTTATTGAGTTGAAAAACGGTGTATTTGAATGAGCAGGATAAAAATTTCAATTATGATAAATGTTTATCAATTTTACTGACACTTGTTATTTTCTTGCATCTTAGAATAGTTGCCAAGTGAGTTCTACTGCTCGGTCCCTGCTACGGTCTCTAAGATTTTATTTTGCATTCCAATTACATTCCGTAACTCGACCTTGGGTCCTTGAGTGATTGTTAATACTTTTTACAGTACTTATTTTTAACCAAATGTGCAAGGAGATTATGGGTTAAGTTTCAAATTAAACGCATTAAGTACATAAAAAAAATTTAAACATTGAAACACAAAGTATAGTCACTGCGGCCTCGGCAACTAATGCAGTTGCAGTGATGAATATGATTGCACCTTTTTAATATTTGATTATACTATCAATAACTTTGGGTATAATTTTTTTAATATTGGAGTAACCAACGAACTAATAACTTACCTAATGGCCGTGTCCTCTGAAATTTTAAACAAAGAAGGGCACAGATACGTTGTAAACTCTGTAAGCTAAGATCAAATGCTTCACAGCCTGTGTTACACTGGTTCTAGACCATTCAAACCGGAATACATCAACAGTGCACTGCTTGTTAGTTAGTTAGTTACAGTCTATATATACGTCCCACTGCTGGGCACAGGCCTCCCCTCATTTTTGAGAGGGTATTAGGGCAAGGAAGCGTCCGCCGCGCTGCCCCAATGCGTGTTGGCGAACTTCACATGTCTTCGATTTTTTTTCTGAGACATGCAGGTTTGCTCATAATGTTTTCTTTTACCGCCGAGCACGTGGTAAAAAGCACTTAAAATTACAATTAACAATTTTATTGTGTGCCGGCGGGGAATGAACCCAGTTTGCTCTCGAAGTCACTGCTTGTCGGCAGAAATAAATTTAAGGCTGCTTAAAATAGGTATATAATCGAACAGTTGGTGAAACAAATATTTGTGTGGTTACCCAATATCTTTTTCAGTAAATAAACATACAATTAACAAAACTTCAGTTATTAGTTATATTAGGTTAAGTATTTTTTTCTTCTTCTTCGTCACACTGTTAGTCTCGAAAACTCACGAGCATCTCCCGCTGTAGCCTGGATGTGCCTTCGTCACGCTTGGTGCCGATCGTAATAGGTTTCAGCCAATTTGCACCTTCGTTGCTGTTGCCCTACCTAGCGTCAGTCTGGGTACTATATCGCTATCTATTGACTTTCAAGATCTTTGTGGCATATCTTATGACAGCTACGGGAGCAAATGGTGCGATAGATTTTCTAATGTGCACACTGCACTAAACGGCCAAATTTGTAGAAAAAGTTCAGAACAAGTAATATAGGCAAATGGTGAAGGAAAATTAATTAAAACACATCTCAAACATTCTGTCCTTTTTATTTTTTTAAATTCAAAATGCGTGGTAATGCATAATTTTAACTGATTTTACTACACACGCACACATTCGTAAGGGTCTTGTTGCTCATAAATCACATTCAATTTGGGATAACTTCAAATAATAGTGGAAGCCTTATTACTCGATATATCTTTAAAACTCAATAACGGTATGTCATTATTTATATTTTTGAACATACGTTTACAATTTGGCTACTTTTCAAAAAATAATTTTCATTATGTAGGCAGAAGAAGAGGCTAGACAGCTCCAGAAGAAAATCCAGACTATTGAGAACGAACTCGACCAGACACAAGAGTCTCTTATGCAGGTCAACGGCAAGCTTGAGGAGAAGGAGAAGGCCCTACAAAACGTAAGTTTTTGATATATATACGTCGTATAGTTAAAGATGAAATAAAGTAACTATCATCGTGACAGGACATGTAATTACCAGTAAATGTCATAGATATTGTTTGTTTCTTTTGTTTTCATCGCAGTCTGCACGTGCGATCACTTTTTCTCCTGACTGGCAGAGAATGCCACAGGGTTTTAAGTGCGCCTATAGTAAGTTTGTAAGCCGGTGATAACAATAAATAAAGAATAAATAAAATATTATCAGTTAGTGAGATTTAACCAGTCTGTGAGATCAAAATTATTTCTATATATTTATATTTATCCTTAAATTGGCTTGACTATACGTTATTTCAATTATTTCCTATAATAAAAAATAGTGAATGTTTATCATACACATGAAAGCAAGAATCAAAAAATATGTCTGACAGTAACCTATAGTTCACGCTTACTGCAGTGACGAGAGATTGCGAACCAATATAATTATCCTTCTTTTATTGTAACTGTTTAACTATCATCAAATAGAATATAATCACTACGTTCTATCACTTCTACCCGAAGTACAATTAAAATACCTTTTGAAACTTTTTCACACGCAACATACATAGCACATACTGATTACATACTTTTTGTCGTACACATAACAAACATTTTCTTGTACTTACTTTATAGAAATATACTTCTGTTTTTTTCTACATACAATTACATGTCCAACTGGTTTGAGCTAAGTTTGCATTCTTAAATCTTAATATTTTGCACAACGTTAGAATGCAACATCTCTCTCGCTTCACCGTAGTCTGTAGATAATTTTATATACATTAGTTAAAATAGGTTCTATTCAAATGTGTGTAAAAATATATTTCATAGATTGTGTGCAAACCGTAGTTGGGCGTCGATGTGTTTTTTTTATTTTTTTATTTTATAGAATAAGGTTGACAAACGAGCACACTGTCCACCTGCTGGTAAGTGGATGCCGTGGCCCATAGACATCTACATCTATCCTCAAATAAGAACGAAAATGCAGATGCGTTGTCACTGTAGTCTTGTATCAAGTAAAAAGGGTCTCCGGTTCTTTATACTCATCATTCGAAACACAGCAGCATTAAGCTGCTATTTTACGCTAGTACTATTATGTGAGAGCGTGGACCTACCCCTATCGAGCAGACCCATGCGTGCTACAACCATAATGTAGAGCTGCAACATGGCTCTACCATGTATACCTATGTATATAGACGTGCCTACTAGTTTATTATCTCTTTTATTAAGTAATCTTTCTTTAGATCCTTTATTAAAAAAAAATTGATTTATTAATTTCGCAATAATGCAGCAATAAGTTACTTTAGATGTAAATAATGTTTCCGACTTATACGTCCCTATGTTTGTATATTTTAACAAGTTTCGTATCGTGGCAGTTACGATTACTTCGACAAGGCGAAAAGTGTATAATAATAAAACAAAATATTACTGGACACGTACTAAGACCACTATGACGATTGGTTTATTATGAGATTTTGATAAATAAATGGTTTTATAGGTACATGCACTCCGAACATAATCAAATGGATAGTAATGGAGAACGAAGCATGTTTTGAATATTGGAATCTTCATTAGAGACATTATAAATTATAATATTATGATCTAAGGTTTCTGATAGCAACAGTTGAAATAGAAGTTGATCTCGAATTGAATTACGAGACATACCTAGGTACCTACCTACATATTTGCGTAGACTTTTAAGTTCCTGTGACAGCCTTCACATGTCTTCGCAATAATTTTTTTACTTCATATATTTACGAAATATTGTTGTTTCTCAGAGATGCAAGTTTCCTCGCGATCGCTTTTTTTTTTGGGTTTTAAAAATAGTAATTAGCAATTTAATTAATGTAGGCGAGGATCGAACCCAAATTTATACCACGACAAAAAAAACAAATTGAATGTCCTATCTAATTATGAATCCGTAGTAATTAATTGCAAGAAAGTACCTGCATTTTAAATTAAATGTGTATATTATTTACATGGACGTATAATTCGCCCATGAATATTTAGATTTACTAGGTAGGTATATAAAATTATATTTATAAATTAATAGTGTTTGAAATATAATACAAACTCTTACATTTGCATTTCTTATAACAATTCTTACATCTGCAACAAAATGGAATTTAATCTTACTATACGGGGGATTTCTGCCGTCTGTTGCGTGCGCTGCCGTAGTTATTTTCGGCGCCCACCACCTAATATGGGACCGTTGCCCAGTGTTCCGTTAAAATTAGATTCTCGCTCACCTCATCGACAAACTTGTAATATTACACGCGTTTTGTTAAATTAATATACAACTACAATATTTTTAAAAGCATTTATAATTATAATTTGTAAGACTGAAATGTCATTTGTATATAAAAAAAAAACATTTTTCCATTACATAATTGCCGGTTTTGTCTACACAAATGCTATTTAATATATATAAAAAAAAAACATTTTGAAAACATTTTTATTAATTACTATAGTGTAAATCAGAATTTCAAACAAAATACAATCATACAAAAATTCATTCAATAATTATTGAAATTTTAATAATTGCCGCGTTATGTGTAAAGAAATAAAAAGTTCTCTGTTGGTAAAGCAGTCCTCGACTTGATAATTTAAAACAAAGATGGCGGACTAGCAGCGACTGCAGCGCCACGTTTGTTTACGTTTATGAACGAAATTACGAAAACGACAGTCAGTTCAGTCAACATGGCGGTCGCTTCTGCGCGGCCGGACGGATTGTGCGGAGTGCAGTGATGTCCACTTCCGCGCCCCACGCCCACGGGCGCACCCCCGTGCGGCGCAGGGGGCACCAACATCACCCGCGGCTGAGGGGCGACCGTGTACCCGCCCCCGGAGCCTCCGCTAACACAACTCCGTCCAAACAAGTGACCTTAGACTTTCAAACAGACGATGTAGTGCCTTGTGTCAATAGTGTAAGTGAATCTCAAGAACTGACAAGGACGAATAGTGACGACGCACTTTCGAATCGAAATATAATCGAGGACTCGAATATTAATGATGAAATTGACTTTGATGTTAGAGTTATTGGTGCAGAATCAAACGGTAGTTCAGACGATGACTATTCGTTAAAAGAGGAACGGTCGGCTGGTGACGGAGCCGAAATTATCGTGGCCTCAACTGATATTTCTGACGACGACCCAGAAACCGCGGAACTAGCAAAACTTAGGTGTCCTAGCGAATGTACCGAAGTTCTCGCAGCAAGAGAAAATCGTCGCAGAAGAAGATGTGCCGATTATCCCGGTCTTGCTTTTGGAAGTTCCATATTTTCTTCGGATACAATGATGAAATTTTCCATTATTAAGAATGAGCTGCAGAATATCAAGAATACGGCGTTAAAAAGGGTAACGTCCTATATTATTTGAGCGTTGTACGGGTGTGTGAGTGAGAGAGTGGGACAAATGTGCTCAGAACTATTTATAAATTTATAATCGTGTTCTTCCGTCAGAAAGGTCTTGGGTGCTCTATAGAAATAAAGATGCCGCGCGCGTGCCGATCAGCTGAGCAACTGACATTTCTTTTATCTTTACTTGTTTACTCGGTCGATTGCTGTCTGTGGCGCTAGATGTCGTAACAATCGCATACTATAAAAACGTTAATTTTGTTTGTATAAAACAATAAATTATTGTTTGTAATAAATATATTTTGTATCATAATATTTATAAGTTGTACAAGTGAAATTATTAGAAATTAGTGATTTGCGCTTTTTAAGGTAACTTAGCGTTTTTTTTTAATGCTACGCCTACATTTAAAAAGTATTTTTGTGTTTGCACATGCAATGTTAACACAGTGATAACGTCACGTCTCAAATTGTTCAACGACAATTAGGCTATATGGGTCAGCTATGATAATTATATACCTAATAACATTTTTTGTGTAGAACATTATAAAATAATTTCAGTCAGAGGTATGTTCTTTTAAGATTTTTTTTATAAATTTTGTTAATGTAGTTTTTAAATATACAGAAAGGTTTATTTTCAATGCGAAATAAATTCTGGATAGGAATTCCTCTATTGTAATTTTTTTTACATACTAATATAGTAGGTACCTATGTACTGTATTAGTATTTATCTAATTAATAATATAATTTTAGAATCAATCGTTACTACGCGAATTTCCATATCAAAGCAATTAAAATAAGAATGTGTCTTAGGTAGTTTGAGGAGCACCTCCTACTTTTTTCTCCGATGTTTCTAATTTTTAAACCCTGGCTGTCACTCAAAATTCGGTTTTTTTTTTGTAAGGAGGATAAGCACAAACTATAATAATGTAAATTTTTATGATTATAATTATAAGGTTTATAAATCGCCAAACAAAGTTTAGATTAGTAGGTACTAATCCCAATATTTTTCCCCTTACATCCAACATACTTATTTCTATGGAACTTTCATGAATGAGTCTAAATAAGTAAATCAAAATAATAAGTAAAACAAAACGTAGTAGATTTTAATGTTGTGTTTTTAAAATGTCACTTATTTAATACAAAATCGTTCATTAAGTAATTACGTGAGATGATTTTGGCGGTTTTTCTACCTCCCCTTTCCCCGGTGAGATGTCGTGAGATACTCTTTCGCTCGACCCCTCACTCCCCCAAATCTCATGTGAGATTTTTCAAAAATTTGTATTTTTAGCGTAAACTAAATACGTTAAACGTTCCAACTTTCTCAAAATCACACTGTTTCTTATCGAAAAAACTTCTTGATATTTGCCGAGACCATCCCTCTGCCCCATGTGAGATTAGGTGAGATGCGGCTCCATCGCCTCCCCCTCCCCCAAACACTTACGAATTAATAGACGCCCCCTTATCAGAGGGGATGATGTTTTTACGTAATTCCGACGACGATATTCTAATTATTACCATCTGACGTTTGTGATACTGCCGAATTCACTCAAAAGCGTCAAATACCTATATATTTTCAAGATAATTATATTAATTTATCATTTCGTTAAAAGAGGCAATGTACCATGAACTAAAATAAACAAAAAAAAATAATTTTAAGTAAAAAAATAAAGATATATTATAACCTCTAAAAAGTAAAACACTAGCATCAAAAAACTGAAAAGAATAAGATTACTTACTTCGACAATTTTGAAGTCGATAGTGAGACGTTGCTGTATCAAAGAATGAAAGCTTTTAAATTATACGAAAATTATTTTATTCATTTTAGTTATTTTTTTAAAGATTTTTACGTTTTATTAAAAGTTACTTCATTTGAGGTTGGCAGTTGATATTGCTCAAGATTTTTACGTTTTATTAAAAGTTAATTCATTTGAGGTTGGCAGTTGATATTGCTCAAGATTTTTACGTTTTATTAAAAGTTAATTCATTTGAGGTTGGCAGTTGATATTGCTCAAGATTTTTACGTTTTATTAAAAGTTAATTCATTTGAGGTTGGCAGTTGATATTGATCAAGATTTTTACGTTTTATTAAGTTAATTCATTTGAGGTTGGTAGTTGATATTGCTCAAGATTTTTTTGTTTAATAAAAAAAATGTACTTTACAAAGGTAACCTTAAGACCTTAACCTTAGACCTATTCTTACTAATGATTTTACTGAGTTTTTTATAGACCATATAATTCTGTAACATAACCATTAATCCGCACGGCGTCGCACGTGTGATTTTTGGATTTTGACAACTGGCACCTACCGGGTCCCATTGTGAATCTAAATCATTCTCGCTTAATCACATACATTAAATTTCATCAACATCTGTCTAGTCGTTTAGGAGTTCACTCGCATACACACGGACAGAAGAATTGTAATGAATTGCGAAATAAGTACCTATTCAGGTCCTCTGTTCCATAAGTTACCTAAAACGAACGTATAAAAACCAGAGAATATGCGTACAAGTATAAACTGAAAACACGTAAAAATTTGTTCGTCTTAATCCTGTCATCTTTTTCGCCACGCATATGTTTGACTTATAGGCGTCAATTGTCATAAGTGCATAACGGATACATTTCCGCAAATTCCACACTAATAAATAATTTGGACAGCTAGACGAGGGCCGGGTTTAGAGCACTAAAATTGTTAATATTACTTTTTCTTACGAATGTGATCCGTTTGCATCAAACACATCCATTTTTATTTTCATTCATGTAATATTTACGAAACATGTCATATAAAACAGGTCGCACAATGGTATTTTTTTTTAAATTCTAATGGTTTGATAAATATTGTAAGAATGCATATAGGGTAGCCTTTTAGTGCCAATTTCAACTTTTTAAATTTGTAGCTTAAAAATCTAATTTTTTTTTAAATTAAAACACAATATTTGTAAACACTTATTATAATTTATAGGTTATTTATCCAAAAATGTAATGAACATTGAACATTCACCGTACTATTACATCCATATTACGAGTTTCTGCATTGCTTGTTTTTTCTTTTGAGAGTTTTCTCACTTTTTTGACAATGAGGAAGTTGCCTCAATTGGTCAGCCTGAGCGCTGTTCATCTTCGCCTTATTTGAAAAGGCAATGCCACTTATAAATCATCGTTTTTTTCAGGGCAAGAATCCCTGTAAACACATGATGTGTGACGTTTTCCATGCTAAGTGAGGAACTTAATCACGGCACGAAACTTAATTTTCTCCGTAGTTAGGGTTCACTTCCCGATTGATTTGTTTATCCTGTGATATTTCAAACGTTAATCAACCGATCTAGATGAAACTTGATTTTTATAGCTATATTAAGTCACCAAGTAGTGACGGTATAAAATTCCCACATCCTTCACCAACCCCATTATTCTACATTCCGCGAACTTGTTGACCCGCCCACGTATTTCAAGAACCATTTTGAAAACGACGATAAACAAAAAACTCGTTATGGCTCAAATTCCAGCCAGCTATCTTATGCCAGCCTAGCATAGGGTTATGTCCTTTGAGTTTTTGATAGGTACCTATTGTTGGTAGGTTTAAGATCAGTAACAGCTTCAAATTATGCGTGTCACGAGAACGAAATATGAATTAAGACAGAAACAATGCAAATGCAATTCGATACATCGTTAAAAAAACAAAACAGGTTTTATGTTAATGTTTAGTTACTGGGATCTCGCGGTTACAATTTATTTATCCAGGACCTTTTGTTAACTGTTGTTAACAGGATTATTTTTTACGAAATCGAATTAGCATTACCTTTCAAGAATTGTATAAGCGACTGAAAAAGGGGTACGGCGGGTTACTGCTCCACTGTGCCAACACGCCCGCGCAGCAGCGCTTAAACCGAGGGACTTCCTGGACAGCAAACCGGTTAAGCTTTTGGGTCACTCTTCTTACAGCCCTGATTTGGCAAAAAGTGTCTTCTTTTAATTTCCTAAAACAAAAAGTTAGCTGTTGCGATATGGTTTTAATCACCGAAAGATGCGCTAGCAGCGTGCGTGCAGGCCGTAGAGGAAGTGTCCGAGACGGAGTGGAAAGTTTTGAAAACAAGTTCTATACTTGTAAGTATGAAACTTTGCTTAAATACTCTTTGAGGTCTTTGAAAATATTTAACGAGTGGCTCATGTATTTTCAAACTTAGTGAATTGGCTAAGTCAACTTAATAAAGTGGAAATGATGTTATATATTATGAATATTTACTCTAAACACAGACATCACAGAATCATAATTGAGCTAAAGTGGCGCTGATAACTGGCTCAAAAATTAATGTGGCATCAGTTTTTATTCTTTATTTATTCTTCATTGTACACCTAAAATACAGAATAACGAGTAAAGTTAAACCTAAGATATATGTACAACAGGCGGACGTATTACTCTGAAAGTAATCTCTTCCAGACAACCTTTGCATCGAGAACTGGTGTTATAACAAAAAAAAGTGAAACTGGAGGGGGCGTATAAATAAGCTTTTTAAAACACATATAAATAAATATAAGTGAAAATTATATAAATATGATATAATAGATTAAATGAAAAGAGTAAAAAAAGGAAAAATAATTTATGTAATAGCGTTCTATGTAATACGATTTAACAAGGCTTTCTCTGAAAGTAATCTCTTCCAGACAACCTTTGCATCGAGAACTGATGTTATAACAAAAAAAAGTGAAACTGGAGGGGGCGTATAAATAAGCTTTTTAAAACACATATAAATAAAGATAAGTGAAAATTGTATAAATATGATATAATAGATTAAATGAAAAGAGTAAAAAAAGGAAAAATAATTTATGTAATAGCGTTCTATGTAATACGATTTAACAAGGCTTTCTCTGAAAGTAATCTCTTCCAGGCAACCTTTGCATAGAGAACTGATGTTATAACAAAAAATAGTGAAACTGGAGGGGGCATATAAATAAGCTTATTAAAACACATATAAATAAAGATAAGTGAAAATTATATAAATATGATATAATAGACTAAATGAAAAGAGTAAAAAAAGGAAAAATAATTTATGTAATAGTGTTGTAAGTAATACGATTTAACAAGGCTTTTAAAAGAATGAAAAGATTTATTACGATGGATGTGGAGAGATAAGGAGTTCCCCAAACGCACAGCAGTTACAGTAAAGGATTTCTTAAAAAAGAGGGAAGAGTGCAAAAGAGTAGAGAGAGAAACATTGACAGAGGAACGAAGGAACTAATTATGGGTAAGGGAAAAAAGATACTGGTAAGTTTTTACTCGAAGTTACTTAAATGGCTAATGATTGCACTTAGGAATCTGCGTTTATTGCACTCTTGGTCATTGATATGTGCCTATCCGATAAATAGAAAATGTGTGAGCGAAATAGTAAGTATAACAGTCTTAAAGTTTTGAATGCATCCGAAACAAATTTAATATACGTATTACACAACTCAAGTTAATTTGAAACATAGTGGTAATTCCCAAAGCCAACTTGATTTTGGGTTGAAGAATATCCTTTTGAACGGTGATTAATTTTTTCGACTTATGGTTACCACACAGTGGCGACCGCGTTATAACTATTAGTTGTTGATAGTGTAAGTATATAAAACAACTGCAGCGTTTTAGAACATTATTACAGTTTTTATGAAATCAAAGTTGCGGCAAGTCTTTCTTTGGTTCCTTTTTTAATTTATTTTTCGATAGAAGTGATGTTTTTATTTCTCAAACTGGCTGAAACTGAACAACCTTTTTTAATTTATTGTTGAATAAGGCTTTATACAACTTTTAAATCCTTTTTAAGGCTTTAAACATAACTTTGAACTTTAAAACGATCCACGATATTCTTGCAGTTTCTTTTTTGTAACGGTTTGCTATAGTAATGACTCTATCCTAAATTGAGAGGTTTACTTACAATGGTCAAGCATAGGGCTCGCAGAAGTCTACTTTTACGCATAATGACACGAAATGGTCACATTTATCAAGATCATTTTTAATGTTTTCAAGTTCTTAGGAGTTCTTTGCGCAAAGTGCGCCAAGCCACCGAGTCTGTAAAGTTGTAAATATTATCAAATTCTATTGCTCAGCTAGGTGGGTGGCACAGCAGCGCTGCGGCACAAGTATGTAGTTATACGTGTTTTGTATGTAGTTTATAAGGTTTATACGTGGCAGAGCACAACGTGGTAGTAACAACGCATCTGCATTTTGATTCTTAATCGAGAATGGATGTAGATGTCTATGGCATCCACTTACCATCAGGTGGACTGTGTGTTCGTTTGTCACCCATATTATAATAAGTATATAGGTAAGAAAAGTTTATCTACGTAGGTAAGCTATATAATTTCATCGTTATTATATTGCAATTAAAACGCGATTTAAAGTTACAAATGATATTAAGCGTAATTATTGAAGTGCCGTTATATGGCCGTCTTTCGATAAATTGAATCTTTCTCTTTTAAATGGACGTATTAGTTTTATGCTTTCCTTGTACATTAAGCCGTGAGTAATACATATTATGAAAGTCTCCAAATCTTTTCAAATATTGTTACGTCGTTGTAAAACGCCGCAACTAGATATTGTTTGGTTTGATTTGATATTAATTGCGTTAGGGATAATACAAGCCCTCATAAAAATAGCAATTCCTTTAAGGTGAGTGACAGGATCCGAAGTCCCAACTACAGTTCAAAGATCCAAACAAAATACAACACCGCTCAAGTACTTTCAATTTTGTAATCTGTGCTGAAAGTTATCTCAAGGTAACATAAATTAGAGTGTCCTCTTGAATGTTAACCGTGCTAGGTTTTAAGTACATAGATGTAATTATATGACACGTTTATCTAAAAAAGAGCTCATAGAAGACTTTATCAGACTTTGCTTTGGTATTTCTTTGAGAGCTGTAGCCCGAACAACTTGAATGATTTTGAAGTTTAACATGTCGTTAGATTCCACTTCATGACAGTGTTAATAAACTACGAACTACAGAAAAACCAATGTAGCATACTTATTGGTTTTTCTGTAGTTCGTTAGAGATATTTGAAGTGCATTTTAATGATCATTGCATATGCGTTCCTTGTTTTGTATGACACTGTTAATATTTATTTCGTATTATGATTGCAATACTTTGATATAGGTAGCTAACAACTAAAAGAAGTTAAGCAAAACACATTAACACTTATATTCCTGCAGTCTGCAGGTACATTAACGGAGTTATACCTAAATAGCCACATACTTTCTAAATTACGTCATAACATACAAATTTCGGTTGCCTGCTTGTTTGTGCAGTTATTTCATTGCCCGTGTCGTCCCCTACTTACTTGTAATGACTTGTCGCATATTTGCATTACATACAAAATTTAACACGAGATGGCGCTGTTATATATTATTCTATCTCATTTTCTGTAAGTTTATGTTAAAATTCATTTAAGAAATATCATATAGAATTAAATGAAAATATTTTTGTAATGATAAGCAGCCCAAATGTACGAGAATGTTTTGTACTTACATTATATAATTTGAAACATGTTTCGATACCATAATTTTACATGTTATATAAAAAGTGTGTGTAAGTATGTAATTATTTATAGCTTCCGGAGTTCTGTTGTGTGTAATCGTTGAACCGTTGCGCCAATCCCTTATTTTGTATAAACTTTGCTTTTGTAACTGGGTGCTATTTGGACCCCACAGGATGTAGTTTACGTGAACGGTCCACAGGTGGAGCTAGCGCGCGCATGGATAGCTTCATTTTGTGACGTAGCGAAGTTAACGCACCCAGTAAGCTACTACTAGGTACTGAAGTTTGCCTTTGCCATTTCAAATAAGTTTTATCAAAGTCGGCAGACACATTGTTTTAAATATGCAATTAAGCGTATTATCGATTTTATTTTAGTAAATAAGTAGCTGCGATTGTTATCTAGTTAGTTGTTGCAGTAAAGTGTACTTCATTAGTATATCGGTGATAAAGTTGCATCGACTACGTTGACGGCGGCCATTTTATTTGCCGGCTGTGTTCATTCTTGTTCGGTTATCTACACGATACGGAGCTGTGTAACGAACAGTTAGCATTTTCGCAAGTAGAGCGAAGGTGTCTTTACTTTTAACTTTTAGGCACTTGATTAACACAAAAGTAAATAAAAATGACTACAAACATGCAGCAAGGAACCATTTTGGATGTTTTAAAAAAGAAGATGCGACAAACGAAAGAGGAAATGGAAAAATATAAGGATGAGTGCGAGGAATACCACAAACGACTGCAAGTGGAAATAATGCGAAGAGAGGAAGTAAGGAACTGTGTTAATTTGTGTTGTGTTTTGTGAACATTTCGATGATCGTGTTTAAATTTGTGAGAAATTTTAATTTCGTTTAGATTGAGAAGATATATCAGTAGTTCTGTTGCTATCTACCTATAGTGAGTAATGTCCGGCCATACTTAGGTGTGCCTTCGACGTACGCATATTTACCTCTCTTTCTACTACAGCTGCTTTACCGTGTGTTAAGTGAAATAGCGATCATTATTTTTAACTCATTCTTACCATAGATTTAATAGGTGTATCGAACAAAATTACGGTTTCTCTTTCCAAAAAGTAGGCTTTCTTTAATATCTTTAACAAAATTAATGGTATCTAAATTTTTGTGCCATTCATGATCTTATCCGTAATCAGGTTTGATGGTTGAAAATCGCGTGCTAGTAGTATGTAGCACATGATGTCGAGTTGTCGAGTCGATAATATTAAGTCGATCCATTATACGTGGAGGCCTTCTACCCTAAAACCATTCCTGTTTAGATTTCCTAGCTCCTAGCAGGACCGCACCGGCGCCAGGAAGGCGTGTCCGACTTTTGGCTGTTATCATATTATGACGTAATGTTCTATAGGTTATAAAGAACAATTTCTCGCAGTTCCCAATGTACACATATTTAAATAGGTATTTTTAAATAATTCTTCCTATTTTTGTTTAAGTGAAATAAAAAACTTGAACATTGTAGTGCAACTATTTCTAAATGTAGACAACCGATTTTCATCACATGTTTTAGTAATGTATAAAATTACCAACCGCATTTTCAGTTTTAGTAAATTATGTCAGATATAAGATAAGGAATTGTTAACTGAAGATGACAAGCAGTTAAAAGTTAAAAGGTGTAATATTATTCTATGCAAAATAATAATTTCTCACTAGTTCTTAAATTCAACTGAGGTGGATTAGGACCGTGCTTTGTGGCTATCCTTAGGGAGGCCTATGTTCAGCAGAACACTTGTGAAGGGCTGTAATGATGATAATGTACTAGAGCTTAGTCTATGTCAGGCGCTTATTTTGTACTTAAAATGTAGGAAAGTAGTTAACATATTTTCTAGATTTGATAAGGTTAGTGATAAGGAGTTAATCTATACTAAAATTACCAGACACAAAAATCGTGCACAGATCGAAAGATAATAAAAAACATGGGCTTATTTAACGTAATAGATTATGTAGCGTCTAAAGTACGTAGATAAATAGTTTTATTTTTTACTTATATCTAAATAATTATAGGTAGTTTATAAGGACTATATATGACAAAAAAGTAGTAAAGTAGCAGTTACTTAAAAGTATTGTTTTTAAGCTCTATCATTATAATAATATTACTAATTAATATATAACGAAAGATTTATTTACAACCAAAGAACACTGATATGAATTTAAATTTGATGACGTTATATAATCGAAAGTAATTAATAATTTAGGTAGTAGGTACATTATTGATTAATTAATTAATTTAGTTATTAAGGACAGCAAACAAATCTTACACCAAACACTTTAAATTCTTAAGCTAGGTATGTGTAGATTTAATTACAGGCTACCTCGATTTGCAAGTGTCTTTAATGTTTTTTATAAAGTGAAAAAATATAAAAAAAAACTAGACTAATCGAACATTATTCCGTACTCAAACTTGCACCTATAGAAGTAACTTTTTGAATTTAGAGAGGCTATTTAAAAAAATGTCTACGTCCGTTTTTTCTGGAGCTCTTTGTATTAAGCAGATAATATTCGCTAATATGGGTTCAAAGTCACCTAATATACCAATGACCTAATGACATTGGAGGTATTGAACAAATAATTCTATTTTTCATGTCTTGTCTTAAATGTTTATGGATTCACTTTATATAAACAAGAGTGAATTGAATATACATTACTACCTAAACGATTGGTTCCATGATTTATATAATACTCAGTAGCTATTATTAACAACTTCGCATTTATGACGACACAGGATAAAATGAGAAACTGGGACTCGTTTGAGCATCCTCGCAACAAGGACGCGTGATGTCATAAACATGTGCAAGTCAGTGAATATAAATAATGTCGTTACTAGTAAAATATTCCGATCGACTGCTTATTCTCAACACGTATAATGTGTCTACATTTAACAATGCGACTGTTGTAGGTACGCAGCGTCTAAGAACAAAAGTTAATTAAATCAACATTTTTTCCTCTGTCGAATTGTAAATTATGACAAAATCAAGATACAGAACAGTGTATTAGCCAAGTTTGGAAAAGAAAAGGGTGACGCACTGGCAGTGTGTATTTACACAAATCAATACGAGCTTCTTTCGACCCCCAATAATTTGAAAACTATTAGATGAATATTCTACGTATAATTTTTCATTTTACAGTGAGGCCGCCTTAAACATATATAGAATTCCAAAAGTCATGTATAAACCTATTATAGTTATCGAGTTATTACTTATTAAGGTCTGCAAATAGCCATTTTGATTACTGACTGATTCCCTCATCAAAAACCTAGGCCACTTTTAGGTGACTTAGAACAGTTATTGGTGCGGTTAGTTTCAAATACACTTAAAACTAACCCTACACAAGTGGTAAAATTAAACATTTTGTACAACCGACTTACGTATAATTAAAATAAAAACATCGTCAATGTAGTCCAAGTCAATTAAATACGCATTATTAAGGATAACTCAAAAAATATTGGTCAGATCTTGATCAAATGTATATGGGACCACAAGAGAAACACAAGCTTTCAAATAAAAAAAGAATCATCGAAATCGATTCACCTAGAAAAAAGTTCTGAGGTAACACGCATACATAAATACAGTCATGAAATTGAAAACCTCCCTTTTTTTGAAGTTGGTTGAAAATAACTTTGTCGTCATTTCCTTCTAATATTTTTAATTTGGAAAAACATTGATGTTTATGTACATATTTCACATTATTTTAGGGACAACACTCAAAAATTATTGATATTGTCGTGTCGTATCGATTTATAACTGATCAAAGTTACAAATTCGTATTGAACGTAACAAATTTTATTTTAAATCAAATGAAGAACGTTGTACAATACCTATACCTATAATTTAAGGAACTGCTAGGGCACTTGGCTCCAGTTCAGATACTAACTCTTATTGAGCCAAGTACTTAACCCCTTTTTCACATTTATTTGTTGGTGGGATATAATGCATATCAATATTTTACATTATGCATATATTTTACACGGTAGAGCCATGCTGCAGTTTTATTAGTAGTATAATTGCAGCACGCATGGGTCGGTTCGACCGGGGAAAGACCACGCTCTCACAGAATACCGGCGTAAAAGACAGCTTAACGCTGCTGTGTTTCGTGTGGTGAGTGTAGGAGAACAGAAGAACCTAATCAAGGATAGATGTAGCTATGTCTATGGGCCACAGCAACTACTTACAATCAGGTGACTGTGCTCGTTTGTTTATCTTATTAATTAAAAAAATATTACGACTAGCGTTCGTTTTATCGGATATAGTTGTGAATATTAATATATGTACAATCTATCCTAAACTTACCACACACAAAAAATATATGAAAGCTAAATATTCTGATTAGTTTCTTCAGTCAGACGCATTTATGACTCACTGGATGACGAAAAATTATAAAACTGCATAAATGGTTCTTTTAATCCAAAACGAAAATTGTTCACCGTTGCGAATTGAAACAAGAAAGAATAATATGGCGTTATATTATTAGTACTGGACTCTTATAACTCGACGAACACGTACTAGGTGGAGTGACGAACTGGTAAGCCGTGCAGTCATTTCTTAGAGGAAGTCTTTGTTCAGCAGTACATAGATTTACGAAGGGTAATGATGATGACGATGGTTAGGACAGACTGGGAGTGCGTGTCTCGTTTTCAAAATTTTTTTACGTTTTGCATACTGTCCAACTGTAAAGGTTATGAAATAATCATTCAAATTCAAATATGATCATTACACTACCGACCTAGTTTCGTTTAAAGATATGAAAAGGGTGGATGTGATAGCATTGATATTAAAAATTGAGGATAATAAAATTATATGTTTCCACAGGCCGAATCAGAAGTGGCTGCACTCAACCGACGTATCCAACTGCTAGAAGAAGACCTTGAGAGGTCTGAGGAGCGTCTCGCCACAGCCACCGCTAAGTTAGCGGAGGCCAGCCAAGCTGCTGATGAGTCAGAACGGTGAGTCATAACCCTTTATTGTGAGTTTAAGGGCTGCAAAAAGTTAGGGGCTTTTGCCAATTAAGTAATCGATATTCTGCAATACTATTACAATACGGAGACTGGAGACTTGTAGTTAGTAGCTAAAGAATGTTTTGCATTCATAACGTAAAGTCGACCAAACTGTTATTTCGCTCAAGGTATGATTTAGTAGATTAAAAGCAAATGGCTGTGTTGCGATAAAAATTATGATTATAATATCAATTTTGATAATAGTAATTTTATTTTGATAGCGTTTTATTTTAAATAAAAGAAATAGTTATGACGTCATTTAGGACTTCAAAATCCCACTTTTGATGAGGGTATTCAGGCGGCGTTTAGTCCTTACGAACTTATTCCTCTGTTTTTTTCTCTGGATGGACAATGACACTAAATCAAATATTATCTTACAATCAAATTTATCCATCACTGCCATATTCCGGTTTTGTTTTCTTTTTCGTAAATTAATTGTTTATTTAGAATCCTTTTATTGTTCGTGAAATAAAGATTTAAATTGGATCCGATTTGGATGAGGAACGAGAGAAATACATTGCGATAATTTTGTTAATATCTCGTAGGAGTATAATTAAGTCAAAGCTGCAGTAGTCTAGCTTGATAGTCCGGCACAGACAAACTAATAGAATGTCAAAAACCTATTATGCAATTTTTTTGCAGTCCGATTTCCATTGCTTTAAAAGACTGACCTTTCATAAATTTATCTTTGTGGGTTTTGGATCTTTTGACATCAGCCGAGAAAGTTACGCGATACGTAATTAATGTTATAAAGTTCTTTAGTAGGTATTTTATATTACCCCTAAAGCAATTTAATATTGATTGAAAACAAGAAGTGGGTCAAATGTTATGTAGTTATTTTTACATTATAAGCTACACAGTATGGAATTGTTATTACAAAAGTAAAGTTAATAGGTAATATGAATTTTAAGCATCCGAGATACGAGCAGCCGTTAAAGTGTGGTTTCTTATAAAAGTTAAATGTAAAATTATTGGTACCGACGTTCACGAAATCTATTTCGGCTGCCTAAAATTCATAATGCCTGCCTTCATTTTAATTTTGTTTCAAATTTACGTGTGCATGTGTGTTTTGTGTTTTATCCCAATTACTTTTAATGTCAAATATAATACAGTACTCTCTCGCTAATCCGCTCTCGATTGTCCGACAAGTACGATAATTCGCCGTTTTTGGACTGGAGATTGGTATTGATTAAACTCTGTAATCCGCCGGCACTACAAGTCTTCGACTCGATAATCCGCCGTCTTACCTCTCTTTCATGCGTAAAGCAAGGTTTAGACGAAGCCAATAACGCTGGCGCCAGTCCTGAGACAAGTCAGCGCTGGTCTGGCCCGTGTTGTTTAGATGAGGCCAAATGGATTCATTTCATTCCTAGATTATTCTTGCAAATCGTATTAAATTAATGATTATTTAAACATTAACTGAAAAATAATGCTTATCATATACATACATCAAATATAGGACTGTGTACAATATCACTAGTAAAATTTTTATATTAAAAATTATTTATTCTGTAGCAGGGGTTGCGGGGCATGCGGGCGGGTGTCACTGGCTTGAAAAATAGGGCAGGCGCTCTATTCCCGCCAGTGCTGGCAGCCAGCGCTGGCTCGTCTTGAAAAACTGTTTATACGAAGCCCATAACAAGCCAGTGCTGGCCGCCGGTCAAACTGGCAGTCAACACTGGCTTCGTCTAAACCGTGCTTTAGACGAACAGAATTCTATACTCCACCGCACGGTGCTAAACAACCGGTCTTTAGTCTGCCCGGATTAAATAGTGTTAGTTAGCTGGACAACTTATTAGACGAAGAAGTCATGTTTCATGGTGTTACCACTGTCAAATCTGAAGATGAATAGCGTAGATATTTGCATTAAATGGGCTCAAGAAAATGGAATGGGCTCAAGAAAATGGAAAGTAATGCGATATGGTTGCAAATTTACGTAAAATGCGCGATGAAGTTATCAGAAAGATATATTATGGCAAAAACAAGCAGCCATTATGTTCCAAATATGAATAATTACTTTAATAAAAGATTCATGTTTGTTGATTACTTAAATACAATATAAATCATACATTTTTTGTTTTTTTTTTTCAATTTGTTGTTACTGTACATTATAATCCGCGGTTTTCAGTAATCCGCCGATGATTAGGATTTTATGGTGGCGGATTAGCGAGAGAATACTGGATATATATCTAGAATTAAAAAATATCAACGTAAATACGCCTTAGTGTTACCATTTGCATACAGACAATAAAAATACCGTAACAATAAATCTTGACCAAACCAATAATTGTGTAATGTATGCTAACATTAAAATAATGTAAGGATGAATGCAAAACATAGGTGCTTTTTGATGTGTTTTTCCTTTCCTTTACTTCACTTCATTGAATAAAAAAAATGTTACATGACCATACTTACATGTCTACCGATGTTATAACATGCATGTGTTTGGCCCCGCACTAACCAGAATACGCAAGGCGTTGGAGAATCGAACAAACATGGAGGACGATCGTGTCGCCATCTTGGAAGCCCAGCTCGCGCAAGCTAAACTCATCGCCGAAGAGTCTGACAAGAAATACGAAGAGGTGAAACCTTAACCATAATATAAAAATATGAGTTGCGTGTCATTATATGCTAGAACTTTGGGTACCTAAGTCGATCTATCTAGTGTCATTTTTACTATTTTACGTTCCTAAACGTGTTCAAGTGCAGCAAAATTTATTTCTACAAGTCCAAAGAAAACGAGTATTCAAAGAACGTTAATACGAGAAATCGATATAAGTCAATATGTCGGTCTTAAATTGTAATGTGAGCATATACGATACATATACGACGAAGACTTAAAAGTTTTTGGCAAAAGTCGTTTCACCTTACTGCAGAGAAAATTAAATGTCAAGTCCAATATCTATTGTATAAATATCACTGTTCGTAGTCTTGGGATTCTATAGCCACCCCTTTCACACTTTACAATAAAACACAATAACAAGTTTGTAAAATTATTCCAATATGTTAAGATTTTTGTCATTCTACGTATACAATGACACGTAACGTGTAACTTGTTTTAATGTTATTTTTTTGAAATGTATATAATGCTTCAACCTTTTGTAAATTCTAATTAGTTACGTATAAGAGATTATTTCTAAAACAAAACGCAGAAGCACTATAAAATTGATAAGGAATCGGCGTTAAATGTAAAAACGTTGTAATGTGTGAATAACATTCAACGCCGAGTCCAAACCGTTTCTCTTGCAGATGTTTCGATCCGAACTTGTTTTTACGCTTTGAGTGTTTCTTGCAGATTAGTTGTGTTCGTCCTTGCATGTCTTCTAACTCTCGGGTCACCCTTGATTTATTTATAGTGATTAGCTTTTAATAGGTTTAATAAAGTTGACATTTTATTTAAGTTTTGTTTTGTGGCGTTTAGTGCCCGCAAGGTTCTGGAGAACAGGTCCTTGGCAGATGAGGAGCGCATGGACGCCCTGGAGAACCAGCTGAAGGAAGCCAGATTCCTCGCTGAGGAAGCTGACAAGAAATACGATGAGGTCTTTGAGTTTAGATGTCGTTTGGTTTGCTTGTCCTGCTTCATAACTACGTACGCATATATTCTGTACAAAACGGAATATTTAAACTGGCCACAATATATAACTTTTATCTATGAAGAGCAATTTAATATTTGCTCAAGATATACATAATTCCGTTTGTGTGTGCATTCAATTTTGATCTACCCTAATAAATCTTATCTACAGAAGAAAGTTCATATAATACTTACACATGCCTTTTTTATCTTTCTATGTCTCTCTCCCTATTTTGAGTTCAATCATAACTTATATTTGTTGTACTCAATGTACGAAGTTGAAACTAATACAGTCCTATTAAACAGAAATTCCCCTAAATGTTTTGCTAATTCATGTGTGAATCTAATACCTAGCATGACGATGTGTCTTTTATGACAAATATATATATATATATATATATATATATATATATATATATATATATATATATATATATATATAGTTCTTTCAATAGACGATAATTTATCGCATTTCCATACAAGTATTCGTTCACGATAGTGTCTTTCATTCCTTATTCGTACTTGATTCGCAAGTAGGAAATTTATAAAGAGAAACAAATACGCGACGTGTGGGCGCCAGATGGTTTCATACTCTGTCCCAATTCCCCTGACGTATGACCCTGTTCAGTGAAGGCAGTTGTAAAAGTCAGCAGCCTAAAAGGAAAGGTATCGCGTCTGATCTTGAGTTTCTTTGCCTTATATGGTCGAACAAGTGCCCTGCCTTGCGTGTGTTACATAAGCCTTACGGCCATATATGAAGGGCTCGGTTGCACAAGATTAAGTATTGGTAGATTGTGTGCGTTGAATTTTAGTAAAATTTCTTACATTGTGGTGGTGTCTTCAGGTGGCTCGTAAGCTGGCCATGGTTGAGGCAGACTTGGAGCGCGCGGAGGAGCGTGCCGAGACCGGTGAATCGTAGGTTTCATTGCCTTTGTCCGGGGACCGCAGCGGAACACGACACATTGTGATAATTCCTAAATGGAAATAGTAATTAGCATACAATTTGTCATCATAAGTATTTTTGCATTTCATAGCACTTTATCGTTTAGATTTTTTAGATAAATAATTTACAAAGATTAAAGTTAATGAAAAAAGACTTGCAAGTCTTATTAGCATCAATTTCTGACAAAAATGTATGCTATACACATTTTATTCTATTTACGATGTCATTTGATGTCGAAATGTTACGCTGTGGGGTCCATAAGGTTATGTTGTGCAACAAATTTTTCTGCCACTGCATGGTTTTGCCCATTATAATTTGTTAACATCTGCACTTAAACCGATTTACCTACATCGGTGTTAATTCTTGACTTTGGATGTTTTGTTTGCATGTAGATTTTAGGTTTTCTACGAGATGGACGCAGCGAACGAGGATATTTATTTTTAATTTGCATTATTTAAATTAACTGCTTAGTGCTGCTGCCTGTTGATTTTTATTTTGAGATTGCGTAATGTTAAGACCGTGCAGGACAGGGTCGCTTGCGGACCGTGATAAAACGCAAGCGTCTCTATCTTGTTATTTCAGACTAAAAACAAGGGTTGCCCCATCTCATGGATATTTCTTATGTTTACTATCGTGTCAATGTGTCGACTAAACTTCTGTCCTTAGTGTGTGTTATTATTGAACGTGGCTAGGTTAGGTTTCTAAGGAATATGTGTGGTATAGGGCAATTTTCGTTTTCAGATATGCACCGCATTACACCAGAATTACTGGCCGTATGCGTGCCGCACATATGCAAGCGCACACATCACATAACGAATACGTTGACGCACTAGATAGCACTTAGATTAACTTAAACAATACTGATACTAAATATTTAGAGCTAAATGTTTTGGGACAACCCTCGTTTATTATTTACTTATTGAGTTCGGACGCCACTCTCGACTCCTCGCTTTGTATTAATTCCTATCGCCTGTTCGTTCGCTTTTACCCTTTCATTTAAGTACACAGGTAAATATTTAGTTGTTGCACTGACAATACAAGCAAAAACATTTTACGACTATATAAACCCTTATTGGGGCTAAAGCCATTCTGTTGAACCCTCAAATTCACCATTTCCTTTAGATAATTTGTCATAACCCGCCTACATTCCTCCTTCACATTGTCACCTCAACCTCATGCCCTATGCACGTGCCCCAGCCGCCATTATGAATCTCCTGCTGGTGTAGAACGTAGTTTGAGTGGTGTGCACCGTCAAGGCGAGCAGTCGTGAGTGGCGCGCGGCTCCGTAGCGTAGTGTGTGTTGTGTGTGTGTGTGCGTGTGGGCGTGTACTAACGCTCGGCGGGCGGTAGGTGGCGCGCAAGCTCGTCATGATGGAGCAGGACCTCGAGCGGGCCGAGGAGCGCGCCGAGCAGAGCGACAGGTGAGCCGCGTCGCCCGGGAACCCTCCACTACCTACCTACCTTCGGGATACCATTCTTAGAGTATTTTTGCGTAAGATTAGCGTCACAATAATAGTCCCAATTTGGTGATGACGTGCAATCAATTTCAAATTAGGAGGGCTACTAATGCGTTGTCACTTGAGAACTTGAATGCAATGCTTCAGAGCTTGGGATTAAACTAGTTCTCTGTACTTATCATACTGGAACTAACCAGTCCGTTCACTGCTATTTAGCGGCAGATATAGGTAATAGAGTGGTACTAAGATAGACGAGCTCCTCAAGATACCTTTACCAAATAGATAGTTTACTAAAGTTATGTAGACTTCTTGGTCGAATTCGAATTACGATTACAACTGAAATGGGGTTACCATTTCTAATCAGGGCATAAACTGATTTTGGCGTGATTTGTTTCCGTACAAGTGTTGGTAGTTGGTACCGGCTGAGATTCGATGCCAAGCCTAACGACTTAGTAGTCACACACGCTCTGACCAGTAGCCACATGGTTGGTAACTGAACTAGTCGCCTGTACATACAATACCTTGTAATGTTATTATTAATGAAAAAAAATTTACAGAAATCGTTTTAATAATAGTAACAAAATTACGTCCTAGTAGGTATTCGGGAGTTTTAATATTGCGTTATAATATTGAGTTTAACTTCATCATTACCCAGGTAATGCTAATAATTTTAACCTCAGGATCAAAATCTAGCACATAATATTTGAAGCAATAATAAGTTGTTTAGGTCCAAACGTCGGGTTGTAAACAATAGTTATGATGATGAATTCGGTTAAATTACCTCTATTAATGGTATCTTATTTCATATTTTATTAAATGATAATTTTTTTATGTATTGTCACTGGTACGTATTCCTATACAAAAATTTAAAAATGCTTTATTTTGAAATTCTACGCAGCAATTTTAATTTAATTTATTAATATTACATAATATGCATGTTTTGTCTGTGGCTATTATCCATAATTTCAATATGATTGTTCTGATATTTGTATTGCATAACTGTCGTTATTTCAATCTTGAATCGTAATAAATATGGATAAGCTTAAGACAAAAGTTTTACGATCGATGTATCTTGCACGCTTTGTGAAGTATAAAACTTAGTATAAGTACTTATTATTATTTTTTAAACTCAAGAATTATTATCTGAAAGATTGCATTGTAAAAATGTTCAAATAGTTGTCTAACAAAAGTATTAGGGGATTTTGTATCACTTGTTCTAAGACAGTGTGTAAAAATAAACTGAAGATACATAACATTTTGATTTGAGACTTCGTTAGAACTAAAGTAATTTCTGAGTCAAATAGAACTTTACACATAAAGCATAAAATAGTTTTCAGTTAAAATTTATTTTCGCTTTTTCTTTTTTCTAGCAAAATCGTGGAGCTTGAGGAAGAACTCCGTGTTGTTGGTAACAACCTGAAATCCCTGGAAGTCTCCGAGGAGAAGGTATGTTGAAATATAGAAGTTTAAATACAAAAGCCATTATGAATTCCAGTGTATTTTTAAGCCTAAATATCAAAATTAAAGATTGTAATTTTTTTTGTGTGAATTCGCACCAACTATTTATTATAATAATTCAATATAAGACAAAAATTAAATTTCTTCGTATGTCTGTATGTTTGTTGGTACGATTATACTGCAAATTATAAAACTTATTAGTTAATTTTATGGTTCCTAAAACTATTTGTAGAAGGTTAATCAAGTTCCGTTCCACACAGGCCAACCAACGTGAGGAGGAGTACAAAAATCAGATCAAAACCCTCACCACCCGCCTAAAGGAGGTGTGAAAGCGAACGGGATCGGTTTATTTGCGAGTGTTTTTTACGCTTGCCTAACTGCATTTATTGCACACCTACTTCATATAGCGTAGTCTATGCCTGATTTACTTAACTAACAGTAATTGTTGTAAAACAGGCAAAGAACGTAGTGCGTCATGCGCAGATTCTGTTTTATCCATACCGATATTCCGTCCTTTCTTTTTTTTAGATGTTGTTTTCTTTTTTAACAGTTGATGTTTTAGTTTTTAAATATTAATCGTTATTTACTTCTTTTAACTTTATGGTATCTGTCAGTGTTGCAGTAATAACAAATAAGATTTTTTTCTAATAGCAACATTGTGTGATACAGCATGGAGTTTCGTTTTCGCTGTTTTTTTTTATATATTCGTTAATGTAAAATAATCGCAGGCGACGCAAAGAGAAGAAACATACGAAGGCCAAGTTAAAATCCTCAACGCACAGCTGAAAGAGGTAAAATCGAACAACAAGGAAGAAGTAGATAGATTTGGTTTTGGTCGTTGCCATGCTCTCATTGCCATTGCGTTGGAGGATATTGGCCCTTGCGCCATTGCTATTCGTAAAATATGTTATGTAATCGAGTTAAACTGTGGATATTATGCTTGTTATATATATAGTAAAGATGTAAGGGCTGTGTACGATGGTGGTAGGTTCGTGTAGACGTCTGGCTGTCAGCGGTTGGTGCTTCACCTTTCCATATTTTATTTAAGAATACTTTCTTCTATGTGTCTCCTGTGTATTAATTTTTTTTTCTATTTTTACTCATTATTTATGTACTATGTGCCTGTGTTGTGATTGTACGCTTTATTGGATATAATTTTTTCAACAGTTTTTTTAATTAAATTTATTTATTCCTTAGCACCCCTTTTTCTTTTAATTTCATACAGGCTGTGAGTGAAATTGTAAATATTTTATCTTCGTAATTTATGAATGATTCATGCAACTACGCTTTTGTAGTATTTGTTTTTTTAAATACCTATTAAAAATGAAATATTGCATATAAAATGAAGCTTAAGGAAGCTTTCGATTGTAGTTATTTTTAGTCAGAGCTGAGCTATCCAATAGTACTTGTGGATTACGAGGATCTATATAAAAAGCTAATTTGTTTGGAGCGTACTATCACAACATCGTACAGCCCGCATGGCGGTGGCTTGCCCTGTATAACGAGTCCTGTGTGGCTAGGCGATGGCGTCGCGGGAGCACGTCGAGGATAAGATCCACAGCCTCTCGCAGAAATTGACGCAAGTAAGTTACGCTCCCCGCGAGTGGCTTTGGTTGCCATTTTTTTTAAAGTTATTGATTTTGCCGCTCATTGAATGAAATTATCTTTAAATATTACATATGTCTTTATGTAAAATTATAATTGACAAAACATTATACATATATAATATGTATTATAGAACACTGTAGATGAAATTAAAATTTACAGAAAATTTGTACCGGGAATTAAAAACGTTTGATGTTTAACATTGAAAAAATCTCAGTTACAGTTGTCAATATGAATTTCTCGTTATTAGAACTATCTACTTGGAAATTAACTTTAATGACTTGAACTTTTCGGCAATATCAATGTTGTGACCAAAGCCACCTGCTGTTCTTTTGTATATAGCAATACTCATTCATCAAATTTATGGTATGGCATTTATATTTAAAAAGGGTGATGGTACTATATTTATTGTTTCTTAGTGATTCAGCCAGTAGGTACAGCACTTAGCTTCTTGCGGTCAAGGTAAACTGCATGGTGTTTGTGTCGCTTTGGTTTTTAACTATGGTACTTTTTGTCCATACAATTTAACGTTAATATTTTTCATTTTTAGTTAAAAATATTTTAATATTTAAAATTTTAAATAAAGTTAAAAAGATCACGGTCTTATGGAAAAAATGTTAAGGGATTTATTAGTTTTATTCAACGTAATATTATTGACTAATAAGTAGAACACAAACCTTTCATGACTTTGAAAATAGTCCTGCATAACAACTGAAATCTACAACAATTATTAAGATAAAATTAACAGCTGCATCTGATCTAAGTAGCGTTACGTTTATGAATAAGTTATACGAACTGTTTATTATAATATTTAATATGAACTGTAAAATATTTGGTAATTTTTATCGGCATATTAACTTTTATGACTATACTCGACTCCACCGAGTCAGTAATTCATTCTTGGGGCGATGTATACGCTTTTACAACAAAATCCCAGAAAATATACAAAATTTGTCATACACAAAGTTCAAAAATGTTATTAAACTAAGTTTGTATAAAAAGGGTTATTATAATATTAAGGAATTTATAGATGATAATAACCCCTGGGAAGGGTGATCGCTACCAAGCTATTTCTAATTTATCTTGTGTTGTTGATTGTAAACATGATTGTAAGCTATTATTAAAAAAAAAGTCCCGCTGGGTTTCTTGCTGGTTCTTCCCAGGACAGAGGTTTTTTTTTGCGAACCAGTGGTAAATTAAAAAAGTGACGTTCAATAAGTATTTTTATAATCTACATTGAATAAAAAAGTTTCTATTTCTATTTCTATTTCTATGGGGCACTATTGAATAAAATTCTAAAAAAAATGCGACTTATGTGTGTTTCACAAAGTTGATAAAAGAGTTTATTAATTGAATCACGAAATCTCTTAAATTTTTTCATAAGTAAGACCGCTTGAGAAATTAATATTGTGAAATTAATAAAACTAAAACTGATGTGCAGAATGTAAAAGCAACAGTCTATTCTTTGTAACATATATTTGTTCTTAAGAGTTGATAAAAATACTTTATAATATTATTTAAAAATATACTAAAGTGAACGTCAATATTAGACGAAGGAAAAACAAAGAATAGGCTGTTCATCTCGGTTCAGCGATTTTAAATAAATAAAAATATTTACAGGCTGAGGCGCGCGCCGAATTTGCCGAGCGTTCAGTTCAGAAACTTCAAAAGGAGGTCGACAGGCTTGAAGGTAATAACAGTTATTTTTGAAAAAAAAATTCGGGTTATATTATAAAATATGTTAAGTACTGAATTTATTATATTTAAATTCACTATAAATTACGAAACGTCAAGCATTTAAGACTATGAATAATGAATATTTTTGATGCTAGTTTCAAAGGTCCTGCAGATAATTGCACAGTTGTATTTTCCGGTACGGCAGATTAGCTAAGTAGAAGTTAATGTCTCTGAAGTCAAGTTGCATCAGAGTTTTACATAATACCCAAAGCTTTGAACAATTCAAGTGTACAAGCTAGCTCATTTGAAGCATTGTTAGAGCTGCGTTTTTACAAAGTTGTACAGTAGATGTGAAAGCTTAGTTACTCTATCATGGCGCTATAATTCTAGCTTTTTTTAATTTTTATTGTAACATTATTTCGTTTTAATTTTCCGGTGTACATAACTGTCGATTTCATCATACTGTTGTCTTTCACAAAAAATAGATGAAAATCTCAGTTACGTCCACATAATTGTATTAGCATGTATTTTTGTGTTCATACTAGATTGCTCGGACCGTTATTGTCTTCGTTTCTGTAATTGCATGGTTTTTTTTTTACGTGAAACTTTAATTTTGCCTGTGCTCCTCGGTGCAAATAACGCGGTATTGTGATTTGACAACTATTTATTTATTTTTTTAATCTATAAAATATATTATTGTAATAATAAAATACAATTTTCATGAGATAGTATTATGTCAATCGTCTACGGCGTTGTTTGAACCGAACTTTGTTTTGTGTGCGACTGACCGTGGCCACGTCCGACCTTGCAGACGACCTGGTAGCCGAGCGCGAAAAGAGCAAACTCCTGCAGGAGGAGATGGAGGCCACGCTCCACGACATCCAGAACATGTGAACATCTCCCCCCCGCTCCCCACCGCCCCCCTGCCTCGCTACGCCCGATTCACTACTCCCAACTTTACTTGTATCTTTCGCCATTTTTTATATTTACCCTATTTGCCAATATTATCAATCGAGTAAATATTATGTAAGACTGCTTTTCGAGAGTATTAAAATCACTTGGCCCGAAATGCAAAAGAAGTGAAATATTTCTTCCATCACATCGTGTTTGTTTGTATGTATAATGTTTGTGTTCTTGTATGTATAATGGTTTTCTTTCATTAACTTCTCCTTATATTTCTTTCTTCTTGTAGAACTATCAACAACCTTATCAAACGGTTAGTGATTCGGGCGAGCGATTAGATGTTTCTAGATTTAGAGTAGTTGCCAGCCGCTTTTTTAATTGTAACGTCAAGGAGTGTTCGCTACGACACCACTGCCAAGTGCAATTTTTTACTTCGTACACGGATAATTTATATTTTTGCCTTTGAGATAATCAAAAGTGTTACTGCAAATTATTGCTGCACTATCATAAATGCTTTTTCATAGTATACAGATAAAGAAATTCGCCTTTTGGCACTCAAATTGCAAATGAACATTCCAATTTCGGGACCAATGCGCGATGTATATTGCTAACTCAATGGCTCAGTATTTGTGTATCAATAATGTCATGTTATTATTTTGACATTGATGTTTTAAAATTATTAATATTCATTTATAAGAGTGCACTGTTTGCTATTATTTACTATGAACTCTTTATTTACTTTATGATAGAAAAGATTAGATATTTTTTATTTAAATGAGTGAGACGGTAACTCGTAAATATTAATATTTATAAGAATGTACTTGCTATGAATTATTTTGACATTGTTTCGAGTATGATTCCTTTCCTGTGTCATAATTTGAGTTTTTGTTATTTATTTAATTTAATTGCTAGGTAAATAAATAGCATTCCACATAAGAGAGTCCGTTGCAAATACGGTTGTTATTTATATAGTCTGCGCTGGCAATAATTCTGGCAATAATTCTGCCTCGAGTCTCGTCTCTCGAGACTGAAGCCTAGCATTCCATAGTACAGCACGTTCATTGTGCTGTGAGTATAATATCAATATTATTATTACAATACGAAAACTTCGATCAATCGAAACCATTCCGTCTTTAAAATGTTATCGATTTATTCATTAATAGATAAGTTCGTGAAAAATAAATTAATGATTTTAAGAGTATTCTAACACAAGTGTTTATAAATATATAATATTATTATTTTTAGATGGTTTTCTTTTTCTACTAATCTGTGTGAACCCTTTATTGTCCTGTGTGAGTTACTAATGACGTGTCGATTCTATCAGCTATCATTTTACTGATCATTTCATTCATAAAAAAATAATTCACTTTAACATGCAGAAACATCAGAGATAAACTAAACAACCATTTTATTTGGTAACAAATTTGTATTGTTAATAACTTACCCCAAGCACGGGTCGTGAGAGGAAGCGTCTAAGAGACATGCTGAGCGAAGTATGGCGACGCCGTGTGTTAAAAGCATGTATCCCAGGAACGCAAGGACATACCTTAAACGTAATAACGAAGTTTATGTCGGAGCATGTAGTACGAAAACCGAAGAGATGAGACTAGAGTAGTGAACTTGTAAAATGTTAACGCATGCTTCCCAAAGAAAAATCCGGTCAGTTTCCAAGTGTTAACAGCGAGAGGCATGAAGAGAATCGCATGACCATATATCGAGAGAGACGAGCTCACCACCAATGCCTGCTACAGATGACCTGATCAACGAGATTGAAAAATACAACGACATCGGTGACAACATTGACGACGCGGTTGTGGAGTTGATACCAGGAGTTCAGCCCACGGAGAGGCAGCTAGAAAACGCCGTCAAAAACCGCGCTCGGCAACAAGAGGCCGCGAGGAAGGAGAAAGAGCGAATGGAGGAGGCTGCGAGGCGGGAGAAAGAGAAGCAGGAAGAGGAGGCGCGGAAGGAAAAGCAGCGCTTGGAAGAAGAGGCGCGCAGGCCGCCGCCTCCCCCAGCTGCCGCTCCCGCGCCGCCTGCTGAACCTCCCACAGCCCCAGCGGAAACTCCTGCAGCACCAGCTGAGGCTCCTGCAGCACCAGCTGAGGCTCCTGCAGCACCAGCTGAGGCTCCTGCAGCCCCAGCTGAAACCCCCGCAGCCCCAGCTGAAACTCCTGCTGAATAAAGTCTTCAATCTTTTCTCACCACATCATACCACCACTTTTTAACTAATTACAATTGTTGACGCGAACACAACACAACATAAATTATACCAATAGGCTAGCTTTGTAAATTTTATATTTTAAAAATAAATGAGATGAACATAGATGATGGAACGGCGTTTCGCTAGGCGATACCTTATACATTATTCAATAGTCCAAGTGGCTCGAAGCATGTCCGCGATTCAGATTAACAAATGAACGGCGTGAAATGACTGAATGCGCTGCTTTCCACAGACGATCTGATCAACGGTAAAGGGTTGTCCAACGAAATCGAGATTGAAGTCGACGGATTCCTCCGAGAACTGGGCCTGATGGAACAATCGCCTTCTCGATACTGCCATCGTTGCACGCGCTGTAATTGAAGACAACTCATACTAACGCCTCAATTCATGTATTTAAAATCTAGTAAACATTACCCATTAACTCGCTTTAATTAAAAAGAGTAAAACACTACCACTTTCTAAATTATGAAATAAACGCTTCCTTACAAATTGCATGAAAGCGTTGATGTGCCACGGACATTTTGAGCTAAAGCTCAAGCTTTTATTGAGAGCGACGCATGGCTTCGGAGTGAAAAGGAACGCGACATGTAAGCATTCTTTTAATTATTACTACTACACACGCTCTCGCATTATGTTGCCACTAATTTGCTTTAAAACTTGACTTGAGGAGCGCGCGAATTAAATCAATTGACAATGTATATTGTTCCTTCGCTGGCAAAATATTTGTACCAGTTACGGTTTATTTTCCTTTACAAATGTATATATGTATATAATAATGTATAAACTTCATCGAATAAGTACATATTTAGTGATCTTTAGGCCTAATATAACAAAGTATACTATTGCCAGCAAGGACACGTTTCGAAACGTTCGTTTATAAGGACTATTAAATGTTTGCTTTATATTGGGCAATAAAATAATTTATAATGGTACGGTAATTATACCCGATGAAAATTTTAATACGCACGTATATGCAGACGAACTTGTCGCCGAGAAGGAGAAATACAAGGACATCGGAGACGACCTCGACACCGCTTTCGTGGAGCTCATCCTTAAGGAATAAGTTCTCGCTGCATCACCACTCTTGCCAAGGCTACGCCAGCTGCCTGCGATTCACACAATATCTGTATAGACGTATTTTACTTTATATTTTATACTGATTTAAAGTATTATATAAATCCATAGTTTTATGGCGGTATTTATTTTTTATTTATCTTAATAAATAATTTATTATTTATTATTTTCGTTTTATTTTCCTTTACACATATTAATTGAATCGAAATTCAAGTTTAAAAATGAAATGATTTTATTAGAATGTTGCCTTCGTAGGTGCATAAGTTTAATTATATAATTAATTAATAATGTTGCTTTTGCTTGTCAGGTTATATTTTGTATATGGTCCTGATATTAGTGTCTTGTAATCTTAAAGGACATATTAGATTAGAAAGTAAATTCTTTAAATATTCTCCTTTACTTGAAGAGAAAGCAAGATATAAATGATGTTAAAATATAAAAACTGTAATGATTGCAATTTGAGTATATATTTTATTTAGTAATTGGAACGTATGTGTGAAGTTATTTATTTGTAGTTAGAACATTCATATTGCCAATCTGTTTATTATATTTGTAGATAATTGCATGATTTAAATAAAGAGTTAGTCATCATTTTTCAGACAACTGTTGGATACAGACCTTTCCATAAATGCACACACTATTTCTTTCATTTGTTTAAATATTTGCCAATACCATGGTGACCACACAGCTTGGTGTAGTCGCACGAATAAAGAAACCGACCAGAGTTGAAGCTTCTGATAAGCGTTAACATTTTTACTTATTTTTGTTGTGTTGCCACAGACGTATAATATTAAATAAACAAAACGTTTATCAGATTTTTAATAATATGTACACCTACATATGATAAAATATTTAGTTTACAAACTACATTAAATGTTTTAATATTTTTTTAAAATATTTTCATATTTTTGTTTTTGAATAATTTGTTATGCCTTTTAGTCGAATGGTAAATTATAAATGAAATATAAAGTTTCTTTCTTAAATAATCTAATAGAAAGCACTCACATGGCAAATGTGTGTGTATGTATTACATTCCGTCGCACGGATGTTGTCGGCTCAAACTGGGGTGGTACCACGACCTCAGAATACCAGCGTAAAGTAAAGTTACCCCTCTGCGTTTCGCTTGGTAAGTGCAGGTGGCTGAAGGCCCAACTCCCCCCCCCCCCTTAACATGTTAGCGGAATTAAAAGATCTACCCCAGGAGGGTACCAGCACCTCTGGTGACGGAGAATCCCTCGCTGAGCATCCACGACCAAGTTATCCTACTCTTCCTGAGCGTGGGTGCTCAGGCTGCTCCGGGAATTCGGGGGGGGGGGGGGGCAATTCCGCTCGCGACAAAAACTGCTTTGAGCAAGCGGAGCGATAACACGAAGGCGACCCCTTATTCCAACCTTAACTATGTCCACTACCATCTGAAGACGGCGAAACCGGCCTTGATATTTTTAACTGAGACTCGGGTGTCCTCTCTGGCTGATACTTCATGTCTCTCCTACCCCTATACGTCAGAGAAGACATCAGTTTTCGACGCCTCGGCAGTCTTGAAGGTATATACCTATGGCTGCGCGTAGACAGCGACGACCATCCGCGCGTCTACATGTGCCTCTATAGGTCCCATAGCGGTAATACCTAAACAGACCGACTCCTTAACCACTTCCAAATGGCTACAGGTTATGTGCTACAGCATATCCCATCCGCAGATATCGTGATCCTTGGCGATTTTAACGCTCATCACGCCGAATGGCTCGGTTCACGTTTAACCGATCATGCGGGGAGATCTGTTTACGACTTTGCTTTGGCATATGGTCTGACACAAATGGTTAATGCGCCTACGCGAATTCCAAATGTGGAAGATCTACACCTTCCCTGTTGGACCTTCTGCTGACCTCTCATCCGGACGGATATCAGGTTTCCGTCGACGCCCCTTTAGGCTCGTCGGACCATTGTCTTATCCGGAGTGGTGCCAGTCACATTAACGTCGCGGTTGCGTTCCGCAGGCTGCCACCGTGTTTGGCACTGTAGGTCGGCCGATTGGGATGGGATGCGGTCTTTTTTTCATCCTAGCCTGATGATTCTGTCGCTGATGTGTTATTTCTGGGTGTGGTACTTTTTATTCCGTCCTCTGTGGTATCCTGTAAAATAGCATCACGCTATAAGCAGGAGTGCTACCGGGCCTGGGCTCATTGGGCAAAGAGTCATTGCCAAGGTAAGGTCTGAGCTCATCGGCAGAATTGGTGAGAAGCTAGTTCGTCTTCCTTCGGGAACCCATGCTTTCTGGTCTCTCGCCAAGGCTGTCCAAGGGAACTTCTGTCAGTCATCTCTACCATCTCTGCATAGAGAGGACGACTCACTGGCCCATGCCGCAAAGGAGAAAGCTGATCTGTTAGGCTCTCTCTTTGCATCCAATTCGACTCTCGATTACGGGGGGAACACACCGCCGACTATCCAGCGATGTGAGTGCTCCATGCCGGAGGTGCGGTTTACACAGCGCCCGGTTCGCAAAGCACTTCTCTCTGGACGTTAGTAAGTCGAGTGGGCCTGATGGAGTCCCTCCCATTGTGCTGAAGACGTGTGTTCCGGAGTTGGCACCGGTTTTAACTTTTAACGCGTCTTTTCCGGTACTCCTACTCCCAAGGCGTAGTCACGAATTCTTGAGAGATTAGAATTCTTAAGAGTTTTTGTCCCCGATCCCTAAAAAAGGTGACCGCTCAGACCCGTCCAACTACATGCCTATCGCCATCACCTTGTTCTCCAAAATAATTGAGTCTATTGTAAACTGCCAGTTCATGAAGTACTATAATTAGTACTTGACTATTGTTTGACTCTGGTCGGGTTCTTTACTCATGCAGTATAATACACCCACAGCCCATAAAGTGTTCGCTTAGATACGGTCGCTTCTGTATGCTCTGAGCTGCCTTGGCACGTGCCGTATCCTTTCAAAGGCGTCACTGCGATATGAAAGGTCAACGCAAGCGCTGTACACCCGCAGGATAATTTGGCGTTATATAACGAAGCGCCGCAGTGAAAGGATGTTTTTGTTGACTCTGCTCTGAATACAGAAAACGTTTTTATCCTTGGAAGGACAGTGAAGTGCCCCAAGATGAAATTTTGGGAGAACTGAAAAGAAAAACATGGGACTTTTGTAAAACATGTAAATAAATTATATTTGGTCAATGTCCATCGGTATTGTGTTCAAATTAATGTGTCTGCAACTACCACAGATAGTGGGGATACCAAGAACTAGAGTTGGATCAATATTAAAAAAGGGTCCATCAACATCAAATAAACTTAAAAACAAAAGAATCGCACTGTCAAAAATGGACGACTGTAAATGTGATGTCGTTTAACGTTGAACAGTATATGTTGTATGCTATATTTTTCTTAGGGTAGAAAAACATCTTTTTAACAAACAATATAAATATTAAAATAAAAGTAAAGTAATAAGTGCGCCTGCGGGCTTACCGACTCTATTAGTGAACAGACTTTACATAGTACAGGTTTGTGATGAATTTTTTGCCAATAGTTTGTTTCGAGAGCTTCGTCCGTCTATGAACAGGGTAAACCACTTGTTGGTAAAATTGCTACTTTTGGGAAAAATTTGATATTATATGCACCCTAAAATGTATGTACTTAGATCCCAAATAGTACAGTAACAGTAATTAGTTGTATATGTCATTTTATAAGCTCTTTATTAAAAATAAAAAACATTTTGTAGTTTATTTTAACCTTGTGTCTTTAAAATCATTTAACAACTAATGATAAATCAAATTGATGTTTACATACATCTTTCTAGTAAGTAAACATATAAGTACTATTAAATAACATCGTTTTCATGTTAATTTGTCATTAACTCACTAATTCTTACTAACAACAGACGAGGTGTTGGAAGAACGTAGCAAATATAAAGCGATAGCAGAAGAAGTAGATCAAACGTTTGCTGACCTCTCCGGTTACTAAACTGAAAGCAGCCATTTTGAATACGTGGCATCATTTCCTGCGAGTCAATGGGAATCTTCGCAAGAAACTACCGATTTGTTGCTTGTATAACTGTATTGTTTGCGTTATGCACTGCTATGCACATAATGCAAATAAATAGTATGAATCTGTGGGTGTCTAAAGACTTGGAAGTTCAAAAATGTTTTGATAGAATCGTCTATAAAATAATTGTATCACTCTGATTTCTAACGGGCTCATTATAAAAATGCATTTAATTCTATAGAAATAATTATAACGCTACGCTCTGCAGAGTGCAGTGATATTTAATATGTTAATTATTATGTTATTAAAACATTCGTTATATTATTTAAAGTAAAACTTACAATTAAAGATGTACGTAGGTTTGTATGCAATTTAAAAGAGAGGAAGCATGCCTTATAAGAATTATTTATTTATTTCGAAATTCGACTGAATCGGCAGAAATTTTTAAATTCAGCATACTATATTTAGTTATTGCTACATACCAATTTTGATCAGTCACCAATGTATATTTTAATGTAACTTGATAATTTATAGTCTTTGCTTCCCTTCGACCTATTAAGACAATGCTGTATGTAATGTAATGTGTAAGATAACGTCGATGTATTATTGATGGTATTTTGTTCGTTATAAAATCAGTAACATGAACATCTAGGAAATGTGAAGTACTTCGTGTTTAGTGGCCAGGGGCAAATGTAAATAAAATGCTGTTATAATACTTAGTATTTTCGAAGTAATGGAGCAGACTTAAACATAAAGATCACCTCTTCTAAATTGTCGAAGGCTGAATATGTGTAAAACGAGTTAATTGATGCGCTAGGTGCTAAAATTATTGGGTTTAGCTTTAGATAGCTTTACTCTATAATATTAGTCTTAAATAAAATCTTATATTAATTGTTAATGAACTTCAAATTTTGTCTGGGATCTGAAATTTTAAAGCAAGAAGTACGTGTCTGCCTATGTCACATCTGATAAAATCTGATAGCATGTAATTAAAGTTCTGTTCATCCCTATGCGTTTATGTTATTAAGTTTAACTTAAGTAAGCCTGAGAAACCGTACCAGTTCTAAATGTCTTGAGTCATTTCTAATTTCCGTATATGTGTATTAGGTACGTCTTACTTTACGAGGGTGACGCTGAAAGTTCTTAGAAAATAAAAAAATGAACAAACTAGCAAGTTATTAGTTTTATTATATCTTTTCAAAATAGTGTCCATTTACATCAATATATAGCTGCATTCGATGAAACCACTGAAAAAAGCACTGCCCACTCGTCCTTAGGAGTCTCTTCGACGGCAATTTGAAACGCAGCCACTGCTTCCTCGGCGTCCATAAAACGTTTTCCTCGAAGTTATTCTTTTATTTTCGGAAATAAATAAAAATCGCAAGGTGCGAGATCAGGGCTATAGGGCGGGTGACCTAGTAATTCCACGTCTGACGTCGCCAAGTAGTTAATTGTTTGCTTGGTAGTGTGCGACGAGGCGTTGTCGTGGTGAAGGAGGATCCTACTACGAGGTTGTTTCTCCCGAACTTTTTCCAAGACACAATTGTTAGTGTACCACTCTGCAGTAACTGTTTTTCGATCCTTTAAAACAATTGTTGCGTAATGACCTGTACTTCCGAAGAACGAGGCCACCATCTTTTTCCCCATGCTTCGACCTCTCTTTACTTTAGTTGGAAACACCTCTGAAGGAAACACCCAAACAGCGGACTGTCTCTTAGTTTCGGGATCATAACAATAAATCCAGCTTTCGTCAGCCGTAAGTATGTCGAACACAGCATTTGAGTCACCTCCGTTAAATCTTTGAACCATTTCACGACACCTTTTTTTTTTTTTTTTTTTAACATGGGGAAATGCCTACGCATACCCGCCTCGCGGGGCAAGGACGGGTTATGTCGGACTCGCACCGACTAAAACCCCATGGTGTTCCACCTTTGTCGCTTATTGGCAGGGCCACGGGAACGCTTTCGCACACATCCGCAGCCCCACCAGCGCCTGCCGCCCCATGGCAGCACCTCCTCGGGAGAGGAATATTCCTCCCCGTTCTCCTTCACAGGTAAGGCGCACCAGAACACATGGGGCGCCTTCCTTCTCGGCCTCCAATTTCATCTGCGCAACGGACGCCCCCGCGTCCAATGCAAGAAGGCCATGGGGCCAGGAAAAACGAGCACTTAGAAGTACTAGCCTTCCCGACCCCAGCGGCGGATCTGGTCTATGGCTCCGCCGCCAACCAAGATTCGGCTGCGGAGGGTAGGGAGAGCGGCGTCTCGCAATACCGACAATCCTCTCCCCCCGCAGCCCCACCACCACCGCATCAACGGTGCGGCCCCGTTTGAGTCGCGGAGGATAGGGCGAGTGGCGCATCGCCATACCAACACTCCTCCTCCTCCGCGACTCCACCTCGGCTGCAGCGGTAGGTGGGGAGGACACACCTCTCACCGCAGTCCACCAACACACATCCGAAGCGGGCTTCCCAAGCCCACTCGGAGTGGCCACCTCGGGCCGGCCCTCCACCTCGGACCAGCCATTTGGTTCCTCTTTGTTCACCGCGGGAGACCAAGCCACGGCTACTAAGCCCCCCTGCCACGACAAGGCGGGAACCCGATCGGGGGGGATTTCACGACACCTACGACGGAGTTTTTGGGCCTCTGTCAAATTATGAGGTATCCACAGGGCACAAAGCTTCCTTACCGCTAAATGCTCATGATTTTCTGCACTTGACTCATACCGATGCCTAAACTTATCCGAATCTGATGATAAGTCACTCTTTTGTCAGTCTCTATCATACGCCGCACTACACTGATGTCATTTTCAGTTGTCACCGTAGGCTGTCCCTCGCGCAGATCATCTGTGAGATTGTAAAGATTGTAAACCAGTTGAGATTGTAAACCAGTTGTAAACAGTGGCATGAGATGGGACTTCATTGTGAAAGGCAACTCGAGGTCTATCATAACTTTCTTGTTGACTTAAATGACATCGAAAGTCATAAAAAATCATTGTACGAAAATTTTCTCGCGTTAAATTCATGCTGACGTGACAGACAATTTTTAATTTGCCGCCAAATCGTAAACAAATGACAAATTAATAAAATACATTATCAATAATATTGGCAAAGAGTTCCATTTGTAAAATGTGAATTTTTTTATATCGTTTACAAGTGGCCAGTTCTAAAAACTTTCAGTGTCGCCCTCGTATTACATTATTTACTCTTCCCGAGTCACTGCCGATGTTCTTACGTTTACCAAGTTAAAGCATTTTAAGCTAATCCAAATGTAATTATATAATAAATATAATTGTATGTAATTGATTCAATCCGGGATTATTGTGCATAAAACTTTCTTAATTGTAACGATTTTGTATATCTTTATTCCAATAGATAAGTATATTTTATGATGTACCTACTAAGTTTTCATTTTCGAATAAAGGTAAAAGAAAATTAGGTTTAAAGATTTTATAAGGACTATTTTAAAGTATCTTCATATTTTATATAACTATACTATCGTAAATACATGTGAAAGCGATGTTATACAAGTGTAACAAAAATAAATTTGACAAAGAGTATTAAATTGAAGTAAAGAAATTACCTGAGAAATTAAATGAAATTGCCCGTAGATTTTTGTTGTAACTACTATAATAAAACTACCAAGTAAATTGTAATATTCTATTCATTTATATACCTAACTTTACGGGCTGACGTATAAGAAAGTAATTCAAAGTAAAACCAATTATCAAAGGAATCAAGTAGTACCTACGAATTTTAAATTCACTGTTTATTATAACAAAATATAATAAATCGGTCTTCAACCCTTTGTTATCGATATTCTACGCATTAGAACCAAACGATTTGCATCATCTTTTGTAATGCGTCCAGCAAAGGAGTGGATTAATTTTCCGGCGTCTACCTTTCTGTGCCAATAAAATGTGGATGTCTTCAAGGCAGGTTTAAGACCACCTAGGGCATCACTTACCACCAGGTGCGATTGTGGTCGTGCACTGGCTTGTAATAAGTTTAAAAAAAATATCCATTGGATAGGCAAAGTTATTTGCTCACGATGGTCAGTTTTTTCTACTATATGTTGAGAGCTTGTTATTTACTCGCATGATACCGTTTTACTGATGTGTAATTTTGTAATACGTTTATACTTAGAGTTAGTTTTCCATTTCTATTAACGATAAATCTAGTTTTAAGTCGGTTTTGCTTTATTAAAACTTATCTAGCTTATTTATTCTAAGTGCGTCAAAGCTTTGAACAACGGTTTCAACTTGATTAAATATACATTTATAAAAGGCAGTGTTTTATTAACACCTTGTGAATAAACTAATCTGACAAATATGACTATGGACCAAAGTGACATAAGTCTTAAATATAAAGTGTAACGGGACCGCCAATACGGATGTACGAGTATCTCGTATCTCTATTACTAGATCGGTCACCGGCCTAAAGTTTATTCCCGTTTAAGAGCTTTCTTACATTTCGGCGTTATGTATTTTACGCTCCGAGTGGGCGACGACCTACGCGAAACACTATTTCATAATATGTATTTACTCGCTCGCACTATGATACTGTGAGTATATATAGCGACTAAACGATTTTGATCTTCCATTATACATGTTTTCTTAGGATAGAGTTCAGTGGATGGAAAATTTTTGGTGTGTCATTTTTGTTATCTCATTATTATAATCTATTTGATATATTTTTCGTAATTTATGAACCTAATAAAGAGGTAGTAGTAAAAGAAGAGATGCACGGTGGAATGATGAAGTGAGAGAAGCTGTAAAAAAGAAGAAAAAAGAATGGTTAGACTACTTGGCCTCTGGTAACGATGAGCATATGAGAGAGAAGATGAAAGAAAGATATAAGCTGCAGAAAGTTCATGCGAAAACATTGATTGAGGGAGTACGTGAAAGGTGTAGAATAGAAGCGGATGAGAGGTTGTCGCACAACTTTAGGGAAAACTCCAAACTCTTCTGGAAAGAGGTTGGAGGGTCCCGGAGTGGTGTGACAGCCTTAAGAATGAACAAAGTGCTTTTGAGAACCAATGACGTCCTCTCAGAAAAATCGGACGTCATGCAGCGCTGGAGTGAATTTTATAGAGAAATGTATGCGTGTCATGATCTTAGTGAAGGATCCGGGGGTGACGCCGTGACTGGCACGCCAGACACGGACCTCGATGACACTGAGGTCATCAGCATGAAAGAGATTGAACGTGCGATTCGAAGTTTGAAATGTGGTAAGGCTGCGGGACTAGACAGAGTTACTGCTGAAATGATCAAGTACGGTGGGCCTCGCGTCTGGGACAGCTTTCATCTGCTGTGCAATTTGTGCTGGCGGACGGGAGATGTCATTGTGCCTTTATATAAAGGTAAAGGTTCACATTTTGACTGCGGGTGCTATCGGGCGATCAGCTTGACCAGTTTAGCAAGTAAAGTTTACTCGAAGGTTTTGACACGTAGGATGCAAGAGAAATCGAAAAGATTCTTATGGGAGGCACAATGCGGATTTAGACCTGGAAGAGGATGCACGGATCAAATGTTTTCTCTCCGCATGATCACGGAGAAGCTTCTGAGTGTTAACCAGAGGATTTTCTGTGCTTTTGTGGATCTGGAGAAAGCATTTGATAAGGTTATAAGGAAGAAAATGTGGGAACTGTTGCCGGGATATGGTGTGGATGGTCGATTGTTAAGGGCTGTGCAGTCACTTTACTATGACTGTAAAGCCTGTGTGCGGGTAGGGCATGACCTGTCACCCATGTTTAGCGTCCAAGCGGGCGTAAAACAGGGTTGTGTCATTTCTTCCTGGCTGTTCATACTGTATCTCGACAGCTGTTTACAGAAGCTGAAAAATAGCTGTTTGGGTGTGAAATTGGGTGACATAAAAGTTGATTGTCTGCTGTATGCTGATGATGCAGTGCTTATTGCACCATCAGAAGCAGAACTGCAGGCATTAGTCACGTGTATGAAAGAGGAATGTGAAATTAAAGGTCTCCGTTTGAATGCTAATAAAACTAAGGTTCTGGTATTTGAAAAGGACGAAGAGAGAACGAAATGTGAAATATGGGTAAATCAGGAATGTCTAGAACAGGTAAATGAAATTGTATACTTGGGGAGTGCTTTCAACCGGGATGGAAGATGTGATTTAGATGTGGATAGGCGTGTCGCTGCCGGAAACAAAGTCAATGGTGCCCTGAATGCATTAGTAAAAAGGCAAGGCGTGGTGAAGAGTGCACGCCTTGCAATACATAACGCAGTGTTGGTACCGACTTTGTTATATGGCAGCGAAACCTGGGTATGCCAGAAGAAGCATAAAAGCAAGTTGAATGCAGTGGAGATGCGATCTCTTCGTAAAATGTGTGGCGTTAGCATAGCCGACCGAAAGCGAAACGAAGAGATTCGCAATATGGCAGGATTGAAAGATGACCTTATCACAAAAATTGATAGGGGCGTACTCCTATGGTTAGGGCACGTTGAACGAATGAGTGAAGACCGAATGGTGAAGAAAATGTATAGAGCGAAAGTAAATATTAAAAGGTGTCGAGGTAGACCGAGACTAACTTTCGAAGACCATGTGAGCAAATTGCTCGAAGAGGGGAGGGTCAAGAGTACTCGGATACCTAGACGTGCATGTATGAAGAAGTTAATGAACCTGAAAGAAGCAAAAGAGGTATGTAAGGATCGTGACACTTGGCGATCTGTTCTCTCTGGCTACCCCGTTAGGGATTGTGCGTGAAGATAAGTAAGTAAGTAAGTAAGTATGAACCTTAATGTTGAAATAAGTACACATAAATATTTTTATTGTTTGTCAGTTAAATCAATTGTTAACCGATGTTGGTTAATAATCGAATCTACTAACGGTCGCATAGTGGTGTAAATAAATAAATAGGTAATGATTTCAGATGGCCGGCGCAGAGAAATATATGGTAGTTTTATTTAATTAATTCAAAAAAATAATAGTAACGATTTAAAAAGTAAAAATCATAGTATAGTTTAAGCAAATGTTAGTGATAATTTTGGTATAAATTTTGCGTTAAAATGATGTAGAACTTCGGAGATATTGGGGCTTGTATTTTTTATTGTAGCTTTTTTGGTCGTGAATTGAATTATACGATTTTTTTTCCTTACGTGAAAGGCATATAACGAAAATATATTCTGCCATTATTGAAGTAAAAGATACTAAGGAGATATAAATTTTTTTTGATATTCAATAGAATCTACAAATTAGAGCTCCCAAATCACGTCTCAGAGTGTTGGCCTGCATGCATGTTTGCATCAGGAGAATGATTATTACTATCTAAATAAATAAATAAGTTATCTAAAATTAGCTCTGAGTATATTGTGGTAGAGAAAACGAACTATTTTTACCAAGTAATTGTTATACTATTAAGCAACGAACGGAAAACATATAATTTCAAAGAGGAAACCTTGTATTCGCGCTTTTTGTTATACTCCTCTGGGAGCCTTTGTTTATATTGCATAGGTAAAAATAAATCTTGAATTAAAGATCTGAATAAGATAGGATAAACAAGAAAACAAATTAGGCCTGCTCATTGTTACGAGCCACAGCGCCATCTATCAGGTCTAGATTTTGTTGAGCTTTTTTTAATAAAAGTGGATAGAATTTTAAACGATGTTTTCCTTCGCACGTGAGTAGTTACGTTCTACCAGTTCTAGCGCACTGAGTCAGTGGTGGTACAAGTACGACGTTCGTCGACTCACGATCCTAAAAAAAAAAGAAAATAAAAAAGGTTTTGGCATGCTCTGATCGCGAATCTGCGGTCCATTTTTGCGTAGGATGCACGGTTCCGGAGATGTGCAGATAAATTAACTCTTATCTAATTGATATCCGCTGCGAGCCTCCACTGTCATTAGCGCTCCATTGTTCTTATCTATTGTTCGTTCAATACCGTCATTATCTATTCTTCCTCAGCGTGATGCTATTGTATTATACTCCTTTGTTCCTATCTACACTAATCTGACTCATTAATAAAACACATTACCCAATTTTGTTAAAATTTTTATTTATAAAATACAAAATCTTATTACTTATTATCTATAAAATAGGAGCGAAACATCTCATCCACTAAAATATCGTTGTACAATGTGTTCTCTGTAAATATACTCGTAAAACTATGCATTGAACATCCCTGAAACTTATATAGCAAATACATTAAGCAATATTCGCCACAAACTGAAGTCCACTCATTCTGAATCATATCAACATTCCAGTTCCATCTTTTACAATTTCTTTTTAAAAACTCTAGATGATATCGTACAGGTGCTCGTCTGTATTAATCAAAATATTGACCGACGTCATTCGTATCGATATACAAAGCTACCCAATGTCACCCTGGTTTATCATCTGTACCCAAATTGCATATTACCTAGTCAGGTCATAAATTCTATTACATGTTTAATATAAAATAATTGAAACGAGTTTATTCATTATGTAACCATTTATATACCAAAATGAACTTAACAAAACATAGATTCTTATGACACTATAGTTTATTCAAAATGACCTCCGTGATTTTGAATACTGGCCTTCAATCTGCGCGGCCAGTCGTCTATCGCACCACGAACGAGGTCCATGTCAATATCGGCGGCTGCCTTAATTAAGGATGTCTTTAGTGACTCTAAATTGGGATGAGGCTTTGAGCACGCCTTTTCCTCCAAGTGTTGCCATATCTTGTAATCTAACGGATTCAAATCTGGACTGGAGGAGGGCCAGTCTTCGTGTCGGATGAAGTCGATTTCACGCGCCGCCAGCCAGTCTTGTGTGCTCTTCGCTCTATGAGCTGACGCCGAATCTTGTTGGAATACCCAGTGCCTGTTATTGAACATGGTATGAGAAACAGGTTACACAAGGTTCGTCAGGACTGTATTTTGATACACAACTGCATTCGTTTTTAAACCTTTCTCACAAAAATGTTCCTCTGTTAAGCCCCAATAAGAAACTCCCAACCATATCATGAGCGAGGATGGAAAATGACCTCGTTGGACACGCGGAATACGGTTGCTCACTTCTTCACTACTGTGTGCGTACACCTTATCATTTTGTTTGTTGTAGCTCTCTTCTACGGTAAAAATTTTTTCATCCGAAAAAAGAATTTCCCGATATTTTTTCCCGCGTACCGCTTCAACAAAGCGCAGCATCTCTTCAGTCTCAGGTCCATTAGACAAGCATTCAAACGGTGTCCTGTTTTTCTTCGATATGCCCGAAGCCCTAAGTTTTCATTTAACACCCTTTTCACCGTGGTTCTGCTTAACCCCATCTGAAGGGCCAACAGTTTCTGCTTACGTTTGGGATTTCTTTGAATTCTCGCCTTCACAGCTTTTATCACTGCTGAAGTCCTAACAGACCGAGGGCGACCACTTCTTGAACTGTCATCTACACTAGAGTCTTCATTGTATCGTTTGATGGTACGATAAACGAATCTTTTGGTTATATTCAAATTTTTCAGTGTGTCAAAAATTTGAATTGGCGCGGAACCGCAACGATGCAACGCAATAACTGCAACACGATCTTCTTTAAACGTCCACTCCATATTAAAAAATTAGTAAAATTCTAAAAAGTATACAGTTTTATTTTCATGAACAATTCGAAATTCGAATTCAATAAACTTTTTTGTGGCCAGCATTCTAAAAGAAAAGTTTTGACTGTGTGACAATACTTATGACCTGACTAGGTATATACGCTGGTACGTGGGTGTACATGGGCAGTCTATTAGCAGCATAAACATTATTTTCTAGACTGGGGTGAATCTTTTTCAGATGTTGTTGTACATGTAGTGTATCCATGATATTACTGCTATTAGTTGATTATTACAGTACAATCTACTCAATGACTAACATAGGAATGATCAATTATAGTGATTTCTAAATATTAAATTGCATTATTTTGTATTATTTTTGTACGTATTTGAGTCATCGATACACTGAACAAGACGACACGATATAAACAACAGAATGTTAGATAAGCTTGTTGACACATAAAGTTATTATCAATTCCACTGTAGAAATTCTTTAGATTAGAATTATTACTTACTGGTACTACATAAGACCAAGCAACTGCAGTCATGGAGTTAGTGTGTGGTCGTTTAACCGCAGTGGATCTATCAATACTATATTTGTGTTACCTCAAGGCATCAAAGGCCATAGATGTAAGTGTTTATTCTATTACCAAACTTACTTTTCTTTCTGTTATTTTCTTACGTGTGTATGATTTAGTGTTAACAAATTATATTTAAATATTGCGTGTGTATATGATTAAGCCGTAGTAGCTCAGATGGTTAGCGCAAGCTGTAAATTTTACAGTACGCGATCCGGGTTCGACCCCCACCGGCATCACTTAAATTGTTAATTGCAATTTTAAGTGTTTATTCTATTAAAAAACTTACTTTTCCTTCTGTTATTTTCTTACGTGTGTATGATTTAGTGTTAACAAATTATATTTAAATATTGTGTGTGTATATGATTAAGCCGTGGTAGCTCAGATGGTTAGCGCAAGCTGTAAATTTCACAGTACGCGACCCGGGTTCAACCCCCGCCGGCACCACTTAAATTGTTAATTGCAATTTTAAGTGCTGATTTACCACGTGCTCGGCGGTGAAGGAGAACATCGTGAGGAAACCTGCATGTCTGAGAAAATTTCGAAGGCATGTGAATTTCGCCAACACGCATTGAGACCGCGCCGCGGACATTTCCTAGCCTTTAATACAAAGACAATAGCAGAAAGTAAAAAGTTAAAAAATACTTTTTTAACAATGACAGTCATTAGTGATCATTAGTGAATGTGATTCTGTTTAATTAAATTACAGGAAGACAAGAGCAGAAGGAAGAAATGGGATGATGGGAAGTAATGAAGAATGAATTGTTATGTGAAGTTTGTTGGAACAAACATATTTTAGTCACGTGTAAATACTTTTAACATTTTGGTTCAAAATGACACAAAATCTAAAAAATATTAGATACATCATCGACGTGGACGGATTTTACATTACATATCCTCATAAACAGTTTCAATGTAGAGAAATGGCTATTCTAGACGTAAAACTATCCAATAAAAATGATGCGTTTATCGATCATTATTTGTTTCGGCCAAGTTATCCTTTCAATTATTTGTCGCCAGAAGACAAAAAATTTGTTCGTTATTGTGAAACACACGTGCACGGCATTCCATATTTTGATGTGACCGAAGAATTAAAATGTGCCTACAAACAAGAGAACATCATTCGCATATTAAATTGGTATATTAGAAATTTGTGCAAAGACGAAGTGATCGCATACAAAGGTGGTTCAACAGAAAAACAATTTTTAAAAATGTTGACAACGAATGATAGAATTTTTAATATTGAAGAATACAAATGTCCAAAATACAATGATTTGGTAAATGTCATAAATTTAAACAAACGTTATGTGTGTAATAATCATATATTTGCAAAAAATAATCACAAAATTTTACATTGTTCTTGTGACGAAGTGTGGGTTTTTTACAAGTGGTTATTGCTTGAAAATAAAATTTTAAATTAATCATAAATTTTGTTTGATTTCCCAAAAACATTAGTTATAGTATACTATATAATACAAAGGTGGTTCAACAGAAAAACAATTTTTTAAAATGTTGACGACGAATGATAGAATTTTTAATATTGAAGAATACAAATGTCCAAAATACAATGATTTGGTGAATGTTATAAATTAATAGAAACGTAATGTGTGTTATGATCATATATTTGCAAAAAATAATCCCAAAATTTTACATTGTTCTTGTGACGAAGTGTGGGTTTTTTACAAGTGGTTATTGCTTGAAAATAAAATTTTAAATTAATCATAAATTTTTTTGATTTCCCAAAAACATTAGTTATAGTACAATAACCACTTGTAAAAAACCCACACTTCGTCACAAGAACAATGTAAAATTTTTTGATTAGTTTTTGCAAATATATGATTATTACACACATAACGTTACTTTAAATTTATAACATTCACCAAATCATTGTATTTTGGACATTTGTATTCTTCAATATTAAAAATTCTATCACTCGTCGTCAACATTTTTAAAAATTGTTTTTCTGTTGAACCACCTTTGTATTATATAGTATACTATAACTAATGTTTTTGGGAAATCAAACAAAATTTATGTTTAATTTAAAATTTTATTTTCAAGCAATAACCACTTGTAAAAAACCCACACTTCGTCACAAGAACAATGTAAAATTTTGTGATTATTTTTTGCAAATATATGATTATTACACACATAACGTTTCTTTAAATTTATAACATTCACCAAATCATTGTATTTTGGACATTTGTATTCTTCAATATTAAAAATTCTATCATTCGTCGTCAACATTTTTAAAAATTGTTTTTCTTTTGAACCACCTTTGTATGCGATCACTTCGTCTTTACACAAATTTCTAATATACCAATTTAATATGCGAATGATGTTCTCTTGTTTGTAGGCACATTTTAATTCTTCGGTCACATCAAAATATGGAATGCCGTGCACGTGTGTTTCACAATAACGAACAGTTTTTTTGTCTTTTGGCGACAAATAATTGAAAGGATAACTTGGCCGAAACAAATAATGATCGATAAACGCATCATTTTTATTGGATAGTTTTACGTCTAGAATAGCCATTTCTCTACATTGAAACTGTTTATGAGGATATGTAATGTAAAATCCGTCCACGTCGATGATGTATCTAATATTTTTTAGATTTTGTGTCATTTTGAACCAAAATGTTAAAAGTATTTACACGTGACTAAAATATGTTTGTTCCAACAAACTTTACATAACAATTCATTCTTCATTACTTCCCATCGTCCCATTTCTTCCTTCTGCTCTTGTCTTCCTGTAATTTAAGTAAACAGAATCACATTCACTAATGATCACTAATGACTGTCATTGTTAAAAAAGTATTTTTTAACTTTTTACTTTCTGCTATTGTCTTTGTATTAAAGGCTAGGAAATGTCCGCGGCGCGGTCTCAATGCGTGTTGGCGAACTTCACATGCCTTCGAAATTTTCTCAGACATGCAGGTTTCCTCACGATGTTTTCCTTCACCGCCGAGCACGTGGTAAATCAGCACTTAAAATTGCAATTAACAATTTAAGTGGTGCCGGCGGGGGTCGAACCCGGGTCGCGTACTGTGAAATTTACAGCTTGCGCTAACCATCTGAGCTACCACGGCTTAATCATATGCACACACAATATTTAAATATAATTTGTTAACACTAAATCATACACACGTAAGAAAATAACAGAAAGAAAAGTAAGTTTGGTAATAGAATAAACACTTAAAATTGCAATTAACAATTTAAGTGGTGCCGGCGTGGGTCGAACCCGGGTCTCGTACTGTAAAATTTACAGCTTGCGCTAACCATCTGAGCTACCACGGCTTCATCATATACACACACAATATTTAAATATAATTTGTTAACACTAAATCATACACACGTAAGAAAATAACAGAAAGAAAAGTAAGTTTGATAATAGAATAAACACTTAAAATTGCAATTAACAATTTAATTGGTGTCGGCGGGGATCGAACCCGCGTCGCGTACTGTAAAATTTACAGCTTGCGCTAACCATCTGAGCTACCATGGCTTAATCATATACACACACAATATTTAAATACAATTTGTTAACACTAAATCATACACACGTAGGAAAATAACAGAAAGAAAAGTAAGTTTGGTAATAGAATAAACACTTAAAATTGCAATTAACAATTTAATTGGTGTCGGCGGGGATCGAACCCGCGTCGCGTACTGTAAAATTTACAGCTTGCGCTAAGCATCTGAGCTACCATGGTTTAATCATATACACACACAATATTTAAATATAATTTGTTAACACTAAATCATACACACGTAAGAAAATAACAGAAAGAAAAGTAAGTTTGGTAATAGAATAAACACTTACATCTATAGCCTTTGATGCCTTGAAGTAACATAAATATAGTATTGATAGATCCACTGCGGTTAAACGACCATACACTAACTCCATGATTGCAGTTGCTTGGTCTTATATAGTACCAGTAAGTAATAATTCTAATCTAAAGAATTTCTACAGTGGAATTGATAATAACTTTATGCGTCAACAAGCTAATCTAACATTCTGTTGTTTATATCGTGTCGTCTTGTTCAGTGTATCGATGACTCAAATACGTACATAAATAATACAAAATAATGCAATTTAATATTTAGAAATCACTATAATTGATCATTCCTATGTTAGTCATTGAGTAGATTGTACTGTAATAATCTACTAATAGCAGTAATATCATGGATACACTACATGTACAACAACATCTGAAAAAGATTCACCCCAGTCTAGAAAATAATGTTTATACATATATAGACTGCCCATGTACACCCACGTACCAGCGTATATACCTAGTCAGGTCATAAGTATTGTCACACAGTAAAAACTTTTCTTTTAGAATGCTGGCCACAAAAAAGTTTATTGAATTCGAATTTCGAATTGTTCATGAAAATAAAACTGTATACTTTTTAGAATTTTACTAATTTTTTAATATGGAGTGGACGTTTAAGGAAGATCGTGTTGCAGTTATTGTGTTGCATCGTTGCGGTTCCGCGCCAATTCAAATTTTTGACATACTGAAAAATTTGAATATAACCAAAAGATTCGTTTATCGTACCATCAAACGATACAATGAAGACTCTAGTGTAGATGACAGGTCAAGAAGTGGTCGCCCTCGGTCTGTTAGGACTCCAGCAGTGATAAAAGCTGTGAAGGCGCGAATTCAAAGAAATCCCAAACGTAAGCAGAAACTGTTGCCCCTTCAGATGGGGTTAAGCAGAACCACGGTGAAAAGGGTGTTAAATGAAAACTTAGGGCTTCGGGCATATCGAAGAAAAACAGGACACCGTTTGAATGCTTGTCTAATGGACCTGAGACTGAAGAGATGCTGCGCTTTGTTGAAGCGGTACGCGGGAAAAAATATCGGGAAATTCTTTTTTCGGATGAAAAAATTTTTACCAACGAAGTCCAACGAGGTCATTTTCCATCCTCGCTCATGGTATGGTTGGGAGTTTCTTATTGGGGCTTAACAGAGGAACATTTTTGTGAGAAAGGTTTAAAAACGAATGCAGTTGTGTATCAAAATACAGTCCTGACGAACCTTGTGTAACCTGTTTCTCATACCATGTTCAATAACAGGCACTGGGTATTCCAACAAGATTCGGCGTCAGCTCATAGAGCGAAGAGCACACAAGACTGGCTGGCGGCGCGTGAAATCGACTTCATCCGACACGAAGACTGGCCCTCCTCCAGTCCAGATTTGAATCCGTTAGATTACAAGATATGGCAACACTTGGAGGAAAAGGCGTGCTCAAAGCCTCATCCCAATTTAGAGTCACTAAAGACATCCTTAATTAAGGCAGCCGCCGATATTGACATGGACCTCGTTCGTGGTGCGATAGACGACTGGCCGCGCAGATTGAAGGCCTGTATTCAAAATCACGGAGGTCATTTTGAATAAACTATAGTGTCATAAGAATCTATGTTTTGTTAAGTTCATTTTGGTATATAACTGGTTACATAATGAATAAACTTGTTTCAATTATTTTATATTAAACATGTAATAGAATTTATGACCTGACTAGGTAATATGCAATTTGGGTACAGATGATAAACCAGGGTCACATTGGGTAGCTTTGTATATCGATACGAATGACGTCGGTCAATATTTTGATTCATACAGACGAGCACCTGTACGATATCATCTAGAGTTTTTAAAAAGAAATTGTAAAAGATGGAACTGGAATGTTGATATGATTCAGAATGAGTGGACTTCAGTTTGTGGCGAATATTGCTTAATGTATTTGCTATATAAGTTTCAGGGATGTTCAATGCATAGTTTTACGAGTATATTTACAGAGAACACATTGTACAACAATATTTTAGTGGATGAGATGTTTCGCTCCTATTTTATAGATAATAAGTAATAAGATTTTGTATTTTATAAATAAAATTTTTAACAAAATTGGGTAATGTGTTTTATCAATGAGTCAGATTAGTGTAGATAGGAACAAAGGAGTATAATACAATAGCACCACGCTGAGGAAGAATAGATAATGACGGTATTGAACGAACAATAGATAAGTAGATAAGATCAATGGAGCGCTAATGACGGTGGAGGCCCGCAGCGGATATCAATTAGATAAGAGTTAATTGATCTGCACATCTCCGGAACCGTGCATCCTACGCAAAAATGGACCGCAGATTCGTGATCGGAGCATGCCAAAACCTTTTTTTTTTTTACTTGTACTACCACTGACTCAGTGCGCCAGAACTGGTACAACGTAACTACTCACGTGCGCAAATCGGCAATTATTAACAATTTTACTGGAGCCCTTCCGGCTTGTTTCAACCCGGGTTGTACGTGTATTGTGCTAAGAACTGTTACCAAGACATTAATTTTATGTAAAACGTGACCCTACTCTAGGATCTACGCTTCTATCATGGAGGCTGCCTTATATATGTAAACGGCAGGTGAACAAATATCCTGATCCAGAACAATCACTTATAGGCCATACAAATGATTGTTCTGTGCGTGATTCGAACCATGACTAACAGCACTGCAGACACCACATCGTCTGTAACTAAATAGCGACAGTAGCCTAATGGCAGGGCGCGGACCGCGAACTCAAAAAGGTCGTGGGTTCGAATCCGCCATTCGACTACTGGCGTGAACCACTCGTAACACAAGCAATTTAAGCTTACCACGAGTGGTTAAGGGGAATACTAGTAATGTATTAAATGCATCTTTAAAAAAAAGTATACACTTGAGCTGCTTTTCAGCTCACACATTTGAGCAAAATCCCCTCTATAAGGAAATCTATGGAGGAAAGAGTTGTGATCCGGTACATTTATAAATATTATTTTTAATATAATGGGTCGGGGAAAAGTTTCTTCGTATTTCATATACAAATTCAGGACATGGTTTTTGTTTTCAAAGTTTAATTACATTTAATTAAAAGGCACCTGCGGGCCTGTCGACTAATAAGGCATATGTAACAAAAATCGTATTCATAATAACCGCTCCCGCTCAAGGAGAAAACAACAGACTCCTATTACAAGATGATGTCTACACGTTTGCTGAGACGCGCTACCCCGTGTCCTGCCATCGAAGTTGCATTATCTGTCGTAAGATACAACCGCACTGCACCGATAATAAAAATCAGTCCAAATAAATCTTAGATATATTCTGTAATAGTAACTTAGCTATCTAAAATCGTAATCTTTATCTTTGTGAATAAATGCTTTGTTGACGACGATTTGAATAACGTACCGTCGTGTAAGTACCTAATTTATTTTAAATTTGGTTTTTCTTAAATATTTGGTCGGCCTACCAAATTTTACCATAGACTCCCTCTTTGTGTGTAGTTTTTTTGTTTTGTAATGTATTTTAATGCCACATTTAAAATGTTATAAATGCAAATAAATCGTACGCTTTTGTTACTAAACTAATGTCGTAGTCAGAAAACGACCTGGTTTCAGCTGTCCAAACAGTGCAAAGACAAAGTGTGTCGAAAAATTAAGGCTTTGACATTATAATCTATTAAATTGTGTGTTTAAATTATTGGTCCCGCGCCTAAGCTCTCTCGGACTGTGTCGGATTGCGATTTGATGATTGAGGGAATAGAGATCGCACCGGTGCTTGCGCATACATTCGGACACTATAATTCTGTACTGTGCTTTTAATATAGAAACTGCAATAAGAATAACGTTTAAAATCTGTAGACCAAATTGGATATTTCTCACTTTTTTCGAATTTCCCTTAGGCCTTACTACCCGCAGGTAGATACTATATATGTGCCATTTCGATAACTTGTTGCCATCTTATAGCTAGTGACATAATTGCTGTAAAAATCATGGGATTTTTGAACAAAAATGAGACAGCTAGTTTTTACAGTCCACTTGATGTTAACCTAACACTACCCAAAGAATTTTGAAGAGACCGAAACAGGTGAAAATCCCAGGGTGCAAGGTTAGGACTACAATATGGTGGATGCATTAACACTTCCCAACCAAGCTCTCTCAAATTTTACTGAGTGGCAAAAATGTGTGTGAACATGATGAAATATCACTCCTTTTCTGTTGATCAATTCCGCCCATATTTTCTCAATTTCTTGCTTGAGTCTCATTAGTTGTTGGCAATAGAGATTCGATTTGATAGTTTTACCCGCGACGGTAAACGCTCATAATAAACGATTCCCTTTCAATCCCACCATACACACAGCATCTTATTGCGTGTTAATGCGGGTTTGGCTACAGTCTGTGGAACTTGTTCTTTGACCATGATCTTTATCGCATGTCAATCTTGCTTCAATTTTTCAAAAATTGCATCGACTATGTATATACAGGGTCATTTTTAATTTACTGAAGACCTTTAGGGAATATATTATTTACATCATAACAACAACATCTGTAAGAAAAAAAATATATTTCTTCAATTTTTATTTTCATACAAAAATAAAAAAATTTTAATTGGAGCTTCTAAACGGTAATAGTTCTAGTTAGCAATAAAAAGCGCGTGGCGAGGGAGGGGTGGAGGGGTGTAGGAGGCGACGATATTCATTTAAACTTGACTTTATTAGTAACCTGTGTCGTCAGTCGCCTTTGATGCGCCCGCGACGCTTGTCTTTTCGTTGTGAGATTATTGTGAACGTTACCTTGTTACGATGGCTTACCGATACTCAAATGGTGAGTATACCGAAATGGTGCGAATTTTAGCAATTTGCAATGATAGATAATGTTATTGAAGCCTGCCGTGAATATTCAAGGCGATTTCCCAACTCACGTGCACCGATCTACGCTACGATGCTAGGCGCTACACAGCGATTGCGAGATTACGGGCAATTCCAGCCTGTATCTATCGATCGTGGTCCTCCACCGCGGCGCACAGTACGTTAGCAGGAAGACATACTGCAGTTTTTTGAAGAAAATCCAGCAGCGAGCACTTATGAAGCAGCTCGACAGTTCAACGTATCACAATATTACGCATGGAATGTCATACACAATAAAGGGAAGTACCCCTTTCACCTGCACCGTGTTCATGACATTAGCGAAGCTGACAAACCTGCGCGAGTTTCATTTTGTAATTGGTTACTAGCTGCTAAACGAGCTAACATTTTATGGACTGATGAAGCAACATTTGGCAGAATAGGGCTATTTAATACGCACAATGAACACTTGTGGTGCTATGAAAATCCACATGAACCAAGACCACATAGCTTTCAACACCGGTTTAGTGTCAATGTGTGGGCAGGCCTTATTAATACAACGTTACTAGGCCCTGTTTTCATAGAAAAATTAAATGGTGAAAGCTATCACAATTTTCTCACCGACACGCTGCCAGAATTGTTAGAGGATTATACCACTTGCAATTCTACGCAATATTTATTATCAACTTGACGGGGCACCGGCGCATTAAGCTCGTCAAGTTAAAGATTATTTTAACAGATACCCTGGACGCTGGATCGGACGTGGCGGGCCTTGTGCATGGCCTCCCAGATCGCCAGATATCACACCAATGGATTTTCATTTGTGGGGGCATATAAATACATTAGTGTATACTGGTCGCACACTCGAAACCCGCGACATGTTGAAAAAAAAATAATTTGGGCATTCGATCAAATCAAAATGAATACTCAACTTTTGTCGGTGTCGGTGAACAGTTAACTTTTAGGTGTCACCTATGCATAGAATGTGGAGGCGATTATTTTGAACGCTATGTGCGCGATACTCACCGCCATCCGCGGACGAGCACCTCTAATTCTAATGTATAAATTTGTATTTTAATATTATTATTATTGAACCCTTTTTACCTAAATATTTTTATTCAATTACTGTTGTAAAATGTGTGTTAATATCTGAATTTAATCATTATAAATATTTTAAATTTTTATTATTTTTTTTCTCGACCTTTGTAGGTTGTGAATTAAAAATTTGATCTAAAAGACGCCTATTGACAAGGTGTCTCAGAGATTTGAAAATCCATATGATCTTTCATCATCATCATCATCATCATTACAGCCCTTCACAAGTCCACTGCTGAACATTGGCCGCCCCCAAGGTATGCCACAAAGCACGGTCCTGAGCCACCTGCATCCTTCGACTTCCTGCATGTCTTACCAGGTCGTCACTCCATTTTGTGGGGGGTTGCCCTACACTACGCCTACCGGTACGAGGCTGCCACTCGAGAACTCTTCTTCCCCAACGGTTGTCGGTTCTTCGAGCTATGTCGTTGGGCTATGTCGGTCACTCTGGTTCTACTGCGGATATCCTCATTTCTAAGTTTATCACGCAGAGAAACTCCGAGCATAGCCCTCTCCATAGCTCGCTGAGCGACTTTGAGCGTCCTCATACCGCCAGCAGTGGACTTTCATAACTTACTCTAAATGTGCATGCCAAGTCTACCATTACATTTAGGTATTTGGTTTTTGTAACTTTTGCGATAGGACTACACAAGCAGTTATTGGTATTATTATTATAGTTATGCCTTTTTATTTCAAAGTTTGTATCGGGTTGAGAACTGCTATAAAATATAGAAAAACAAGTGACATCTTTTTTCGGTTATAATTTTTCTCATATTGCTTTGTCATCCGAATTTCAAGTGTCCAGCTCATTGGGAAGTTAGTTTAAAATATATTAATAAATTCCACCCGGAACGACAGACAGCGCCTGATTTAGAGTTCCGACAGCCACAGGCTAACAATGAATATGCGCCGCCCCTCCCATTAGCCTATTGTGTCTGCGCCTGCCTAGCCCGCGAATATATTTACTAGAGATTTATATTTAACTAGCTTTCCACCGATTCCATCGATGAAATCGCACAGTCATAGTGGACCGTCAAGTATCCAGATGGTGTGGATGTTACCGTGATTTTTGTCCCGATGTGCGTTGGTGGAATTTGGTGGCTGGAATTAATCCGAAATATTTACCCCGTGGAAAATGCGATAGGAAATGCAATGGCATGGAACATTTCTTCGCAGCGTCAGTGAATAGAGCCAATCAGAAAGAACTCAGTCGTCGACGATTCGAGCCACTCCTCGCTGGATACGATTTAGTGGAAGGAGCTGGCACTTGGGTGTCTCGGTCCAGATATGAGAACAGTGCTTCATGTGAGGGCGAACGTGCGCCTTGTAATCGGTGTTAGATGCGCCCTTACCATAGTGTGACCATTACGAAATGTGTTTATTCTCATATGAGTGAGCTCACTTATTCGCAATCAGTGCTCATTTGTGCGCGGTGACAGCCAGATGTTGCACATTGAAATTAACGCGCTGATTTCACCAAAAAAAAAAAACTCCCAGAATGCCGTTGTGTGCCTTTAGAATGTACAATAATAATTCTAGAAACGCAAATAAAGGCCAAGGTGTAACATTTCACTCGTAAGTATGTATATTTTAATAAAAATTGAATTTACTTTATTCTGATGTCAGAAAATACCACGAAATAATTACGGGCAAACGGAAACTGTGCGACAGAGAAAGTAGTATACACAATTTCCGTAAAATAATAAGAGATGACACTATTGTCTCGGTACTCTTCTAATAACCAATTTAGTTAGATACTCGGATGTACCAAGGAAGCGGTTTACAAAGGGATCATCTATAAATAGACATAAACAGACGGAAATGCCGTGGTAAACAGAGAAAGTAGTAGACACAATTTACGTAAGATAAAAAGAGATGACACTGACCGTATTGCGCACGCATTAGTGTGCGCGCGTCAGCGTCTTGTAAATGGTAAACGCACACATTCAAAAATAATGTAACAGTTTTTCAAGGTGAAGGCGCGTCTATATCTTTGGTGCCGAAATGAAATACTGTCCAACTCTGCTGAGCACGCCATGCTTTTTAGGGGCCAATTTAGTCTTCCTTTCCGTCGTCATTCGATATGTTGCTGCCCTGAAATTGAGGAGATACAACAAAGTAGTTCTTTATAGCGGTAAACCTGTGTCTTCTGAAGTTTAAACTGGACTAGATTCTTTCCCAATCCGAGGTTATGTTTATTAAAGACTCGACTTTAGATACAAGTTTGTAAAGTATAGATAGCTGACAGAAATTTCTTTGGACAGTCTTGGCAAAACACCTTAATAAAATTAGTCTATGTCTAGTCAGTCAACGGAAGAAGAAGTGTACCAAATGATTAAAAGTCTTATTTTTATAATCTATTTGTTTGATTTGTATAAAATAAAGAAAGAGCAATAAGTAAAATACTAGCGGTACTTTGTTATTTATTGACAATGTTATACTTACCAAATTTTATTCTGTACATAAATGGTGCTTGCAAATGCAAGCTAAGCGCCCCCTCGATCCTAGTGTCCAAGTCTCCAGCTTTGTAAGCCTGGGTAAATCAGGCTCGGACGACAGACCTAAAAGATATGTAGATAGTACCTATGTTTTAGATTGGCTAGTGATCGGAGATTTAGATTCATCCATCTATCCAATTTTAGCAAGACCTTTTTCTGTAGTACTGTGTACAGAATCTCATGTTTTACCGGTGAAAACTACAACAGTATTGTTCGCACAAAAAGTATGCACCTATGATCAAGTTCAATATTACAAAGGTTGTCAATATATCATTAGGTTGATCAAAAAGTTTTTGGAAACGCAATGTAACTCTCTCTGTGTTTTGCACGTTGCGTTGGTTAATTCCCTTGGAAAAAAGGCCCTGGGACTTGGAAAAGACTATCGTACGATAATCTGCGCGGACTTATAGCATAATTGAGTCCTTTGGATAAAACCTTAATTGTTGCATCATCCAGTGTTTGTTTTGACAGATTATAGAACGCGATTAATCTATGATCTGTGTTTGTCAATGGTTGCTTTTGGTTCTGGCATTGATTCGGATGTTTGACATTTGATTTGGCCGTTAATTTTTGATATTTTTCTATATGTTTGTTTTTGCATTCGTTATATTTACTAATTTCGCGTTTATTTAATGTTTCCATGCAAAAATTATAATCAAACGTCGTTAAAAATTTCTTTAATTCACTGGATGATGTGTCTATGGATTTATTGATGTCATATAGATCGGAGCGTTTTTGTTGGATTACAGTCGAGCGTGTACCTGCTGTACTGCCATATGTTAGAGGAGTCATTGACAAGATTGGCTACATCTTGAAGCGCGCTTCCATCAAAACATACTTCAAGCCGCCGAAGAAGATTGGTCAGTTTTTACCATCAGTCAAGTGTAACGTCCCTCTGCAAGATGCAGGAGTGTACAAGCTTGATTGTGAATGTGGTCTCTCCTACATAGGACAAACTAAAAGATCAATTAAAACCCGCGTCAAAGAACATACAGCTGATGTGAAGAATCGACGCTCTTTGAAGTCTGCAGTCTGTGAACATGTACAGGATCGCCCCCGTCACTACATCAGATTTGGTAGACCACAAATCCTCGCTAAAGAACACCGATTCCTTCCAAGGATGATTCGCGAGGCTATTGAAATCAAAAAACATCCTAATTTCAATAGAGAAGATGGCTGGGTGCTACTATCTGCTTGGGATCCTATAATAAATAAAATTAAATCCCAACCCAAGCATACAACTGCAAGACTTCATGATACCATAAGTTTATACTGTGTAGATCGGAACAAAAGTTAAATTTTAATCTATGGTAACCGCGGTTAACTATGACATCTGGACGTTGAACATCTCAGTCCTTCCCGTGACCATGGGTGCTGTAAAGCTCTCGAAACGTCGGGTATTAAAAAGTTAAATATACGCGATAAATTCCGTAAAAACTAGTATTATTTCAATGAAAATAGGTAGTTTTGTGAACTTACGCATGAAATGACACATTTTTGTCTTTAACTTTTGGGGTATAATTTGTACACCGTCTGAAAACACACGACGGCATGTTTTCTTTGTTTTGCACAGGTTTACACATACGAATCACGATATGATAAATTAAAAACAAACGTAGCGTCGCGCGACAGGTTGGTGCGTGACTAAGCGCGATGTGGCCAATTGGCTTCATTTCATCTTGCCATTTTAGAGTGCGGACAACGTATCTATAAGTTTGTACATCATTGGTCTTTACTTTTCCTGCAGACGCTGATACCTTGAATCTCTTCGCTCTCATAGGTAAAACGGTATTTTTCACACTTTGCTTTGGTTTTTTGTCTCCGGGTCAAATGGCGTACCCATATTTTATCTACGGTTACGAAACGAGTGCAAGAAAAATTTGGATCTTCTTCAATTATTACTCAATTTGGCTTTGAAATATAAACTCTTGGTTTCTTTTGGGTGTCTGTTAACATTCAAGGAATCCAGCGCACGGCCACCTTTTTGAACTTAAAGGCATGATTTAAAATAAACTTAATTAGCCCGAACCAAAGCTTAAGAATCTCAGTAAACGAATACCCTCGCATTTTTGCGGCCAATGGAAGGCGCGCCCCGATTAAGTGGAGGCGGCCGAGGAGGTAAAAGGACGTGCGCCGCCGCCGCTCGTCCAGTTGCAACGCAGTGTCACCGTCCTCGAGGCCTGTTAAATAACAGATGGTCACACGTCGATCTACTTTAACAATTTCTTTCATATTTTTAATGTTTTCTTGCGTAGCGGCCGTTGTCGGCCGCCCCGAGCGGCTTCGTCATTGCAGGCGGTTCTGCCGCGTTTAAATTCAGCGCATCAGTATGCCCCTGTAAAAGAAGACGGCGTATTGTCTGCCAAAAGAGACTGCAGTACAAAAACATTTTGTAGAATATATAATAAATTATATATTAAAGAATATTTAATAACCTCACGAACTTTGAGTTTCTCCATTTTGCTTACAAATCAAATTCACGCCAAATGTGAAGTTTAAAAAAAATTGGGCATAGTTTTTAATTTAGTTGTTTCTGGCCTTGGCTACTAAATAATTTAAATTTCTAAAAAAAAGAAACACATTTCTGTAACTCATTGATAAGTGTTCTATTCGCAAAATTTATTGATTTATATCTAAAAACAGAGTTGGACCAACACCATAACTTATATAAGCCTCTCCACTGCCATATTTTCTAATTTTTACACGTTGTTTGTGACTGGATGTAGCTTACAATGAATTAAAGTGCAGCTCCTCTTATTCCTAAGTTTTCTAGCGTACGCATAAGTAGTTACGTTGTACCAGTTCTGGCGCACTTGTAGAAAGGTTGTACCAGTTCTGGCGCACTGAGTCACAAGTACGACTTTTAAAAATGTTGACGACGAATGATAGAATTTTTAATATTGAAGAATACAAATGTCCAAAATACAATGATTTGGTAAATGCCATAAATTTAAACAAACGTTATGTGTGTAATAATCATATATTTGCAAAAAATAACCACAAAATTTTACATTGTTCTTGTGACGAAGTCTGGGTTTTTTACAAGTGGTTATTACTTGAAAATAAAATTTTAAATTATACATAAATTTTGTTTGATTTCCCAAAAACATTAGTTATAGTATACTATATAATACAAAATTGGTTCAACAGAAAAACAATTTTTAAAAATGTTGACGACGAATGATAGAATTTTTAATATTGAAGAATACAAATTTCCAAAATACAATGATTTGGTAAATGTCATAAATTTAAACAAACGTTATGTGTGTAATAATCATATATTTGCAAAAAATAATCACAAAATTTTACATTGTTCTGGTGACGAAGTGTGGGTTTTTTACAAGTGGTTATTACTTGAAAATAAAATTTTAAAATAATCATAAATTTTGTTTGATTTCCCAAAAACATTAGTTATAGTATACTATATAATACAAAATTGGTTCAACAGAAAAACAATTTTTAAAAATGTTGACGACGAATGATAGAATTTTTAATATTGAAGAATACAAATGTCCAAAATACAATGATTTGGTAAATGTCATAAATTTAAACAAACGTTATGTGTGTAATAATCATATATTTGCAAAAAATAATCACAAAATTTTACATTGTTCTTGTGACGAAGTGTGGGTTTTTACAAGTGGTTATTGCTTGAAAATGAAATTTTAAATTAATCATAAATTTTGTTTAAATTGTTTACACCAACACTTTCATTTTTTATTTTTCACCTTAGAACTTTAGACGTGTAATGTTTCACTTTATACATCCATGTACTGCTATTGTGGCAGGACCAAGTGTATGTGGGAAGTCAAATTTTGTAACAAATTTCGTAAAAACTATCTATATTTTTGGGAAATCAAACAAAATTTATGATTAATTTAAAATTTTATTTTCAAGTAATAACCACTTGTAAAAAACCCACACTTCGTCACAAGAACAATGTAAAATTTTGTGATTATTTTTTGCAAATATATGATTATTACACACATAACGTTTGTTTAAATTTATGAAATTTACCAAATCATTGTATTTTGGAAATTTGTATTCTTTAATATTAAAAATTCTATCATTCGTCGTCAACATTTTTAAAAATTGTTTTTCTGTTGAACCAATTTTGTATTATATAGTATACTATAACTAATGTTTTTGGGAAATCAAACAAAATTTATGATTATTTTAAAATTTTATTTTCAAGTAATAACCACTTGTAAAAAACCCACACTTCGTCACAAGAAGAATGTAAAATTTTGTGATTATTTTTGCAAATATATGATTATTACACACATAACGTTTATTTAAATTTATGACATTTACCAAATCATTGTAATTTGGACATTTGTATTCTTTAATATTAAAAATTCTATCATTCGTCGTCAACATTTTTAAAAATTGTTTTTCTGTTGAACCAATTTTGTATTATATAGTATACTATAACTAATGTTTTTGGGAAATCAAACAAAATTTATGTTTAATTTAAAATTTTATTTTCAAGTAATAACCACTTGTAAAAAACCCAGACTTCGTCACAAGAACAATGTAAAATTTTGTGTTTATTTTTTGCAAATATATGATTATTACACACATAACGTTTGTTTAAATTTATGGCATTTACCAAATCATTGTATTTTGGACATTTGTATTCTTCAATATTAAAAATTCTATCATTCGTCGTCAACATTTTTAAAAATTGTTTTTCTGTTGAACCTATTTTGTATTATATAGTATACTATAACTAATGTTTTTGGGAAATCAAAGAAAATTTATGATTAATTTAAAATTTTATTTTCAAGCAATAAACACTTGTAAAGAAACCCACACATCGTCACAAGAACAATGTAAAATTTTGTGATTATTTTTTGCAAATATATGATTATTACACACATAACGTTTGTTTAAATTTATGACATTTACCAAATCATTGTGTTTTGGACATTTGTATTCTTCAATATTAAAAATTCTATCATTCGTCGTCAACATTTTTAAAAATTGTTTTTCTGTTGAACCAATTTTGTATTATATAGTATACTGTAACTAATGTTTTTGGGAAATCAAACAAAATTTATAATTAATTTAAAATTTTATTTTCAAGTAATAACCACTTGTAAAAACCCACACTTCGTCACAAGAACAATGTAAAATTTTGTGATTATTTTTTGCAAATATATGATTATTACACACATAACGTTTGTTTAAATTTATGACATTTACCAAATCATTGTATTTTGGAAATATGTATTCTTTAATATTAAAAATTCTATCATTCGTCGTCAACATTTTTAAAAATTGTTTTTCTGTTGAACCAATTTTGTATTATATAGTATACTATAACTAATGTTTTTGGGAAATCGAACAAAATTTATGATTATTTTAAAATTTTATTTTCAAGTAATAACCACTTGTAAAAAACCCACACTTCGTCACAAGAAGAATGTAAAATTTTGTGATTATTTTTGCAAATATATGATAATTACACACATAACGTTTATTTAAATTTATGACATTTACCAAATCACTGTAATTTGGACATTTGTATTCTTTAATATTAAAGATTCTATCATTCGTCGTCAACATTTTTAAAAATTGTTTTTCTGTTGAACCAATTTTGTATTATAAAGTATACTATAACTAATGTTTTTGGGAAATCAAACAAAATTTATGTTTAATTTAAAATTTTATTTTCAAGTAATAACCACTTGTAAAAAACCCAGACTTCGTCACAAGAACAATGTAAAATTTTGTGTTTATTTTTTGCAAATATATGATTATTACACACATAACGTTTGTTTAAATTTATGGCATTTACCAAATCATTGTATTTTGGACATTTGTATTCTTCAATATTAAAAATTCTATCATTCGTCGTCAACATTTTTAAAAATTGTTTTTCTGTTGAACCTATTTTGTATTATATAGTATACTATAACTAATGTTTTTGGGAAATCAAAGAAAATTTATGATTAATTTAAAATTTTATTTTCAAGCAATAAACACTTGTAAAGAAATTCACACTTCGTCACAAGAACAATGTAAAATTTTGTGATTATTTTTTGCAAATATATGATTATTACACACATAACGTTTGTTTAAATTTATGACATTTACCAAATCATTGTATTTTGGACATTTGTATTCTTCAATATTAAAAATTCTATCATTCGTCGTCAACATTTTTAAAAATTGTTTTTCTGTTGAACCAATTTTGTATTATATAGTATACTATAACTAATGTTTTTGGGAAATCAAACAAAATTTATAATTATTTTAAAATTTTATTTTCAAGTAATAACCACTTGTAAAAAACCCACACTTCGTCACAAGAAGAATGTAAAATTTTGTGATTATTTTTTGCAAATATATGATTATTACACACATAACGTTTGTTTAAATTTATGACATTTACCAAATCATTGTATTTTGGAAATTTGTATTCTTCAATATTAAAAATTCTATCATTCGTCAACATTTTTAAAAATTGTTTTTCTGTTGAACCAATTTTGTATTATATAGTATACTATAACTAATGTTTTTGGGAAATCAAAGAAAATTTATGATTAATTTAAAATTTTATTTTCAAGCAATAAACACTTGTAAAGAAACCCACACTTCGTCACAAGAACAATGTAAAATTTTGTGATTATTTTTTGCAAATATATGATTATTACACACATAACGTTTGTTTAAATTTATGACATTTACCAAATCTTTGTATTTTGGACATTTGTATTCTTCAATATTAAAAATTCTATCATTCGTCGTCAACATTTTTAAAAATTGTTTTTCTGTTGAACCAATTTTGTATTATATAGTATACTATAACTAATGTTTTTGGGAAATCAAACAAAATTTATGATTAATTTAAAATTTTATTTTCAAGTAATAACCATTTGTAAAAAACCCACACTTCGTCACAATAAGAATGTAAAATTTTGTGATTATTTTTTGCAAATATATGATTATTACACACATAACGTTTGTTTAAATTTATGACATTTACCAAATCATTGTATTTTGGAAATTTGTATTCTTCAATATTAAAAATTCTATCATTCGTCGTCAACATTTTTAAAAATTGTTTTTCTGTTGAACCAATTTTGTATTATATAGTATACTATAACTAATGTTTTTGGGAAATCAAAGAAAATTTATGATTAATTTAAAATTTTATTTTCAAGCAATAAACACTTGTAAAGAAACCCACACTTCGTCACAAGAACAATGTAAAATTTTGTGATTATTTTTTGCAAATATATGATTATTACACACATAACGTTTGTTTAAATTTATGACATTTACCAAATCTTTGTATTTTGGACATTTGTATTCTTCAATATTAAAAATTCTATCATTCGTCGTCAACATTTTTAAAAATTGTTTTTCTGTTGAACCAATTTTGTATTATATAGTATACTATAACTAATGTTTTTGGGAAATCAAACAAAATTTATAATTATTTTAAAATTTTATTTTCAAGTAATAACCACTTGTAAAAAACCCACACTTCGTCACAAGAAGAATGTAAAATTTTGTGATTATTTTTTGCAAATATATGATTATTACACACATAACGTTTGTTTAAATTTATGACATTTACCAAATCATTGTATTTTGGAAATTTGTATTCTTCAATATTAAAAATTCTATCATTCGTCGTCAACATTTTTAAAAATTGTTTTCTGTTGAACCAATTTTGTATTATATAGTATACTATAACTAATGTTTTTGGGAAATCAAACAAAATTTATGATTAATTTAAAATTTTATTTTCAAGTAATAACCATTTGTAAAAAACCCACACTTCGTCACAATAAGAATGTAAAATTTTGTGATTATTTTTTGCAAATATATGATTATTACACACATAACGTTTGTTTAAATTTATGACATTTACCAAATCATTGTATTTTGGAAATTTGTATTCTTCAATATTAAAAATTCTATCATTCGTCGTCAACATTTTTAAAAATTGTTTTTCTGTTGAACCAATTTTGTATTATATAGTATACTATAACTAATGTTTTTGGGAAATCAAACAAAATTTATGATTATTTTAAAATTTTATTTTCAAGTAATAACCACTTGTAAAAAACCCACACTTCGTCACAAGAAGAATGTAAAATTTTGTGATTATTTTTGCAAATATATGATTATTACACACATAACGTTTATTTAAATTTATGACATTTACCAAATCATTGTAATTTGGACATTTGTATTCTTTAATATTAAAAATTCTATCATTCGTCGTCAACATTTTTAAAAATTGTTTTTCTGTTGAACCAATTTTGTATTATATAGTATACTATAACTAATGTTTTTGGGAAATCAAACAAAATTTATGTTTAATTTAAAATTTTATTTTCAAGTAATAACCACTTGAAAAAAACCCAGACTTCGTCACAAGAACAATGTAAAATTTTGTGTTTATTTTTTGCAAATATATGATTATTACACACATAACGTTTGTTTAAATTTATGGCATTTACCAAATCATTGTATTTTGGACATTTGTATTCTTCAATATTAAAAATTCTATCATTCGTCGTCAACATTTTTAAAAATTGTTTTTCTGTTGAACCAATTTTGTATTATATAGTATACTATAACTAATGTTTTTGGGAAATCAAACAAAATTTATGATTAATTTAAAATTTTATTTTCAAGTAATAACCACTTGTAAAAAACCCACACTTCGTCACAAGAAGAATGTAAAATTTTGTGATTATTTTTTGCAAATATATGATTATTACACACATAACGTTTGTTTAAATTTATGACATTTACCAAATCATTGTATTTTGGAAATTTGTATTCTTCAATATTAAAAATTCTATCATTCGTCGTCAACATTTTTAAAAATTGTTTTTCTGTTGAACCAATTTTGTATTATATAGTATACTATAACTAATGTTTTTGGGAAATCAAATAAAATTTATGATTATTTTAAAATTTTATTTTCAAGTAATAACCACTTGTAAAAAACCCACACTTCGTCACAAGAAGAATGTAAAATTTTGTGATTATTTTTGCAAATAAATGATTATTACACACATAACGTTTATTTAAATTTATGACATTTACCAAATCATTGTAATTTGGACATTTGTATTCTTTAATATTAAAAATTCTATCATTCGTCGTCAACATTTTTAAAAATTGTTTTTCTGTTGAACCAATTTTGTATTATATAGTATACTATAACTAATGTTTTTGGGAAATCAAACAAAATTTATGTTTAATTTAAAATTTTATTTTCAAGTAATAACCACTTGTAAAAAACCCAGACTTCGTCACAAGAACAATGTAAAATTTTTTGTTTATTTTTTGCAAATATATGATTATTACACACATAACGTTTGTTTAAATTTATGACATTTACCAAATCATTGTATTTTGGAAATTTGTATTCTTCAATATTAAAAATTCTATCATTCGTCGTCAACATTTTTAAAAATTGTTTTTCTGTTGAACCAATTTTGTATTATATAGTATACTATAACTAATGTTTTTGGGAAATCAAACAAAATTTATGATTAATTTAAAACTTTATTTTCAAGTAATAACCACTTGTAAAAAACCCACACTTCGTCACAAGAACAATGTAAAATTTTGTGGTTATTTTTTGCAAATATATGATTATTACACACATAACGTTTGTTTAAATTTATGACATTTACCAAATCATTGTATTTTGGACATTTGTATTCTTCAGTATTAAAATTCTATCATTCGTCGTCAACATTTTTAAAAATTGTTTTTCTGTTGAACCAATTTTGTATTATATAGTATACTATAACTAATGTTTTTGGGAAATCAAACAAAATTTATGTTTAATTTAAAATTTTATTTTCAAGTACTAACCACTTGTAAAAAACCCACACTTCGTCACAAGAACAATGTAAAATTTTGTGATTATTTTTTGCAAATATATGATTATTACACACATAACGTTTGTTTAAATTTATGACATTTACCAAATCATTGTATTTTGGAAATTTGTATTCTTTAATATTAAAAATTCTATCATTCGTCGTCAACATTTTTAAAAATTGTTTTTCTGTTGAACCAATTTTGTATTATATAGTATACTATAACTAATGTTTTTGGGAAATCAAACAAAATTTATGATTATTTTAAAATTTTATTTTCAAGTAATAACCACTTGTAAAAAACCCACACTTCGTCACAAGAAGAATGTAAAATTTTGTGATTATTTTTGCAAATATATGATTATTACACACATAACGTTTATTTAAATTTATGACATTTACCAAATCATTGTAATTTGGACATTTGTATTCTTTAATATTAAAAATTCTATCATTCGTCGTCAACATTTTTAAAAATTGTTTTTCTGTTGAACCAATTTTGTATTATATAGTATACTATAACTAATGTTTTTGGGAAATCAAAGAAAATTTATGATTAATTTAAAATTTTATTTTCAAGCAATAAACACTTGTAAAGAAACCCACACTTCGTCACAAGAACAATGTAAAATTTTGTGATTATTTTTTGCAAATATATGATTATTACACACATAACGTTTGTTTAAATTTATGATATTTACCAAATCTTTGTATTTTGGACATTTGTATTCTTCAATATTAAAAATTCTATCATTCGTCGTCAACATTTTTAAAAATTGTTTTTCTGTTTAACCAATTTTGTATTATATAGTATACTATAACTAATGTTTTTGGGAAATCAAACAAAATTTATAATTAATTTAAAATTTTATTTTCAAGTAATAACCACTTGTAAAAAAACCCACACTTCGTCACAAGAAGAATGTAAAATTTTGTGATTATTTTTTGCAAATATATGATTATTACACACATAACGTTTGTTTAAATTTATGACATTTACCAAATCATTGTATTTTGGAAATTTGTATTCTTCAATATTAAAAATTCTATCATTCGTCGTCAACATTTTTAAAAATTGTTTTTCTGTTGAACCAATTTTGTATTATATAGTATACTATAACTAATGTTTTTGGGAAATCAAACAAAATTTATGATTAATTTAAAATTTTATTTTCAAGTAATAACCACTTGTAAAAAACCCACACTTCGTCACAATAAGAATGTAAAATTTTGTGATTATTTTTTGCAAATATATGATTATTACACACATAACGTTTGTTTAAATTTATGACATTTACCAAATCATTGTATTTTGGAAATTTGTATTCTTCAATATTAAAAATTCTATCATTCGTCGTCAACATTTTTAAAAATTGTTTTTCTGTTGAACCAATTTTGTATTATATAGTATACTATAACTAATGTTTTTGGGAAATCAAACAAAATTTATGATTATTTTAAAATTTTATTTTCAAGTAATAACCACTTGTAAAAAACCCACACTTCGTCACAAGAAGAATGTAAAATTTTGTGATTATTTTTGCAAATATATGATTATTACACACATAACGTTTATTTAAATTTATGACATTTACCAAATCATTGTAATTTGGACATTTGTATTCTTTAATATTAAAAATTCTATCATTCGTCGTCAACATTTTTAAAAATTGTTTTTCTGTTGAACCAATTTTGTATTATATAGTATACTATAACTAATGTTTTTGGGAAATCAAACAAAATTTATGTTTAATTTAAAATTTTATTTTCAAGTAATAACCACTTGTAAAAAACCCAGACTTCGTCACAAGAACAATGTAAAATTTTGTGTTTATTTTTTGCAAATATATGATTATTACCCACATAACGTTTGTTTAAATTTATGGCATTTACCAAATCATTGTATTTTGGACATTTGTATTCTTCAATATTAAAAATTCTATCATTCGTCGTCAACATTTTTAAAAATTGTTTTTCTGTTGAACCAATTTTGTATTATATAGTATACTATAACTAATGTTTTTGGGAAATCAAACAAAATTTACGATTAATTTAAAATTTTATTTTCAAGTAATAACCACTTGTAAAAAACCCACACTTCGTCACAAGAAGAATGTAAAATTTTGTGATTATTTTTTGCAAATATATGATTATTACACACATAACGTTTGTTTAAATTTATGACATTTACCAAATCATTGTATTTTGGAAATTTGTATTCTTCAATATTAAAAATTCTATCATTCGTCGTCAACATTTTTAAAAATTGTTTTTCTGTTGAACCAATTTTGTATTATATAGTATACTATAACTAATGTTTTTGGGAAATCAAACAAAATTTATGATTATTTTAAAATTTTATTTTCAAGTAATAACCACTTGTAAAAAACCCACACTTCGTCACAAGAAGAATGTAAAATTTTGTGATTATTTTTGCAAATATATGATTATTACACACATAACGTTTGTTTAAATTTATGACATTTACCAAATCATTGTATTTTGGAAATTTGTATTCTTCAATATTAAAAATTCTATCATTCGTCGTCAACATTTTTAAAAATTGTTTTTCTGTTGAACCAATTTTGTATTATATAGTATACTATAACTAATGTTTTTGGGAAATCAAACAAAATTTATGATTAATTTAAAACTTTATTTTCAAGTAATAACCACTTGTAAAAAACCCACACTTCGTCACAAGAACAATGTAAAATTTTGTGGTTATTTTTTGCAAATATATGATTATTACACACATAACGTTTGTTTAAATTTATGGCATTTACCAAATCATTGTATTTTGGACATTTGTATTCTTCAATATTAAAAATTCTATCATTCGTCGTCAACATTTTTAAAAATTGTTTTTCTGTTGAACCTATTTTGTATTATATAGTATACTATAACTAATGTTTTTGGGAAATCAAAGAAAATTTATGATTAATTTAAAATTTTATTTTCAAGCAATAAACACTTGTAAAGAAACCCACACATCGTCACAAGAACAATGTAAAATTTTGTGATTATTTTTTGCAAATATATGATTATTACACACATAACGTTTGTTTAAATTTATGGCATTTACCAAATCATTGTATTTTGGACATTTGTATTCTTCAATATTAAAAATTCTATCATTCGTCGTCAACATTTTTAAAAATTGTTTTTCTGTTGAACCAATTTTGTATTATATAGTATACTATAACTAATGTTTTTGGGAAATCAAACAAAATTTATGATTAATTTAAAATTTTATTTTCAAGTAATAACCACTTGTAAAAAACCCACACTTCGTCACAAGAAGAATGTAAAATTTTGTGATTATTTTTTGCAAATATATGATTATTACACACATAACGTTTGTTTAAATTTATGACATTTACCAAATCATTGTATTTTGGAAATTTGTATTCTTCAATATTAAAAATTCTATCATTCGTCGTCAACATTTTTAAAAATTGTTTTTCTGTTGAACCAATTTTGTATTATATAGTATACTATAACTAATGTTTTTGGGAAATCAAATAAAATTTATGATTATTTCAAAATTTTATTTTCAAGTAATAACCACTTGTAAAAAACCCACACTTCGTCACAAGAAGAATGTAAAATTTTGTGATTATTTTTGCAAATAAATGATTATTACACACATAACGTTTATTTAAATTTATGACATTTACCAAATCATTGTAATTTGGACATTTGTATTCTTTAATATTAAAAATTCTATCATTCGTCGTCAACATTTTTAAAAATTGTTTTTCTGTTGAACCAATTTTGTATTATATAGTATACTATAACTAATGTTTTTGGGAAATCAAACAAAATTTATGTTTAATTTAAAATTTTATTTTCAAGTAATAACCACTTGTAAAAAACCCAGACTTCGTCACAAGAACAATGTAAAATTTTTTGTTTATTTTTTGCAAATATATGATTATTACACACATAACGTTTGTTTAAATTTATGACATTTACCAAATCATTGTATTTTGGAAATTTGTATTCTTCAATATTAAAAATTCTATCATTCGTCGTCAACATTTTTAAAAATTGTTTTTCTGTTGAACCAATTTTGTATTATACATATAGTATACTATAACTAATGTTTTTGGGAAATCAAACAAAATTTATGATTAATTTAAAACTTTATTTTCAAGTAATAACCACTTGTAAAAAACCCACACTTCGTCACAAGAACAATGTAAAATTTTGTGGTTATTTTTTGCAAATATATGATTATTACACACATAACGTTTGTTTAAATTTATGACATTTACCAAATCATTGTATTTTGGACATTTGTATTCTTCAGTATTAAAATTCTATCATTCGTCGTCAACATTTTTAAAAATTGTTTTTCTGTTGAACCAATTTTGTATTATATAGTATACTATAACTAATGTTTTTGGGAAATCAAACAAAATTTATGTTTAATTTAAAATTTTATTTTCAAGTACTAACCACTTGTAAAAAACCCACACTTCGTCACAAGAACAATGTAAAATTTTGTGATTATTTTTTGCAAATATATGATTATTACACACATAACGTTTGTTTAAATTTATGACATTTACCAAATCATTGTATTTTGGAAATTTGTATTCTTTAATATTAAAAATTCTATCATTCGTCGTCAACATTTTTAAAAATTGTTTTTCTGTTGAACCAATTTTGTATTATATAGTATACTATAACTAATGTTTTTGGGAAATCAAACAAAATTTATGATTATTTTAAAATTTTATTTTCAAGTAATAACCACTTGTAAAAAACCCACACTTCGTCACAAGAAGAATGTAAAATTTTGTGATTATTTTTGCAAATATATGATTATTACACACATAACGTTTATTTAAATTTATGACATTTACCAAATCATTGTAATTTGGACATTTGTATTCTTTAATATTAAAAATTCTATCATTCGTCGTCAACATTTTTAAAAATTGTTTTTCTGTTGAACCAATTTTGTATTATATAGTATACTATAACTAATGTTTTTGGGAAATCAAACAAAATTTATGTTTAATTTAAAATTTTATTTTCAAGTAATAACCACTTGTAAAAAACCCAGACTTCGTCACAAGAACAATGTAAAATTTTGTGTTTATTTTTTGCAAATATACGATTATTACCCACATAACGTTTGTTTAAATTTATGGCATTTACCAAATCATTGTATTTTGGACGTTTGTATTCTTCAATATTAAAAATTCTATCATTCGTCGTCAACATTTTTAAAAATTGTTTTTCTGTTGAACCAATTTTGTATTATATAGTATACTATAACTAATGTTTTTGGGAAATCAAACAAAATTTATGATTAATTTAAAATTTTATTTTCAAGTAATAACCACTTGTAAAAAACCCACACTTCGTCACAAGAAGAATGTAAAATTTTGTGATTATTTTTTGCAAATATATGATTATTACACACATAACGTTTGTTTAAATTTATGACATTTACCAAATCATTGTATTTTGGAAATTTGTATTCTTCAATATTAAAAATTCTATCATTCGTCGTCAACATTTTTAAAAATTGTTTTTCTGTTGAACCAATTTTGTATTATATAGTATACTATAACTAATGTTTTTGGGAAATCAAACAAAATTTATGATTATTTTAAAATTTTATTTTCAAGTAATAACCACTTGTAAAAAACCCACACTTCGTCACAAGAAGAATGTAAAATTTTGTGATTATTTTTGCAAATATATGATTATTACACACATAACGTTTGTTTAAATTTATGACATTTACCAAATCATTGTATTTTGGAAATTTGTATTCTTCAATATTAAAAATTCTATCATTCGTCGTCAACATTTTTAAAAATTGTTTTTCTGTTGAACCAATTTTGTATTATATAGTATACTATAACTAATGTTTTTGGGAAATCAAACAAAATTTATGATTAATTTAAAACTTTATTTTCAAGTAATAACCACTTGTAAAAAACCCACACTTCGTCACAAGAACAATGTAAAATTTTGTGGTTATTTTTTGCAAATATATGATTATTACACACATAACGTTTGTTTAAATTTATGGCATTTACCAAATCATTGTATTTTGGACATTTGTATTCTTCAATATTAAAAATTCTATCATTCGTCGTCAACATTTTTAAAAATTGTTTTTCTGTTGAACCTATTTTGTATTATATAGTATACTATAACTAATGTTTTTGGGAAATCAAAGAAAATTTATGATTAATTTAAAATTTTATTTTCAAGCAATAAACACTTGTAAAGAAACCCACACATCGTCACAAGAACAATGTAAAATTTTGTGATTATTTTTTGCAAATATATGATTATTACACACATAACGTTTGTTTAAATTTATGACATTTACCAAATCATTGTGTTTTGGACATTTGTATTCTTCAATATTAAAAATTCTATCATTCGTCGTCAACATTTTTAAAAATTGTTTTTCTGTTGAACCAATTTTGTATTATATAGTATACTGTAACTAATGTTTTTGGGAAATCAAACAAAATTTATAATTAATTTAAAATTTTATTTTCAAGTAATAACCACTTGTAAAAACCCACACTTCGTCACAAGAACAATGTAAAATTTTGTGATTATTTTTTGCAAATATATGATTATTACACACATAACGTTTGTTTAAATTTATGACATTTACCAAATCATTGTATTTTGGAAATATGTATTCTTTAATATTAAAAATTCTATCATTCGTCGTCAACATTTTTAAAAATTGTTTTTCTGTTGAACCAATTTTGTATTATATAGTATACTATAACTAATGTTTTTGGGAAATCGAACAAAATTTATGATTATTTTAAAATTTTATTTTCAAGTAATAACCACTTGTAAAAAACCCACACTTCGTCACAAGAAGAATGTAAAATTTTGTGATTATTTTTGCAAATATATGATAATTACACACATAACGTTTATTTAAATTTATGACATTTACCAAATCACTGTAATTTGGACATTTGTATTCTTTAATATTAAAGATTCTATCATTCGTCGTCAACATTTTTAAAAATTGTTTTTCTGTTGAACCAATTTTGTATTATATAGTATACTATAACTAATGTTTTTGGGAAATCAAACAAAATTTATGTTTAATTTAAAATTTTATTTTCAAGTAATAACCACTTGTAAAAAACCCAGACTTCGTCACAAGAACAATGTAAAATTTTGTGTTTATTTTTTGCAAATATATGATTATTACACACATAACGTTTGTTTAAATTTATGGCATTTACCAAATCATTGTATTTTGAACATTTGTATTCTTCAATATTAAAAATTCTATCATTCGTCGTCAACATTTTTAAAAATTGTTTTTCTGTTGAACCTATTTTGTATTATATAGTATACTATAACTAATGTTTTTGGGAAATCAAAGAAAATTTATGATTAATTTAAAATTTTATTTTCAAGCAATAAACACTTGTAAAGAAATTCACACTTCGTCACAAGAACAATGTAAAATTTTGTGATTATTTTTTGCAAATATATGATTATTACACACATAACGTTTGTTTAAATTTATGACATTTACCAAATCATTGTATTTTGGACATTAGTATTCTTCAATATTAAAAATTCTATCATTCGTCGTCAACATTTTTAAAAATTGTTTTTCTGTTGAACCAATTTTGTATTATATAGTATACTATAACTAATGTTTTTGGGAAATCAAACAAAATTTATAATTATTTTAAAATTTTATTTTCAAGTAATAACCACTTGTAAAAAACCCACACTTCGTCACAAGAAGAATGTAAAATTTTGTGATTATTTTTTGCAAATATATGATTATTACACACATAACGTTTGTTTAAATTTATGACATTTACCAAATCATTGTATTTTGGAAATTTGTATTCTTCAATATTAAAAATTCTATCATTCGTCAACATTTTTAAAAATTGTTTTTCTGTTGAACCAATTTTGTATTATATAGTATACTATAACTAATGTTTTTGGGAAATCAAAGAAAATTTATGATTAATTTAAAATTTTATTTTCAAGCAATAAACACTTGTAAAGAAACCCACACTTCGTCACAAGAACAATGTAAAATTTTGTGATTATTTTTTGCAAATATATGATTATTACACACATAACGTTTGTTTAAATTTATGACATTTACCAAATCTTTGTATTTTGGACATTTGTATTCTTCAATATTAAAAATTCTATCATTCGTCGTCAACATTTTTAAAAATTGTTTTTCTGTTGAACCAATTTTGTATTATATAGTATACTATAACTAATGTTTTTGGGAAATCAAACAAAATTTATGATTAATTTAAAATTTTATTTTCAAGTAATAACCATTTGTAAAAAACCCACACTTCGTCACAATAAGAATGTAAAATTTTGTGATTATTTTTTGCAAATATATGATTGTTACACACATAACGTTTGTTTAAATTTATGACATTTACCAAATCATTGTATTTTGGAAATTTGTATTCTTCAATATTAAAAATTCTATCATTCGTCGTCAACATTTTTAAAAATTGTTTTTCTGTTGAACCAATTTTGTATTATATAGTATACTATAACTAATGTTTTTGGGAAATCAAAGAAAATTTATGATTAATTTAAAATTTTATTTTCAAGCAATAAACACTTGTAAAGAAACCCACACTTCGTCACAAGAACAATGTAAAATTTTGTGATTATTTTTTGCAAATATATGATTATTACACACATAACGTTTGTTTAAATTTATGACATTTACCAAATCTTTGTATTTTGGACATTTGTATTCTTCAATATTAAAAATTCTATCGTACGTCGTCAACATTTTTAAAAATTGTTTTTCTGTTGAACCAATTTTGTATTATATAGTATACTATAACTAATGTTTTTGGGAAATCAAACAAAATTTATAATTATTTTAAAATTTTATTTTCAAGTAATAACCACTTGTAAAAAACCCACACTTCGTCACAAGAAGAATGTAAAATTTTGTGATTATTTTTTGCAAATATATGATTATTACACACATAACGTTTGTTTAAATTTATGACATTTACCAAATCATTGTGTTTTGGACATTTGTATTCTTCAATATTAAAAATTCTATCATTCGTCGTCAACATTTTTAAAAATTGTTTTTCTGTTGAACCAATTTTGTATTATATAGTATACTATAACTAATGTTTTTGGGAAATCAAAGAAAATTTATGATTAATTTAAAATTTTATTTTCAAGCAATAAACACTTGTAAAGAAACCCACACATCGTCACAAGAACAATGTAAAATTTTGTGATTATTTTTTGCAAATATATGATTATTACACACATAACGTTTGTTTAAATTTATGACATTTACCAAATCATTGTGTTTTGGACATTTGTATTCTTCAATATTAAAAATTCTATCATTCGTCGTCAACATTTTTAAAAATTGTTTTTCTGTTGAACCAATTTTGTATTATATAGTATACTGTAACTAATGTTTTTGGGAAATCAAACAAAATTTATAATTAATTTAAAATTTTATTTTCAAGTAATAACCACTTGTAAAAACCCACACTTCGTCACAAGAACAATGTAAAATTTTGTGATTATTTTTTGCAAATATATGATTATTACACACATAACGTTTGTTTAAATTTATGACATTTACCAAATCATTGTATTTTGGAAATATGTATTCTTTAATATTAAAAATTCTATCATTCGTCGTCAACATTTTTAAAAATTGTTTTTCTGTTGAACCAATTTTGTATTATATAGTATACTATAACTAATGTTTTTGGGAAATCGAACAAAATTTATGATTATTTTAAAATTTTATTTTCAAGTAATAACCACTTGTAAAAAACCCACACTTCGTCACAAGAAGAATGTAAAATTTTGTGATTATTTTTGCAAATATATGATAATTACACACATAACGTTTATTTAAATTTATGACATTTACCAAATCACTGTAATTTGGACATTTGTATTCTTTAATATTAAAGATTCTATCATTCGTCGTCAACATTTTTAAAAATTGTTTTTCTGTTGAACCAATTTTGTATTATAAAGTATACTATAACTAATGTTTTTGGGAAATCAAACAAAATTTATGTTTAATTTAAAATTTTATTTTCAAGTAATAACCACTTGTAAAAAACCCAGACTTCGTCACAAGAACAATGTAAAATTTTGTGTTTATTTTTTGCAAATATATGATTATTACACACATAACGTTTGTTTAAATTTATGGCATTTACCAAATCATTGTATTTTGGACATTTGTATTCTTCAATATTAAAAATTCTATCATTCGTCGTCAACATTTTTAAAAATTGTTTTTCTGTTGAACCTATTTTGTATTATATAGTATACTATAACTAATGTTTTTGGGAAATCAAAGAAAATTTATGATTAATTTAAAATTTTATTTTCAAGCAATAAACACTTGTAAAGAAATTCACACTTCGTCACAAGAACAATGTAAAATTTTGTGATTATTTTTTGCAAATATATGATTATTACACACATAACGTTTGTTTAAATTTATGACATTTACCAAATCATTGTATTTTGGACATTTGTATTCTTCAATATTAAAAATTCTATCATTCGTCGTCAACATTTTTAAAAATTGTTTTTCTGTTGAACCAATTTTGTATTATATAGTATACTATAACTAATGTTTTTGGGAAATCAAACAAAATTTATAATTATTTTAAAATTTTATTTTCAAGTAATAACCACTTGTAAAAAACCCACACTTCGTCACAAGAAGAATGTAAAATTTTGTGATTATTTTTTGCAAATATATGATTATTACACACATAACGTTTGTTTAAATTTATGACATTTACCAAATCATTGTATTTTGGAAATTTGTATTCTTCAATATTAAAAATTCTATCATTCGTCAACATTTTTAAAAATTGTTCTTCTGTTGAACCAATTTTGTATTATATAGTATACTATAACTAATGTTTTTGGGAAATCAAAGAAAATTTATGATTAATTTAAAATTTTATTTTCAAGCAATAAACACTTGTAAAGAAACCCACACTTCGTCACAAGAACAATGTAAAATTATGTGATTATTTTTTGCAAATATATGATTATTACACACATAACGTTTGTTTAAATTTATGACATTTACCAAATCTTTGTATTTTGGACATTTGTATTCTTCAATATTAAAAATTCTATCATTCGTCGTCAACATTTTTAAAAATTGTTTTTCTGTTGAACCAATTTTGTATTATATAGTATACTATAACTAATGTTTTTGGGAAATCAAACAAAATTTATGATTAATTTAAAATTTTATTTTCAAGTAATAACCATTTGTAAAAAACCCACACTTCGTCACAATAAGAATGTAAAATTTTGTGATTATTTTTTGCAAATATATGATTATTACACACATAACGTTTGTTTAAATTTATGACATTTACCAAATCATTGTATTTTGGAAATTTGTATTCTTCAATATTAAAAATTCTATCATTCGTCGTCAACATTTTTAAAAATTGTTTTTCTGTTGAACCAATTTTGTATTATATAGTATACTATAACTAATGTTTTTGGGAAATCAAAGAAAATTTATGATTAATTTAAAATTTTATTTTCAAGCAATAAACACTTGTAAAGAAACCCACACTTCGTCACAAGAACAATGTAAAATTTTGTGATTATTTTTTGCAAATATATGATTATTACACACATAACGTTTGTTTAAATTTATGACATTTACCAAATCTTTGTATTTTGGACATTTGTATTCTTCAATATTAAAAATTCTATCATTCGTCGTCAACATTTTTAAAAATTGTTTTTCTGTTGAACCAATTTTGTATTATATAGTATACTATAACTAATGTTTTTGGGAAATCAAACAAAATTTATAATTATTTTAAAATTTTATTTTCAAGTAATAACCACTTGTAAAAAACCCACACTTCGTCACAAGAAGAATGTAAAATTTTGTGATTATTTTTTGCAAATATATGATTATTACACACATAACGTTTGTTTAAATTTATGACATTTACCAAATCATTGTATTTTGGAAATTTGTATTCTTCAATATTAAAAATTCTATCATTCGTCGTCAACATTTTTAAAAATTGTTTTCTGTTGAACCAATTTTGTATTATATAGTATACTATAACTAATGTTTTTGGGAAATCAAACAAAATTTATGATTAATTTAAAATTTTATTTTCAAGTAATAACCATTTGTAAAAAACCCACACTTCGTCACAATAAGAATGTAAAATTTTGTGATTATTTTTTGCAAATATATGATTATTACACACATAACGTTTGTTTAAATTTATGACATTTACCAAATCATTGTATTTTGGAAATTTGTATTCTTCAATATTAAAAATTCTATCATTCGTCGTCAACATTTTTAAAAATTGTTTTTCTGTTGAACCAATTTTGTATTATATAGTATACTATAACTAATGTTTTTAGGAAATCAAACAAAATTTATGATTATTTTAAAATTTTATTTTCAAGTAATAACCACTTGTAAAAAACCCACACTTCGTCACAAGAAGAATGTAAAATTTTGTGATTATTTTTGCAAATATATGATTATTACACACATAACGTTTATTTAAATTTATGACATTTACCAAATCATTGTAATTTGGACATTTGTATTCTTTAATATTAAAAATTCTATCATTCGTCGTCAACATTTTTAAAAATTGTTTTTCTGTTGAACCAATTTTGTATTATATAGTATACTATAACTAATGTTTTTGGGAAATCAAACAAAATTTATGTTTAATTTAAAATTTTATTTTCAAGTAATAACCACTTGAAAAAAACCCAGACTTCGTCACAAGAACAATGTAAAATTTTGTGTTTATTTTTTGCAAATATATGATTATTACACACATAACGTTTGTTTAAATTTATGGCATTTACCAAATCATTGTATTTTGGACATTTGTATTCTTCAATATTAAAAATTCTATCATTCGTCGTCAACATTTTTAAAAATTGTTTTTCTGTTGAACCAATTTTGTATTATATAGTATACTATAACTAATGTTTTTGGGAAATCAAACAAAATTTATGATTAATTTAAAATTTTATTTTCAAGTAATAACCACTTGTAAAAAACCCACACTTCGTCACAAGAAGAATGTAAAATTTTGTGATTATTTTTTGCAAATATATGATTATTACACACATAACGTTTGTTTAAATTTATGACATTTACCAAATCATTGTATTTTGGAAATTTGTATTCTTCAATATTAAAAATTCTATCATTCGTCGTCAACATTTTTAAAAATTGTTTTTCTGTTGAACCAATTTTGTATTATATAGTATACTATAACTAATGTTTTTGGGAAATCAAATAAAATTTATGATTATTTTAAAATTTTATTTTCAAGTAATAACCACTTGTAAAAAACCCACACTTCGTCACAAGAAGAATGTAAAATTTTGTGATTATTTTTGCAAATAAATGATTATTACACACATAACGTTTATTTAAATTTATGACATTTACCAAATCATTGTAATTTGGACATTTGTATTCTTTAATATTAAAAATTCTATCATTCGTCGTCAACATTTTTAAAAATTGTTTTTCTGTTGAACCAATTTTGTATTATATAGTATACTATAACTAATGTTTTTGGGAAATCAAACAAAATTTATGTTTAATTTAAAATTTTATTTTCAAGTAATAACCACTTGTAAAAAACCCAGACTTCGTCACAAGAACAATGTAAAATTTTTTGTTTATTTTTTGCAAATATATGATTATTACACACATAACGTTTGTTTAAATTTATGACATTTACCAAATCATTGTATTTTGGAAATTTGTATTCTTCAATATTAAAAATTCTATCATTCGTCGTCAACATTTTTAAAAATTGTTTTTCTGTTGAACCAATTTTGTATTATATAGTATACTATAACTAATGTTTTTGGGAAATCAAACAAAATTTATGATTAATTTAAAACTTTATTTTCAAGTAATAACCACTTGTAAAAAACCCACACTTCGTCACAAGAACAATGTAAAATTTTGTGGTTATTTTTTGCAAATATATGATTATTACACACATAACGTTTGTTTAAATTTATGACATTTACCAAATCATTGTATTTTGGACATTTGTATTCTTCAGTATTAAAATTCTATCATTCGTCGTCAACATTTTTAAAAATTGTTTTTCTGTTGAACCAATTTTGTATTATATAGTATACTATAACTAATGTTTTTGGGAAATCAAACAAAATTTATGTTTAATTTAAAATTTTATTTTCAAGTACTAACCACTTGTAAAAAACCCACACTTCGTCACAAGAACAATGTAAAATTTTGTGATTATTTTTTGCAAATATATGATTATTACACACATAACGTTTGTTTAAATTTATGACATTTACCAAATCATTGTATTTTGGAAATTTGTATTCTTTAATATTAAAAATTCTATCATTCGTCGTCAACATTTTTAAAAATTGTTTTTCTGTTGAACCAATTTTGTATTATATAGTATACTATAACTAATGTTTTTGGGAAATCAAACAAAATTTATGATTATTTTAAAATTTTATTTTCAAGTAATAACCACTTGTAAAAAACCCACACTTCGTCACAAGAAGAATGTAAAATTTTGTGATTATTTTTGCAAATATATGATTATTACACACATAACGTTTATTTAAATTTATGACATTTACCAAATCATTGTAATTTGGACATTTGTATTCTTTAATATTAAAAATTCTATCATTCGTCGTCAACATTTTTAAAAATTGTTTTTCTGTTGAACCAATTTTGTATTATATAGTATACTATAACTAATGTTTTTGGGAAATCAAAGAAAATTTATGATTAATTTAAAATTTTATTTTCAAGCAATAAACACTTGTAAAGAAACCCACACTTCGTCACAAGAACAATGTAAAATTTTGTGATTATTTTTTGCAAATATATGATTATTACACACATAACGTTTGTTTAAATTTATGATATTTACCAAATCTTTGTATTTTGGACATTTGTATTCTTCAATATTAAAAATTCTATCATTCGTCGTCAACATTTTTAAAAATTGTTTTTCTGTTTAACCAATTTTGTATTATATAGTATACTATAACTAATGTTTTTGGGAAATCAAACAAAATTTATAATTAATTTAAAATTTTATTTTCAAGTAATAACCACTTGTAAAAAAACCCACACTTCGTCACAAGAAGAATGTAAAATTTTGTGATTATTTTTTGCAAATATATGATTATTACACACATAACGTTTGTTTAAATTTATGACATTTACCAAATCATTGTATTTTGGAAATTTGTATTCTTCAATATTAAAAATTCTATCATTCGTCGTCAACATTTTTAAAAATTGTTTTTCTGTTGAACCAATTTTGTATTATATAGTATACTATAACTAATGTTTTTGGGAAATCAAACAAAATTTATGATTAATTTAAAATTTTATTTTCAAGTAATAACCACTTGTAAAAAACCCACACTTCGTCACAATAAGAATGTAAAATTTTGTGATTATTTTTTGCAAATATATGATTATTACACACATAACGTTTGTTTAAATTTATGACATTTACCAAATCATTGTATTTTGGAAATTTGTATTCTTCAATATTAAAAATTCTATCATTCGTCGTCAACATTTTTAAAAATTGTTTTTCTGTTGAACCAATTTTGTATTATATAGTATACTATAACTAATGTTTTTGGGAAATCAAACAAAATTTATGATTATTTTAAAATTTTATTTTCAAGTAATAACCACTTGTAAAAAACCCACACTTCGTCACAAGAAGAATGTAAAATTTTGTGATTATTTTTGCAAATATATGATTATTACACACATAACGTTTATTTAAATTTATGACATTTACCAAATCATTGTAATTTGGACATTTGTATTCTTTAATATTAAAAATTCTATCATTCGTCGTCAACATTTTTAAAAATTGTTTTTCTGTTGAACCAATTTTGTATTATATAGTATACTATAACTAATGTTTTTGGGAAATCAAACAAAATTTATGTTTAATTTAAAATTTTATTTTCAAGTAATAACCACTTGTAAAAAACCCAGACTTCGTCACAAGAACAATGTAAAATTTTGTGTTTATTTTTTGCAAATATATGATTATTACCCACATAACGTTTGTTTAAATTTATGGCATTTACCAAATCATTGTATTTTGGACATTTGTATTCTTCAATATTAAAAATTCTATCATTCGTCGTCAACATTTTTAAAAATTGTTTTTCTGTTGAACCAATTTTGTATTATATAGTATACTATAACTAATGTTTTTGGGAAATCAAACAAAATTTACGATTAATTTAAAATTTTATTTTCAAGTAATAACCACTTGTAAAAAACCCACACTTCGTCACAAGAAGAATGTAAAATTTTGTGATTATTTTTTGCAAATATATGATTATTACACACATAACGTTTGTTTAAATTTATGACATTTACCAAATCATTGTATTTTGGAAATTTGTATTCTTCAATATTAAAAATTCTATCATTCGTCGTCAACATTTTTAAAAATTGTTTTTCTGTTGAACCAATTTTGTATTATATAGTATACTATAACTAATGTTTTTGGGAAATCAAACAAAATTTATGATTATTTTAAAATTTTATTTTCAAGTAATAACCACTTGTAAAAAACCCACACTTCGTCACAAGAAGAATGTAAAATTTTGTGATTATTTTTGCAAATATATGATTATTACACACATAACGTTTGTTTAAATTTATGACATTTACCAAATCATTGTATTTTGGAAATTTGTATTCTTCAATATTAAAAATTCTATCATTCGTCGTCAACATTTTTAAAAATTGTTTTTCTGTTGAACCAATTTTGTATTATATAGTATACTATAACTAATGTTTTTGGGAAATCAAACAAAATTTATGATTAATTTAAAACTTTATTTTCAAGTAATAACCACTTGTAAAAAACCCACACTTCGTCACAAGAACAATGTAAAAGTTTGTGGTTATTTTTTGCAAATATATGATTATTACACACATAACGTTTGTTTAAATTTATGGCATTTACCAAATCATTGTATTTTGGACATTTGTATTCTTCAATATTAAAAATTCTATCATTCGTCGTCAACATTTTTAAAAATTGTTTTTCTGTTGAACCTATTTTGTATTATATAGTATACTATAACTAATGTTTTTGGGAAATCAAAGAAAATTTATGATTAATTTAAAATTTTATTTTCAAGCAATAAACACTTGTAAAGAAACCCACACATCGTCACAAGAACAATGTAAAATTTTGTGATTATTTTTTGCAAATATATGATTATTACACACATAACGTTTGTTTAAATTTATGGCATTTACCAAATCATTGTATTTTGGACATTTGTATTCTTCAATATTAAAAATTCTATCATTCGTCGTCAACATTTTTAAAAATTGTTTTTCTGTTGAACCAATTTTGTATTATATAGTATACTATAACTAATGTTTTTGGGAAATCAAACAAAATTTATGATTAATTTAAAATTTTATTTTCAAGTAATAACCACTTGTAAAAAACCCACACTTCGTCACAAGAAGAATGTAAAATTTTGTGATTATTTTTTGCAAATATATGATTATTACACACATAACGTTTGTTTAAATTTATGACATTTACCAAATCATTGTATTTTGGAAATTTGTATTCTTCAATATTAAAAATTCTATCATTCGTCGTCAACATTTTTAAAAATTGTTTTTCTGTTGAACCAATTTTGTATTATATAGTATACTATAACTAATGTTTTTGGGAAATCAAATAAAATTTATGATTATTTTAAAATTTTATTTTCAAGTAATAACCACTTGTAAAAAACCCACACTTCGTCACAAGAAGAATGTAAAATTTTGTGATTATTTTTGCAAATAAATGATTATTACACACATAACGTTTATTTAAATTTATGACATTTACCAAATCATTGTAATTTGGACATTTGTATTCTTTAATATTAAAAATTCTATCATTCGTCGTCAACATTTTTAAAAATTGTTTTTCTGTTGAACCAATTTTGTATTATATAGTATACTATAACTAATGTTTTTGGGAAATCAAACAAAATTTATGTTTAATTTAAAATTTTATTTTCAAGTAATAACCACTTGTAAAAAACCCAGACTTCGTCACAAGAACAATGTAAAATTTTTTGTTTATTTTTTGCAAATATATGATTATTACACACATAACGTTTGTTTAAATTTATGACATTTACCAAATCATTGTATTTTGGAAATTTGTATTCTTCAATATTAAAAATTCTATCATTCGTCGTCAACATTTTTAAAAATTGTTTTTCTGTTGAACCAATTTTGTATTATACATATAGTATACTATAACTAATGTTTTTGGGAAATCAAACAAAATTTATGATTAATTTAAAACTTTATTTTCAAGTAATAACCACTTGTAAAAAACCCACACTTCGTCACAAGAACAATGTAAAATTTTGTGGTTATTTTTTGCAAATATATGATTATTACACACATAACGTTTGTTTAAATTTATGACATTTACCAAATCATTGTATTTTGGACATTTGTATTCTTCAGTATTAAAATTCTATCATTCGTCGTCAACATTTTTAAAAATTGTTTTTCTGTTGAACCAATTTTGTATTATATAGTATACTATAACTAATGTTTTTGGGAAATCAAACAAAATTTATGTTTAATTTAAAATTTTATTTTCAAGTACTAACCACTTGTAAAAAACCCACACTTCGTCACAAGAACAATGTAAAATTTTGTGATTATTTTTTGCAAATATATGATTATTACACACATAACGTTTGTTTAAATTTATGACATTTACCAAATCATTGTATTTTGGAAATTTGTATTCTTTAATATTAAAAATTCTATCATTCGTCGTCAACATTTTTAAAAATTGTTTTTCTGTTGAACCAATTTTGTATTATATAGTATACTATAACTAATATTTTTGGGAAATCAAACAAAATTTATGATTATTTTAAAATTTTATTTTCAAGTAATAACCACTTGTAAAAAACCCACACTTCGTCACAAGAAGAATGTAAAATTTTGTGATTATTTTTGCAAATATATGATTATTACACACATAACGTTTATTTAAATTTATGACATTTACCAAATCATTGTAATTTGGACATTTGTATTCTTTAATATTAAAAATTCTATCATTCGTCGTCAACATTTTTAAAAATTGTTTTTCTGTTGAACCAATTTTGTATTATATAGTATACTATAACTAATGTTTTTGGGAAATCAAAAGAAAATTTATGATTAATTTAAAATTTTATTTTCAAGCAATAAACACTTGTAAAGAAACCCACACTTCGTCACAAGAACAATGTAAAATTTTGTGATTATTTTTTGCAAATATATGATTATTACACACATAACGTTTGTTTAAATTTATGATATTTACCAAATCTTTGTATTTTGGACATTTGTATTCTTCAATATTAAAAATTCTATCATTCGTCGTCAACATTTTTAAAAATTGTTTTTCTGTTTAACCAATTTTGTATTATATAGTATACTATAACTAATGTTTTTGGGAAATCAAACAAAATTTATAATTAATTTAAAATTTTATTTTCAAGTAATAACCACTTGTAAAAAAACCCACACTTCGTCACAAGAAGAATGTAAAATTTTGTGATTATTTTTTGCAAATATATGATTATTACACACATAACGTTTGTTTAAATTTGTGACATTTACCAAATCATTGTATTTTGGAAATTTGTATTCTTCAATATTAAAAATTCTATCATTCGTCGTCAACATTTTTAAAAATTGTTTTTCTGTTGAACCAATTTTGTATTATATAGTATACTATAACTAATGTTTTTGGGAAATCAAACAAAATTTATGATTAATTTAAAATTTTATTTTCAAGTAATAACCACTTGTAAAAAACCCACACTTCGTCACAATAAGAATGTAAAATTTTGTGATTATTTTTTGCAAATATATGATTATTACACACATAACGTTTGTTTAAATTTATGACATTTACCAAATCATTGTATTTTGGAAATTTGTATTCTTCAATATTAAAAATTCTATCATTCGTCGTCAACATTTTTAAAAATTGTTTTTCTGTTGAACCAATTTTGTATTATATAGTATACTATAACTAATGTTTTTGGGAAATCAAACAAAATTTATGATTATTTTAAAATTTTATTTTCAAGTAATAACCACTTGTAAAAAACCCACACTTCGTCACAAGAAGAATGTAAAATTTTGTGATTATTTTTGCAAATATATGATTATTACACACATAACGTTTATTTAAATTTATGACATTTACCAAATCATTGTAATTTGGACATTTGTATTCTTTAATATTAAAAATTCTATCATTCGTCGTCAACATTTTTAAAAATTGTTTTTCTGTTGAACCAATTTTGTATTATATAGTATACTATAACTAATGTTTTTGGGAAATCAAACAAAATTTATGTTTAATTTAAAATTTTATTTTCAAGTAATAACCACTTGTAAAAAACCCAGACTTCGTCACAAGAACAATGTAAAATTTTGTGTTTATTTTTTGCAAATATACGATTATTACCCACATAACGTTTGTTTAAATTTATGGCATTTACCAAATCATTGTATTTTGGACATTTGTATTCTTCAATATTAAAAATTCTATCATTCGTCGTCAACATTTTTAAAAATTGTTTTTCTGTTGAACCAATTTTGTATTATATAGTATACTATAACTAATGTTTTTGGGAAATCAAACAAAATTTATGATTAATTTAAAATTTTATTTTCAAGTAATAACCACTTGTAAAAAACCCACACTTCGTCACAAGAAGAATGTAAAATTTTGTGATTATTTTTTGCAAATATATGATTATTACACACATAACGTTTGTTTAAATTTATGACATTTACCAAATCATTGTATTTTGGAAATTTGTATTCTTCAATATTAAAAATTCTATCATTCGTCGTCAACATTTTTAAAAATTGTTTTTCTGTTGAACCAATTTTGTATTATATAGTATACTATAACTAATGTTTTTGGGAAATCAAACAAAATTTATGATTATTTTAAAATTTTATTTTCAAGTAATAACCACTTGTAAAAAACCCACACTTCGTCACAAGAAGAATGTAAAATTTTGTGATTATTTTTGCAAATATATGATTATTACACACATAACGTTTGTTTAAATTTATGACATTTACCAAATCATTGTATTTTGGAAATTTGTATTCTTCAATATTAAAAATTCTATCATTCGTCGTCAACATTTTTAAAAATTGTTTTTCTGTTGAACCAATTTTGTATTATATAGTATACTATAACTAATGTTTTTGGGAAATCAAACAAAATTTATGATTATTTTAAAATTTTATTTTCAAGTAATAACCACTTGTAAAAAACCCACACTTCGTCACAAGAAGAATGTAAAATTTTGTGATTATTTTTGCAAATATATGATTATTACACACATAACGTTTGTTTAAATTTATGACATTTACCAAATCATTGTAATTTGGACATTTGAATTCTTTAATATTAAAAATTCTATCATTCGTCGTCAACATTTTTAAAAATTGTTTTTCTGTTGAACCAATTTTGTATTATATAGTATACTATAACTAATGTTTTTGGGAAATCAAACAAAATTTATGATTATTTTAAAATTTTATTTTCAAGTAATAACCACTTGTAAAAAACCCACACTTCGTCACAAGAAGAATGTAAAATTTTGTGATTATTTTTGCAAATATATGATTATTACACACATAACGTTTATTTAAATTTATGACATTTACCAAATCATTGTAATTTGGACATTTGTATTCTTTAATATTAAAAATTCTATCATTCGTCGTCAACATTTTTAAAAATTGTTTTTCTGTTGAACCAATTTTGTATTATATAGTATACTATAACTAATGTTTTTGGGAAATCAAACAAAATTTATGTTTAATTTAAAATTTTATTTTCAAGTAATAACCACTTGTAAAAAACCCAGACTTCGTCACAAGAACAATGTAAAATTTTGTGTTTATTTTTTGCAAATATACGATTATTACCCACATAACGTTTGTTTAAATTTATGGCATTTACCAAATCATTGTATTTTGGACATTTGTATTCTTCAATATTAAAAATTCTATCATTCGTCGTCAACATTTTTAAAAATTGTTTTTCTGTTGAACCAATTTTGTATTATATAGTATACTATAACTAATGTTTTTGGGAAATCAAACAAAATTTATGATTAATTTAAAATTTTATTTTCAAGTAATAACCACTTGTAAAAAACCCACACTTCGTCACAAGAAGAATGTAAAATTTTGTGATTATTTTTTGCAAATATATGATTATTACACACATAACGTTTGTTTAAATTTATGACATTTACCAAATCATTGTATTTTGGAAATTTGTATTCTTCAATATTAAAAATTCTATCATTCGTCGTCAACATTTTTAAAAATTGTTTTTCTGTTGAACCAATTTTGTATTATATAGTATACTATAACTAATGTTTTTGGGAAATCAAACAAAATTTATGATTATTTTAAAATTTTATTTTCAAGTAATAACCACTTGTAAAAAACCCACACTTCGTCACAAGAAGAATGTAAAATTTTGTGATTATTTTTGCAAATATATGATTATTACACACATAACGTTTGTTTAAATTTATGACATTTACCAAATCATTGTATTTTGGAAATTTGTATTCTTCAATATTAAAAATTCTATCATTCGTCGTCAACATTTTTAAAAATTGTTTTTCTGTTGAACCAATTTTGTATTATATAGTATACTATAACTAATGTTTTTGGGAAATCAAACAAAATTTATGATTAATTTAAAACTTTATTTTCAAGTAATAACCACTTGTAAAAAACCCACACTTCGTCACAAGAACAATGTAAAATTTTGTGGTTATTTTTTGCAAATATATGATTATTACACACATAACGTTTGTTTAAATTTATGGCATTTACCAAATCATTGTATTTTGGACATTTGTATTCTTCAATATTAAAAATTCTATCATTCGTCGTCAACATTTTTAAAAATTGTTTTTCTGTTGAACCTATTTTGTATTATATAGTATACTATAACTAATGTTTTTGGGAAATCAAAGAAAATTTATGATTAATTTAAAATTTTATTTTCAAGCAATAAACACTTGTAAAGAAATTCACACTTCGTCACAAGAACAATGTAAAATTTTGTGATTATTTTTTGCAAATATATGATTATTACACACATAACGTTTGTTTAAATTTATGACATTTACCAAATCATTGTATTTTGGACATTTGTATTCTTCAATATTAAAAATTCTATCATTCGTCGTCAACATTTTTAAAAATTGTTTTTCTGTTGAACCAATTTTGTATTATATAGTATACTATAACTAATGTTTTTGGGAAATCAAACAAAATTTATAATTATTTTAAAATTTTATTTTCAAGTAATAACCACTTGTAAAAAACCCACACTTCGTCACAAGAAGAATGTAAAATTTTGTGATTATTTTTTGCAAATATATGATTATTACACACATAACGTTTGTTTAAATTTATGACATTTACCAAATCATTGTATTTTGGAAATTTGTATTCTTCAATATTAAAAATTCTATCATTCGTCAACATTTTTAAAAATTGTTTTTCTGTTGAACCAATTTTGTATTATATAGTATACTATAACTAATGTTTTTGGGAAATCAAAGAAAATTTATGATTAATTTAAAATTTTATTTTCAAGCAATAAACACTTGTAAAGAAACCCACACTTCGTCACAAGAACAATGTAAAATTTTGTGATTATTTTTTGCAAATATATGATTATTACACACATAACGTTTGTTTAAATTTATGACATTTACCAAATCTTTGTATTTTGGACATTTGTATTCTTCAATATTAAAAATTCTATCATTCGTCGTCAACATTTTTAAAAATTGTTTTTCTGTTGAACCAATTTTGTATTATATAGTATACTATAACTAATGTTTTTGGGAAATCAAACAAAATTTATGATTAATTTAAAATTTTATTTTCAAGTAATAACCATTTGTAAAAAACCCACACTTCGTCACAATAAGAATGTAAAATTTTGTGATTATTTTTTGCAAATATATGATTATTACACACATAACGTTTGTTTAAATTTATGACATTTACCAAATCATTGTATTTTGGAAATTTGTATTCTTCAATATTAAAAATTCTATCATTCGTCGTCAACATTTTTAAAAATTGTTTTTCTGTTGAACCAATTTTGTATTATATAGTATACTATAACTAATGTTTTTGGGAAATCAAAGAAAATTTATGATTAATTTAAAATTTTATTTTCAAGCAATAAACACTTGTAAAGAAACCCACACTTCGTCACAAGAACAATGTAAAATTTTGTGATTATTTTTTGCAAATATATGATTATTACACACATAACGTTTGTTTAAATTTATGACATTTACCAAATCTTTGTATTTTGGACATTTGTATTCTTCAATATTAAAAATTCTATCATTCGTCGTCAACATTTTTAAAAATTGTTTTTCTGTTGAACCAATTTTGTATTATATAGTATACTATAACTAATGTTTTTGGGAAATCAAACAAAATTTATAATTATTTTAAAATTTTATTTTCAAGTAATAACCACTTGTAAAAAACCCACACTTCGTCACAAGAAGAATGTAAAATTTTGTGATTATTTTTTGCAAATATATGATTATTACACACATAACGTTTGTTTAAATTTATGACATTTACCAAATCATTGTATTTTGGAAATTTGTATTCTTCAATATTAAAAATTCTATCATTCGTCGTCAACATTTTTAAAAATTGTTTTCTGTTGAACCAATTTTGTATTATATAGTATACTATAACTAATGTTTTTGGGAAATCAAACAAAATTTATGATTAATTTAAAATTTTATTTTCAAGTAATAACCATTTGTAAAAAACCCACACTTCGTCACAATAAGAATGTAAAATTTTGTGATTATTTTTTGCAAATATATGATTATTACACACATAACGTTTGTTTAAATTTATGGCATTTACCAAATCATTGTATTTTGGACATTTGTATTCTTCAATATTAAAAATTCTATCATTCGTCGTCAACATTTTTAAAAATTGTTTTTCTGTTGAACCTATTTTGTATTATATAGTATACTATAACTAATGTTTTTGGGAAATCAAAGAAAATTTATGATTAATTTAAAATTTTATTTTCAAGCAATAAACACTTGTAAAGAAACCCACACATCGTCACAAGAACAATGTAAAATTTTGTGATTATTTTTTGCAAATATATGATTATTACACACATAACGTTTGTTTAAATTTATGACATTTACCAAATCATTGTGTTTTGGACATTTGTATTCTTCAATATTAAAAATTCTATCATTCGTCGTCAACATTTTTAAAAATTGTTTTTCTGTTGAACCAATTTTGTATTATATAGTATACTGTAACTAATGTTTTTGGGAAATCAAACAAAATTTATAATTAATTTAAAATTTTATTTTCAAGTAATAACCACTTGTAAAAACCCACACTTCGTCACAAGAACAATGTAAAATTTTGTGATTATTTTTTGCAAATATATGATTATTACACACATAACGTTTGTTTAAATTTATGACATTTACCAAATCATTGTATTTTGGAAATATGTATTCTTTAATATTAAAAATTCTATCATTCGTCGTCAACATTTTTAAAAATTGTTTTTCTGTTGAACCAATTTTGTATTATATAGTATACTATAACTAATGTTTTTGGGAAATCGAACAAAATTTATGATTATTTTAAAATTTTATTTTCAAGTAATAACCACTTGTAAAAAACCCACACTTCGTCACAAGAAGAATGTAAAATTTTGTGATTATTTTTGCAAATATATGATAATTACACACATAACGTTTATTTAAATTTATGACATTTACCAAATCACTGTAATTTGGACATTTGTATTCTTTAATATTAAAGATTCTATCATTCGTCGTCAACATTTTTAAAAATTGTTTTTCTGTTGAACCAATTTTGTATTATAAAGTATACTATAACTAATGTTTTTGGGAAATCAAACAAAATTTATGTTTAATTTAAAATTTTATTTTCAAGTAATAACCACTTGTAAAAAACCCAGACTTCGTCACAAGAACAATGTAAAATTTTGTGTTTATTTTTTGCAAATATATGATTATTACACACATAACGTTTGTTTAAATTTATGGCATTTACCAAATCATTGTATTTTGGACATTTGTATTCTTCAATATTAAAAATTCTATCATTCGTCGTCAACATTTTTAAAAATTGTTTTTCTGTTGAACCTATTTTGTATTATATAGTATACTATAACTAATGTTTTTGGGAAATCAAAGAAAATTTATGATTAATTTAAAATTTTATTTTCAAGCAATAAACACTTGTAAAGAAATTCACACTTCGTCACAAGAACAATGTAAAATTTTGTGATTATTTTTTGCAAATATATGATTATTACACACATAACGTTTGTTTAAATTTATGACATTTACCAAATCATTGTATTTTGGACATTTGTATTCTTCAATATTAAAAATTCTATCATTCGTCGTCAACATTTTTAAAAATTGTTTTTCTGTTGAACCAATTTTGTATTATATAGTATACTATAACTAATGTTTTTGGGAAATCAAACAAAATTTATAATTATTTTAAAATATTATTTTCAAGTAATAACCACTTGTAAAAAACCCACACTTCGTCACAAGAAGAATGTAAAATTTTGTGATTATTTTTTGCAAATATATGATTATTACACACATAACGTTTGTTTAAATTTATGACATTTACCAAATCATTGTATTTTGGAAATTTGTATTCTTCAATATTAAAAATTCTATCATTCGTCAACATTTTTAAAAATTGTTTTTCTGTTGAACCAATTTTGTATTATATAGTATACTATAACTAATGTTTTTGGGAAATCAAAGAAAATTTATGATTAATTTAAAATTTTATTTTCAAGCAATAAACACTTGTAAAGAAACCCACACTTCGTCACAAGAACAATGTAAAATTTTGTGATTATTTTTTGCAAATATATGATTATTACACACATAACGTTTGTTTAAATTTATGACATTTACCAAATCTTTGTATTTTGGACATTTGTATTCTTCAATATTAAAAATTCTATCATTCGTCGTCAACATTTTTAAAAATTGTTTTTCTGTTGAACCAATTTTGTATTATATAGTATACTATAACTAATGTTTTTGGGAAATCAAACAAAATTTATGATTAATTTAAAATTTTATTTTCAAGTAATAACCATTTGTAAAAAACCCACACTTCGTCACAATAAGAATGTAAAATTTTGTGATTATTTTTTGCAAATATATGATTATTACACACATAACGTTTGTTTAAATTTATGACATTTACCAAATCATTGTATTTTGGAAATTTGTATTCTTCAATATTAAAAATTCTATCATTCGTCGTCAACATTTTTAAAAATTGTTTTTCTGTTGAACCAATTTTGTATTATATAGTATACTATAACTAATGTTTTTGGGAAATCAAAGAAAATTTATGATTAATTTAAAATTTTATTTTCAAGCAATAAACACTTGTAAAGAAACCCACACTTCGTCACAAGAACAATGTAAAATTTTGTGATTATTTTTTGCAAATATATGATTATTACACACATAACGTTTGTTTAAATTTATGACATTTACCAAATCTTTGTATTTTGGACATTTGTATTCTTCAATATTAAAAATTCTATCATTCGTCGTCAACATTTTTAAAAATTGTTTTTCTGTTGAACCAATTTTGTATTATATAGTATACTATAACTAATGTTTTTGGGAAATCAAACAAAATTTATAATTATTTTAAAATTTTATTTTCAAGTAATAACCACTTGTAAAAAACCCACACTTCGTCACAAGAAGAATGTAAAATTTTGTGATTATTTTTTGCAAATATATGATTATTACACACATAACGTTTGTTTAAATTTATGACATTTACCAAATCATTGTATTTTGGAAATTTGTATTCTTCAATATTAAAAATTCTATCATTCGTCGTCAACATTTTTAAAAATTGTTTTCTGTTGAACCAATTTTGTATTATATAGTATACTATAACTAATGTTTTTGGGAAATCAAACAAAATTTATGATTAATTTAAAATTTTATTTTCAAGTAATAACCATTTGTAAAAAACCCACACTTCGTCACAATAAGAATGTAAAATTTTGTGATTATTTTTTGCAAATATATGATTATTACACACATAACGTTTGTTTAAATTTATGACATTTACCAAATCATTGTATTTTGGAAATTTGTATTCTTCAATATTAAAAATTCTATCATTCGTCGTCAACATTTTTAAAAATTGTTTTTCTGTTGAACCAATTTTGTATTATATAGTATACTATAACTAATGTTTTTGGGAAATCAAACAAAATTTATGATTATTTTAAAATTTTATTTTCAAGTAATAACCACTTGTAAAAAACCCACACTTCGTCACAAGAAGAATGTAAAATTTTGTGATTATTTTTGCAAATATATGATTATTACACACATAACGTTTATTTAAATTTATGACATTTACCAAATCATTGTAATTTGGACATTTGTATTCTTTAATATTAAAAATTCTATCATTCGTCGTCAACATTTTTAAAAATTGTTTTTCTGTTGAACCAATTTTGTATTATATAGTATACTATAACTAATGTTTTTGGGAAATCAAACAAAATTTATGTTTAATTTAAAATTTTATTTTCAAGTAATAACCACTTGAAAAAAACCCAGACTTCGTCACAAGAACAATGTAAAATTTTGTGTTTATTTTTTGCAAATATATGATTATTACACACATAACGTTTGTTTAAATTTATGGCATTTACCAAATCATTGTATTTTGGACATTTGTATTCTTCAATATTAAAAATTCTATCATTCGTCGTCAACATTTTTAAAAATTGTTTTTCTGTTGAACCAATTTTGTATTATATAGTATACTATAACTAATGTTTTTGGGAAATCAAACAAAATTTATGATTAATTTAAAATTTTATTTTCAAGTAATAACCACTTGTAAAAAACCCACACTTCGTCACAAGAAGAATGTAAAATTTTGTGATTATTTTTTGCAAATATATGATTATTACACACATAACGTTTGTTTAAATTTATGACATTTACCAAATCATTGTATTTTGGAAATTTGTATTCTTCAATATTAAAAATTCTATCATTCGTCGTCAACATTTTTAAAAATTGTTTTTCTGTTGAACCAATTTTGTATTATATAGTATACTATAACTAATGTTTTTGGGAAATCAAATAAAATTTATGATTATTTTAAAATTTTATTTTCAAGTAATAACCACTTGTAAAAAACCCACACTTCGTCACAAGAAGAATGTAAAATTTTGTGATTATTTTTGCAAATAAATGATTATTACACACATAACGTTTATTTAAATTTATGACATTTACCAAATCATTGTAATTTGGACATTTGTATTCTTTAATATTAAAAATTCTATCATTCGTCGTCAACATTTTTAAAAATTGTTTTTCTGTTGAACCAATTTTGTATTATATAGTATACTATAACTAATGTTTTTGGGAAATCAAACAAAATTTATGTTTAATTTAAAATTTTATTTTCAAGTAATAACCACTTGTAAAAAACCCAGACTTCGTCACAAGAACAATGTAAAATTTTTTGTTTATTTTTTGCAAATATATGATTATTACACACATAACGTTTGTTTAAATTTATGACATTTACCAAATCATTGTATTTTGGAAATTTGTATTCTTCAATATTAAAAATTCTATCATTCGTCGTCAACATTTTTAAAAATTGTTTTTCTGTTGAACCAATTTTGTATTATATAGTATACTATAACTAATGTTTTTGGGAAATCAAACAAAATTTATGATTAATTTAAAACTTTATTTTCAAGTAATAACCACTTGTAAAAAACCCACACTTCGTCACAAGAACAATGTAAAATTTTGTGGTTATTTTTTGCAAATATATGATTATTACACACATAACGTTTGTTTAAATTTATGACATTTACCAAATCATTGTATTTTGGACATTTGTATTCTTCAGTATTAAAATTCTATCATTCGTCGTCAACATTTTTAAAAATTGTTTTTCTGTTGAACCAATTTTGTATTATATAGTATACTATAACTAATGTTTTTGGGAAATCAAACAAAATTTATGTTTAATTTAAAATTTTATTTTCAAGTACTAACCACTTGTAAAAAACCCACACTTCGTCACAAGAACAATGTAAAATTTTGTGATTATTTTTTGCAAATATATGATTATTACACACATAACGTTTGTTTAAATTTATGACATTTACCAAATCATTGTATTTTGGAAATTTGTATTCTTTAATATTAAAAATTCTATCATTCGTCGTCAACATTTTTAAAAATTGTTTTTCTGTTGAACCAATTTTGTATTATATAGTATACTATAACTAATGTTTTTGGGAAATCAAACAAAATTTATGATTATTTTAAAATTTTATTTTCAAGTAATAACCACTTGTAAAAAACCCACACTTCGTCACAAGAAGAATGTAAAATTTTGTGATTATTTTTGCAAATATATGATTATTACACACATAACGTTTATTTAAATTTATGACATTTACCAAATCATTGTAATTTGGACATTTGTATTCTTTAATATTAAAAATTCTATCATTCGTCGTCAACATTTTTAAAAATTGTTTTTCTGTTGAACCAATTTTGTATTATATAGTATACTATAACTAATGTTTTTGGGAAATCAAAGAAAATTTATGATTAATTTAAAATTTTATTTTCAAGCAATAAACACTTGTAAAGAAACCCACACTTCGTCACAAGAACAATGTAAAATTTTGTGATTATTTTTTGCAAATATATGATTATTACACACATAACGTTTGTTTAAATTTATGATATTTACCAAATCTTTGTATTTTGGACATTTGTATTCTTCAATATTAAAAATTCTATCATTCGTCGTCAACATTTTTAAAAATTGTTTTTCTGTTTAACCAATTTTGTATTATATAGTATACTATAACTAATGTTTTTGGGAAATCAAACAAAATTTATAATTAATTTAAAATTTTATTTTCAAGTAATAACCACTTGTAAAAAAACCCACACTTCGTCACAAGAAGAATGTAAAATTTTGTGATTATTTTTTGCAAATATATGATTATTACACACATAACGTTTGTTTAAATTTATGACATTTACCAAATCATTGTATTTTGGAAATTTGTATTCTTCAATATTAAAAATTCTATCATTCGTCGTCAACATTTTTAAAAATTGTTTTTCTGTTGAACCAATTTTGTATTATATAGTATACTATAACTAATGTTTTTGGGAAATCAAACAAAATTTATGATTAATTTAAAATTTTATTTTCAAGTAATAACCACTTGTAAAAAACCCACACTTCGTCACAATAAGAATGTAAAATTTTGTGATTATTTTTTGCAAATATATGATTATTACACACATAACGTTTGTTTAAATTTATGACATTTACCAAATCATTGTATTTTGGAAATTTGTATTCTTCAATATTAAAAATTCTATCATTCGTCGTCAACATTTTTAAAAATTGTTTTTCTGTTGAACCAATTTTGTATTATATAGTATACTATAACTAATGTTTTTGGGAAATCAAACAAAATTTATGATTATTTTAAAATTTTATTTTCAAGTAATAACCACTTGTAAAAAACCCACACTTCGTCACAAGAAGAATGTAAAATTTTGTGATTATTTTTGCAAATATATGATTATTACACACATAACGTTTATTTAAATTTATGACATTTACCAAATCATTGTAATTTGGACATTTGTATTCTTTAATATTAAAAATTCTATCATTCGTCGTCAACATTTTTAAAAATTGTTTTTCTGTTGAACCAATTTTGTATTATATAGTATACTATAACTAATGTTTTTGGGAAATCAAACAAAATTTATGTTTAATTTAAAATTTTATTTTCAAGTAATAACCACTTGTAAAAAACCCAGACTTCGTCACAAGAACAATGTAAAATTTTGTGTTTATTTTTTGCAAATATATGATTATTACCCACATAACGTTTGTTTAAATTTATGGCATTTACCAAATCATTGTATTTTGGACATTTGTATTCTTCAATATTAAAAATTCTATCATTCGTCGTCAACATTTTTAAAAATTGTTTTTCTGTTGAACCAATTTTGTATTATATAGTATACTATAACTAATGTTTTTGGGAAATCAAACAAAATTTACGATTAATTTAAAATTTTATTTTCAAGTAATAACCACTTGTAAAAAACCCACACTTCGTCACAAGAAGAATGTAAAATTTTGTGATTATTTTTTGCAAATATATGATTATTACACACATAACGTTTGTTTAAATTTATGACATTTACCAAATCATTGTATTTTGGAAATTTGTATTCTTCAATATTAAAAATTCTATCATTCGTCGTCAACATTTTTAAAAATTGTTTTTCTGTTGAACCAATTTTGTATTATATAGTATACTATAACTAATGTTTTTGGGAAATCAAACAAAATTTATGATTATTTTAAAATTTTATTTTCAAGTAATAACCACTTGTAAAAAACCCACACTTCGTCACAAGAAGAATGTAAAATTTTGTGATTATTTTTGCAAATATATGATTATTACACACATAACGTTTGTTTAAATTTATGACATTTACCAAATCATTGTATTTTGGAAATTTGTATTCTTCAATATTAAAAATTCTATCATTCGTCGTCAACATTTTTAAAAATTGTTTTTCTGTTGAACCAATTTTGTATTATATAGTATACTATAACTAATGTTTTTGGGAAATCAAACAAAATTTATGATTAATTTAAAACTTTATTTTCAAGTAATAACCACTTGTAAAAAACCCACACTTCGTCACAAGAACAATGTAAAATTTTGTGGTTATTTTTTGCAAATATATGATTATTACACACATAACGTTTGTTTAAATTTATGGCATTTACCAAATCATTGTATTTTGGACATTTGTATTCTTCAATATTAAAAATTCTATCATTCGTCGTCAACATTTTTAAAAATTGTTTTTCTGTTGAACCTATTTTGTATTATATAGTATACTATAACTAATGTTTTTGGGAAATCAAAGAAAATTTATGATTAATTTAAAATTTTATTTTCAAGCAATAAACACTTGTAAAGAAACCCACACATCGTCACAAGAACAATGTAAAATTTTGTGATTATTTTTTGCAAATATATGATTATTACACACATAACGTTTGTTTAAATTTATGGCATTTACCAAATCATTGTATTTTGGACATTTGTATTCTTCAATATTAAAAATTCTATCATTCGTCGTCAACATTTTTAAAAATTGTTTTTCTGTTGAACCAATTTTGTATTATATAGTATACTATAACTAATGTTTTTGGGAAATCAAACAAAATTTATGATTAATTTAAAATTTTATTTTCAAGTAATAACCACTTGTAAAAAACCCACACTTCGTCACAAGAAGAATGTAAAATTTTGTGATTATTTTTTGCAAATATATGATTATTACACACATAACGTTTGTTTAAATTTATGACATTTACCAAATCATTGTATTTTGGAAATTTGTATTCTTCAATATTAAAAATTCTATCATTCGTCGTCAACATTTTTAAAAATTGTTTTTCTGTTGAACCAATTTTGTATTATATAGTATACTATAACTAATGTTTTTGGGAAATCAAATAAAATTTATGATTATTTCAAAATTTTATTTTCAAGTAATAACCACTTGTAAAAAACCCACACTTCGTCACAAGAAGAATGTAAAATTTTGTGATTATTTTTGCAAATAAATGATTATTACACACATAACGTTTATTTAAATTTATGACATTTACCAAATCATTGTAATTTGGACATTTGTATTCTTTAATATTAAAAATTCTATCATTCGTCGTCAACATTTTTAAAAATTGTTTTTCTGTTGAACCAATTTTGTATTATATAGTATACTATAACTAATGTTTTTGGGAAATCAAACAAAATTTATGTTTAATTTAAAATTTTATTTTCAAGTAATAACCACTTGTAAAAAACCCAGACTTCGTCACAAGAACAATGTAAAATTTTTTGTTTATTTTTTGCAAATATATGATTATTACACACATAACGTTTGTTTAAATTTATGACATTTACCAAATCATTGTATTTTGGAAATTTGTATTCTTCAATATTAAAAATTCTATCATTCGTCGTCAACATTTTTAAAAATTGTTTTTCTGTTGAACCAATTTTGTATTATACATATAGTATACTATAACTAATGTTTTTGGGAAATCAAACAAAATTTATGATTAATTTAAAACTTTATTTTCAAGTAATAACCACTTGTAAAAAACCCACACTTCGTCACAAGAACAATGTAAAATTTTGTGGTTATTTTTTGCAAATATATGATTATTACACACATAACGTTTGTTTAAATTTATGACATTTACCAAATCATTGTATTTTGGACATTTGTATTCTTCAGTATTAAAATTCTATCATTCGTCGTCAACATTTTTAAAAATTGTTTTTCTGTTGAACCAATTTTGTATTATATAGTATACTATAACTAATGTTTTTGGGAAATCAAACAAAATTTATGTTTAATTTAAAATTTTATTTTCAAGTACTAACCACTTGTAAAAAACCCACACTTCGTCACAAGAACAATGTAAAATTTTGTGATTATTTTTTGCAAATATATGATTATTACACACATAACGTTTGTTTAAATTTATGACATTTACCAAATCATTGTATTTTGGAAATTTGTATTCTTTAATATTAAAAATTCTATCATTCGTCGTCAACATTTTTAAAAATTGTTTTTCTGTTGAACCAATTTTGTATTATATAGTATACTATAACTAATGTTTTTGGGAAATCAAACAAAATTTATGATTATTTTAAAATTTTATTTTCAAGTAATAACCACTTGTAAAAAACCCACACTTCGTCACAAGAAGAATGTAAAATTTTGTGATTATTTTTGCAAATATATGATTATTACACACATAACGTTTATTTAAATTTATGACATTTACCAAATCATTGTAATTTGGACATTTGTATTCTTTAATATTAAAAATTCTATCATTCGTCGTCAACATTTTTAAAAATTGTTTTTCTGTTGAACCAATTTTGTATTATATAGTATACTATAACTAATGTTTTTGGGAAATCAAACAAAATTTATGTTTAATTTAAAATTTTATTTTCAAGTAATAACCACTTGTAAAAAACCCAGACTTCGTCACAAGAACAATGTAAAATTTTGTGTTTATTTTTTGCAAATATACGATTATTACCCACATAACGTTTGTTTAAATTTATGGCATTTACCAAATCATTGTATTTTGGACGTTTGTATTCTTCAATATTAAAAATTCTATCATTCGTCGTCAACATTTTTAAAAATTGTTTTTCTGTTGAACCAATTTTGTATTATATAGTATACTATAACTAATGTTTTTGGGAAATCAAACAAAATTTATGATTAATTTAAAATTTTATTTTCAAGTAATAACCACTTGTAAAAAACCCACACTTCGTCACAAGAAGAATGTAAAATTTTGTGATTATTTTTTGCAAATATATGATTATTACACACATAACGTTTGTTTAAATTTATGACATTTACCAAATCATTGTATTTTGGAAATTTGTATTCTTCAATATTAAAAATTCTATCATTCGTCGTCAACATTTTTAAAAATTGTTTTTCTGTTGAACCAATTTTGTATTATATAGTATACTATAACTAATGTTTTTGGGAAATCAAACAAAATTTATGATTATTTTAAAATTTTATTTTCAAGTAATAACCACTTGTAAAAAACCCACACTTCGTCACAAGAAGAATGTAAAATTTTGTGATTATTTTTGCAAATATATGATTATTACACACATAACGTTTGTTTAAATTTATGACATTTACCAAATCATTGTATTTTGGAAATTTGTATTCTTCAATATTAAAAATTCTATCATTCGTCGTCAACATTTTTAAAAATTGTTTTTCTGTTGAACCAATTTTGTATTATATAGTATACTATAACTAATGTTTTTGGGAAATCAAACAAAATTTATGATTAATTTAAAACTTTATTTTCAAGTAATAACCACTTGTAAAAAACCCACACTTCGTCACAAGAACAATGTAAAATTTTGTGGTTATTTTTTGCAAATATATGATTATTACACACATAACGTTTGTTTAAATTTATGGCATTTACCAAATCATTGTATTTTGGACATTTGTATTCTTCAATATTAAAAATTCTATCATTCGTCGTCAACATTTTTAAAAATTGTTTTTCTGTTGAACCTATTTTGTATTATATAGTATACTATAACTAATGTTTTTGGGAAATCAAAGAAAATTTATGATTAATTTAAAATTTTATTTTCAAGCAATAAACACTTGTAAAGAAACCCACACATCGTCACAAGAACAATGTAAAATTTTGTGATTATTTTTTGCAAATATATGATTATTACACACATAACGTTTGTTTAAATTTATGACATTTACCAAATCATTGTGTTTTGGACATTTGTATTCTTCAATATTAAAAATTCTATCATTCGTCGTCAACATTTTTAAAAATTGTTTTTCTGTTGAACCAATTTTGTATTATATAGTATACTGTAACTAATGTTTTTGGGAAATCAAACAAAATTTATAATTAATTTAAAATTTTATTTTCAAGTAATAACCACTTGTAAAAACCCACACTTCGTCACAAGAACAATGTAAAATTTTGTGATTATTTTTTGCAAATATATGATTATTACACACATAACGTTTGTTTAAATTTATGACATTTACCAAATCATTGTATTTTGGAAATATGTATTCTTTAATATTAAAAATTCTATCATTCGTCGTCAACATTTTTAAAAATTGTTTTTCTGTTGAACCAATTTTGTATTATATAGTATACTATAACTAATGTTTTTGGGAAATCGAACAAAATTTATGATTATTTTAAAATTTTATTTTCAAGTAATAACCACTTGTAAAAAACCCACACTTCGTCACAAGAAGAATGTAAAATTTTGTGATTATTTTTGCAAATATATGATAATTACACACATAACGTTTATTTAAATTTATGACATTTACCAAATCACTGTAATTTGGACATTTGTATTCTTTAATATTAAAGATTCTATCATTCGTCGTCAACATTTTTAAAAATTGTTTTTCTGTTGAACCAATTTTGTATTATATAGTATACTATAACTAATGTTTTTGGGAAATCAAACAAAATTTATGTTTAATTTAAAATTTTATTTTCAAGTAATAACCACTTGTAAAAAACCCAGACTTCGTCACAAGAACAATGTAAAATTTTGTGTTTATTTTTTGCAAATATATGATTATTACACACATAACGTTTGTTTAAATTTATGGCATTTACCAAATCATTGTATTTTGAACATTTGTATTCTTCAATATTAAAAATTCTATCATTCGTCGTCAACATTTTTAAAAATTGTTTTTCTGTTGAACCTATTTTGTATTATATAGTATACTATAACTAATGTTTTTGGGAAATCAAAGAAAATTTATGATTAATTTAAAATTTTATTTTCAAGCAATAAACACTTGTAAAGAAATTCACACTTCGTCACAAGAACAATGTAAAATTTTGTGATTATTTTTTGCAAATATATGATTATTACACACATAACGTTTGTTTAAATTTATGACATTTACCAAATCATTGTATTTTGGACATTAGTATTCTTCAATATTAAAAATTCTATCATTCGTCGTCAACATTTTTAAAAATTGTTTTTCTGTTGAACCAATTTTGTATTATATAGTATACTATAACTAATGTTTTTGGGAAATCAAACAAAATTTATAATTATTTTAAAATTTTATTTTCAAGTAATAACCACTTGTAAAAAACCCACACTTCGTCACAAGAAGAATGTAAAATTTTGTGATTATTTTTTGCAAATATATGATTATTACACACATAACGTTTGTTTAAATTTATGACATTTACCAAATCATTGTATTTTGGAAATTTGTATTCTTCAATATTAAAAATTCTATCATTCGTCAACATTTTTAAAAATTGTTTTTCTGTTGAACCAATTTTGTATTATATAGTATACTATAACTAATGTTTTTGGGAAATCAAAGAAAATTTATGATTAATTTAAAATTTTATTTTCAAGCAATAAACACTTGTAAAGAAACCCACACTTCGTCACAAGAACAATGTAAAATTTTGTGATTATTTTTTGCAAATATATGATTATTACACACATAACGTTTGTTTAAATTTATGACATTTACCAAATCTTTGTATTTTGGACATTTGTATTCTTCAATATTAAAAATTCTATCATTCGTCGTCAACATTTTTAAAAATTGTTTTTCTGTTGAACCAATTTTGTATTATATAGTATACTATAACTAATGTTTTTGGGAAATCAAACAAAATTTATGATTAATTTAAAATTTTATTTTCAAGTAATAACCATTTGTAAAAAACCCACACTTCGTCACAATAAGAATGTAAAATTTTGTGATTATTTTTTGCAAATATATGATTGTTACACACATAACGTTTGTTTAAATTTATGACATTTACCAAATCATTGTATTTTGGAAATTTGTATTCTTCAATATTAAAAATTCTATCATTCGTCGTCAACATTTTTAAAAATTGTTTTTCTGTTGAACCAATTTTGTATTATATAGTATACTATAACTAATGTTTTTGGGAAATCAAAGAAAATTTATGATTAATTTAAAATTTTATTTTCAAGCAATAAACACTTGTAAAGAAACCCACACTTCGTCACAAGAACAATGTAAAATTTTGTGATTATTTTTTGCAAATATATGATTATTACACACATAACGTTTGTTTAAATTTATGACATTTACCAAATCTTTGTATTTTGGACATTTGTATTCTTCAATATTAAAAATTCTATCATTCGTCGTCAACATTTTTAAAAATTGTTTTTCTGTTGAACCAATTTTGTATTATATAGTATACTATAACTAATGTTTTTGGGAAATCAAACAAAATTTATAATTATTTTAAAATTTTATTTTCAAGTAATAACCACTTGTAAAAAACCCACACTTCGTCACAAGAAGAATGTAAAATTTTGTGATTATTTTTTGCAAATATATGATTATTACACACATAACGTTTGTTTAAATTTATGACATTTACCAAATCATTGTGTTTTGGACATTTGTATTCTTCAATATTAAAAATTCTATCATTCGTCGTCAACATTTTTAAAAATTGTTTTTCTGTTGAACCAATTTTGTATTATATAGTATACTATAACTAATGTTTTTGGGAAATCAAAGAAAATTTATGATTAATTTAAAATTTTATTTTCAAGCAATAAACACTTGTAAAGAAACCCACACATCGTCACAAGAACAATGTAAAATTTTGTGATTATTTTTTGCAAATATATGATTATTACACACATAACGTTTGTTTAAATTTATGACATTTACCAAATCATTGTGTTTTGGACATTTGTATTCTTCAATATTAAAAATTCTATCATTCGTCGTCAACATTTTTAAAAATTGTTTTTCTGTTGAACCAATTTTGTATTATATAGTATACTGTAACTAATGTTTTTGGGAAATCAAACAAAATTTATAATTAATTTAAAATTTTATTTTCAAGTAATAACCACTTGTAAAAACCCACACTTCGTCACAAGAACAATGTAAAATTTTGTGATTATTTTTTGCAAATATATGATTATTACACACATAACGTTTGTTTAAATTTATGACATTTACCAAATCATTGTATTTTGGAAATATGTATTCTTTAATATTAAAAATTCTATCATTCGTCGTCAACATTTTTAAAAATTGTTTTTCTGTTGAACCAATTTTGTATTATATAGTATACTATAACTAATGTTTTTGGGAAATCGAACAAAATTTATGATTATTTTAAAATTTTATTTTCAAGTAATAACCACTTGTAAAAAACCCACACTTCGTCACAAGAAGAATGTAAAATTTTGTGATTATTTTTGCAAATATATGATAATTACACACATAACGTTTATTTAAATTTATGACATTTACCAAATCACTGTAATTTGGACATTTGTATTCTTTAATATTAAAGATTCTATCATTCGTCGTCAACATTTTTAAAAATTGTTTTTCTGTTGAACCAATTTTGTATTATAAAGTATACTATAACTAATGTTTTTGGGAAATCAAACAAAATTTATGTTTAATTTAAAATTTTATTTTCAAGTAATAACCACTTGTAAAAAACCCAGACTTCGTCACAAGAACAATGTAAAATTTTGTGTTTATTTTTTGCAAATATATGATTATTACACACATAACGTTTGTTTAAATTTATGGCATTTACCAAATCATTGTATTTTGGACATTTGTATTCTTCAATATTAAAAATTCTATCATTCGTCGTCAACATTTTTAAAAATTGTTTTTCTGTTGAACCTATTTTGTATTATATAGTATACTATAACTAATGTTTTTGGGAAATCAAAGAAAATTTATGATTAATTTAAAATTTTATTTTCAAGCAATAAACACTTGTAAAGAAATTCACACTTCGTCACAAGAACAATGTAAAATTTTGTGATTATTTTTTGCAAATATATGATTATTACACACATAACGTTTGTTTAAATTTATGACATTTACCAAATCATTGTATTTTGGACATTTGTATTCTTCAATATTAAAAATTCTATCATTCGTCGTCAACATTTTTAAAAATTGTTTTTCTGTTGAACCAATTTTGTATTATATAGTATACTATAACTAATGTTTTTGGGAAATCAAACAAAATTTATAATTATTTTAAAATTTTATTTTCAAGTAATAACCACTTGTAAAAAACCCACACTTCGTCACAAGAAGAATGTAAAATTTTGTGATTATTTTTTGCAAATATATGATTATTACACACATAACGTTTGTTTAAATTTATGACATTTACCAAATCATTGTATTTTGGAAATTTGTATTCTTCAATATTAAAAATTCTATCATTCGTCAACATTTTTAAAAATTGTTTTTCTGTTGAACCAATTTTGTATTATATAGTATACTATAACTAATGTTTTTGGGAAATCAAAGAAAATTTATGATTAATTTAAAATTTTATTTTCAAGCAATAAACACTTGTAAAGAAACCCACACTTCGTCACAAGAACAATGTAAAATTTTGTGATTATTTTTTGCAAATATATGATTATTACACACATAACGTTTGTTTAAATTTATGACATTTACCAAATCTTTGTATTTTGGACATTTGTATTCTTCAATATTAAAAATTCTATCATTCGTCGTCAACATTTTTAAAAATTGTTTTTCTGTTGAACCAATTTTGTATTATATAGTATACTATAACTAATGTTTTTGGGAAATCAAACAAAATTTATGATTAATTTAAAATTTTATTTTCAAGTAATAACCATTTGTAAAAAACCCACACTTCGTCACAATAAGAATGTAAAATTTTGTGATTATTTTTTGCAAATATATGATTATTACACACATAACGTTTGTTTAAATTTATGACATTTACCAAATCATTGTATTTTGGAAATTTGTATTCTTCAATATTAAAAATTCTATCATTCGTCGTCAACATTTTTAAAAATTGTTTTTCTGTTGAACCAATTTTGTATTATATAGTATACTATAACTAATGTTTTTGGGAAATCAAAGAAAATTTATGATTAATTTAAAATTTTATTTTCAAGCAATAAACACTTGTAAAGAAACCCACACTTCGTCACAAGAACAATGTAAAATTTTGTGATTATTTTTTGCAAATATATGATTATTACACACATAACGTTTGTTTAAATTTATGACATTTACCAAATCTTTGTATTTTGGACATTTGTATTCTTCAATATTAAAAATTCTATCATTCGTCGTCAACATTTTTAAAAATTGTTTTTCTGTTGAACCAATTTTGTATTATATAGTATACTATAACTAATGTTTTTGGGAAATCAAACAAAATTTATAATTATTTTAAAATTTTATTTTCAAGTAATAACCACTTGTAAAAAACCCACACTTCGTCACAAGAAGAATGTAAAATTTTGTGATTATTTTTTGCAAATATATGATTATTACACACATAACGTTTGTTTAAATTTATGACATTTACCAAATCATTGTATTTTGGAAATTTGTATTCTTCAATATTAAAAATTCTATCATTCGTCGTCAACATTTTTAAAAATTGTTTTCTGTTGAACCAATTTTGTATTATATAGTATACTATAACTAATGTTTTTGGGAAATCAAACAAAATTTATGATTAATTTAAAATTTTATTTTCAAGTAATAACCATTTGTAAAAAACCCACACTTCGTCACAATAAGAATGTAAAATTTTGTGATTATTTTTTGCAAATATATGATTATTACACACATAACGTTTGTTTAAATTTATGACATTTACCAAATCATTGTATTTTGGAAATTTGTATTCTTCAATATTAAAAATTCTATCATTCGTCGTCAACATTTTTAAAAATTGTTTTTCTGTTGAACCAATTTTGTATTATATAGTATACTATAACTAATGTTTTTAGGAAATCAAACAAAATTTATGATTATTTTAAAATTTTATTTTCAAGTAATAACCACTTGTAAAAAACCCACACTTCGTCACAAGAAGAATGTAAAATTTTGTGATTATTTTTGCAAATATATGATTATTACACACATAACGTTTATTTAAATTTATGACATTTACCAAATCATTGTAATTTGGACATTTGTATTCTTTAATATTAAAAATTCTATCATTCGTCGTCAACATTTTTAAAAATTGTTTTTCTGTTGAACCAATTTTGTATTATATAGTATACTATAACTAATGTTTTTGGGAAATCAAACAAAATTTATGTTTAATTTAAAATTTTATTTTCAAGTAATAACCACTTGAAAAAAACCCAGACTTCGTCACAAGAACAATGTAAAATTTTGTGTTTATTTTTTGCAAATATATGATTATTACACACATAACGTTTGTTTAAATTTATGGCATTTACCAAATCATTGTATTTTGGACATTTGTATTCTTCAATATTAAAAATTCTATCATTCGTCGTCAACATTTTTAAAAATTGTTTTTCTGTTGAACCAATTTTGTATTATATAGTATACTATAACTAATGTTTTTGGGAAATCAAACAAAATTTATGATTAATTTAAAATTTTATTTTCAAGTAATAACCACTTGTAAAAAACCCACACTTCGTCACAAGAAGAATGTAAAATTTTGTGATTATTTTTTGCAAATATATGATTATTACACACATAACGTTTGTTTAAATTTATGACATTTACCAAATCATTGTATTTTGGAAATTTGTATTCTTCAATATTAAAAATTCTATCATTCGTCGTCAACATTTTTAAAAATTGTTTTTCTGTTGAACCAATTTTGTATTATATAGTATACTATAACTAATGTTTTTGGGAAATCAAATAAAATTTATGATTATTTTAAAATTTTATTTTCAAGTAATAACCACTTGTAAAAAACCCACACTTCGTCACAAGAAGAATGTAAAATTTTGTGATTATTTTTGCAAATAAATGATTATTACACACATAACGTTTATTTAAATTTATGACATTTACCAAATCATTGTAATTTGGACATTTGTATTCTTTAATATTAAAAATTCTATCATTCGTCGTCAACATTTTTAAAAATTGTTTTTCTGTTGAACCAATTTTGTATTATATAGTATACTATAACTAATGTTTTTGGGAAATCAAACAAAATTTATGTTTAATTTAAAATTTTATTTTCAAGTAATAACCACTTGTAAAAAACCCAGACTTCGTCACAAGAACAATGTAAAATTTTTTGTTTATTTTTTGCAAATATATGATTATTACACACATAACGTTTGTTTAAATTTATGACATTTACCAAATCATTGTATTTTGGAAATTTGTATTCTTCAATATTAAAAATTCTATCATTCGTCGTCAACATTTTTAAAAATTGTTTTTCTGTTGAACCAATTTTGTATTATATAGTATACTATAACTAATGTTTTTGGGAAATCAAACAAAATTTATGATTAATTTAAAACTTTATTTTCAAGTAATAACCACTTGTAAAAAACCCACACTTCGTCACAAGAACAATGTAAAATTTTGTGGTTATTTTTTGCAAATATATGATTATTACACACATAACGTTTGTTTAAATTTATGACATTTACCAAATCATTGTATTTTGGACATTTGTATTCTTCAGTATTAAAATTCTATCATTCGTCGTCAACATTTTTAAAAATTGTTTTTCTGTTGAACCAATTTTGTATTATATAGTATACTATAACTAATGTTTTTGGGAAATCAAACAAAATTTATGTTTAATTTAAAATTTTATTTTCAAGTACTAACCACTTGTAAAAAACCCACACTTCGTCACAAGAACAATGTAAAATTTTGTGATTATTTTTTGCAAATATATGATTATTACACACATAACGTTTGTTTAAATTTATGACATTTACCAAATCATTGTATTTTGGAAATTTGTATTCTTTAATATTAAAAATTCTATCATTCGTCGTCAACATTTTTAAAAATTGTTTTTCTGTTGAACCAATTTTGTATTATATAGTATACTATAACTAATGTTTTTGGGAAATCAAACAAAATTTATGATTATTTTAAAATTTTATTTTCAAGTAATAACCACTTGTAAAAAACCCACACTTCGTCACAAGAAGAATGTAAAATTTTGTGATTATTTTTGCAAATATATGATTATTACACACATAACGTTTATTTAAATTTATGACATTTACCAAATCATTGTAATTTGGACATTTGTATTCTTTAATATTAAAAATTCTATCATTCGTCGTCAACATTTTTAAAAATTGTTTTTCTGTTGAACCAATTTTGTATTATATAGTATACTATAACTAATGTTTTTGGGAAATCAAAGAAAATTTATGATTAATTTAAAATTTTATTTTCAAGCAATAAACACTTGTAAAGAAACCCACACTTCGTCACAAGAACAATGTAAAATTTTGTGATTATTTTTTGCAAATATATGATTATTACACACATAACGTTTGTTTAAATTTATGATATTTACCAAATCTTTGTATTTTGGACATTTGTATTCTTCAATATTAAAAATTCTATCATTCGTCGTCAACATTTTTAAAAATTGTTTTTCTGTTTAACCAATTTTGTATTATATAGTATACTATAACTAATGTTTTTGGGAAATCAAACAAAATTTATAATTAATTTAAAATTTTATTTTCAAGTAATAACCACTTGTAAAAAAACCCACACTTCGTCACAAGAAGAATGTAAAATTTTGTGATTATTTTTTGCAAATATATGATTATTACACACATAACGTTTGTTTAAATTTATGACATTTACCAAATCATTGTATTTTGGAAATTTGTATTCTTCAATATTAAAAATTCTATCATTCGTCGTCAACATTTTTAAAAATTGTTTTTCTGTTGAACCAATTTTGTATTATATAGTATACTATAACTAATGTTTTTGGGAAATCAAACAAAATTTATGATTAATTTAAAATTTTATTTTCAAGTAATAACCACTTGTAAAAAACCCACACTTCGTCACAATAAGAATGTAAAATTTTGTGATTATTTTTTGCAAATATATGATTATTACACACATAACGTTTGTTTAAATTTATGACATTTACCAAATCATTGTATTTTGGAAATTTGTATTCTTCAATATTAAAAATTCTATCATTCGTCGTCAACATTTTTAAAAATTGTTTTTCTGTTGAACCAATTTTGTATTATATAGTATACTATAACTAATGTTTTTGGGAAATCAAACAAAATTTATGATTATTTTAAAATTTTATTTTCAAGTAATAACCACTTGTAAAAAACCCACACTTCGTCACAAGAAGAATGTAAAATTTTGTGATTATTTTTGCAAATATATGATTATTACACACATAACGTTTATTTAAATTTATGACATTTACCAAATCATTGTAATTTGGACATTTGTATTCTTTAATATTAAAAATTCTATCATTCGTCGTCAACATTTTTAAAAATTGTTTTTCTGTTGAACCAATTTTGTATTATATAGTATACTATAACTAATGTTTTTGGGAAATCAAACAAAATTTATGTTTAATTTAAAATTTTATTTTCAAGTAATAACCACTTGTAAAAAACCCAGACTTCGTCACAAGAACAATGTAAAATTTTGTGTTTATTTTTTGCAAATATATGATTATTACCCACATAACGTTTGTTTAAATTTATGGCATTTACCAAATCATTGTATTTTGGACATTTGTATTCTTCAATATTAAAAATTCTATCATTCGTCGTCAACATTTTTAAAAATTGTTTTTCTGTTGAACCAATTTTGTATTATATAGTATACTATAACTAATGTTTTTGGGAAATCAAACAAAATTTACGATTAATTTAAAATTTTATTTTCAAGTAATAACCACTTGTAAAAAACCCACACTTCGTCACAAGAAGAATGTAAAATTTTGTGATTATTTTTTGCAAATATATGATTATTACACACATAACGTTTGTTTAAATTTATGACATTTACCAAATCATTGTATTTTGGAAATTTGTATTCTTCAATATTAAAAATTCTATCATTCGTCGTCAACATTTTTAAAAATTGTTTTTCTGTTGAACCAATTTTGTATTATATAGTATACTATAACTAATGTTTTTGGGAAATCAAACAAAATTTATGATTATTTTAAAATTTTATTTTCAAGTAATAACCACTTGTAAAAAACCCACACTTCGTCACAAGAAGAATGTAAAATTTTGTGATTATTTTTGCAAATATATGATTATTACACACATAACGTTTGTTTAAATTTATGACATTTACCAAATCATTGTATTTTGGAAATTTGTATTCTTCAATATTAAAAATTCTATCATTCGTCGTCAACATTTTTAAAAATTGTTTTTCTGTTGAACCAATTTTGTATTATATAGTATACTATAACTAATGTTTTTGGGAAATCAAACAAAATTTATGATTAATTTAAAACTTTATTTTCAAGTAATAACCACTTGTAAAAAACCCACACTTCGTCACAAGAACAATGTAAAATTTTGTGGTTATTTTTTGCAAATATATGATTATTACACACATAACGTTTGTTTAAATTTATGGCATTTACCAAATCATTGTATTTTGGACATTTGTATTCTTCAATATTAAAAATTCTACCATTCGTCGTCAACATTTTTAAAAATTGTTTTTCTGTTGAACCTATTTTGTATTATATAGTATACTATAACTAATGTTTTTGGGAAATCAAAGAAAATTTATGATTAATTTAAAATTTTATTTTCAAGCAATAAACAATTGTAAAGAAACCCACACATCGTCACAAGAACAATGTAAAATTTTGTGATTATTTTTTGCAAATATATGATTATTACACACATAACGTTTGTTTAAATTTATGGCATTTACCAAATCATTGTATTTTGGACATTTGTATTCTTCAATATTAAAAATTCTATCATTCGTCGTCAACATTTTTAAAAATTGTTTTTCTGTTGAACCAATTTTGTATTATATAGTATACTATAACTAATGTTTTTGGGAAATCAAACAAAATTTATGATTAATTTAAAATTTTATTTTCAAGTAATAACCACTTGTAAAAAACCCACACTTCGTCACAAGAAGAATGTAAAATTTTGTGATTATTTTTTGCAAATATATGATTATTACACACATAACGTTTGTTTAAATTTATGACATTTACCAAATCATTGTATTTTGGAAATTTGTATTCTTCAATATTAAAAATTCTATCATTCGTCGTCAACATTTTTAAAAATTGTTTTTCTGTTGAACCAATTTTGTATTATATAGTATACTATAACTAATGTTTTTGGGAAATCAAATAAAATTTATGATTATTTTAAAATTTTATTTTCAAGTAATAACCACTTGTAAAAAACCCACACTTCGTCACAAGAAGAATGTAAAATTTTGTGATTATTTTTGCAAATAAATGATTATTACACACATAACGTTTATTTAAATTTATGACATTTACCAAATCATTGTAATTTGGACATTTGTATTCTTTAATATTAAAAATTCTATCATTCGTCGTCAACATTTTTAAAAATTGTTTTTCTGTTGAACCAATTTTGTATTATATAGTATACTATAACTAATGTTTTTGGGAAATCAAACAAAATTTATGTTTAATTTAAAATTTTATTTTCAAGTAATAACCACTTGTAAAAAACCCAGACTTCGTCACAAGAACAATGTAAAATTTTTTGTTTATTTTTTGCAAATATATGATTATTACACACATAACGTTTGTTTAAATTTATGACATTTACCAAATCATTGTATTTTGGAAATTTGTATTCTTCAATATTAAAAATTCTATCATTCGTCGTCAACATTTTTAAAAATTGTTTTTCTGTTGAACCAATTTTGTATTATACATATAGTATACTATAACTAATGTTTTTGGGAAATCAAACAAAATTTATGATTAATTTAAAACTTTATTTTCAAGTAATAACCACTTGTAAAAAACCCACACTTCGTCACAAGAACAATGTAAAATTTTGTGGTTATTTTTTGCAAATATATGATTATTACACACATAACGTTTGTTTAAATTTATGACATTTACCAAATCATTGTATTTTGGACATTTGTATTCTTCAGTATTAAAATTCTATCATTCGTCGTCAACATTTTTAAAAATTGTTTTTCTGTTGAACCAATTTTGTATTATATAGTATACTATAACTAATGTTTTTGGGAAATCAAACAAAATTTATGTTTAATTTAAAATTTTATTTTCAAGTACTAACCACTTGTAAAAAACCCACACTTCGTCACAAGAACAATGTAAAATTTTGTGATTATTTTTTGCAAATATATGATTATTACACACATAACGTTTGTTTAAATTTATGACATTTACCAAATCATTGTATTTTGGAAATTTGTATTCTTTAATATTAAAAATTCTATCATTCGTCGTCAACATTTTTAAAAATTGTTTTTCTGTTGAACCAATTTTGTATTATATAGTATACTATAACTAATATTTTTGGGAAATCAAACAAAATTTATGATTATTTTAAAATTTTATTTTCAAGTAATAACCACTTGTAAAAAACCCACACTTCGTCACAAGAAGAATGTAAAATTTTGTGATTATTTTTGCAAATATATGATTATTACACACATAACGTTTATTTAAATTTATGACATTTACCAAATCATTGTAATTTGGACATTTGTATTCTTTAATATTAAAAATTCTATCATTCGTCGTCAACATTTTTAAAAATTGTTTTTCTGTTGAACCAATTTTGTATTATATAGTATACTATAACTAATGTTTTTGGGAAATCAAAAGAAAATTTATGATTAATTTAAAATTTTATTTTCAAGCAATAAACACTTGTAAAGAAACCCACACTTCGTCACAAGAACAATGTAAAATTTTGTGATTATTTTTTGCAAATATATGATTATTACACACATAACGTTTGTTTAAATTTATGATATTTACCAAATCTTTGTATTTTGGACATTTGTATTCTTCAATATTAAAAATTCTATCATTCGTCGTCAACATTTTTAAAAATTGTTTTTCTGTTTAACCAATTTTGTATTATATAGTATACTATAACTAATGTTTTTGGGAAATCAAACAAAATTTATAATTAATTTAAAATTTTATTTTCAAGTAATAACCACTTGTAAAAAAACCCACACTTCGTCACAAGAAGAATGTAAAATTTTGTGATTATTTTTTGCAAATATATGATTATTACACACATAACGTTTGTTTAAATTTGTGACATTTACCAAATCATTGTATTTTGGAAATTTGTATTCTTCAATATTAAAAATTCTATCATTCGTCGTCAACATTTTTAAAAATTGTTTTTCTGTTGAACCAATTTTGTATTATATAGTATACTATAACTAATGTTTTTGGGAAATCAAACAAAATTTATGATTAATTTAAAATTTTATTTTCAAGTAATAACCACTTGTAAAAAACCCACACTTCGTCACAATAAGAATGTAAAATTTTGTGATTATTTTTTGCAAATATATGATTATTACACACATAACGTTTGTTTAAATTTATGACATTTACCAAATCATTGTATTTTGGAAATTTGTATTCTTCAATATTAAAAATTCTATCATTCGTCGTCAACATTTTTAAAAATTGTTTTTCTGTTGAACCAATTTTGTATTATATAGTATACTATAACTAATGTTTTTGGGAAATCAAACAAAATTTATGATTATTTTAAAATTTTATTTTCAAGTAATAACCACTTGTAAAAAACCCACACTTCGTCACAAGAAGAATGTAAAATTTTGTGATTATTTTTGCAAATATATGATTATTACACACATAACGTTTATTTAAATTTATGACATTTACCAAATCATTGTAATTTGGACATTTGTATTCTTTAATATTAAAAATTCTATCATTCGTCGTCAACATTTTTAAAAATTGTTTTTCTGTTGAACCAATTTTGTATTATATAGTATACTATAACTAATGTTTTTGGGAAATCAAACAAAATTTATGTTTAATTTAAAATTTTATTTTCAAGTAATAACCACTTGTAAAAAACCCAGACTTCGTCACAAGAACAATGTAAAATTTTGTGTTTATTTTTTGCAAATATACGATTATTACCCACATAACGTTTGTTTAAATTTATGGCATTTACCAAATCATTGTATTTTGGACATTTGTATTCTTCAATATTAAAAATTCTATCATTCGTCGTCAACATTTTTAAAAATTGTTTTTCTGTTGAACCAATTTTGTATTATATAGTATACTATAACTAATGTTTTTGGGAAATCAAACAAAATTTATGATTAATTTAAAATTTTATTTTCAAGTAATAACCACTTGTAAAAAACCCACACTTCGTCACAAGAAGAATGTAAAATTTTGTGATTATTTTTTGCAAATATATGATTATTACACACATAACGTTTGTTTAAATTTATGACATTTACCAAATCATTGTATTTTGGAAATTTGTATTCTTCAATATTAAAAATTCTATCATTCGTCGTCAACATTTTTAAAAATTGTTTTTCTGTTGAACCAATTTTGTATTATATAGTATACTATAACTAATGTTTTTGGGAAATCAAACAAAATTTATGATTATTTTAAAATTTTATTTTCAAGTAATAACCACTTGTAAAAAACCCACACTTCGTCACAAGAAGAATGTAAAATTTTGTGATTATTTTTGCAAATATATGATTATTACACACATAACGTTTGTTTAAATTTATGACATTTACCAAATCATTGTATTTTGGAAATTTGTATTCTTCAATATTAAAAATTCTATCATTCGTCGTCAACATTTTTAAAAATTGTTTTTCTGTTGAACCAATTTTGTATTATATAGTATACTATAACTAATGTTTTTGGGAAATCAAACAAAATTTATGATTAATTTAAAACTTTATTTTCAAGTAATAACCACTTGTAAAAAACCCACACTTCGTCACAAGAACAATGTAAAATTTTGTGGTTATTTTTTGCAAATATATGATTATTACACACATAACGTTTGTTTAAATTTATGGCATTTACCAAATCATTGTATTTTGGACATTTGTATTCTTCAATATTAAAAATTCTATCATTCGTCGTCAACATTTTTAAAAATTGTTTTTCTGTTGAACCTATTTTGTATTATATAGTATACTATAACTAATGTTTTTGGGAAATCAAAGAAAATTTATGATTAATTTAAAATTTTATTTTCAAGCAATAAACACTTGTAAAGAAATTCACACTTCGTCACAAGAACAATGTAAAATTTTGTGATTATTTTTTGCAAATATATGATTATTACACACATAACGTTTGTTTAAATTTATGACATTTACCAAATCATTGTATTTTGGACATTTGTATTCTTCAATATTAAAAATTCTATCATTCGTCGTCAACATTTTTAAAAATTGTTTTTCTGTTGAACCAATTTTGTATTATATAGTATACTATAACTAATGTTTTTGGGAAATCAAACAAAATTTATAATTATTTTAAAATTTTATTTTCAAGTAATAACCACTTGTAAAAAACCCACACTTCGTCACAAGAAGAATGTAAAATTTTGTGATTATTTTTTGCAAATATATGATTATTACACACATAACGTTTGTTTAAATTTATGACATTTACCAAATCATTGTATTTTGGAAATTTGTATTCTTCAATATTAAAAATTCTATCATTCGTCAACATTTTTAAAAATTGTTTTTCTGTTGAACCAATTTTGTATTATATAGTATACTATAACTAATGTTTTTGGGAAATCAAAGAAAATTTATGATTAATTTAAAATTTTATTTTCAAGCAATAAACACTTGTAAAGAAACCCACACTTCGTCACAAGAACAATGTAAAATTTTGTGATTATTTTTTGCAAATATATGATTATTACACACATAACGTTTGTTTAAATTTATGACATTTACCAAATCTTTGTATTTTGGACATTTGTATTCTTCAATATTAAAAATTCTATCATTCGTCGTCAACATTTTTAAAAATTGTTTTTCTGTTGAACCAATTTTGTATTATATAGTATACTATAACTAATGTTTTTGGGAAATCAAACAAAATTTATGATTAATTTAAAATTTTATTTTCAAGTAATAACCATTTGTAAAAAACCCACACTTCGTCACAATAAGAATGTAAAATTTTGTGATTATTTTTTGCAAATATATGATTATTACACACATAACGTTTGTTTAAATTTATGACATTTACCAAATCATTGTATTTTGGAAATTTGTATTCTTCAATATTAAAAATTCTATCATTCGTCGTCAACATTTTTAAAAATTGTTTTTCTGTTGAACCAATTTTGTATTATATAGTATACTATAACTAATGTTTTTGGGAAATCAAAGAAAATTTATGATTAATTTAAAATTTTATTTTCAAGCAATAAACACTTGTAAAGAAACCCACACTTCGTCACAAGAACAATGTAAAATTTTGTGATTATTTTTTGCAAATATATGATTATTACACACATAACGTTTGTTTAAATTTATGACATTTACCAAATCTTTGTATTTTGGACATTTGTATTCTTCAATATTAAAAATTCTATCATTCGTCGTCAACATTTTTAAAAATTGTTTTTCTGTTGAACCAATTTTGTATTATATAGTATACTATAACTAATGTTTTTGGGAAATCAAACAAAATTTATAATTATTTTAAAATTTTATTTTCAAGTAATAACCACTTGTAAAAAACCCACACTTCGTCACAAGAAGAATGTAAAATTTTGTGATTATTTTTTGCAAATATATGATTATTACACACATAACGTTTGTTTAAATTTATGACATTTACCAAATCATTGTATTTTGGAAATTTGTATTCTTCAATATTAAAAATTCTATCATTCGTCGTCAACATTTTTAAAAATTGTTTTCTGTTGAACCAATTTTGTATTATATAGTATACTATAACTAATGTTTTTGGGAAATCAAACAAAATTTATGATTAATTTAAAATTTTATTTTCAAGTAATAACCATTTGTAAAAAACCCACACTTCGTCACAATAAGAATGTAAAATTTTGTGATTATTTTTTGCAAATATATGATTATTACACACATAACGTTTGTTTAAATTTATGACATTTACCAAATCATTGTATTTTGGAAATTTGTATTCTTCAATATTAAAAATTCTATCATTCGTCGTCAACATTTTTAAAAATTGTTTTTCTGTTGAACCAATTTTGTATTATATAGTATACTATAACTAATGTTTTTGGGAAATCAAACAAAATTTATGATTATTTTAAAATTTTATTTTCAAGTAATAACCACTTGTAAAAAACCCACACTTCGTCACAAGAAGAATGTAAAATTTTGTGATTATTTTTGCAAATATATGATTATTACACACATAACGTTTATTTAAATTTATGACATTTACCAAATCATTGTAATTTGGACATTTGTATTCTTTAATATTAAAAATTCTATCATTCGTCGTCAACATTTTTAAAAATTGTTTTTCTGTTGAACCAATTTTGTATTATATAGTATACTATAACTAATGTTTTTGGGAAATCAAACAAAATTTATGTTTAATTTAAAATTTTATTTTCAAGTAATAACCACTTGAAAAAAACCCAGACTTCGTCACAAGAACAATGTAAAATTTTGTGTTTATTTTTTGCAAATATATGATTATTACACACATAACGTTTGTTTAAATTTATGGCATTTACCAAATCATTGTATTTTGGACATTTGTATTCTTCAATATTAAAAATTCTATCATTCGTCGTCAACATTTTTAAAAATTGTTTTTCTGTTGAACCAATTTTGTATTATATAGTATACTATAACTAATGTTTTTGGGAAATCAAACAAAATTTATGTTTAATTTAAAATTTTATTTTCAAGTAATAACCACTTGTAAAAAACCCACACTTCGTCACAAGAAGAATGTAAAATTTTGTGATTATTTTTTGCAAATATATGATTATTACACACATAACGTTTGTTTAAATTTATGACATTTACCAAATCATTGTATTTTGGAAATTTGTATTCTTCAATATTAAAAATTCTATCATTCGTCGTCAACATTTTTAAAAATTGTTTTTCTGTTGAACCAATTTTGTATTATATAGTATACTATAACTAATGTTTTTGGGAAATCAAATAAAATTTATGATTATTTTAAAATTTTATTTTCAAGTAATAACCACTTGTAAAAAACCCACACTTCGTCACAAGAAGAATGTAAAATTTTGTGATTATTTTTGCAAATAAATGATTATTACACACAAAACGTTTATTTAAATTTATGACATTTACCAAATCATTGTAATTTGGACATTTGTATTCTTTAATATTAAAAATTCTATCATTCGTCGTCAACATTTTTAAAAATTGTTTTTCTGTTGAACCAATTTTGTATTATATAGTATACTATAACTAATGTTTTTGGGAAATCAAACAAAATTTATGTTTAATTTAAAATTTTATTTTCAAGTAATAACCACTTGTAAAAAACCCAGACTTCGTCACAAGAACAATGTAAAATTTTTTGTTTATTTTTTGCAAATATATGATTATTACACACATAACGTTTGTTTAAATTTATGACATTTACCAAATCATTGTATTTTGGAAATTTGTATTCTTCAATATTAAAAATTCTATCATTCGTCGTCAACATTTTTAAAAATTGTTTTTCTGTTGAACCAATTTTGTATTATATAGTATACTATAACTAATGTTTTTGGGAAATCAAACAAAATTTATGATTAATTTAAAACTTTATTTTCAAGTAATAACCACTTGTAAAAAACCCACACTTCGTCACAAGAACAATGTAAAATTTTGTGGTTATTTTTTGCAAATATATGATTATTACACACATAACGTTTGTTTAAATTTATGACATTTACCAAATCATTGTATTTTGGACATTTGTATTCTTCAGTATTAAAATTCTATCATTCGTCGTCAACATTTTTAAAAATTGTTTTTCTGTTGAACCAATTTTGTATTATATAGTATACTATAACTAATGTTTTTGGGAAATCAAACAAAATTTATGTTTAATTTAAAATTTTATTTTCAAGTACTAACCACTTGTAAAAAACCCACACTTCGTCACAAGAACAATGTAAAATTTTGTGATTATTTTTTGCAAATATATGATTATTACACACATAACGTTTGTTTAAATTTATGACATTTACCAAATCATTGTATTTTGGAAATTTGTATTCTTTAATATTAAAAATTCTATCATTCGTCGTCAACATTTTTAAAAATTGTTTTTCTGTTGAACCAATTTTGTATTATATAGTATACTATAACTAATGTTTTTGGGAAATCAAACAAAATTTATGATTATTTTAAAATTTTATTTTCAAGTAATAACCACTTGTAAAAAACCCACACTTCGTCACAAGAAGAATGTAAAATTTTGTGATTATTTTTGCAAATATATGATTATTACACACATAACGTTTATTTAAATTTATGACATTTACCAAATCATTGTAATTTGGACATTTGTATTCTTTAATATTAAAAATTCTATCATTCGTCGTCAACATTTTTAAAAATTGTTTTTCTGTTGAACCAATTTTGTATTATATAGTATACTATAACTAATGTTTTTGGGAAATCAAAGAAAATTTATGATTAATTTAAAATTTTATTTTCAAGCAATAAACACTTGTAAAGAAACCCACACTTCGTCACAAGAACAATGTAAAATTTTGTGATTATTTTTTGCAAATATATGATTATTACACACATAACGTTTGTTTAAATTTATGATATTTACCAAATCTTTGTATTTTGGACATTTGTATTCTTCAATATTAAAAATTCTATCATTCGTCGTCAATATTTTTAAAAATTGTTTTTCTGTTTAACCAATTTTGTATTATATAGTATACTATAACTAATGTTTTTGGGAAATCAAACAAAATTTATAATTAATTTAAAATTTTATTTTCAAGCAATAAACACTTGTAAAGAAACCCACACTTCGTCACAAGAACAATGTAAAATTTTGTGATTATTTTTTGCAAATATATGATTATTACACACATAACGTTTGTTTAAATTTATGATATTTACCAAATCTTTGTATTTTGGACATTTGTATTCTTCAATATTAAAAATTCTATCATTCGTCGTCAACATTTTTAAAAATTGTTTTTCTGTTGAACCAATTTTGTATTATATAGTATACTATAACTAATGTTTTTGGGAAATCAAACAAAATTTATGATTAATTTAAAATTTTATTTTCAAGTAATAACCACTTGTAAAAAACCCACACTTCGTCACAATAAGAATGTAAAATTTTGTGATTATTTTTTGCAAATATATGATTATTACACACATAACGTTTGTTTAAATTTATGACATTTACCAAATCATTGTATTTTGGAAATTTGTATTCTTCAATATTAAAAATTCTATCATTCGTCGTCAACATTTTTAAAAATTGTTTTTCTGTTGAACCAATTTTGTATTATATAGTATACTATAACTAATGTTTTTGGGAAATCAAACAAAATTTATGATTATTTTAAAATTTTATTTTCAAGTAATAACCACTTGTAAAAAACCCACACTTCGTCACAAGAAGAATGTAAAATTTTGTGATTATTTTTGCAAATATATGATTATTACACACATAACGTTTATTTAAATTTATGACATTTACCAAATCATTGTAATTTGGACATTTGTATTCTTTAATATTAAAAATTCTATCATTCGTCGTCAACATTTTTAAAAATTGTTTTTCTGTTGAACCAATTTTGTATTATATAGTATACTATAACTAATGTTTTTGGGAAATCAAATAAAATTTATGTTTAATTTAAAATTTTATTTTCAAGTAATAACCACTTGTAAAAAACCCAGACTTCGTCACAAGAACAATGTAAAATTTTGTGTTTATTTTTTGCAAATATATGATTATTACCCACATAACGTTTGTTTAAATTTATGGCATTTACCAAATCATTGTATTTTGGACATTTGTATTCTTCAATATTAAAAATTCTATCATTCGTCGTCAACATTTTTAAAAATTGTTTTTCTGTTGAACCAATTTTGTATTATATAGTATACTATAACTAATGTTTTTGGGAAATCAAACAAAATTTATGATTATTTTAAAATTTTATTTTCAAGTAATAACCACTTGTAAAAAACCCACACTTCGTCACAAGAAGAATGTAAAATTTTGTGATTATTTTTGCAAATATATGATTATTACACACATAACGTTTATTTAAATTTATGACATTTACCAAATCATTGTAATTTGGACATTTGTATTCTTTAATATTAAAAATTCTATCATTCGTCGTCAACATTTTTAAAAATTGTTTTTCTGTTGAACCAATTTTGTATTATATAGTATACTATAACTAATGTTTTTGGGAAATCAAAGAAAATTTATGATTAATTTAAAATTTTATTTTCAAGCAATAAACACTTGTAAAGAAACCCACACTTCGTCACAAGAACAATGTAAAATTTTGTGATTATTTTTTGCAAATATATGATTATTACACACATAACGTTTGTTTAAATTTATGATATTTACCAAATCTTTGTATTTTGGACATTTGTATTCTTCAATATTAAAAATTCTATCATTCGTCGTCAACATTTTTAAAAATTGTTTTTCTGTTTAACCAATTTTGTATTATATAGTATACTATAACTAATGTTTTTGGGAAATCAAACAAAATTTATAATTAATTTAAAATTTTATTTTCAAGTAATAACCACTTGTAAAAAAACCCACACTTCGTCACAAGAAGAATGTAAAATTTTGTGATTATTTTTTGCAAATATATGATTATTACACACATAACGTTTGTTTAAATTTATGACATTTACCAAATCATTGTATTTTGGAAATTTGTATTCTTCAATATTAAAAATTCTATCATTCGTCGTCAACATTTTTAAAAATTGTTTTTCTGTTGAACCAATTTTGTATTATATAGTATACTATAACTAATGTTTTTGGGAAATCAAACAAAATTTATGATTAATTTAAAATTTTATTTTCAAGTAATAACCACTTGTAAAAAACCCACACTTCGTCACAATAAGAATGTAAAATTTTGTGATTATTTTTTGCAAATATATGATTATTACACACATAACGTTTGTTTAAATTTATGACATTTACCAAATCATTGTATTTTGGAAATTTGTATTCTTCAATATTAAAAATTCTATCATTCGTCGTCAACATTTTTAAAAATTGTTTTTCTGTTGAACCAATTTTGTATTATATAGTATACTATAACTAATGTTTTTGGGAAATCAAACAAAATTTATGATTATTTTAAAATTTTATTTTCAAGTAATAACCACTTGTAAAAAACCCACACTTCGTCACAAGAAGAATGTAAAATTTTGTGATTATTTTTGCAAATATATGATTATTACACACATAACGTTTATTTAAATTTATGACATTTACCAAATCATTGTAATTTGGACATTTGTATTCTTTAATATTAAAAATTCTATCATTCGTCGTCAACATTTTTAAAAATTGTTTTTCTGTTGAACCAATTTTGTATTATATAGTATACTATAACTAATGTTTTTGGGAAATCAAACAAAATTTATGTTTAATTTAAAATTTTATTTTCAAGTAATAACCACTTGTAAAAAACCCAGACTTCGTCACAAGAACAATGTAAAATTTTGTGTTTATTTTTTGCAAATATATGATTATTACCCACATAACGTTTGTTTAAATTTATGGCATTTACCAAATCATTGTATTTTGGACATTTGTATTCTTCAATATTAAAAATTCTATCATTCGTCGTCAACATTTTTAAAAATTGTTTTTCTGTTGAACCAATTTTGTATTATATAGTATACTATAACTAATGTTTTTGGGAAATCAAACAAAATTTATGATTAATTTAAAATTTTATTTTCAAGTAATAACCACTTGTAAAAAACCCACACTTCGTCACAAGAAGAATGTAAAATTTTGTGATTATTTTTTGCAAATATATGATTATTACACACATAACGTTTGTTTAAATTTATGACATTTACCAAATCATTGTATTTTGGAAATTTGTATTCTTCAATATTAAAAATTCTATCATTCGTCGTCAACATTTTTAAAAATTGTTTTTCTGTTGAACCAATTTTGTATTATATAGTATACTATAACTAATGTTTTTGGGAAATCAAACAAAATTTATGATTATTTTAAAATTTTATTTTCAAGTAATAACCACTTGTAAAAAACCCACACTTCGTCACAAGAAGAATGTAAAATTTTGTGATTATTTTTGCAAATATATGATTATTACACACATAACGTTTGTTTAAATTTATGACATTTACCAAATCATTGTATTTTGGAAATTTGTATTCTTCAATATTAAAAATTCTATCATTCGTCGTCAACATTTTTAAAAATTGTTTTTCTGTTGAACCAATTTTGTATTATATAGTATACTATAACTAATGTTTTTGGGAAATCAAACAAAATTTATGATTAATTTAAAACTTTATTTTCAAGTAATAACCACTTGTAAAAAACCCACACTTCGTCACAAGAACAATGTAAAATTTTGTGGTTATTTTTTGCAAATATATGATTATTACACACATAACGTTTGTTTAAATTTATGGCATTTACCAAATCATTGTATTTTGGACATTTGTATTCTTCAATATTAAAAATTCTATCATTCGTCGTCAACATTTTTAAAAATTGTTTTTCTGTTGAACCTATTTTGTATTATATAGTATACTATAACTAATGTTTTTGGGAAATCAAAGAAAATTTATGATTAATTTAAAATTTTATTTTCAAGCAATAAACACTTGTAAAGAAACCCACACATCGTCACAAGAACAATGTAAAATTTTGTGATTATTTTTTGCAAATATATGATTATTACACACATAACGTTTGTTTAAATTTATGGCATTTACCAAATCATTGTATTTTGGACATTTGTATTCTTCAATATTAAAAATTCTATCATTCGTCGTCAACATTTTTAAAAATTGTTTTTCTGTTGAACCAATTTTGTATTATATAGTATACTATAACTAATGTTTTTGGGAAATCAAACAAAATTTATGATTAATTTAAAATTTTATTTTCAAGTAATAACCACTTGTAAAAAACCCACACTTTGTCACAAGAAGAATGTAAAATTTTGTGATTATTTTTTGCAAATATATGATTATTACACACATAACGTTTGTTTAAATTTATGACATTTACCAAATCATTGTATTTTGGAAATTTGTATTCTTCAATATTAAAAATTCTATCATTCGTCGTCAACATTTTTAAAAATTGTTTTTCTGTTGAACCAATTTTGTATTATATAGTATACTATAGCTAATGTTTTTGGGAAATCAAATAAAATTTATGATTATTTTAAAATTTTATTTTCAAGTAATAACCACTTGTAAAAAACCCACACTTCGTCACAAGAAGAATGTAAAATTTTGTGATTATTTTTGCAAATAAATGATTATTACACACATAACGTTTATTTAAATTTATGACATTTACCAAATCATTGTAATTTGGACATTTGTATTCTTTAATATTAAAAATTCTATCATTCGTCGTCAACATTTTTAAAAATTGTTTTTCTGTTGAACCAATTTTGTATTATATAGTATACTATAACTAATGTTTTTGGGAAATCAAACAAAATTTATGTTTAATTTAAAATTTTATTTTCAAGTAATAACCACTTGTAAAAAACCCAGACTTCGTCACAAGAACAATGTAAAATTTTTTGTTTATTTTTTGCAAATATATGATTATTACACACATAACGTTTGTTTAAATTTATGACATTTACCAAATCATTGTATTTTGGAAATTTGTATTCTTCAATATTAAAAATTCTATCATTCGTCGTCAACATTTTTAAAAATTGTTTTTCTGTTGAACCAATTTTGTATTATATAGTATACTATAACTAATGTTTTTGGGAAATCAAACAAAATTTATGATTAATTTAAAACTTTATTTTCAAGTAATAACCACTTGTAAAAAACCCACACTTCGTCACAAGAACAATGTAAAATTTTGTGGTTATTTTTTGCAAATATATGATTATTACACACATAACGTTTGTTTAAATTTATGACATTTACCAAATCATTGTATTTTGGACATTTGTATTCTTCAGTATTAAAATTCTATCATTCGTCGTCAACATTTTTAAAAATTGTTTTTCTGTTGAACCAATTTTGTATTATATAGTATACTATAACTAATGTTTTTGGGAAATCAAACAAAATTTATGTTTAATTTAAAATTTTATTTTCAAGTACTAACCACTTGTAAAAAACCCACACTTCGTCACAAGAACAATGTAAAATTTTGTGATTATTTTTTGCAAATATATGATTATTACACACATAACGTTTGTTTAAATTTATGACATTTACCAAATCATTGTATTTTGGAAATTTGTATTCTTTAATATTAAAAATTCTATCATTCGTCGTCAACATTTTTAAAAATTGTTTTTCTGTTGAACCAATTTTGTATTATATAGTATACTATAACTAATGTTTTTGGGAAATCAAACAAAATTTATGATTATTTTAAAATTTTATTTTCAAGTAATAACCACTTGTAAAAAACCCACACTTCGTCACAAGAAGAATGTAAAATTTTGTGATTATTTTTGCAAATATATGATTATTACACACATAACGTTTATTTAAATTTATGACATTTATAAAATCATTGTAATTTGGACATTTGTATTCTTTAATATTAAAAATTCTATCATTCGTCGTCAACATTTTTAAAAATTGTTTTTCTGTTGAACCAATTTTGTATTATATAGTATACTATAACTAATTTTTTTGGGAAATCAAACAAAATTTATGTTTAATTTAAAATTTTATTTTCAAGTAATAACCACTTGTAAAAAACCCAGACTTCGTCACAAGAACAATGTAAAATTTTGTGTTTATTTTTTGCAAATATATGATTATTACCCACATAACGTTTGTTTAAATTTATGGCATTTACCAAATCATTGTATTTTGGACATTTGTATTCTTCAATATTAAAAATTCTATCATTCGTCGTCAACATTTTTAAAAATTGTTTTTCTGTTGAACCAATTTTGTATTATATAGTATACTATAACTAATGTTTTTGGGAAATCAAACAAAATTTACGATTAATTTAAAATTTTATTTTCAAGTAATAACCACTTGTAAAAAACCCACACTTCGTCACAAGAAGAATGTAAAATTTTGTGATTATTTTTTGCAAATATATGATTATTACACACATAACGTTTGTTTAAATTTATGACATTTACCAAATCATTGTATTTTGGAAATTTGTATTCTTCAATATTAAAAATTCTATCATTCGTCGTCAACATTTTTAAAAATTGTTTTTCTGTTGAACCAATTTTGTATTATATAGTATACTATAACTAATGTTTTTGGGAAATCAAACAAAATTTATGATTATTTTAAAATTTTATTTTCAAGTAATAACCACTTGTAAAAAACCCACACTTCGTCACAAGAAGAATGTAAAATTTTGTGATTATTTTTGCAAATATATGATTATTACACACATAACGTTTGTTTAAATTTATGACATTTACCAAATCATTGTATTTTGGAAATTTGTATTCTTCAATATTAAAAATTCTATCATTCGTCGTCAACATTTTTAAAAATTGTTTTTCTGTTGAACCAATTTTGTATTATATAGTATACTATAACTAATGTTTTTGGGAAATCAAACAAAATTTATGATTAATTTAAAACTTTATTTTCAAGTAATAACCACTTGTAAAAAACCCACACTTCGTCACAAGAACAATGTAAAATTTTGTGGTTATTTTTTGCAAATATATGATTATTACACACATAACGTTTGTTTAAATTTATGGCATTTACCAAATCATTGTATTTTGGACATTTGTATTCTTCAATATTAAAAATTCTATCATTCGTCGTCAACATTTTTAAAAATTGTTTTTCTGTTGAACCTATTTTGTATTATATAGTATACTATAACTAATGTTTTTGGGAAATCAAAGAAAATTTATGATTAATTTAAAATTTTATTTTCAAGCAATAAACACTTGTAAAGAAACCCACACATCGTCACAAGAACAATGTAAAATTTTGTGATTATTTTTTGCAAATATATGATTATTACACACATAACGTTTGTTTAAATTTATGGCATTTACCAAATCATTGTATTTTGGACATTTGTATTCTTCAATATTAAAAATTCTATCATTCGTCGTCAACATTTTTAAAAATTGTTTTTCTGTTGAACCAATTTTGTATTATATAGTATACTATAACTAATGTTTTTGGGAAATCAAACAAAATTTATGATTAATTTAAAATTTTATTTTCAAGTAATAACCACTTGTAAAAAACCCACACTTCGTCACAAGAAGAATGTAAAATTTTGTGATTATTTTTTGCAAATATATGATTATTACACACATAACGTTTGTTTAAATTTATGACATTTACCAAATCATTGTATTTTGGAAATTTGTATTCTTCAATATTAAAAATTCTATCATTCGTCGTCAACATTTTTAAAAATTGTTTTTCTGTTGAACCAATTTTGTATTATATAGTATACTATAACTAATGTTTTTGGGAAATCAAATAAAATTTATGATTATTTTAAAATTTTATTTTCAAGTAATAACCACTTGTAAAAAACCCACACTTCGTCACAAGAAGAATGTAAAATTTTGTGATTATTTTTGCAAATAAATGATTATTACACACATAACGTTTATTTAAATTTATGACATTTACCAAATCATTGTAATTTGGACATTTGTATTCTTTAATATTAAAAATTCTATCATTCGTCGTCAACATTTTTAAAAATTGTTTTTCTGTTGAACCAATTTTGTATTATATAGTATACTATAACTAATGTTTTTGGGAAATCAAACAAAATTTATGTTTAATTTAAAATTTTATTTTCAAGTAATAACCACTTGTAAAAAACCCAGACTTCGTCACAAGAACAATGTAAAATTTTTTGTTTATTTTTTGCAAATATATGATTATTACACACATAACGTTTGTTTAAATTTATGACATTTACCAAATCATTGTATTTTGGAAATTTGTATTCTTCAATATTAAAAATTCTATCATTCGTCGTCAACATTTTTAAAAATTGTTTTTCTGTTGAACCAATTTTGTATTATACATATAGTATACTATAACTAATGTTTTTGGGAAATCAAACAAAATTTATGATTAATTTAAAACTTTATTTTCAAGTAATAACCACTTGTAAAAAACCCACACTTCGTCACAAGAACAATGTAAAATTTTGTGGTTATTTTTTGCAAATATATGATTATTACACACATAACGTTTGTTTAAATTTATGACATTTACCAAATCATTGTATTTTGGACATTTGTATTCTTCAGTATTAAAATTCTATCATTCGTCGTCAACATTTTTAAAAATTGTTTTTCTGTTGAACCAATTTTGTATTATATAGTATACTATAACTAATGTTTTTGGGAAATCAAACAAAATTTATGTTTAATTTAAAATTTTATTTTCAAGTACTAACCACTTGTAAAAAACCCACACTTCGTCACAAGAACAATGTAAAATTTTGTGATTATTTTTTGCAAATATATGATTATTACACACATAACGTTTGTTTAAATTTATGACATTTACCAAATCATTGTATTTTGGAAATTTGTATTCTTTAATATTAAAAATTCTATCATTCGTCGTCAACATTTTTAAAAATTGTTTTTCTGTTGAACCAATTTTGTATTATATAGTATACTATAACTAATGTTTTTGGGAAATCAAACAAAATTTATGATTATTTTAAAATTTTATTTTCAAGTAATAACCACTTGTAAAAAACCCACACTTCGTCACAAGAAGAATGTAAAATTTTGTGATTATTTTTGCAAATATATGATTATTACACACATAACGTTTATTTAAATTTATGACATTTACCAAATCATTGTAATTTGGACATTTGTATTCTTTAATATTAAAAATTCTATCATTCGTCGTCAACATTTTTAAAAATTGTTTTTCTGTTGAACCAATTTTGTATTATATAGTATACTATAACTAATGTTTTTGGGAAATCAAAAGAAAATTTATGATTAATTTAAAATTTTATTTTCAAGCAATAAACACTTGTAAAGAAACCCACACTTCGTCACAAGAACAATGTAAAATTTTGTGATTATTTTTTGCAAATATATGATTATTACACACATAACGTTTGTTTAAATTTATGATATTTACCAAATCTTTGTATTTTGGACATTTGTATTCTTCAATATTAAAAATTCTATCATTCGTCGTCAACATTTTTAAAAATTGTTTTTCTGTTTAACCAATTTTGTATTATATAGTATACTATAACTAATGTTTTTGGGAAATCAAACAAAATTTATAATTAATTTAAAATTTTATTTTCAAGTAATAACCACTTGTAAAAAAACCCACACTTCGTCACAAGAAGAATGTAAAATTTTGTGATTATTTTTTGCAAATATATGATTATTACACACATAACGTTTGTTTAAATTTGTGACATTTACCAAATCATTGTATTTTGGAAATTTGTATTCTTCAATATTAAAAATTCTATCATTCGTCGTCAACATTTTTAAAAATTGTTTTTCTGTTGAACCAATTTTGTATTATATAGTATACTATAACTAATGTTTTTGGGAAATCAAACAAAATTTATGATTAATTTAAAATTTTATTTTCAAGTAATAACCACTTGTAAAAAACCCACACTTCGTCACAATAAGAATGTAAAATTTTGTGATTATTTTTTGCAAATATATGATTATTACACACATAACGTTTGTTTAAATTTATGACATTTACCAAATCATTGTATTTTGGAAATTTGTATTCTTCAATATTAAAAATTCTATCATTCGTCGTCAACATTTTTAAAAATTGTTTTTCTGTTGAACCAATTTTGTATTATATAGTATACTATAACTAATGTTTTTGGGAAATCAAACAAAATTTATGATTATTTTAAAATTTTATTTTCAAGTAATAACCACTTGTAAAAAACCCACACTTCGTCACAAGAAGAATGTAAAATTTTGTGATTATTTTTGCAAATATATGATTATTACACACATAACGTTTATTTAAATTTATGACATTTACCAAATCATTGTAATTTGGACATTTGTATTCTTTAATATTAAAAATTCTATCATTCGTCGTCAACATTTTTAAAAATTGTTTTTCTGTTGAACCAATTTTGTATTATATAGTATACTATAACTAATGTTTTTGGGAAATCAAACAAAATTTATGTTTAATTTAAAATTTTATTTTCAAGTAATAACCACTTGTAAAAAACCCAGACTTCGTCACAAGAACAATGTAAAATTTTGTGTTTATTTTTTGCAAATATACGATTATTACCCACATAACGTTTGTTTAAATTTATGGCATTTACCAAATCATTGTATTTTGGACATTTGTATTCTTCAATATTAAAAATTCTATCATTCGTCGTCAACATTTTTAAAAATTGTTTTTCTGTTGAACCAATTTTGTATTATATAGTATACTATAACTAATGTTTTTGGGAAATCAAACAAAATTTATGATTAATTTAAAATTTTATTTTCAAGTAATAACCACTTGTAAAAAACCCACACTTCGTCACAAGAAGAATGTAAAATTTTGTGATTATTTTTTGCAAATATATGATTATTACACACATAACGTTTGTTTAAATTTATGACATTTACCAAATCATTGTATTTTGGAAATTTGTATTCTTCAATATTAAAAATTCTATCATTCGTCGTCAACATTTTTAAAAATTGTTTTTCTGTTGAACCAATTTTGTATTATATAGTATACTATAACTAATGTTTTTGGGAAATCAAACAAAATTTATGATTATTTTAAAATTTTATTTTCAAGTAATAACCACTTGTAAAAAACCCACACTTCGTCACAAGAAGAATGTAAAATTTTGTGATTATTTTTGCAAATATATGATTATTACACACATAACGTTTGTTTAAATTTATGACATTTACCAAATCATTGTATTTTGGAAATTTGTATTCTTCAATATTAAAAATTCTATCATTCGTCGTCAACATTTTTAAAAATTGTTTTTCTGTTGAACCAATTTTGTATTATATAGTATACTATAACTAATGTTTTTGGGAAATCAAACAAAATTTATGATTAATTTAAAACTTTATTTTCAAGTAATAACCACTTGTAAAAAACCCACACTTCGTCACAAGAACAATGTAAAATTTTGTGGTTATTTTTTGCAAATATATGATTATTACACACATAACGTTTGTTTAAATTTATGGCATTTACCAAATCATTGTATTTTGGACATTTGTATTCTTCAATATTAAAAATTCTATCATTCGTCGTCAACATTTTTAAAAATTGTTTTTCTGTTGAACCTATTTTGTATTATATAGTATACTATAACTAATGTTTTTGGGAAATCAAAGAAAATTTATGATTAATTTAAAATTTTATTTTCAAGCAATAAACACTTGTAAAGAAACCCACACATCGTCACAAGAACAATGTAAAATTTTGTGATTATTTTTTGCAAATATATGATTATTACACACATAACGTTTGTTTAAATTTATGGCATTTACCAAATCATTGTATTTTGGACATTTGTATTCTTCAATATTAAAAATTCTATCATTCGTCGTCAACATTTTTAAAAATTGTTTTTCTGTTGAACCAATTTTGTATTATATAGTATACTATAACTAATGTTTTTGGGAAATCAAACAAAATTTATGATTAATTTAAAATTTTATTTTCAAGTAATAACCACTTGTAAAAAACCCACACTTTGTCACAAGAAGAATGTAAAATTTTGTGATTATTTTTTGCAAATATATGATTATTACACACATAACGTTTGTTTAAATTTATGACATTTACCAAATCATTGTATTTTGGAAATTTGTATTCTTCAATATTAAAAATTCTATCATTCGTCGTCAACATTTTTAAAAATTGTTTTTCTGTTGAACCAATTTTGTATTATATAGTATACTATAGCTAATGTTTTTGGGAAATCAAATAAAATTTATGATTATTTTAAAATTTTATTTTCAAGTAATAACCACTTGTAAAAAACCCACACTTCGTCACAAGAAGAATGTAAAATTTTGTGATTATTTTTGCAAATAAATGATTATTACACACATAACGTTTATTTAAATTTATGACATTTACCAAATCATTGTAATTTGGACATTTGTATTCTTTAATATTAAAAATTCTATCATTCGTCGTCAACATTTTTAAAAATTGTTTTTCTGTTGAACCAATTTTGTATTATATAGTATACTATAACTAATGTTTTTGGGAAATCAAACAAAATTTATGTTTAATTTAAAATTTTATTTTCAAGTAATAACCACTTGTAAAAAACCCAGACTTCGTCACAAGAACAATGTAAAATTTTTTGTTTATTTTTTGCAAATATATGATTATTACACACATAACGTTTGTTTAAATTTATGACATTTACCAAATCATTGTATTTTGGAAATTTGTATTCTTCAATATTAAAAATTCTATCATTCGTCGTCAACATTTTTAAAAATTGTTTTTCTGTTGAACCAATTTTGTATTATATAGTATACTATAACTAATGTTTTTGGGAAATCAAACAAAATTTATGATTAATTTAAAACTTTATTTTCAAGTAATAACCACTTGTAAAAAACCCACACTTCGTCACAAGAACAATGTAAAATTTTGTGGTTATTTTTTGCAAATATATGATTATTACACACATAACGTTTGTTTAAATTTATGACATTTACCAAATCATTGTATTTTGGACATTTGTATTCTTCAGTATTAAAATTCTATCATTCGTCGTCAACATTTTTAAAAATTGTTTTTCTGTTGAACCAATTTTGTATTATATAGTATACTATAACTAATGTTTTTGGGAAATCAAACAAAATTTATAATTATTTTAAAATTTTATTTTCAAGTAATAACCACTTGTAAAAAACCCACACTTCGTCACAAGAAGAATGTAAAATTTTGTGATTATTTTTTGCAAATATATGATTATTACACACATAACGTTTGTTTAAATTTATGACATTTACCAAATCATTGTATTTTGGAAATTTGTATTCTTCAATATTAAAAATTCTATCATTCGTCAACATTTTTAAAAATTGTTTTTCTGTTGAACCAATTTTGTATTATATAGTATACTATAACTAATGTTTTTGGGAAATCAAACAAAATTTATGATTATTTTAAAATTTTATTTTCAAGTAATAACCACTTGTAAAAAACCCACACTTCGTCACAAGAAGAATGTAAAATTTTGTGATTATTTTTGCAAATATATGATTATTACACACATAACGTTTATTTAAATTTATGACATTTATAAAATCATTGTAATTTGGACATTTGTATTCTTTAATATTAAAAATTCTATCATTCGTCGTCAACATTTTTAAAAATTGTTTTTCTGTTGAACCAATTTTGTATTATATAGTATACTATAACTAATTTTTTTGGGAAATCAAACAAAATTTATGTTTAATTTAAAATTTTATTTTCAAGTAATAACCACTTGTAAAAAACCCAGACTTCGTCACAAGAACAATGTAAAATTTTGTGTTTATTTTTTGCAAATATATGATTATTACCCACATAACGTTTGTTTAAATTTATGGCATTTACCAAATCATTGTATTTTGGACATTTGTATTCTTCAATATTAAAAATTCTATCATTCGTCGTCAACATTTTTAAAAATTGTTTTTCTGTTGAACCAATTTTGTATTATATAGTATACTATAACTAATGTTTTTGGGAAATCAAACAAAATTTACGATTAATTTAAAATTTTATTTTCAAGTAATAACCACTTGTAAAAAACCCACACTTCGTCACAAGAAGAATGTAAAATTTTGTGATTATTTTTTGCAAATATATGATTATTACACACATAACGTTTGTTTAAATTTATGACATTTACCAAATCATTGTATTTTGGAAATTTGTATTCTTCAATATTAAAAATTCTATCATTCGTCGTCAACATTTTTAAAAATTGTTTTTCTGTTGAACCAATTTTGTATTATATAGTATACTATAACTAATGTTTTTGGGAAATCAAACAAAATTTATGATTATTTTAAAATTTTATTTTCAAGTAATAACCACTTGTAAAAAACCCACACTTCGTCACAAGAAGAATGTAAAATTTTGTGATTATTTTTGCAAATATATGATTATTACACACATAACGTTTGTTTAAATTTATGACATTTACCAAATCATTGTATTTTGGAAATTTGTATTCTTCAATATTAAAAATTCTATCATTCGTCGTCAACATTTTTAAAAATTGTTTTTCTGTTGAACCAATTTTGTATTATATAGTATACTATAACTAATGTTTTTGGGAAATCAAACAAAATTTATGATTAATTTAAAACTTTATTTTCAAGTAATAACCACTTGTAAAAAACCCACACTTCGTCACAAGAACAATGTAAAATTTTGTGGTTATTTTTTGCAAATATATGATTATTACACACATAACGTTTGTTTAAATTTATGGCATTTACCAAATCATTGTATTTTGGACATTTGTATTCTTCAATATTAAAAATTCTATCATTCGTCGTCAACATTTTTAAAAATTGTTTTTCTGTTGAACCTATTTTGTATTATATAGTATACTATAACTAATGTTTTTGGGAAATCAAAGAAAATTTATGATTAATTTAAAATTTTATTTTCAAGCAATAAACACTTGTAAAGAAACCCACACATCGTCACAAGAACAATGTAAAATTTTGTGATTATTTTTTGCAAATATATGATTATTACACACATAACGTTTGTTTAAATTTATGGCATTTACCAAATCATTGTATTTTGGACATTTGTATTCTTCAATATTAAAAATTCTATCATTCGTCGTCAACATTTTTAAAAATTGTTTTTCTGTTGAACCAATTTTGTATTATATAGTATACTATAACTAATGTTTTTGGGAAATCAAACAAAATTTATGATTAATTTAAAATTTTATTTTCAAGTAATAACCACTTGTAAAAAACCCACACTTCGTCACAAGAAGAATGTAAAATTTTGTGATTATTTTTTGCAAATATATGATTATTACACACATAACGTTTGTTTAAATTTATGACATTTACCAAATCATTGTATTTTGGAAATTTGTATTCTTCAATATTAAAAATTCTATCATTCGTCGTCAACATTTTTAAAAATTGTTTTTCTGTTGAACCAATTTTGTATTATATAGTATACTATAACTAATGTTTTTGGGAAATCAAATAAAATTTATGATTATTTTAAAATTTTATTTTCAAGTAATAACCACTTGTAAAAAACCCACACTTCGTCACAAGAAGAATGTAAAATTTTGTGATTATTTTTGCAAATAAATGATTATTACACACATAACGTTTATTTAAATTTATGACATTTACCAAATCATTGTAATTTGGACATTTGTATTCTTTAATATTAAAAATTCTATCATTCGTCGTCAACATTTTTAAAAATTGTTTTTCTGTTGAACCAATTTTGTATTATATAGTATACTATAACTAATGTTTTTGGGAAATCAAACAAAATTTATGTTTAATTTAAAATTTTATTTTCAAGTAATAACCACTTGTAAAAAACCCAGACTTCGTCACAAGAACAATGTAAAATTTTTTGTTTATTTTTTGCAAATATATGATTATTACACACATAACGTTTGTTTAAATTTATGACATTTACCAAATCATTGTATTTTGGAAATTTGTATTCTTCAATATTAAAAATTCTATCATTCGTCGTCAACATTTTTAAAAATTGTTTTTCTGTTGAACCAATTTTGTATTATACATATAGTATACTATAACTAATGTTTTTGGGAAATCAAACAAAATTTATGATTAATTTAAAACTTTATTTTCAAGTAATAACCACTTGTAAAAAACCCACACTTCGTCACAAGAACAATGTAAAATTTTGTGGTTATTTTTTGCAAATATATGATTATTACACACATAACGTTTGTTTAAATTTATGACATTTACCAAATCATTGTATTTTGGACATTTGTATTCTTCAGTATTAAAATTCTATCATTCGTCGTCAACATTTTTAAAAATTGTTTTTCTGTTGAACCAATTTTGTATTATATAGTATACTATAACTAATGTTTTTGGGAAATCAAACAAAATTTATGTTTAATTTAAAATTTTATTTTCAAGTACTAACCACTTGTAAAAAACCCACACTTCGTCACAAGAACAATGTAAAATTTTGTGATTATTTTTTGCAAATATATGATTATTACACACATAACGTTTGTTTAAATTTATGACATTTACCAAATCATTGTATTTTGGAAATTTGTATTCTTTAATATTAAAAATTCTATCATTCGTCGTCAACATTTTTAAAAATTGTTTTTCTGTTGAACCAATTTTGTATTATATAGTATACTATAACTAATGTTTTTGGGAAATCAAACAAAATTTATGATTATTTTAAAATTTTATTTTCAAGTAATAACCACTTGTAAAAAACCCACACTTCGTCACAAGAAGAATGTAAAATTTTGTGATTATTTTTGCAAATATATGATTATTACACACATAACGTTTATTTAAATTTATGACATTTACCAAATCATTGTAATTTGGACATTTGTATTCTTTAATATTAAAAATTCTATCATTCGTCGTCAACATTTTTAAAAATTGTTTTTCTGTTGAACCAATTTTGTATTATATAGTATACTATAACTAATGTTTTTGGGAAATCAAAAGAAAATTTATGATTAATTTAAAATTTTATTTTCAAGCAATAAACACTTGTAAAGAAACCCACACTTCGTCACAAGAACAATGTAAAATTTTGTGATTATTTTTTGCAAATATATGATTATTACACACATAACGTTTGTTTAAATTTATGATATTTACCAAATCTTTGTATTTTGGACATTTGTATTCTTCAATATTAAAAATTCTATCATTCGTCGTCAACATTTTTAAAAATTGTTTTTCTGTTTAACCAATTTTGTATTATATAGTATACTATAACTAATGTTTTTGGGAAATCAAACAAAATTTATAATTAATTTAAAATTTTATTTTCAAGTAATAACCACTTGTAAAAAAACCCACACTTCGTCACAAGAAGAATGTAAAATTTTGTGATTATTTTTTGCAAATATATGATTATTACACACATAACGTTTGTTTAAATTTGTGACATTTACCAAATCATTGTATTTTGGAAATTTGTATTCTTCAATATTAAAAATTCTATCATTCGTCGTCAACATTTTTAAAAATTGTTTTTCTGTTGAACCAATTTTGTATTATATAGTATACTATAACTAATGTTTTTGGGAAATCAAACAAAATTTATGATTAATTTAAAATTTTATTTTCAAGTAATAACCACTTGTAAAAAACCCACACTTCGTCACAATAAGAATGTAAAATTTTGTGATTATTTTTTGCAAATATATGATTATTACACACATAACGTTTGTTTAAATTTATGACATTTACCAAATCATTGTATTTTGGAAATTTGTATTCTTCAATATTAAAAATTCTATCATTCGTCGTCAACATTTTTAAAAATTGTTTTTCTGTTGAACCAATTTTGTATTATATAGTATACTATAACTAATGTTTTTGGGAAATCAAACAAAATTTATGATTATTTTAAAATTTTATTTTCAAGTAATAACCACTTGTAAAAAACCCACACTTCGTCACAAGAAGAATGTAAAATTTTGTGATTATTTTTGCAAATATATGATTATTACACACATAACGTTTATTTAAATTTATGACATTTACCAAATCATTGTAATTTGGACATTTGTATTCTTTAATATTAAAAATTCTATCATTCGTCGTCAACATTTTTAAAAATTGTTTTTCTGTTGAACCAATTTTGTATTATATAGTATACTATAACTAATGTTTTTGGGAAATCAAACAAAATTTATGTTTAATTTAAAATTTTATTTTCAAGTAATAACCACTTGTAAAAAACCCAGACTTCGTCACAAGAACAATGTAAAATTTTGTGTTTATTTTTTGCAAATATACGATTATTACCCACATAACGTTTGTTTAAATTTATGGCATTTACCAAATCATTGTATTTTGGACATTTGTATTCTTCAATATTAAAAATTCTATCATTCGTCGTCAACATTTTTAAAAATTGTTTTTCTGTTGAACCAATTTTGTATTATATAGTATACTATAACTAATGTTTTTGGGAAATCAAACAAAATTTATGATTAATTTAAAATTTTATTTTCAAGTAATAACCACTTGTAAAAAACCCACACTTCGTCACAAGAAGAATGTAAAATTTTGTGATTATTTTTTGCAAATATATGATTATTACACACATAACGTTTGTTTAAATTTATGACATTTACCAAATCATTGTATTTTGGAAATTTGTATTCTTCAATATTAAAAATTCTATCATTCGTCGTCAACATTTTTAAAAATTGTTTTTCTGTTGAACCAATTTTGTATTATATAGTATACTATAACTAATGTTTTTGGGAAATCAAACAAAATTTATGATTATTTTAAAATTTTATTTTCAAGTAATAACCACTTGTAAAAAACCCACACTTCGTCACAAGAAGAATGTAAAATTTTGTGATTATTTTTGCAAATATATGATTATTACACACATAACGTTTGTTTAAATTTATGACATTTACCAAATCATTGTATTTTGGAAATTTGTATTCTTCAATATTAAAAATTCTATCATTCGTCGTCAACATTTTTAAAAATTGTTTTTCTGTTGAACCAATTTTGTATTATATAGTATACTATAACTAATGTTTTTGGGAAATCAAACAAAATTTATGATTAATTTAAAACTTTATTTTCAAGTAATAACCACTTGTAAAAAACCCACACTTCGTCACAAGAACAATGTAAAATTTTGTGGTTATTTTTTGCAAATATATGATTATTACACACATAACGTTTGTTTAAATTTATGGCATTTACCAAATCATTGTATTTTGGACATTTGTATTCTTCAATATTAAAAATTCTATCATTCGTCGTCAACATTTTTAAAAATTGTTTTTCTGTTGAACCTATTTTGTATTATATAGTATACTATAACTAATGTTTTTGGGAAATCAAAGAAAATTTATGATTAATTTAAAATTTTATTTTCAAGCAATAAACACTTGTAAAGAAATTCACACTTCGTCACAAGAACAATGTAAAATTTTGTGATTATTTTTTGCAAATATATGATTATTACACACATAACGTTTGTTTAAATTTATGACATTTACCAAATCATTGTATTTTGGACATTTGTATTCTTCAATATTAAAAATTCTATCATTCGTCGTCAACATTTTTAAAAATTGTTTTTCTGTTGAACCAATTTTGTATTATATAGTATACTATAACTAATGTTTTTGGGAAATCAAACAAAATTTATAATTATTTTAAAATTTTATTTTCAAGTAATAACCACTTGTAAAAAACCCACACTTCGTCACAAGAAGAATGTAAAATTTTGTGATTATTTTTTGCAAATATATGATTATTACACACATAACGTTTGTTTAAATTTATGACATTTACCAAATCATTGTATTTTGGAAATTTGTATTCTTCAATATTAAAAATTCTATCATTCGTCAACATTTTTAAAAATTGTTTTTCTGTTGAACCAATTTTGTATTATATAGTATACTATAACTAATGTTTTTGGGAAATCAAAGAAAATTTATGATTAATTTAAAATTTTATTTTCAAGCAATAAACACTTGTAAAGAAACCCACACTTCGTCACAAGAACAATGTAAAATTTTGTGATTATTTTTTGCAAATATATGATTATTACACACATAACGTTTGTTTAAATTTATGACATTTACCAAATCTTTGTATTTTGGACATTTGTATTCTTCAATATTAAAAATTCTATCATTCGTCGTCAACATTTTTAAAAATTGTTTTTCTGTTGAACCAATTTTGTATTATATAGTATACTATAACTAATGTTTTTGGGAAATCAAACAAAATTTATGATTAATTTAAAATTTTATTTTCAAGTAATAACCATTTGTAAAAAACCCACACTTCGTCACAATAAGAATGTAAAATTTTGTGATTATTTTTTGCAAATATATGATTATTACACACATAACGTTTGTTTAAATTTATGACATTTACCAAATCATTGTATTTTGGAAATTTGTATTCTTCAATATTAAAAATTCTATCATTCGTCGTCAACATTTTTAAAAATTGTTTTTCTGTTGAACCAATTTTGTATTATATAGTATACTATAACTAATGTTTTTGGGAAATCAAAGAAAATTTATGATTAATTTAAAATTTTATTTTCAAGCAATAAACACTTGTAAAGAAACCCACACTTCGTCACAAGAACAATGTAAAATTTTGTGATTATTTTTTGCAAATATATGATTATTACACACATAACGTTTGTTTAAATTTATGACATTTACCAAATCTTTGTATTTTGGACATTTGTATTCTTCAATATTAAAAATTCTATCATTCGTCGTCAACATTTTTAAAAATTGTTTTTCTGTTGAACCAATTTTGTATTATATAGTATACTATAACTAATGTTTTTGGGAAATCAAACAAAATTTATAATTATTTTAAAATTTTATTTTCAAGTAATAACCACTTGTAAAAAACCCACACTTCGTCACAAGAAGAATGTAAAATTTTGTGATTATTTTTTGCAAATATATGATTATTACACACATAACGTTTGTTTAAATTTATGACATTTACCAAATCATTGTATTTTGGAAATTTGTATTCTTCAATATTAAAAATTCTATCATTCGTCGTCAACATTTTTAAAAATTGTTTTCTGTTGAACCAATTTTGTATTATATAGTATACTATAACTAATGTTTTTGGGAAATCAAACAAAATTTATGATTAATTTAAAATTTTATTTTCAAGTAATAACCATTTGTAAAAAACCCACACTTCGTCACAATAAGAATGTAAAATTTTGTGATTATTTTTTGCAAATATATGATTATTACACACATAACGTTTGTTTAAATTTATGACATTTACCAAATCATTGTATTTTGGAAATTTGTATTCTTCAATATTAAAAATTCTATCATTCGTCGTCAACATTTTTAAAAATTGTTTTTCTGTTGAACCAATTTTGTATTATATAGTATACTATAACTAATGTTTTTGGGAAATCAAACAAAATTTATGATTATTTTAAAATTTTATTTTCAAGTAATAACCACTTGTAAAAAACCCACACTTCGTCACAAGAAGAATGTAAAATTTTGTGATTATTTTTGCAAATATATGATTATTACATACATAACGTTTATTTAAATTTATGACATTTACCAAATCATTGTAATTTGGACATTTGTATTCTTTAATATTAAAAATTCTATCATTCGTCGTCAACATTTTTAAAAATTGTTTTTCTGTTGAACCAATTTTGTATTATATAGTATACTATAACTAATGTTTTTGGGAAATCAAACAAAATTTATGTTTAATTTAAAATTTTATTTTCAAGTAATAACCACTTGAAAAAAACCCAGACTTCGTCACAAGAACAATGTAAAATTTTGTGTTTATTTTTTGCAAATATATGATTATTACACACATAACGTTTGTTTAAATTTATGGCATTTACCAAATCATTGTATTTTGGACATTTGTATTCTTCAATATTAAAAATTCTATCATTCGTCGTCAACATTTTTAAAAATTGTTTTTCTGTTGAACCAATTTTGTATTATATAGTATACTATAACTAATGTTTTTGGGAAATCAAACAAAATTTATGTTTAATTTAAAATTTTATTTTCAAGTAATAACCACTTGTAAAAAACCCACACTTCGTCACAAGAAGAATGTAAAATTTTGTGATTATTTTTTGCAAATATATGATTATTACACACATAACTTTTGTTTAAATTTATGACATTTACCAAATCATTGTATTTTGGAAATTTGTATTCTTCAATATTAAAAATTCTATCATTCGTCGTCAACATTTTTAAAAATTGTTTTTCTGTTGAACCAATTTTGTATTATATAGTATACTATAACTAATGTTTTTGGGAAATCAAATAAAATTTATGATTATTTTAAAATTTTATTTTCAAGTAATAACCACTTGTAAAAAACCCACACTTTGTCACAAGAAGAATGTAAAATTTTGTGATTATTTTTGCAAATAAATGATTATTACACACAAAACGTTTATTTAAATTTATGACATTTACCAAATCATTGTAATTTGGACATTTGTATTCTTTAATATTAAAAATTCTATCATTCGTCGTCAACATTTTTAAAAATTGTTTTTCTGTTGAACCAATTTTGTATTATATAGTATACTATAACTAATGTTTTTGGGAAATCAAACAAAATTTATGTTTAATTTAAAATTTTATTTTCAAGTAATAACCACTTGTAAAAAACCCAGACTTCGTCACAAGAACAATGTAAAATTTTTTGTTTATTTTTTGCAAATATATGATTATTACACACATAACGTTTGTTTAAATTTATGACATTTACCAAATCATTGTATTTTGGAAATTTGTATTCTTCAATATTAAAAATTCTATCATTCGTCGTCAACATTTTTAAAAATTGTTTTTCTGTTGAACCAATTTTGTATTATATAGTATACTATAACTAATGTTTTTGGGAAATCAAACAAAATTTATGATTAATTTAAAACTTTATTTTCAAGTAATAACCACTTGTAAAAAACCCACACTTCGTCACAAGAACAATGTAAAATTTTGTGGTTATTTTTTGCAAATATATGATTATTACACACATAACGTTTGTTTAAATTTATGACATTTACCAAATCATTGTATTTTGGACATTTGTATTCTTCAGTATTAAAATTCTATCATTCGTCGTCAACATTTTTAAAAATTGTTTTTCTGTTGAACCAATTTTGTATTATATAGTATACTATAACTAATGTTTTTGGGAAATCAAACAAAATTTATGTTTAATTTAAAATTTTATTTTCAAGTACTAACCACTTGTAAAAAACCCACACTTCGTCACAAGAACAATGTAAAATTTTGTGATTATTTTTTGCAAATATATGATTATTACACACATAACGTTTGTTTAAATTTATGACATTTACCAAATCATTGTATTTTGGAAATTTGTATTCTTTAATATTAAAAATTCTATCATTCGTCGTCAACATTTTTAAAAATTGTTTTTCTGTTGAACCAATTTTGTATTATATAGTATACTATAACTAATGTTTTTGGGAAATCAAACAAAATTTATGATTATTTTAAAATTTTATTTTCAAGTAATAACCACTTGTAAAAAACCCACACTTCGTCACAAGAAGAATGTAAAATTTTGTGATTATTTTTGCAAATATATGATTATTACACACATAACGTTTATTTAAATTTATGACATTTACCAAATCATTGTAATTTGGACATTTGTATCCTTTAATATTAAAAATTCTATCATTCGTCGTCAACATTTTTAAAAATTGTTTTTCTGTTGAACCAATTTTGTATTATATAGTATACTATAACTAATGTTTTTGGGAAATCAAAGAAAATTTATGATTAATTTAAAATTTTATTTTCAAGCAATAAACACTTGTAAAGAAACCCACACTTCGTCACAAGAACAATGTAAAATTTTGTGATTATTTTTTGCAAATATATGATTATTACACACATAACGTTTGTTTAAATTTATGATATTTACCAAATCTTTGTATTTTGGACATTTGTATTCTTCAATATTAAAAATTCTATCATTCGTCGTCAACATTTTTAAAAATTGTTTTTCTGTTTAACCAATTTTGTATTATATAGTATACTATAACTAATGTTTTTGGGAAATCAAACAAAATTTATAATTAATTTAAAATTTTATTTTCAAGCAATAAACACTTGTAAAGAAACCCACACTTCGTCACAAGAACAATGTAAAATTTTGTGATTATTTTTTGCAAATATATGATTATTACACACATAACGTTTGTTTAAATTTATGATATTTACCAAATCTTTGTATTTTGGACATTTGTATTCTTCAATATTAAAAATTCTATCATTCGTCGTCAACATTTTTAAAAATTGTTTTTCTGTTGAACCAATTTTGTATTATATAGTATACTATAACTAATGTTTTTGGGAAATCAAACAAAATTTATGATTAATTTAAAATTTTATTTTCAAGTAATAACCACTTGTAAAAAACCCACACTTCGTCACAATAAGAATGTAAAATTTTGTGATTATTTTTTGCAAATATATGATTATTACACACATAACGTTTGTTTAAATTTATGACATTTACCAAATCATTGTATTTTGGAAATTTGTATTCTTCAATATTAAAAATTCTATCATTCGTCGTCAACATTTTTAAAAATTGTTTTTCTGTTGAACCAATTTTGTATTATATAGTATACTATAACTAATGTTTTTGGGAAATCAAACAAAATTTATGATTATTTTAAAATTTTATTTTCAAGTAATAACCACTTGTAAAAAACCCACACTTCGTCACAAGAAGAATGTAAAATTTTGTGATTATTTTTGCAAATATATGATTATTACACACATAACGTTTATTTAAATTTATGACATTTACCAAATCATTGTAATTTGGACATTTGTATTCTTTAATATTAAAAATTCTATCATTCGTCGTCAACATTTTTAAAAATTGTTTTTCTGTTGAACCAATTTTGTATTATATAGTATACTATAACTAATGTTTTTGGGAAATCAAATAAAATTTATGTTTAATTTAAAATTTTATTTTCAAGTAATAACCACTTGTAAAAAACCCAGACTTCGTCACAAGAACAATGTAAAATTTTGTGTTTATTTTTTGCAAATATATGATTATTACCCACATAACGTTTGTTTAAATTTATGGCATTTACCAAATCATTGTATTTTGGACATTTGTATTCTTCAATATTAAAAATTCTATCATTCGTCGTCAACATTTTTAAAAATTGTTTTTCTGTTGAACCAATTTTGTATTATATAGTATACTATAACTAATGTTTTTGGGAAATCAAACAAAATTTATGATTATTTTAAAATTTTATTTTCAAGTAATAACCACTTGTAAAAAACCCACACTTCGTCACAAGAAGAATGTAAAATTTTGTGATTATTTTTGCAAATATATGATTATTACACACATAACGTTTATTTAAATTTATGACATTTACCAAATCATTGTAATTTGGACATTTGTATTCTTTAATATTAAAAATTCTATCATTCGTCGTCAACATTTTTAAAAATTGTTTTTCTGTTGAACCAATTTTGTATTATATAGTATACTATAACTAATGTTTTTGGGAAATCAAAGAAAATTTATGATTAATTTAAAATTTTATTTTCAAGCAATAAACACTTGTAAAGAAACCCACACTTCGTCACAAGAACAATGTAAAATTTTGTGATTATTTTTTGCAAATATATGATTATTACACACATAACGTTTGTTTAAATTTATGATATTTACCAAATCTTTGTATTTTGGACATTTGTATTCTTCAATATTAAAAATTCTATCATTCGTCGTCAACATTTTTAAAAATTGTTTTTCTGTTTAACCAATTTTGTATTATATAGTATACTATAACTAATGTTTTTGGGAAATCAAACAAAATTTATAATTAATTTAAAATTTTATTTTCAAGTAATAACCACTTGTAAAAAAACCCACACTTCGTCACAAGAAGAATGTAAAATTTTGTGATTATTTTTTGCAAATATATGATTATTACACACATAACGTTTGTTTAAATTTATGACATTTACCAAATCATTGTATTTTGGAAATTTGTATTCTTCAATATTAAAAATTCTATCATTCGTCGTCAACATTTTTAAAAATTGTTTTTCTGTTGAACCAATTTTGTATTATATAGTATACTATAACTAATGTTTTTGGGAAATCAAACAAAATTTATGATTAATTTAAAATTTTATTTTCAAGTAATAACCACTTGTAAAAAACCCACACTTCGTCACAATAAGAATGTAAAATTTTGTGATTATTTTTTGCAAATATATGATTATTACACACATAACGTTTGTTTAAATTTATGACATTTACCAAATCATTGTATTTTGGAAATTTGTATTCTTCAATATTAAAAATTCTATCATTCGTCGTCAACATTTTTAAAAATTGTTTTTCTGTTGAACCAATTTTGTATTATATAGTATACTATAACTAATGTTTTTGGGAAATCAAACAAAATTTATGATTATTTTAAAATTTTATTTTCAAGTAATAACCACTTGTAAAAAACCCACACTTCGTCACAAGAAGAATGTAAAATTTTGTGATTATTTTTGCAAATATATGATTATTACACACATAACGTTTATTTAAATTTATGACATTTACCAAATCATTGTAATTTGGACATTTGTATTCTTTAATATTAAAAATTCTATCATTCGTCGTCAACATTTTTAAAAATTGTTTTTCTGTTGAACCAATTTTGTATTATATAGTATACTATAACTAATGTTTTTGGGAAATCAAACAAAATTTATGTTTAATTTAAAATTTTATTTTCAAGTAATAACCACTTGTAAAAAACCCAGACTTCGTCACAAGAACAATGTAAAATTTTGTGTTTATTTTTTGCAAATATATGATTATTACCCACATAACGTTTGTTTAAATTTATGGCATTTACCAAATCATTGTATTTTGGACATTTGTATTCTTCAATATTAAAAATTCTATCATTCGTCGTCAACATTTTTAAAAATTGTTTTTCTGTTGAACCAATTTTGTATTATATAGTATACTATAACTAATGTTTTTGGGAAATCAAACAAAATTTATGATTAATTTAAAATTTTATTTTCAAGTAATAACCACTTGTAAAAAACCCACACTTCGTCACAAGAAGAATGTAAAATTTTGTGATTATTTTTTGCAAATATATGATTATTACACACATAACGTTTGTTTAAATTTATGACATTTACCAAATCATTGTATTTTGGAAATTTGTATTCTTCAATATTAAAAATTCTATCATTCGTCGTCAACATTTTTAAAAATTGTTTTTCTGTTGAACCAATTTTGTATTATATAGTATACTATAACTAATGTTTTTGGGAAATCAAACAAAATTTATGATTATTTTAAAATTTTATTTTCAAGTAATAACCACTTGTAAAAAACCCACACTTCGTCACAAGAAGAATGTAAAATTTTGTGATTATTTTTGCAAATATATGATTATTACACACATAACGTTTGTTTAAATTTATGACATTTACCAAATCATTGTATTTTGGAAATTTGTATTCTTCAATATTAAAAATTCTATCATTCGTCGTCAACATTTTTAAAAATTGTTTTTCTGTTGAACCAATTTTGTATTATATAGTATACTATAACTAATGTTTTTGGGAAATCAAACAAAATTTATGATTAATTTAAAACTTTATTTTCAAGTAATAACCACTTGTAAAAAACCCACACTTCGTCACAAGAACAATGTAAAATTTTGTGGTTATTTTTTGCAAATATATGATTATTACACACATAACGTTTGTTTAAATTTATGGCATTTACCAAATCATTGTATTTTGGACATTTGTATTCTTCAATATTAAAAATTCTATCATTCGTCGTCAACATTTTTAAAAATTGTTTTTCTGTTGAACCTATTTTGTATTATATAGTATACTATAACTAATGTTTTTGGGAAATCAAAGAAAATTTATGATTAATTTAAAATTTTATTTTCAAGCAATAAACACTTGTAAAGAAACCCACACATCGTCACAAGAACAATGTAAAATTTTGTGATTATTTTTTGCAAATATATGATTATTACACACATAACGTTTGTTTAAATTTATGGCATTTACCAAATCATTGTATTTTGGACATTTGTATTCTTCAATATTAAAAATTCTATCATTCGTCGTCAACATTTTTAAAAATTGTTTTTCTGTTGAACCAATTTTGTATTATATAGTATACTATAACTAATGTTTTTGGGAAATCAAACAAAATTTATGATTAATTTAAAATTTTATTTTCAAGTAATAACCACTTGTAAAAAACCCACACTTCGTCACAAGAAGAATGTAAAATTTTGTGATTATTTTTTGCAAATATATGATTATTACACACATAACGTTTGTTTAAATTTATGACATTTACCAAATCATTGTATTTTGGAAATTTGTATTCTTCAATATTAAAAATTCTATCATTCGTCGTCAACATTTTTAAAAATTGTTTTTCTGTTGAACCAATTTTGTATTATATAGTATACTATAACTAATGTTTTTGGGAAATCAAATAAAATTTATGATTATTTTAAAATTTTATTTTCAAGTAATAACCACTTGTAAAAAACCCACACTTCGTCACAAGAAGAATGTAAAATTTTGTGATTATTTTTGCAAATAAATGATTATTACACACATAACGTTTATTTAAATTTATGACATTTACCAAATCATTGTAATTTGGACATTTGTATTCTTTAATATTAAAAATTCTATCATTCGTCGTCAACATTTTTAAAAATTGTTTTTCTGTTGAACCAATTTTGTATTATATAGTATACTATAACTAATGTTTTTGGGAAATCAAACAAAATTTATGTTTAATTTAAAATTTTATTTTCAAGTAATAACCACTTGTAAAAAACCCAGACTTCGTCACAAGAACAATGTAAAATTTTTTGTTTATTTTTTGCAAATATATGATTATTACACACATAACGTTTGTTTAAATTTATGACATTTACCAAATCATTGTATTTTGGAAATTTGTATTCTTCAATATTAAAAATTCTATCATTCGTCGTCAACATTTTTAAAAATTGTTTTTCTGTTGAACCAATTTTGTATTATATAGTATACTATAACTAATGTTTTTGGGAAATCAAACAAAATTTATGATTAATTTATAACTTTATTTTCAAGTAATAACCACTTGTAAAAAACCCACACTTCGTCACAAGAACAATGTAAAATTTTGTGGTTATTTTTTGCAAATATATGATTATTACACACATAACGTTTGTTTAAATTTATGACATTTACCAAATCATTGTATTTTGGACATTTGTATTCTTCAGTATTAAAATTCTATCATTCGTCGTCAACATTTTTAAAAATTGTTTTTCTGTTGAACCAATTTTGTATTATATAGTATACTATAACTAATGTTTTTGGGAAATCAAACAAAATTTATGTTTAATTTAAAATTTTATTTTCAAGTACTAACCACTTGTAAAAAACCCACACTTCGTCACAAGAACAATGTAAAATTTTGTGATTATTTTTTGCAAATATATGATTATTACACACATAACGTTTGTTTAAATTTATGACATTTACCAAATCATTGTATTTTGGAAATTTGTATTCTTTAATATTAAAAATTCTATCATTCGTCGTCAACATTTTTAAAAATTGTTTTTCTGTTGAACCAATTTTGTATTATATAGTATACTATAACTAATGTTTTTGGGAAATCAAACAAAATTTATGATTATTTTAAAATTTTATTTTCAAGTAATAACCACTTGTAAAAAACCCACACTTCGTCACAAGAAGAATGTAAAATTTTGTGATTATTTTTGCAAATATATGATTATTACACACATAACGTTTATTTAAATTTATGACATTTACCAAATCATTGTAATTTGGACATTTGTATTCTTTAATATTAAAAATTCTATCATTCGTCGTCAACATTTTTAAAAATTGTTTTTCTGTTGAACCAATTTTGTATTATATAGTATACTATAACTAATGTTTTTGGGAAATCAAAGAAAATTTATGATTAATTTAAAATTTTATTTTCAAGCAATAAACACTTGTAAAGAAACCCACACTTCGTCACAAGAACAATGTAAAATTTTGTGATTATTTTTTGCAAATATATGATTATTACACACATAACGTTTGTTTCAATTTATGATATTTACCAAATCTTTGTATTTTGGACATTTGTATTCTTCAATATTAAAAATTCTATCATTCGTCGTCAACATTTTTAAAAATTGTTTTTCTGTTTAACCAATTTTGTATTATATAGTATACTATAACTAATGTTTTTGGGAAATCAAACAAAATTTATAATTAATTTAAAATTTTATTTTCAAGTAATAACCACTTGTAAAAAAACCCACACTTCGTCACAAGAAGAATGTAAAATTTTGTGATTATTTTTTGCAAATATATGATTATTACACACATAACGTTTGTTTAAATTTATGACATTTACCAAATCATTGTATTTTGGAAATTTGTATTCTTCAATATTAAAAATTCTATCATTCGTCGTCAACATTTTTAAAAATTGTTTTTCTGTTGAACCAATTTTGTATTATATAGTATACTATAACTAATGTTTTTGGGAAATCAAACAAAATTTATGATTAATTTAAAATTTTATTTTCAAGTAATAACCACTTGTAAAAAACCCACACTTCGTCACAATAAGAATGTAAAATTTTGTGATTATTTTTTGCAAATATATGATTATTACACACATAACGTTTGTTTAAATTTATGACATTTACCAAATCATTGTATTTTGGAAATTTGTATTCTTCAATATTAAAAATTCTATCATTCGTCAACATTTTTAAAAATTGTTTTTCTGTTGAACCAATTTTGTATTATATAGTATACTATAACTAATGTTTTTGGGAAATCAAAGAAAATTTATGATTAATTTAAAATTTTATTTTCAAGCAATAAACACTTGTAAAGAAACCCACACTTCGTCACAAGAACAATGTAAAATTTTGTGATTATTTTTTGCAAATATATGATTATTACACACATAACGTTTGTTTAAATTTATGACATTTACCAAATCTTTGTATTTTGGACATTTGTATTCTTCAATATTAAAAATTCTATCATTCGTCGTCAACATTTTTAAAAATTGTTTTTCTGTTGAACCAATTTTGTATTATATAGTATACTATAACTAATGTTTTTGGGAAATCAAACAAAATTTATGATTAATTTAAAATTTTATTTTCAAGTAATAACCATTTGTAAAAAACCCACACTTCGTCACAATAAGAATGTAAAATTTTGTGATTATTTTTTGCAAATATATGATTATTACACACATAACGTTTGTTTAAATTTATGACATTTACCAAATCATTGTATTTTGGAAATTTGTATTCTTCAATATTAAAAATTCTATCATTCGTCGTCAACATTTTTAAAAATTGTTTTTCTGTTGAACCAATTTTGTATTATATAGTATACTATAACTAATGTTTTTGGGAAATCAAAGAAAATTTATGATTAATTTAAAATTTTATTTTCAAGCAATAAACACTTGTAAAGAAACCCACACTTCGTCACAAGAACAATGTAAAATTTTGTGATTATTTTTTGCAAATATATGATTATTACACACATAACGTTTGTTTAAATTTATGACATTTACCAAATCTTTGTATTTTGGACATTTGTATTCTTCAATATTAAAAATTCTATCATTCGTCGTCAACATTTTTAAAAATTGTTTTTCTGTTGAACCAATTTTGTATTATATAGTATACTATAACTAATGTTTTTGGGAAATCAAACAAAATTTATAATTATTTTAAAATTTTATTTTCAAGTAATAACCACTTGTAAAAAACCCACACTTCGTCACAAGAAGAATGTAAAATTTTGTGATTATTTTTTGCAAATATATGATTATTACACACATAACGTTTGTTTAAATTTATGACATTTACCAAATCATTGTATTTTGGAAATTTGTATTCTTCAATATTAAAAATTCTATCATTCGTCGTCAACATTTTTAAAAATTGTTTTCTGTTGAACCAATTTTGTATTATATAGTATACTATAACTAATGTTTTTGGGAAATCAAACAAAATTTATGATTAATTTAAAATTTTATTTTCAAGTAATAACCATTTGTAAAAAACCCACACTTCGTCACAATAAGAATGTAAAATTTTGTGATTATTTTTTGCAAATATATGATTATTACACACATAACGTTTGTTTAAATTTATGACATTTACCAAATCATTGTATTTTGGAAATTTGTATTCTTCAATATTAAAAATTCTATCATTCGTCGTCAACATTTTTAAAAATTGTTTTTCTGTTGAACCAATTTTGTATTATATAGTATACTATAACTAATGTTTTTGGGAAATCAAACAAAATTTATGATTATTTTAAAATTTTATTTTCAAGTAATAACCACTTGTAAAAAACCCACACTTCGTCACAAGAAGAATGTAAAATTTTGTGATTATTTTTGCAAATATATGATTATTACACACATAACGTTTATTTAAATTTATGACATTTACCAAATCATTGTAATTTGGACATTTGTATTCTTTAATATTAAAAATTCTATCATTCGTCGTCAACATTTTTAAAAATTGTTTTTCTGTTGAACCAATTTTGTATTATATAGTATACTATAACTAATGTTTTTGGGAAATCAAACAAAATTTATGTTTAATTTAAAATTTTATTTTCAAGTAATAACCACTTGAAAAAAACCCAGACTTCGTCACAAGAACAATGTAAAATTTTGTGTTTATTTTTTGCAAATATATGATTATTACACACATAACGTTTGTTTAAATTTATGGCATTTACCAAATCATTGTATTTTGGACATTTGTATTCTTCAATATTAAAAATTCTATCATTCGTCGTCAACATTTTTAAAAATTGTTTTTCTGTTGAACCAATTTTGTATTATATAGTATACTATAACTAATGTTTTTGGGAAATCAAACAAAATTTATGTTTAATTTAAAATTTTATTTTCAAGTAATAACCACTTGTAAAAAACCCACACTTCGTCACAAGAAGAATGTAAAATTTTGTGATTATTTTTTGCAAATATATGATTATTACACACATAACGTTTGTTTAAATTTATGACATTTACCAAATCATTGTATTTTGGAAATTTGTATTCTTCAATATTAAAAATTCTATCATTCGTCGTCAACATTTTTAAAAATTGTTTTTCTGTTGAACCAATTTTGTATTATATAGTATACTATAACTAATGTTTTTGGGAAATCAAATAAAATTTATGATTATTTTAAAATTTTATTTTCAAGTAATAACCACTTGTAAAAAACCCACACTTTGTCACAAGAAGAATGTAAAATTTTGTGATTATTTTTGCAAATAAATGATTATTACACACAAAACGTTTATTTAAATTTATGACATTTACCAAATCATTGTAATTTGGACATTTGTATTCTTTAATATTAAAAATTCTATCATTCGTCGTCAACATTTTTAAAAATTGTTTTTCTGTTGAACCAATTTTGTATTATATAGTATACTATAACTAATGTTTTTGGGAAATCAAACAAAATTTATGTTTAATTTAAAATTTTATTTTCAAGTAATAACCACTTGTAAAAAACCCAGACTTCGTCACAAGAACAATGTAAAATTTTTTGTTTATTTTTTGCAAATATATGATTATTACACACATAACGTTTGTTTAAATTTATGACATTTACCAAATCATTGTATTTTGGAAATTTGTATTCTTCAATATTAAAAATTCTATCATTCGTCGTCAACATTTTTAAAAATTGTTTTTCTGTTGAACCAATTTTGTATTATATAGTATACTATAACTAATGTTTTTGGGAAATCAAACAAAATTTATGATTAATTTAAAACTTTATTTTCAAGTAATAACCACTTGTAAAAAACCCACACTTCGTCACAAGAACAATGTAAAATTTTGTGGTTATTTTTTGCAAATATATGATTATTACACACATAACGTTTGTTTAAATTTATGACATTTACCAAATCATTGTATTTTGGACATTTGTATTCTTCAGTATTAAAATTCTATCATTCGTCGTCAACATTTTTAAAAATTGTTTTTCTGTTGAACCAATTTTGTATTATATAGTATACTATAACTAATGTTTTTGGGAAATCAAACAAAATTTATGTTTAATTTAAAATTTTATTTTCAAGTACTAACCACTTGTAAAAAACCCACACTTCGTCACAAGAACAATGTAAAATTTTGTGATTATTTTTTGCAAATATATGATTATTACACACATAACGTTTGTTTAAATTTATGACATTTACCAAATCATTGTATTTAGGAAATTTGTATTCTTTAATATTAAAAATTCTATCATTCGTCGTCAACATTTTTAAAAATTGTTTTTCTGTTGAACCAATTTTGTATTATATAGTATACTATAACTAATGTTTTTGGGAAATCAAACAAAATTTATGATTATTTTAAAATTTTATTTTCAAGTAATAACCACTTGTAAAAAACCCACACTTCGTCACAAGAAGAATGTAAAATTTTGTGATTATTTTTGCAAATATATGATTATTACACACATAACGTTTATTTAAATTTATGACATTTACCAAATCATTGTAATTTGGACATTTGTATTCTTTAATATTAAAAATTCTATCATTCGTCGTCAACATTTTTAAAAATTGTTTTTCTGTTGAACCAATTTTGTATTATATAGTATACTATAACTAATGTTTTTGGGAAATCAAAGAAAATTTATGATTAATTTAAAATTTTATTTTCAAGCAATAAACACTTGTAAAGAAACCCACACTTCGTCACAAGAACAATGTAAAATTTTGTGATTATTTTTTGCAAATATATGATTATTACACACATAACGTTTGTTTAAATTTATGATATTTACCAAATCTTTGTATTTTGGACATTTGTATTCTTCAATATTAAAAATTCTATCATTCGTCGTCAACATTTTTAAAAATTGTTTTTCTGTTTAACCAATTTTGTATTATATAGTATACTATAACTAATGTTTTTGGGAAATCAAACAAAATTTATAATTAATTTAAAATTTTATTTTCAAGCAATAAACACTTGTAAAGAAACCCACACTTCGTCACAAGAACAATGTAAAATTTTGTGATTATTTTTTGCAAATATATGATTATTACACACATAACGTTTGTTTAAATTTATGATATTTACCAAATCTTTGTATTTTGGACATTTGTATTCTTCAATATTAAAAATTCTATCATTCGTCGTCAACATTTTTAAAAATTGTTTTTCTGTTGAACCAATTTTGTATTATATAGTATACTATAACTAATGTTTTTGGGAAATCAAACAAAATTTATGATTAATTTAAAATTTTATTTTCAAGTAATAACCACTTGTAAAAAACCCACACTTCGTCACAATAAGAATGTAAAATTTTGTGATTATTTTTTGCAAATATATGATTATTACACACATAACGTTTGTTTAAATTTATGACATTTACCAAATCATTGTATTTTGGAAATTTGTATTCTTCAATATTAAAAATTCTATCATTCGTCGTCAACATTTTTAAAAATTGTTTTTCTGTTGAACCAATTTTGTATTATATAGTATACTATAACTAATGTTTTTGGGAAATCAAACAAAATTTATGATTATTTTAAAATTTTATTTTCAAGTAATAACCACTTGTAAAAAACCCACACTTCGTCACAAGAAGAATGTAAAATTTTGTGATTATTTTTGCAAATATATGATTATTACACACATAACGTTTATTTAAATTTATGACATTTACCAAATCATTGTAATTTGGACATTTGTATTCTTTAATATTAAAAATTCTATCATTCGTCGTCAACATTTTTAAAAATTGTTTTTCTGTTGAACCAATTTTGTATTATATAGTATACTATAACTAATGTTTTTGGGAAATCAAATAAAATTTATGTTTAATTTAAAATTTTATTTTCAAGTAATAACCACTTGTAAAAAACCCAGACTTCGTCACAAGAACAATGTAAAATTTTGTGTTTATTTTTTGCAAATATATGATTATTACCCACATAACGTTTGTTTAAATTTATGGCATTTACCAAATCATTGTATTTTGGACATTTGTATTCTTCAATATTAAAAATTCTATCATTCGTCGTCAACATTTTTAAAAATTGTTTTTCTGTTGAACCAATTTTGTATTATATAGTATACTATAACTAATGTTTTTGGGAAATCAAACAAAATTTATGATTATTTTAAAATTTTATTTTCAAGTAATAACCACTTGTAAAAAACCCACACTTCGTCACAAGAAGAATGTAAAATTTTGTGATTATTTTTGCAAATATATGATTATTACACACATAACGTTTATTTAAATTTATGACATTTACCAAATCATTGTAATTTGGACATTTGTATTCTTTAATATTAAAAATTCTATCATTCGTCGTCAACATTTTTAAAAATTGTTTTTCTGTTGAACCAATTTTGTATTATATAGTATACTATAACTAATGTTTTTGGGAAATCAAAGAAAATTTATGATTAATTTAAAATTTTATTTTCAAGCAATTAACACTTGTAAAGAAACCCACACTTCGTCACAAGAACAATGTAAAATTTTGTGATTATTTTTTGCAAATATATGATTATTACACACATAACGTTTGTTTAAATTTATGATATTTACCAAATCTTTGTATTTTGGACATTTGTATTCTTCAATATTAAAAATTCTATCATTCGTCGTCAACATTTTTAAAAATTGTTTTTCTGTTTAACCAATTTTGTATTATATAGTATACTATAACTAATGTTTTTGGGAAATCAAACAAAATTTATAATTAATTTAAAATTTTATTTTCAAGTAATAACCACTTGTAAAAAAACCCACACTTCGTCACAAGAAGAATGTAAAATTTTGTGATTATTTTTTGCAAATATATGATTATTACACACATAACGTTTGTTTAAATTTATGACATTTACCAAATCATTGTATTTTGGAAATTTGTATTCTTCAATATTAAAAATTCTATCATTCGTCGTCAACATTTTTAAAAATTGTTTTTCTGTTGAACCAATTTTGTATTATATAGTATACTATAACTAATGTTTTTGGGAAATCAAACAAAATTTATGATTAATTTAAAATTTTATTTTCAAGTAATAACCACTTGTAAAAAACCCACACTTCGTCACAATAAGAATGTAAAATTTTGTGATTATTTTTTGCAAATATATGATTATTACACACATAACGTTTGTTTAAATTTATGACATTTACCAAATCATTGTATTTTGGAAATTTGTATTCTTCAATATTAAAAATTCTATCATTCGTCGTCAACATTTTTAAAAATTGTTTTTCTGTTGAACCAATTTTGTATTATATAGTATACTATAACTAATGTTTTTGGGAAATCAAACAAAATTTATGATTATTTTAAAATTTTATTTTCAAGTAATAACCACTTGTAAAAAACCCACACTTCGTCACAAGAAGAATGTAAAATTTTGTGATTATTTTTGCAAATATATGATTATTACACACATAACGTTTATTTAAATTTATGACATTTACCAAATCATTGTAATTTGGACATTTGTATTCTTTAATATTAAAAATTCTATCATTCGTCGTCAACATTTTTAAAAATTGTTTTTCTGTTGAACCAATTTTGTATTATATAGTATACTATAACTAATGTTTTTGGGAAATCAAACAAAATTTATGTTTAATTTAAAATTTTATTTTCAAGTAATAACCACTTGTAAAAAACCCAGACTTCGTCACAAGAACAATGTAAAATTTTGTGTTTATTTTTTGCAAATATATGATTATTACCCACATAACGTTTGTTTAAATTTATGGCATTTACCAAATCATTGTATTTTGGACATTTGTATTCTTCAATATTAAAAATTCTATCATTCGTCGTCAACATTTTTAAAAATTGTTTTTCTGTTGAACCAATTTTGTATTATATAGTATACTATAACTAATGTTTTTGGGAAATCAAACAAAATTTATGATTAATTTAAAATTTTATTTTCAAGTAATAACCACTTGTAAAAAACCCACACTTCGTCACAAGAAGAATGTAAAATTTTGTGATTATTTTTTGCAAATATATGATTATTACACACATAACGTTTGTTTAAATTTATGACATTTACCAAATCATTGTATTTTGGAAATTTGTATTCTTCAATATTAAAAATTCTATCATTCGTCGTCAACATTTTTAAAAATTGTTTTTCTGTTGAACCAATTTTGTATTATATAGTATACTATAACTAATGTTTTTGGGAAATCAAACAAAATTTATGATTATTTTAAAATTTTATTTTCAAGTAATAACCACTTGTAAAAAACCCACACTTCGTCACAAGAAGAATGTAAAATTTTGTGATTATTTTTGCAAATATATGATTATTACACACATAACGTTTGTTTAAATTTATGACATTTACCAAATCATTGTATTTTGGAAATTTGTATTCTTCAATATTAAAAATTCTATCATTCGTCGTCAACATTTTTAAAAATTGTTTTTCTGTTGAACCAATTTTGTATTATATAGTATACTATAACTAATGTTTTTGGGAAATCAAACAAAATTTATGATTAATTTAAAACTTTATTTTCAAGTAATAACCACTTGTAAAAAACCCACACTTCGTCACAAGAACAATGTAAAATTTTGTGGTTATTTTTTGCAAATATATGATTATTACACACATAACGTTTGTTTAAATTTATGGCATTTACCAAATCATTGTATTTTGGACATTTGTATTCTTCAATATTAAAAATTCTATCATTCGTCGTCAACATTTTTAAAAATTGTTTTTCTGTTGAACCTATTTTGTATTATATAGTATACTATAACTAATGTTTTTGGGAAATCAAAGAAAATTTATGATTAATTTAAAATTTTATTTTCAAGCAATAAACACTTGTAAAGAAACCCACACTTCGTCACAAGAACAATGTAAAATTTTGTGATTATTTTTTGCAAATATATGATTATTACACACATAACGTTTGTTTAAATTTATGATATTTACCAAATCTTTGTATTTTGGACATTTGTATTCTTCAATATTAAAAATTCTATCATTCGTCGTCAACATTTTTAAAAATTGTTTTTCTGTTTAACCAATTTTGTATTATATAGTATACTATAACTAATGTTTTTGGGAAATCAAACAAAATTTATAATTAATTTAAAATTTTATTTTCAAGCAATAAACACTTGTAAAGAAACCCACACTTCGTCACAAGAACAATGTAAAATTTTGTGATTATTTTTTGCAAATATATGATTATTACACACATAACGTTTGTTTAAATTTATGATATTTACAAAATCTTTGTATTTTGGACATTTGTATTCTTCAATATTAAAAATTCTATCATTCGTCGTCAACATTTTTAAAAATTGTTTTTCTGTTGAACCAATTTTGTATTATATAGTATACTATAACTAATGTTTTTGGGAAATCAAACAAAATTTATGATTAATTTAAAATTTTATTTTCAAGTAATAACCACTTGTAAAAAACCCACACTTCGTCACAATAAGAATGTAAAATTTTGTGATTATTTTTTGCAAATATATGATTATTACACACATAACGTTTGTTTAAATTTATGACATTTACCAAATCATTGTATTTTGGAAATTTGTATTCTTCAATATTAAAAATTCTATCATTCGTCGTCAACATTTTTAAAAATTGTTTTTCTGTTGAACCAATTTTGTATTATATAGTATACTATAACTAATGTTTTTGGGAAATCAAACAAAATTTATGATTATTTTAAAATTTTATTTTCAAGTAATAACCACTTGTAAAAAACCCACACTTCGTCACAAGAAGAATGTAAAATTTTGTGATTATTTTTGCAAATATATGATTATTACACACATAACGTTTATTTAAATTTATGACATTTACCAAATCATTGTAATTTGGACATTTGTATTCTTTAATATTAAAAATTCTATCATTCGTCGTCAACATTTTTAAAAATTGTTTTTCTGTTGAACCAATTTTGTATTATATAGTATACTATAACTAATGTTTTTGGGAAATCAAATAAAATTTATGTTTAATTTAAAATTTTATTTTCAAGTAATAACCACTTGTAAAAAACCCAGACTTCGTCACAAGAACAATGTAAAATTTTGTGTTTATTTTTTGCAAATATATGATTATTACCCACATAACGTTTGTTTAAATTTATGGCATTTACCAAATCATTGTATTTTGGACATTTGTATTCTTCAATATTAAAAATTCTATCATTCGTCGTCAACATTTTTAAAAATTGTTTTTCTGTTGAACCAATTTTGTATTATATAGTATACTATAACTAATGTTTTTGGGAAATCAAACAAAATTTATGTTTAATTTAAAATTTTATTTTCAAGTAATAACCACTTGTAAAAAACCCAGACTTCGTCACAAGAACAATGTAAAATTTTTTGTTTATTTTTTGCAAATATATGATTATTACACACATAACGTTTGTTTAAATTTATGACATTTACCAAATCATTGTATTTTGGAAATTTGTATTCTTCAATATTAAAAATTCTATCATTCGTCGTCAACATTTTTAAAAATTGTTTTTCTGTTGAACCAATTTTGTATTATATAGTATACTATAACTAATGTTTTTGGGAAATCAAACAAAATTTATGATTAATTTAAAACTTTATTTTCAAGTAATAACCACTTGTAAAAAACCCACACTTCGTCACAAGAACAATGTAAAATTTTGTGGTTATTTTTTGCAAATATATGATTATTACACACATAACGTTTGTTTAAATTTATGACATTTACCAAATCATTGTATTTTGGACATTTGTATTCTTCAGTATTAAAATTCTATCATTCGTCGTCAACATTTTTAAAAATTGTTTTTCTGTTGAACCAATTTTGTATTATATAGTATACTATAACTAATGTTTTTGGGAAATCAAACAAAATTTATGTTTAATTTAAAATTTTATTTTCAAGTACTAACCACTTGTAAAAAACCCACACTTCGTCACAAGAACAATGTAAAATTTTGTGATTATTTTTTGCAAATATATGATTATTACACACATAACGTTTGTTTAAATTTATGACATTTACCAAATCATTGTATTTAGGAAATTTGTATTCTTTAATATTAAAAATTCTATCATTCGTCGTCAACATTTTTAAAAATTGTTTTTCTGTTGAACCAATTTTGTATTATATAGTATACTATAACTAATGTTTTTGGGAAATCAAACAAAATTTATGATTATTTTAAAATTTTATTTTCAAGTAATAACCACTTGTAAAAAACCCACACTTCGTCACAAGAAGAATGTAAAATTTTGTGATTATTTTTGCAAATATATGATTATTACACACATAACGTTTATTTAAATTTATGACATTTACCAAATCATTGTAATTTGGACATTTGTATTCTTTAATATTAAAAATTCTATCATTCGTCGTCAACATTTTTAAAAATTGTTTTTCTGTTGAACCAATTTTGTATTATATAGTATACTATAACTAATGTTTTTGGGAAATCAAAGAAAATTTATGATTAATTTAAAATTTTATTTTCAAGCAATAAACACTTGTAAAGAAACCCACACTTCGTCACAAGAACAATGTAAAATTTTGTGATTATTTTTTGCAAATATATGATTATTACACACATAACGTTTGTTTAAATTTATGATATTTACCAAATCTTTGTATTTTGGACATTTGTATTCTTCAATATTAAAAATTCTATCATTCGTCGTCAACATTTTTAAAAATTGTTTTTCTGTTTAACCAATTTTGTATTATATAGTATACTATAACTAATGTTTTTGGGAAATCAAACAAAATTTATAATTAATTTAAAATTTTATTTTCAAGCAATAAACACTTGTAAAGAAACCCACACTTCGTCACAAGAACAATGTAAAATTTTGTGATTATTTTTTGCAAATATATGATTATTACACACATAACGTTTGTTTAAATTTATGATATTTACCAAATCTTTGTATTTTGGACATTTGTATTCTTCAATATTAAAAATTCTATCATTCGTCGTCAACATTTTTAAAAATTGTTTTTCTGTTGAACCAATTTTGTATTATATAGTATACTATAACTAATGTTTTTGGGAAATCAAACAAAATTTATGATTAATTTAAAATTTTATTTTCAAGTAATAACCACTTGTAAAAAACCCACACTTCGTCACAATAAGAATGTAAAATTTTGTGATTATTTTTTGCAAATATATGATTATTACACACATAACGTTTGTTTAAATTTATGACATTTACCAAATCATTGTATTTTGGAAATTTGTATTCTTCAATATTAAAAATTCTATCATTCGTCGTCAACATTTTTAAAAATTGTTTTTCTGTTGAACCAATTTTGTATTATATAGTATACTATAACTAATGTTTTTGGGAAATCAAACAAAATTTATGATTATTTTAAAATTTTATTTTCAAGTAATAACCACTTGTAAAAAACCCACACTTCGTCACAAGAAGAATGTAAAATTTTGTGATTATTTTTGCAAATATATGATTATTACACACATAACGTTTATTTAAATTTATGACATTTACCAAATCATTGTAATTTGGACATTTGTATTCTTTAATATTAAAAATTCTATCATTCGTCGTCAACATTTTTAAAAATTGTTTTTCTGTTGAACCAATTTTGTATTATATAGTATACTATAACTAATGTTTTTGGGAAATCAAATAAAATTTATGTTTAATTTAAAATTTTATTTTCAAGTAATAACCACTTGTAAAAAACCCAGACTTCGTCACAAGAACAATGTAAAATTTTGTGTTTATTTTTTGCAAATATATGATTATTACCCACATAACGTTTGTTTAAATTTATGGCATTTACCAAATCATTGTATTTTGGACATTTGTATTCTTCAATATTAAAAATTCTATCATTCGTCGTCAACATTTTTAAAAATTGTTTTTCTGTTGAACCAATTTTGTATTATATAGTATACTATAACTAATGTTTTTGGGAAATCAAACAAAATTTATGATTATTTTAAAATTTTATTTTCAAGTAATAACCACTTGTAAAAAACCCACACTTCGTCACAAGAAGAATGTAAAATTTTGTGATTATTTTTGCAAATATATGATTATTACACACATAACGTTTATTTAAATTTATGACATTTACCAAATCATTGTAATTTGGACATTTGTATTCTTTAATATTAAAAATTCTATCATTCGTCGTCAACATTTTTAAAAATTGTTTTTCTGTTGAACCAATTTTGTATTATATAGTATACTATAACTAATGTTTTTGGGAAATCAAAGAAAATTTATGATTAATTTAAAATTTTATTTTCAAGCAATTAACACTTGTAAAGAAACCCACACTTCGTCACAAGAACAATGTAAAATTTTGTGATTATTTTTTGCAAATATATGATTATTACACACATAACGTTTGTTTAAATTTATGATATTTACCAAATCTTTGTATTTTGGACATTTGTATTCTTCAATATTAAAAATTCTATCATTCGTCGTCAACATTTTTAAAAATTGTTTTTCTGTTTAACCAATTTTGTATTATATAGTATACTATAACTAATGTTTTTGGGAAATCAAACAAAATTTATAATTAATTTAAAATTTTATTTTCAAGTAATAACCACTTGTAAAAAAACCCACACTTCGTCACAAGAAGAATGTAAAATTTTGTGATTATTTTTTGCAAATATATGATTATTACACACATAACGTTTGTTTAAATTTATGACATTTACCAAATCATTGTATTTTGGAAATTTGTATTCTTCAATATTAAAAATTCTATCATTCGTCGTCAACATTTTTAAAAATTGTTTTTCTGTTGAACCAATTTTGTATTATATAGTATACTATAACTAATGTTTTTGGGAAATCAAACAAAATTTATGATTAATTTAAAATTTTATTTTCAAGTAATAACCACTTGTAAAAAACCCACACTTCGTCACAATAAGAATGTAAAATTTTGTGATTATTTTTTGCAAATATATGATTATTACACACATAACGTTTGTTTAAATTTATGACATTTACCAAATCATTGTATTTTGGAAATTTGTATTCTTCAATATTAAAAATTCTATCATTCGTCGTCAACATTTTTAAAAATTGTTTTTCTGTTGAACCAATTTTGTATTATATAGTATACTATAACTAATGTTTTTGGGAAATCAAACAAAATTTATGATTATTTTAAAATTTTATTTTCAAGTAATAACCACTTGTAAAAAACCCACACTTCGTCACAAGAAGAATGTAAAATTTTGTGATTATTTTTGCAAATATATGATTATTACACACATAACGTTTATTTAAATTTATGACATTTACCAAATCATTGTAATTTGGACATTTGTATTCTTTAATATTAAAAATTCTATCATTCGTCGTCAACATTTTTAAAAATTGTTTTTCTGTTGAACCAATTTTGTATTATATAGTATACTATAACTAATGTTTTTGGGAAATCAAACAAAATTTATGTTTAATTTAAAATTTTATTTTCAAGTAATAACCACTTGTAAAAAACCCAGACTTCGTCACAAGAACAATGTAAAATTTTGTGTTTATTTTTTGCAAATATATGATTATTACCCACATAACGTTTGTTTAAATTTATGGCATTTACCAAATCATTGTATTTTGGACATTTGTATTCTTCAATATTAAAAATTCTATCATTCGTCGTCAACATTTTTAAAAATTGTTTTTCTGTTGAACCAATTTTGTATTATATAGTATACTATAACTAATGTTTTTGGGAAATCAAACAAAATTTATGATTAATTTAAAATTTTATTTTCAAGTAATAACCACTTGTAAAAAACCCACACTTCGTCACAAGAAGAATGTAAAATTTTGTGATTATTTTTTGCAAATATATGATTATTACACACATAACGTTTGTTTAAATTTATGACATTTACCAAATCATTGTATTTTGGAAATTTGTATTCTTCAATATTAAAAATTCTATCATTCGTCGTCAACATTTTTAAAAATTGTTTTTCTGTTGAACCAATTTTGTATTATATAGTATACTATAACTAATGTTTTTGGGAAATCAAACAAAATTTATGATTATTTTAAAATTTTATTTTCAAGTAATAACCACTTGTAAAAAACCCACACTTCGTCACAAGAAGAATGTAAAATTTTGTGATTATTTTTGCAAATATATGATTATTACACACATAACGTTTGTTTAAATTTATGACATTTACCAAATCATTGTATTTTGGAAATTTGTATTCTTCAATATTAAAAATTCTATCATTCGTCGTCAACATTTTTAAAAATTGTTTTTCTGTTGAACCAATTTTGTATTATATAGTATACTATAACTAATGTTTTTGGGAAATCAAACAAAATTTATGATTAATTTAAAACTTTATTTTCAAGTAATAACCACTTGTAAAAAACCCACACTTCGTCACAAGAACAATGTAAAATTTTGTGGTTATTTTTTGCAAATATATGATTATTACACACATAACGTTTGTTTAAATTTATGGCATTTACCAAATCATTGTATTTTGGACATTTGTATTCTTCAATATTAAAAATTCTATCATTCGTCGTCAACATTTTTAAAAATTGTTTTTCTGTTGAACCTATTTTGTATTATATAGTATACTATAACTAATGTTTTTGGGAAATCAAAGAAAATTTATGATTAATTTAAAATTTTATTTTCAAGCAATAAACACTTGTAAAGAAACCCACACTTCGTCACAAGAACAATGTAAAATTTTGTGATTATTTTTTGCAAATATATGATTATTACACACATAACGTTTGTTTAAATTTATGATATTTACCAAATCTTTGTATTTTGGACATTTGTATTCTTCAATATTAAAAATTCTATCATTCGTCGTCAACATTTTTAAAAATTGTTTTTCTGTTTAACCAATTTTGTATTATATAGTATACTATAACTAATGTTTTTGGGAAATCAAACAAAATTTATAATTAATTTAAAATTTTATTTTCAAGCAATAAACACTTGTAAAGAAACCCACACTTCGTCACAAGAACAATGTAAAATTTTGTGATTATTTTTTGCAAATATATGATTATTACACACATAACGTTTGTTTAAATTTATGATATTTACAAAATCTTTGTATTTTGGACATTTGTATTCTTCAATATTAAAAATTCTATCATTCGTCGTCAACATTTTTAAAAATTGTTTTTCTGTTGAACCAATTTTGTATTATATAGTATACTATAACTAATGTTTTTGGGAAATCAAACAAAATTTATGATTAATTTAAAATTTTATTTTCAAGTAATAACCACTTGTAAAAAACCCACACTTCGTCACAATAAGAATGTAAAATTTTGTGATTATTTTTTGCAAATATATGATTATTACACACATAACGTTTGTTTAAATTTATGACATTTACCAAATCATTGTATTTTGGAAATTTGTATTCTTCAATATTAAAAATTCTATCATTCGTCGTCAACATTTTTAAAAATTGTTTTTCTGTTGAACCAATTTTGTATTATATAGTATACTATAACTAATGTTTTTGGGAAATCAAACAAAATTTATGATTATTTTAAAATTTTATTTTCAAGTAATAACCACTTGTAAAAAACCCACACTTCGTCACAAGAAGAATGTAAAATTTTGTGATTATTTTTGCAAATATATGATTATTACACACATAACGTTTATTTAAATTTATGACATTTACCAAATCATTGTAATTTGGACATTTGTATTCTTTAATATTAAAAATTCTATCATTCGTCGTCAACATTTTTAAAAATTGTTTTTCTGTTGAACCAATTTTGTATTATATAGTATACTATAACTAATGTTTTTGGGAAATCAAATAAAATTTATGTTTAATTTAAAATTTTATTTTCAAGTAATAACCACTTGTAAAAAACCCAGACTTCGTCACAAGAACAATGTAAAATTTTGTGTTTATTTTTTGCAAATATATGATTATTACCCACATAACGTTTGTTTAAATTTATGGCATTTACCAAATCATTGTATTTTGGACATTTGTATTCTTCAATATTAAAAATTCTATCATTCGTCGTCAACATTTTTAAAAATTGTTTTTCTGTTGAACCAATTTTGTATTATATAGTATACTATAACTAATGTTTTTGGGAAATCAAACAAAATTTATGATTATTTTAAAATTTTATTTTCAAGTAATAACCACTTGTAAAAAACCCACACTTCGTCACAAGAAGAATGTAAAATTTTGTGATTATTTTTGCAAATATATGATTATTACACACATAACGTTTATTTAAATTTATGACATTTACCAAATCATTGTAATTTGGACATTTGTATTCTTTAATATTAAAAATTCTATCATTCGTCGTCAACATTTTTAAAAATTGTTTTTCTGTTGAACCAATTTTGTATTATATAGTATACTATAACTAATGTTTTTGGGAAATCAAAGAAAATTTATGATTAATTTAAAATTTTATTTTCAAGCAATAAACACTTGTAAAGAAACCCACACTTCGTCACAAGAACAATGTAAAATTTTGTGATTATTTTTTGCAAATATATGATTATTACACACATAACGTTTGTTTAAATTTATGATATTTACCAAATCTTTGTATTTTGGACATTTGTATTCTTCAATATTAAAAATTCTATCATTCGTCGTCAACATTTTTAAAAATTGTTTTTCTGTTTAACCAATTTTGTATTATATAGTATACTATAACTAATGTTTTTGGGAAATCAAACAAAATTTATAATTAATTTAAAATTTTATTTTCAAGTAATAACCACTTGTAAAAAAACCCACACTTCGTCACAAGAAGAATGTAAAATTTTGTGATTATTTTTTGCAAATATATGATTATTACACACATAACGTTTGTTTAAATTTATGACATTTACCAAATCATTGTATTTTGGAAATTTGTATTCTTCAATATTAAAAATTCTATCATTCGTCGTCAACATTTTTAAAAATTGTTTTTCTGTTGAACCAATTTTGTATTATATAGTATACTATAACTAATGTTTTTGGGAAATCAAACAAAATTTATGATTAATTTAAAATTTTATTTTCAAGTAATAACCACTTGTAAAAAACCCACACTTCGTCACAATAAGAATGTAAAATTTTGTGATTATTTTTTGCAAATATATGATTATTACACACATAACGTTTGTTTAAATTTATGACATTTACCAAATCATTGTATTTTGGAAATTTGTATTCTTCAATATTAAAAATTCTATCATTCGTCGTCAACATTTTTAAAAATTGTTTTTCTGTTGAACCAATTTTGTATTATATAGTATACTATAACTAATGTTTTTGGGAAATCAAACAAAATTTATGATTATTTTAAAATTTTATTTTCAAGTAATAACCACTTGTAAAAAACCCACACTTCGTCACAAGAAGAATGTAAAATTTTGTGATTATTTTTGCAAATATATGATTATTACACACATAACGTTTATTTAAATTTATGACATTTACCAAATCATTGTAATTTGGACATTTGTATTCTTTAATATTAAAAATTCTATCATTCGTCGTCAACATTTTTAAAAATTGTTTTTCTGTTGAACCAATTTTGTATTATATAGTATACTATAACTAATGTTTTTGGGAAATCAAACAAAATTTATGTTTAATTTAAAATTTTATTTTCAAGTAATAACCACTTGTAAAAAACCCAGACTTCGTCACAAGAACAATGTAAAATTTTGTGTTTATTTTTTGCAAATATATGATTATTACCCACATAACGTTTGTTTAAATTTATGGCATTTACCAAATCATTGTATTTTGGACATTTGTATTCTTCAATATTAAAAATTCTATCATTCGTCGTCAACATTTTTAAAAATTGTTTTTCTGTTGAACCAATTTTGTATTATATAGTATACTATAACTAATGTTTTTGGGAAATCAAACAAAATTTATGATTAATTTAAAATTTTATTTTCAAGTAATAACCACTTGTAAAAAACCCACACTTCGTCACAAGAAGAATGTAAAATTTTGTGATTATTTTTTGCAAATATATGATTATTACACACATAACGTTTGTTTAAATTTATGACATTTACCAAATCATTGTATTTTGGAAATTTGTATTCTTCAATATTAAAAATTCTATCATTCGTCGTCAACATTTTTAAAAATTGTTTTTCTGTTGAACCAATTTTGTATTATATAGTATACTATAACTAATGTTTTTGGGAAATCAAACAAAATTTATGATTATTTTAAAATTTTATTTTCAAGTAATAACCACTTGTAAAAAACCCACACTTCGTCACAAGAAGAATGTAAAATTTTGTGATTATTTTTGCAAATATATGATTATTACACACATAACGTTTGTTTAAATTTATGACATTTACCAAATCATTGTATTTTGGAAATTTGTATTCTTCAATATTAAAAATTCTATCATTCGTCGTCAACATTTTTAAAAATTGTTTTTCTGTTGAACCAATTTTGTATTATATAGTATACTATAACTAATGTTTTTGGGAAATCAAACAAAATTTATGATTAATTTAAAACTTTATTTTCAAGTAATAACCACTTGTAAAAAACCCACACTTCGTCACAAGAACAATGTAAAATTTTGTGGTTATTTTTTGCAAATATATGATTATTACACACATAACGTTTGTTTAAATTTATGGCATTTACCAAATCATTGTATTTTGGACATTTGTATTCTTCAATATTAAAAATTCTATCATTCGTCGTCAACATTTTTAAAAATTGTTTTTCTGTTGAACCTATTTTGTATTATATAGTATACTATAACTAATGTTTTTGGGAAATCAAAGAAAATTTATGATTAATTTAAAATTTTATTTTCAAGCAATAAACACTTGTAAAGAAACCCACACATCGTCACAAGAACAATGTAAAATTTTGTGATTATTTTTTGCAAATATATGATTATTACACACATAACGTTTGTTTAAATTTATGGCATTTACCAAATCATTGTATTTTGGACATTTGTATTCTTCAATATTAAAAATTCTATCATTCGTCGTCAACATTTTTAAAAATTGTTTTTCTGTTGAACCAATTTTGTATTATATAGTATACTATAACTAATGTTTTTGGGAAATCAAACAAAATTTATGATTAATTTAAAATTTTATTTTCAAGTAATAACCACTTGTAAAAAACCCACACTTCGTCACAAGAAGAATGTAAAATTTTGTGATTATTTTTTGCAAATATATGATTATTACACACATAACGTTTGTTTAAATTTATGACATTTACCAAATCATTGTATTTTGGAAATTTGTATTCTTCAATATTAAAAATTCTATCATTCGTCGTCAACATTTTTAAAAATTGTTTTTCTGTTGAACCAATTTTGTATTATATAGTATACTATAACTAATGTTTTTGGGAAATCAAATAAAATTTATGATTATTTTAAAATTTTATTTTCAAGTAATAACCACTTGTAAAAAACCCACACTTCGTCACAAGAAGAATGTAAAATTTTGTGATTATTTTTGCAAATAAATGATTATTACACACATAACGTTTATTTAAATTTATGACATTTACCAAATCATTGTAATTTGGACATTTGTATTCTTTAATATTAAAAATTCTATCATTCGTCGTCAACATTTTTAAAAATTGTTTTTCTGTTGAACCAATTTTGTATTATATAGTATACTATAACTAATGTTTTTGGGAAATCAAACAAAATTTATGTTTAATTTAAAATTTTATTTTCAAGTAATAACCACTTGTAAAAAACCCAGACTTCGTCACAAGAACAATGTAAAATTTTTTGTTTATTTTTTGCAAATATATGATTATTACACACATAACGTTTGTTTAAATTTATGACATTTACCAAATCATTGTATTTTGGAAATTTGTATTCTTCAATATTAAAAATTCTATCATTCGTCGTCAACATTTTTAAAAATTGTTTTTCTGTTGAACCAATTTTGTATTATATAGTATACTATAACTAATGTTTTTGGGAAATCAAACAAAATTTATGATTAATTTATAACTTTATTTTCAAGTAATAACCACTTGTAAAAAACCCACACTTCGTCACAAGAACAATGTAAAATTTTGTGGTTATTTTTTGCAAATATATGATTATTACACACATAACGTTTGTTTAAATTTATGACATTTACCAAATCATTGTATTTTGGACATTTGTATTCTTCAGTATTAAAATTCTATCATTCGTCGTCAACATTTTTAAAAATTGTTTTTCTGTTGAACCAATTTTGTATTATATAGTATACTATAACTAATGTTTTTGGGAAATCAAACAAAATTTATGTTTAATTTAAAATTTTATTTTCAAGTACTAACCACTTGTAAAAAACCCACACTTCGTCACAAGAACAATGTAAAATTTTGTGATTATTTTTTGCAAATATATGATTATTACACACATAACGTTTGTTTAAATTTATGACATTTACCAAATCATTGTATTTTGGAAATTTGTATTCTTTAATATTAAAAATTCTATCATTCGTCGTCAACATTTTTAAAAATTGTTTTTCTGTTGAACCAATTTTGTATTATATAGTATACTATAACTAATGTTTTTGGGAAATCAAACAAAATTTATGATTATTTTAAAATTTTATTTTCAAGTAATAACCACTTGTAAAAAACCCACACTTCGTCACAAGAAGAATGTAAAATTTTGTGATTATTTTTGCAAATATATGATTATTACACACATAACGTTTATTTAAATTTATGACATTTACCAAATCATTGTAATTTGGACATTTGTATTCTTTAATATTAAAAATTCTATCATTCGTCGTCAACATTTTTAAAAATTGTTTTTCTGTTGAACCAATTTTGTATTATATAGTATACTATAACTAATGTTTTTGGGAAATCAAAGAAAATTTATGATTAATTTAAAATTTTATTTTCAAGCAATAAACACTTGTAAAGAAACCCACACTTCGTCACAAGAACAATGTAAAATTTTGTGATTATTTTTTGCAAATATATGATTATTACACACATAACGTTTGTTTAAATTTATGATATTTACCAAATCTTTGTATTTTGGACATTTGTATTCTTCAATATTAAAAATTCTATCATTCGTCGTCAACATTTTTAAAAATTGTTTTTCTGTTTAACCAATTTTGTATTATATAGTATACTATAACTAATGTTTTTGGGAAATCAAACAAAATTTATAATTAATTTAAAATTTTATTTTCAAGTAATAACCACTTGTAAAAAAACCCACACTTCGTCACAAGAAGAATGTAAAATTTTGTGATTATTTTTTGCAAATATATGATTATTACACACATAACGTTTGTTTAAATTTATGACATTTACCAAATCATTGTATTTTGGAAATTTGTATTCTTCAATATTAAAAATTCTATCATTCGTCGTCAACATTTTTAAAAATTGTTTTTCTGTTGAACCAATTTTGTATTATATAGTATACTATAACTAATGTTTTTGGGAAATCAAACAAAATTTATGATTAATTTAAAATTTTATTTTCAAGTAATAACCACTTGTAAAAAACCCACACTTCGTCACAATAAGAATGTAAAATTTTGTGATTATTTTTTGCAAATATATGATTATTACACACATAACGTTTGTTTAAATTTATGACATTTACCAAATCATTGTATTTTGGAAATTTGTATTCTTCAATATTAAAAATTCTATCATTCGTCGTCAACATTTTTAAAAATTGTTTTTCTGTTGAACCAATTTTGTATTATATAGTATACTATAACTAATGTTTTTGGGAAATCAAACAAAATTTATGATTATTTTAAAATTTTATTTTCAAGTAATAACCACTTGTAAAAAACCCACACTTCGTCACAAGAAGAATGTAAAATTTTGTGATTATTTTTGCAAATATATGATTATTACACACATAACGTTTATTTAAATTTATGACATTTACCAAATCATTGTAATTTGGACATTTGTATTCTTTAATATTAAAAATTCTATCATTCGTCGTCAACATTTTTAAAAATTGTTTTTCTGTTGAACCAATTTTGTATTATATAGTATACTATAACTAATGTTTTTGGGAAATCAAACAAAATTTATGTTTAATTTAAAATTTTATTTTCAAGTAATAACCACTTGTAAAAAACCCAGACTTCGTCACAAGAACAATGTAAAATTTTGTGTTTATTTTTTGCAAATATATGATTATTACCCACATAACGTTTGTTTAAATTTATGGCATTTACCAAATCATTGTATTTTGGACATTTGTATTCTTCAATATTAAAAATTCTATCATTCGTCGTCAACATTTTTAAAAATTGTTTTTCTGTTGAACCAATTTTGTATTATATAGTATACTATAACTAATGTTTTTGGGAAATCAAACAAAATTTATGATTAATTTAAAATTTTATTTTCAAGTAATAACCACTTGTAAAAAACCCACACTTCGTCACAAGAAGAATGTAAAATTTTGTGATTATTTTTTGCAAATATATGATTATTACACACATAACGTTTGTTTAAATTTATGACATTTACCAAATCATTGTATTTTGGAAATTTGTATTCTTCAATATTAAAAATTCTATCATTCGTCGTCAACATTTTTAAAAATTGTTTTTCTGTTGAACCAATTTTGTATTATATAGTATACTATAACTAATGTTTTTGGGAAATCAAACAAAATTTATGATTATTTTAAAATTTTATTTTCAAGTAATAACCACTTGTAAAAAACCCACACTTCGTCACAAGAAGAATGTAAAATTTTGTGATTATTTTTGCAAATATATGATTATTACACACATAACGTTTGTTTAAATTTATGACATTTACCAAATCATTGTATTTTGGAAATTTGTATTCTTCAATATTAAAAATTCTATCATTCGTCGTCAACATTTTTAAAAATTGTTTTTCTGTTGAACCAATTTTGTATTATATAGTATACTATAACTAATGTTTTTGGGAAATCAAACAAAATTTATGATTAATTTAAAACTTTATTTTCAAGTAATAACCACTTGTAAAAAACCCACACTTCGTCACAAGAACAATGTAAAATTTTGTGGTTATTTTTTGCAAATATATGATTATTACACACATAACGTTTGTTTAAATTTATGGCATTTACCAAATCATTGTATTTTGGACATTTGTATTCTTCAATATTAAAAATTCTATCATTCGTCGTCAACATTTTTAAAAATTGTTTTTCTGTTGAACCTATTTTGTATTATATAGTATACTATAACTAATGTTTTTGGGAAATCAAAGAAAATTTATGATTAATTTAAAATTTTATTTTCAAGCAATAAACACTTGTAAAGAAACCCACACATCGTCACAAGAACAATGTAAAATTTTGTGATTATTTTTTGCAAATATATGATTATTACACACATAACGTTTGTTTAAATTTATGACATTTACCAAATCATTGTGTTTTGGACATTTGTATTCTTCAATATTAAAAATTCTATCATTCGTCGTCAACATTTTTAAAAATTGTTTTTCTGTTGAACCAATTTTGTATTATATAGTATACTGTAACTAATGTTTTTGGGAAATCAAACAAAATTTATAATTAATTTAAAATTTTATTTTCAAGTAATAACCACTTGTAAAAACCCACACTTCGTCACAAGAACAATGTAAAATTTTGTGATTATTTTTTGCAAATATATGATTATTACACACATAACGTTTGTTTAAATTTATGACATTTACCAAATCATTGTATTTTGGAAATATGTATTCTTTAATATTAAAAATTCTATCATTCGTCGTCAACATTTTTAAAAATTGTTTTTCTGTTGAACCAATTTTGTATTATATAGTATACTATAACTAATGTTTTTGGGAAATCGAACAAAATTTATGATTATTTTAAAATTTTATTTTCAAGTAATAACCACTTGTAAAAAACCCACACTTCGTCACAAGAAGAATGTAAAATTTTGTGATTATTTTTGCAAATATATGATAATTACACACATAACGTTTATTTAAATTTATGACATTTACCAAATCACTGTAATTTGGACATTTGTATTCTTTAATATTAAAGATTCTATCATTCGTCGTCAACATTTTTAAAAATTGTTTTTCTGTTGAACCAATTTTGTATTATATAGTATACTATAACTAATGTTTTTGGGAAATCAAACAAAATTTATGTTTAATTTAAAATTTTATTTTCAAGTAATAACCACTTGTAAAAAACCCAGACTTCGTCACAAGAACAATGTAAAATTTTGTGTTTATTTTTTGCAAATATATGATTATTACACACATAACGTTTGTTTAAATTTATGGCATTTACCAAATCATTGTATTTTGGACATTTGTATTCTTCAATATTAAAAATTCTATCATTCGTCGTCAACATTTTTAAAAATTGTTTTTCTGTTGAACCTATTTTGTATTATATAGTATACTATAACTAATGTTTTTGGGAAATCAAAGAAAATTTATGATTAATTTAAAATTTTATTTTCAAGCAATAAACACTTGTAAAGAAATTCACACTTCGTCACAAGAACAATGTAAAATTTTGTGATTATTTTTTGCAAATATATGATTATTACACACATAACGTTTGTTTAAATTTATGACATTTACCAAATCATTGTATTTTGGACATTTGTATTCTTCAATATTAAAAATTCTATCATTCGTCGTCAACATTTTTAAAAATTGTTTTTCTGTTGAACCAATTTTGTATTATATAGTATACTATAACTAATGTTTTTGGGAAATCAAACAAAATTTATAATTATTTTAAAATTTTATTTTCAAGTAATAACCACTTGTAAAAAACCCACACTTCGTCACAAGAAGAATGTAAAATTTTGTGATTATTTTTTGCAAATATATGATTATTACACACATAACGTTTGTTTAAATTTATGACATTTACCAAATCATTGTATTTTGGAAATTTGTATTCTTCAATATTAAAAATTCTATCATTCGTCAACATTTTTAAAAATTGTTTTTCTGTTGAACCAATTTTGTATTATATAGTATACTATAACTAATGTTTTTGGGAAATTAAAGAAAATTTATGATTAATTTAAAATTTTATTTTCAAGCAATAAACACTTGTAAAGAAACCCACACTTCGTCACAAGAACAATGTAAAATTTTGTGATTATTTTTTGCAAATATATGATTATTACACACATAACGTTTGTTTAAATTTATGACACTTACCAAATCTTTGTATTTTGGACATTTGTATTCTTCAATATTAAAAATTCTATCATTCGTCGTCAACATTTTTAAAAATTGTTTTTCTGTTGAACCAATTTTGTATTATATAGTATACTATAACTAATGTTTTTGGGAAATCAAAGAAAATTTATGATTAATTTAAAATTTTATTTTCAAGCAATAAACACTTGTAAAGAAACCCACACTTCGTCACAAGAACAATGTAAAATTTTGTGATTATTTTTTGCAAATATATGATTATTACACACATAACGTTTGTTTAAATTTATGACATTTACCAAATCTTTGTATTTTGGACATTTGTATTCTTCAATATTAAAAATTCTATCATTCGTCGTCAACATTTTTAAAAATTGTTTTTCTGTTGAACCAATTTTGTATTATATAGTATACTATAACTAATGTTTTTGGGAAATCAAACAAAATTTATAATTATTTTAAAATTTTATTTTCAAGTAATAACCACTTGTAAAAAACCCACACTTCGTCACAAGAAGAATGTAAAATTTTGTGATTATTTTTTGCAAATATATGATTATTACACACATAACGTTTGTTTAAATTTATGACATTTACCAAATCATTGTATTTTGGAAATTTGTATTCTTCAATATTAAAAATTCTATCATTCGTCGTCAACATTTTTAAAAATTGTTTTCTGTTGAACCAATTTTGTATTATATAGTATACTATAACTAATGTTTTTGGGAAATCAAACAAAATTTATGATTAATTTAAAATTTTATTTTCAAGTAATAACCATTTGTAAAAAACCCACACTTCGTCACAATAAGAATGTAAAATTTTGTGATTATTTTTTGCAAATATATGATTATTACACACATAACGTTTGTTTAAATTTATGACATTTACCAAATCATTGTATTTTGGAAATTTGTATTCTTCAATATTAAAAATTCTATCATTCGTCGTCAACATTTTTAAAAATTGTTTTTCTGTTGAACCAATTTTTTATTATATAGTATACTATAACTAATGTTTTTGGGAAATCAAACAAAATTTATGATTATTTTAAAATTTTATTTTCAAGTAATAACCACTTGTAAAAAACCCACACTTCGTCACAAGAAGAATGTAAAATTTTGTGATTATTTTTGCAAATATATGATTATTACACACATAACGTTTATTTAAATTTATGACATTTACCAAATCATTGTAATTTGGACATTTGTATTCTTTAATATTAAAAATTCTATCATTCGTCGTCAACATTTTTAAAAATTGTTTTTCTGTTGAACCAATTTTGTATTATATAGTATACTATAACTAATGTTTTTGGGAAATCAAACAAAATTTATGTTTAATTTAAAATTTTATTTTCAAGTAATAACCACTTGAAAAAAACCCAGACTTCGTCACAAGAACAATGTAAAATTTTGTGTTTATTTTTTGCAAATATATGATTATTACACACATAACGTTTGTTTAAATTTATGGCATTTACCAAATCATTGTATTTTGGACATTTGTATTCTTCAATATTAAAAATTCTATCATTCGTCGTCAACATTTTTAAAAATTGTTTTTCTGTTGAACCAATTTTGTATTATATAGTATACTATAACTAATGTTTTTGGGAAATCAAACAAAATTTATGTTTAATTTAAAATTTTATTTTCAAGTAATAACCACTTGTAAAAAACCCACACTTCGTCACAAGAAGAATGTAAAATTTTGTGATTATTTTTTGCAAATATATGATTATTACACACATAACGTTTGTTTAAATTTATGACATTTACCAAATCATTGTATTTTGGAAATTTGTATTCTTCAATATTAAAAATTCTATCATTCGTCGTCAACATTTTTAAAAATTGTTTTTCTGTTGAACCAATTTTGTATTATATAGTATACTATAACTAATGTTTTTGGGAAATCAAATAAAATTTATGATTATTTTAAAATTTTATTTTCAAGTAATAACCACTTGTAAAAAACCCACACTTCGTCACAAGAAGAATGTAAAATTTTGTGATTATTTTTGCAAATAAATGATTATTACACACAAAACGTTTATTTAAATTTATGACATTTACCAAATCATTGTAATTTGGACATTTGTATTCTTTAATATTAAAAATTCTATCATTCGTCGTCAACATTTTTAAAAATTGTTTTTCTGTTGAACCAATTTTGTATTATATAGTATACTATAACTAATGTTTTTGGGAAATCAAACAAAATTTATGTTTAATTTAAAATTTTATTTTCAAGTAATAACCACTTGTAAAAAACCCAGACTTCGTCACAAGAACAATGTAAAATTTTTTGTTTATTTTTTGCAAATATATGATTATTACACACATAACGTTTGTTTAAATTTATGACATTTACCAAATCATTGTATTTTGGAAATTTGTATTCTTCAATATTAAAAATTCTATCATTCGTCGTCAACATTTTTAAAAATTGTTTTTCTGTTGAACCAATTTTGTATTATATAGTATACTATAACTAATGTTTTTGGGAAATCAAACAAAATTTATGATTAATTTAAAACTTTATTTTCAAGTAATAACCACTTGTAAAAAACCCACACTTCGTCACAAGAACAATGTAAAATTTTGTGGTTATTTTTTGCAAATATATGATTATTACACACATAACGTTTGTTTAAATTTATGACATTTACCAAATCATTGTATTTTGGACATTTGTATTCTTCAGTATTAAAATTCTATCATTCGTCGTCAACATTTTTAAAAATTGTTTTTCTGTTGAACCAATTTTGTATTATATAGTATACTATAACTAATGTTTTTGGGAAATCAAACAAAATTTATGTTTAATTTAAAATTTTATTTTCAAGTACTAACCACTTGTAAAAAACCCACACTTCGTCACAAGAACAATGTAAAATTTTGTGATTATTTTTTGCAAATATATGATTATTACACACATAACGTTTGTTTAAATTTATGACATTTACCAAATCATTGTATTTTGGAAATTTGTATTCTTTAATATTAAAAATTCTATCATTCGTCGTCAACATTTTTAAAAATTGTTTTTCTGTTGAACCAATTTTGTATTATATAGTATACTATAACTAATGTTTTTGGGAAATCAAACAAAATTTATGATTATTTTAAAATTTTATTTTCAAGTAATAACCACTTGTAAAAAACCCACACTTCGTCACAAGAAGAATGTAAAATTTTGTGATTATTTTTGCAAATATATGATTATTACACACATAACGTTTATTTAAATTTATGACATTTACCAAATCATTGTAATTTGGACATTTGTATTCTTTAATATTAAAAATTCTATCATTCGTCGTCAACATTTTTAAAAATTGTTTTTCTGTTGAACCAATTTTGTATTATATAGTATACTATAACTAATGTTTTTGGGAAATCAAAGAAAATTTATGATTAATTTAAAATTTTATTTTCAAGCAATAAACACTTGTAAAGAAACCCACACTTCGTCACAAGAACAATGTAAAATTTTGTGATTATTTTTTGCAAATATATGATTATTACACACATAACGTTTGTTTAAATTTATGATATTTACCAAATCTTTGTATTTTGGACATTTGTATTCTTCAATATTAAAAATTCTATCATTCGTCGTCAACATTTTTAAAAATTGTTTTTCTGTTTAACCAATTTTGTATTATATAGTATACTATAACTAATGTTTTTGGGAAATCAAACAAAATTTATAATTAATTTAAAATTTTATTTTCAAGTAATAACCACTTGTAAAAAAACCCACACTTCGTCACAAGAAGAATGTAAAATTTTGTGATTATTTTTTGCAAATATATGATTATTACACACATAACGTTTGTTTAAATTTATGACATTTACCAAATCATTGTATTTTGGAAATTTGTATTCTTCAATATTAAAAATTCTATCATTCGTCGTCAACATTTTTAAAAATTGTTTTTCTGTTGAACCAATTTTGTATTATATAGTATACTATAACTAATGTTTTTGGGAAATCAAACAAAATTTATGTTTAATTTAAAATTTTATTTTCAAGTAATAACCACTTGTAAAAAACCCAGACTTCGTCACAAGAACAATGTAAAATTTTGTGTTTATTTTTTGCAAATATATGATTATTACACACATAACGTTTGTTTAAATTTATGACATTTACCAAATCATTGTATTTTGGAAATTTGTATTCTTCAATATTAAAAATTCTATCATTCGTCGTCAACATTTTTAAAAATTGTTTTTCTGTTGAACCAATTTTGTATTATATAGTATACTATAACTAATGTTTTTGGGAAATCAAACAAAATTTATGATTATTTTAAAATTTTATTTTCAAGTAATAACCACTTGTAAAAAACCCACACTTCGTCACAAGAAGAATGTAAAATTTTGTGATTATTTTTGCAAATATATGATTATTACACACATAACGTTTATTTAAATTTATGACATTTACCAAATCATTGTAATTTGGACATTTGTATTCTTTAATATTAAAAATTCTATCATTCGTCGTCAACATTTTTAAAAATTGTTTTTCTGTTGAACCAATTTTGTATTATATAGTATACTATAACTAATGTTTTTGGGAAATCAAATAAAATTTATGTTTAATTTAAAATTTTATTTTCAAGTAATAACCACTTGTAAAAAACCCAGACTTCGTCACAAGAACAATGTAAAATTTTGTGTTTATTTTTTGCAAATATATGATTATTACCCACATAACGTTTGTTTAAATTTATGGCATTTACCAAATCATTGTATTTTGGACATTTGTATTCTTCAATATTAAAAATTCTATCATTCGTCGTCAACATTTTTAAAAATTGTTTTTCTGTTGAACCAATTTTGTATTATATAGTATACTATAACTAATGTTTTTGGGAAATCAAACAAAATTTATGATTAATTTAAAATTTTATTTTCAAGTAATAACCACTTGTAAAAAACCCACACTTCGTCACAAGAAGAATGTAAAATTTTGTGATTATTTTTTGCAAATATATGATTATTACACACATAACGTTTGTTTAAATTTATGACATTTACCAAATCATTGTATTTTGGAAATTTGTATTCTTCAATATTAAAAATTCTATCATTCGTCGTCAACATTTTTAAAAATTGTTTTTCTGTTGAACCAATTTTGTATTATATAGTATACTATAACTAATGTTTTTGGGAAATCAAACAAAATTTATGATTATTTTAAAATTTTATTTTCAAGTAATAACCACTTGTAAAAAACCCACACTTCGTCACAAGAAGAATGTAAAATTTTGTGATTATTTTTGCAAATATATGATTATTACACACATAACGTTTGTTTAAATTTATGACATTTACCAAATCATTGTATTTTGGAAATTTGTATTCTTCAATATTAAAAATTCTATCATTCGTCGTCAACATTTTTAAAAATTGTTTTTCTGTTGAACCAATTTTGTATTATATAGTATACTATAACTAATGTTTTTGGGAAATCAAACAAAATTTATGATTAATTTAAAACTTTATTTTCAAGTAATAACCACTTGTAAAAAACCCACACTTCGTCACAAGAACAATGTAAAATTTTGTGGTTATTTTTTGCAAATATATGATTATTACACACATAACGTTTGTTTAAATTTATGACATTTACCAAATCATTGTATTTTGGACATTTGTATTCTTCAATATTAAAAATTCTATCATTCGTCGTCAACATTTTTAAAAATTGTTTTTCTGTTGAACCAATTTTGTATTATATAGCATACTATAACTAATGTTTTTGGGAAATCAAACAAAATTTATGATTAATTTAAAATTTTATTTTCAAGCAATAAACACTTGTAAAGAAACCCACACTTCGTCACAAGAACAATGTAAAATTTTGTGATTATTTTTTGCAAATATATGATTATTACACACATAACGTTTGTTTAAATTTATGACATTTACCAAATCATTGTATTTTGGACATTTGTATTCTTCAATATTAAAAATTCTATCATTCGTCGTCAACATTTTTAAAAATTGTTTTTCTGTTGAACCAATTTTGTATTATATAGTATACTATAACTAATGTTTTTGGGAAATCAAACAAAATTTATAATTAATTTAAAATTTTATTTTCAAGTAATAACCACTTGTAAAAAACCCACACTTCGTCACAAGAAGAATGTAAAATTTTGTGATTATTTTTTGCAAATATATGATTATTACACACATAACGTTTGTTTAAATTTATGACATTTACCAAATCATTGTATTTTGGAAATTTGTATTCTTTAATATTAAAAATTCTATCATTCGTCGTCAACATTTTTAAAAATTGTTTTTCTGTTGAACCAATTTTGTATTATATAGTATACTATAACTAATGTTTTTGGGAAATCAAACAAAATTTATGATTATTTTAAAATTTTATTTTCAAGTAATAACCACTTGTAAAAAACCCACACTTCGTCACAAGAAGAATGTAAAATTTTGTGATTATTTTTGCAACTATATGATTATTACACACATAACGTTTGTTTAAATTTATGACATTTACCAAATCATTGTAATTTGGACATTTGTATTCTTTAATATTAAAAATTCTATCATTCGTCGTCAACATTTTTAAAAATTGTTTTTCTGTTGAACCAATTTTGTATTATATAGTATACTATAACTAATGTTTTTGGGAAATCAAACAAAATTTATGATTAATTTAAAATTTTATTTTCAAGTAATAACCACTTGTAAAAAACCCAGACTTCGTCACAAGAACAATGTAAAATTTTTTGTTTATTTTTTGCAAATATATGATTATTACACACATAACGTTTGTTTAAATTTATGACATTTACCAAATCATTGTATTTCGGAAATTTGTATTCTTCAATATTAAAAATTCTATCATTCGTCGTCATCATTTTTAAAAATTGTTTTTCTGTTGAACCAATTTTGTATTATATGGTATACTATAACTAATGTTTTTGGGAAATCAAACAAAATTTATGATTAATTTAAAACTTTATTTTCAAGTAATAACCACTTGTAAAAAACCCACACTTCGTCACAAGAACAATGTAAAATTTTGTGGTTATTTTTTGCAAATATATGATTATTACACACATAACGTTTGTTTAAATTTATGACATTTACCAAATCATTGTATTTTGGACATTTGTATTCTTCAATATTAAAAATTCTATCATTCGTCGTCAACATTTTTAAAAATTGTTTTTCTGTTGAACCAATTTTGTATTATATAGTATACTATAACTAATGTTTTTGGGAAATCAAACAAAATTTATGATTAATTTAAAATTTTATTTTCAAGCAATAAACACTTGTAAAGAAACCCACACTTCGTCACAAGAACAATGTAAAATTTTGTGATTATTTTTTGCAAATATATGATTTTTACACACATAACGTTTGTTTAAATTTATGACATTTACCAAATCATTGTATTTTGGACATTTGTATTCTTCAATATTAAAAATTCTATCATTCGTCGTCAACATTTTTAAAAATTGTTTTTCTGTTGAACCAATTTTGTATTATATAGTATACTATAACTAATGTTTTTGGGAAATCAAACAAAATTTATAATTAATTTAAAATTTTATTTTCAAGTACTAACCACTTGTAAAAAACAAGAACAATGTAAAATTTTGTGATTATTTTTTGCAAATATATGATTATTACACACATAACGTTTGTTTAAATTTATGACATTTACCAAATCATTGTATTTTGGACATTTGTATTCTTCAATATTAAAAATTCTATCATTCGTCGTCAACATTTTTAAAAATTGTTTTTCTGTTGAACCAATTTTGTATTATATAGTATACTATAACTAATGTTTTTGGGAAGTCAAACAAAATTTATGATTAATTTAAAATTTTATTTTCAAGCAATAAACACTTGTAAAGAAACCCACACTTCGTCACAAGAACAATGTAAAATTTTGTGATTATTTTTTGCAAATATATGATTATTACACACATAACGTTTGTTTAAATTTATGGCATTTACCAAATCATTGTATTTTGGACATTTGTATTCTTCAATATTAAAAATTCTATCATTCGTCGTCAACATTTTTAAAAATTGTTTTTCTGTTGTACCAATTTTGTATTATATAGTATACTATAACTAATGTTTTTGGGAAATCAAACAAAATTTATGACTAATTTAAAATTTTATTTTCAAGTAATAACCACTTGTAAAAAACCCAGACTTCGTCACAAGAACAATGTAAAATTTTTTGTTTATTTTTTGCAAATATATGATTATTACACACATAACGTTTGTTTAAATTTATGGCATTTACCAAATCATTGTATTTTGGACATTTGTATTCTTCAATATTAAAAATTCTATCATTCGTCGTCATTATTTTTAAAAATTGTTTTTCTGTTGAACCAATTTTGTATTATATAGTATACTATAACTAATGTCTTTGGGAAATCAAAGAAAATTTATGATTAATTTAAAATTTTATTTTCAAGCAATAAACACTTGTAAAGAAACCCACACTTCGTCACAAGAACAATGTAAAATTTTGTGATTATTTTTTGCAAATATATGATTATTACACACAACTTTTGTTTAAATTTATGACATTTACCAAATCATTGTGTTTTGGACATTTGTATTCTTCAATATTAAAAATTCTATCATTCGTCGTCAACATTTTTAAAAATTGTTTTTCTGTTGAACCAATTTTGTATTATATAGTTTTTGGGAAATCAAACAAAATTTATGATTAATTTAAAACTTTATTTTCAAGTAATAACCACTTGTGAAAAACCCACACTTCGTCACAAGAACAATGTAAAATTTTGTGGTAATTTTTTGCAAATATATGATTATTACACACATAACGTTTGTTTAAATTTATGACATTTACCAAATCATTGTATTTTGGACATTTGTATTCTTCAATATTAAAAATTCTATCATTCGTCGTCAACATTTTTAAAAATTGTTTTTCTGTTGAACCAATTTTGTATTATATAGTATACTATAACTAATGTTTTTGGGAAATCAAACAAAATTTATGTTTAATTTAAAATTTTATTTTCAAGTAATAACCACTTGTAAAAAACCCAGACTTCGTCACAAGAACAATGTAAAATTTTGTGTTTATTTTTTGCAAATATATGATTATTACACACATAACGTTTGTTTAAATATATGACATTTACCAAATCATTGTATTTTGGAAATTTGTATTCTTCAATATTAAAAATTCTATCATTCGACGTCAACATTTTTAAAAATTGTTTTTCTGTTGAACCAATTTTGTATTATATAGTATACTATAACTAATGTTTTTGGGAAATCAAACAAAATTTATGATTAATTTAAAACTTTATTTTCAAGTAATAACCACTTGTAAAAAACCCACACTTCGTCACAAGAACAATGTAAAATTTTGTGGTTATTTTTTGCAAATATATGATTATTACACACATAACGTTTGTTTAAATTTATGACATTTACCAAATCATTGTATTTTGGACATTTGTATTCTTCAATATTAAAAATTCTATCATTCGTCGTCAACATTTTTAAAAATTGTTTTTCTGTTGAACCAATTTTGTATTATATAGTATACTATAACTAATGTTTTTGGGAAATCAAACAAAATTTATGATTAATTTAAAATTTTATTTTCAAGCAATAAACACTTGTAAAGAAACCCACACTTCGTCACAAGAACAATGTAAAATTTTGTGATTATTTTTTGCAAATATATGATTATTACACACATAACGTTTGTTTAAATTTATGACATTTACCAAATCATTGTATTTTGGACATTTGTATTCTTCAATATTAAAAATTCTATCATTCGTCGTCAACATTTTTAAAAATTGTTTTTCTGTTGAACCAATTTTGTATTATATAGTATACTATAACTAATGTTTTTGGGAAATCAAACAAAATTTATAATTAATTTAAAATTTTATTTTCAAGTAATAACCACTTGTAAAAAACCCACACTTCGTCACAATAAGAATGTAAAATTTTGTGATTATTTTTTGCAAATATATGATTATTACACACATAACGTTTGTTTAAATTTATGACATTTACCAAATCATTGTATTTTGAAATATGTATTCTTCAATATTAAAAATTCTATCATTCGTCGTCAACATTTTTAAAAATTGTTTTTCTGTTGAACCAATTTTGTATTATATAGTATACTATAACTAATGTTTTTGGGAAATCAAACAAAATTTATGATTATTTTAAAATTTTATTTTCAAGTAATAACCACTTTTAAAAAACCCAGACTTCGTCACAAGAACAATGTAAAATTTTGTGATTATTTTTTGCAAATATATGATTATTACACACATAACGTTTGTTTAAATTTATAACATTTACCAAATCATTGTATTTTGGACATTTGTATTCTTCAATATTAAAAATTCTATCATTCGTCGTCAACATTTTTAAAAATTGTTTTTCTGTTGTACCAATTTTGTATTATATAGTATACTATAACTAATGTTTTTGGGAAATCAAACAAAATTTATGACTAATTTAAAATTTTATTTTCAAGTAATAACCACTTGTAAACAACCCACACTTCGTCACAAGAACAATGTAAAATTTTGTGATTATTTTTTGCAAATATATGATTATTACACACATAACGTTTGTTTAAATTTATGACATTTACCAAATCATTGTATTTTGGACATTTGTATTCTTCAATATTAAAAATTCTATCATTCGTCGTCAACATTTTTAAAAATTGTTTTTCTGTTGAACCAATTTTGTATTATATAGTATACTATAACTAATGTTTTTGGGAAATCAAAGAAAATTTATGATTAATTTAAAATTTTATTTTCAAGCAATAAACACTTGTAAAGAAACCCACACTTCGTCACAAGAACAATGTAAAATTTTGTGATTATTTTTTGCAAATATATGATTATTACACACATAACGTTTGTTTAAATTTATGACATTTACCAAATCATTGTGTTTTGGACATTTGTATTCTTCAATATTAAAAATTCTATCATTCGTCGTCAACATTTTTAAAAATTGTTTTTCTGTTGAACCAATTTTGTATTATATAGTATACTGTAACTAATGTTTTTGGGAAATCAAACAAAATTTATAATTAATTTAAAATTTTATTTTCAAGTAATAACCACTTGTAAAAACCCACACTTCGTCACAAGAACAATGTAAAATTTTGTGATTATTTTTTGCAAATATATGATTATTACACACATAACGTTTGTTTAAATTTATGACATTTACCAAATCATTGTATTTTGGAAATATGTATTCTTTAATATTAAAAATTCTATCATTCGTCATCAACATTTTTAAAAATTGTTTTTCTGTTGAACCAATTTTGTATTATAAAGTATACTATAACTAATGTTTTTGGGAAATCAAACAAAATTTATGATTATTTTAAAATTTTATTTTCAAGTAATAACCACTTGTAAAAAACCCACACTTCGTCACAAGAAGAATGTAAAATTTTGTGATTATTTTTGCAAATATATGATAATTACACACATAACGTTTATTTAAATTTATGACATTTACCAAATCATTGTATTTTGGACATTTGTATTCTTCAATATTAAAAATTCTATCATTCGTCGTCAACATTTTTAAAAATTGTTTTTCTGTTGAACCAATTTTGTATTATATAGTATACTATAACTAATGTTTTTGGGAAATCAAACAAAATTTATGTTTAATTTAAAATTTTATTTTCAAGTAATAACCACTTGTAAAAAACCCAGACTTCGTCACAAGAACAATGTAAAATTTTTTGTTTATTTTTTGCAAATATATGATTATTACACACATAACGTTTGTTTAAATTTATGACATTTACCAAATCATTGTATTTTGGAAATTTGTATTCTTCAATATTAAAAATTCTATCATTCGTCGTCAACATTTTTAAAAATTGTTTTTCTGTTGAACCAATTTTGTATTATATAGTATACTATAACTAATGTTTTTGGGAAATCAAACAAAATTTATGATTAATTTAAAACTTTATTTTCAAGTAATAACCACCTGTAAAAAACCCACACTTCGTCACAAGAACAATGTAAAATTTTGTGGTTATTTTTTGCAAATATATGATTATTACACACATAACGTTTGTTTAAATTTATGACATTTACCAAATCATTGTATTTTGGACATTTGTATTCTTCAATATTAAAAATTCTATCATTCGTCGTCAACATTTTTAAAAATTGTTTTTCTGTTGAACCAATTTTGTATTATATAGTATACTATAACTAATGTTTTTGGGAAATCAAACAAAATTTATGTTTAATTTAAAATTTTATTTTCAAGTACTAACCACTTGTAAAAAACAAGAACAATGTAAAATTTTGTGATTATTTTTTGCAAATATATGATTATTACACACATAACGTTTGTTTAAATTTATGACATTTACCAAATCATTGTATTTTGGACATTTGTATTCTTCAATATTAAAAATTCTATCATTCGTCGTCAACATTTTTAAAAATTGTTTTTCTGTTGAACCAATTTTGTATTATATAGTATACTATAACTAATGTTTTTGGGAAGTCAAACAAAATTTATGATTAATTTAAAATTTTATTTTCAAGCAATAAACACTTGTAAAGAAACCCACACTTCGTCACAAGAACAATGTAAAATTTTGTGATTATTTTTTGCAAATATATGATTATTACACACATAACGTTTGTTTAAATTTATGGCATTTACCAAATCATTGTATTTTGGACATTTGTATTCTTCAATATTAAAAATTCTATCATTCGTCGTCAACATTTTTAAAAATTGTTTTTCTGTTGAACCAATTTTGTATTATATAGTATACTATAACTAATGTTTTTGGGAAATCAATTAAAATTTATGATTAATTTAAAATTTTATTTTCAAGTAATAACCACTTGTAAAAAACCCACACTTCGTCACAAGAAGAATGTAAAATTTTGTGATTATTTTTTGCAAATATATGATTATTACACACATAACGTTTGTTTAAATTTATGACATTTACCAAATCATTGTATTTTGGAAATTTGTATTCTTCAATATTAAAAATTCTATCATTCGTCAACATTTTTAAAAATTGTTTTTCTGTTGAACCAATTTTGTATTATATAGTATACTATAACTAATGTTTTTGGGAAATCAAACAAAATTTATGATTAATTTAAAACTTTATTTTCAAGTAATAACCACTTGTAAAAAACCCACACTTCGTCACAAGAACAATGTAAAATTTTGTGATTATTTTTTGCAAATATATGATTATTACACACATAAGGTTTGTTTAAATTTATAACATTTACCAAATCATTGTATTTTGGACATTTGTATTCTTCAATATTAAAAATTCTATCATTCGTCGTCAACATTTTTAAAAATTGTTTTTCTGTTGTACCAATTTTGTATTATATAGTATACTATAACTAATGTTTTTGGGAAATCAAACAAAATTTATGATTAATTTAAAATTTTATTTTCAAGTAATAACCACTTGTAAAAAACCCACACTTCGTCACAAGAACAATGTAAAATTTTGTGACTATTTTTTGCAAATATATGATTATTACACACATAACGTTTGTTTAAATTTATGACATTTACCAAATCATTGTATTTTGGAAATTTGTATTCTTTAATATTAAAAATTCTATCATTCGTCGTCAACATTTTTAAAAATTGTTTTTCTGTTGAACCAATTTTGTATTATATAGTATACTATAACTACTGTTTTCGGGAAATCAAACAAAATTTATGATTATTTTAAAATTTTATTTTCAAGTAATAACCACTTTTAAAAAACCCACACTTCGTCACAAGAAGAATGTAAAATTTTGTGATTATTTTTGCAAATATATGATTATTACACACATAACGTTTATTTAAATTTATGACATTTACCAAATCATTGTAATTTGGACATTTGTATTCTTTAATATTAAAAATTCTATCATTCGTCGTCAACATTTTTAAAAATTGTTTTTCTGTTGAACCAATTTTGTATTATTTAGTATACTATAACTAATGTTTTTGGGAAATCAAACAAAATTTATGTTTAATTTAAAATTTTATTTTCAAGTAATAACCACTTGTAAAAAACCCAGACTTCGTCACAAGAACAATGTAAAATTTTTTGTTTATTTTTTGCAAATATATGATTATTACACACATAACGTTTGTTTAAATTTATGGCATTTACCAAATCATTGTATTTTGGACATTTGTATTCTTCAATATTAAAAATTCTATCATTCGTCGTCAACATTTTTAAAAATTGTTTTTCTGTTGAACCAATTTTGTATTATATAGTATACTATAACTAATGTTTTTGGGAAATCAAACAAAATTTATGATTAATTTAAAATTTTATTTTCAAGTAATAACCACTTGTAAAAAACCCACATTTCGTCACAAGAAGAATGTAAAATTTTGTGATTATTTTTTGCAAATATATGATTATTACCCACATAACGTTTGTTTAAATTTATGACATTTACCAAATCATTGTATTTTGGACATTTGTATTCTTCAATATTAAAAATTCTATCATTCGTCGTCAACATTTTTAAAAATTGTTTTTCTGTTGAACCAATTTTGTATTATATAGTATACTATAACTAATGTTTTTGGGAAATCAAACAAAATTTATGATTAATTTAAAACTTTATTTTCAAGTAATAACCACTTGTAAAAAACCCACACTTCGTCACAAGAACAATGTAAAATTTTGTGGTTATTTTTTGCAAATATATGATTATTACACACATAACGTTTGTTTAAATTTATGACATTTACCAAATCATTGTATTTTGGACATTTGTATTCTTCAATATTAAAAATTCTATCATTCGTCGTCAACATTTTTAAAAATTGTTTTTCTGTTGAACCAATTTTGTATTATATAGTATACTATAACTAATGTTTTTGGGAAATCAAACAAAATTTATGATTAATTTAAAATTTTATTTTCAAGCAATAAACACTTGTAAAGAAACCCACACTTCGTCACAAGAACAATGTAAAATTTTGTGATTATTTTTTGCAAATATATGATTATTACACACATAACGTTTGTTTAAATTTATGACATTTACCAAATCATTGTATTTTGGACATTTGTATTCTTCAATATTAAAAATTCTATCATTCGTCGTCAACATTTTTAAAAATTGTTTTTCTGTTGAACCAATTTTGTATTATATAGTATACTATAACTAATGTTTTTGGGAAATCAAACAAAATTTATAATTAATTTAAAATTTTATTTTCAAGTAATAACCACTTGTAAAAAACCCACACTTCGTCACAATAAGAATGTAAAATTTTGTGATTATTTTTTGCAAATATATGATTATTACACACATAACGTTTGTTTAAATTTATGACATTTACCAAATCATTGTATTTTGAAATATGTATTCTTCAATATTAAAAATTCTATCATTCGTCGTCAACATTTTTAAAAATTGTTTTTCTGTTGAACCAATTTTGTATTATATAGTATACTATAACTAATGTTTTTGGGAAATCAAACAAAATTTATGATTATTTTAAAATTTTATTTTCAAGTAATAACCACTTGTAAAAAACCCAGACTTCGTCACAAGAACAATGTAAAATTTTGTGATTATTTTTTGCAAATATATGATTATTACACACATAACGTTTGTTTAAATTTATAACATTTACCAAATCATTGTATTTTGGACATTTGTATTCTTCAATATTAAAAATTCTATCATTCGTCGTCAACATTTTTAAAAATTGTTTTTCTGTTGTACCAATTTTGTATTATATAGTATACTATAACTAATGTTTTTGGGAAATCAAACAAAATTTATGACTAATTTAAAATTTTATTTTCAAGTAATAACCACTTGTAAACAACCCACACTTCGTCACAAGAACAATGTAAAATTTTGTGATTATTTTTTGCAAATATATGATTATTACACACATAACGTTTGTTTAAATTTATGACATTTACCAAATCATTGTATTTTGGACATTTGTATTCTTCAATATTAAAAATTCTATCATTCGTCGTCAACATTTTTAAAAATTGTTTTTCTGTTGAACCAATTTTGTATTATATAGTATACTATAACTAATGTTTTTGGGAAATCAAAGAAAATTTATGATTAATTTAAAATTTTATTTTCAAGCAATAAACACTTGTAAAGAAACCCACACTTCGTCACAAGAACAATGTAAAATTTTGTGATTATTTTTTGCAAATATATGATTATTACACACATAACGTTTGTTTAAATTTATGACATTTACCAAATCATTGTGTTTTGGACATTTGTATTCTTCAATATTAAAAATTCTATCATTCGTCGTCAACATTTTTAAAAATTGTTTTTCTGTTGAACCAATTTTGTATTATATAGTATACTGTAACTAATGTTTTTGGGAAATCAAACAAAATTTATAATTAATTTAAAATTTTATTTTCAAGTAATAACCACTTGTAAAAACCCACACTTCGTCACAAGAACAATGTAAAATTTTGTGATTATTTTTTGCAAATATATGATTATTACACACATAACGTTTGTTTAAATTTATGACATTTACCAAATCATTGTATTTTGGAAATATGTATTCTTTAATATTAAAAATTCTATCATTCGTCATCAACATTTTTAAAAATTGTTTTTCTGTTGAACCAATTTTGTATTATAAAGTATACTATAACTAATGTTTTTGGGAAATCAAACAAAATTTATGATTATTTTAAAATTTTATTTTCAAGTAATAACCACTTGTAAAAAACCCACACTTCGTCACAAGAAGAATGTAAAATTTTGTGATTATTTTTGCAAATATATGATAATTACACACATAACGTTTATTTAAATTTATGACATTTACCAAATCATTGTATTTTGGACATTTGTATTCTTCAATATTAAAAATTCTATCATTCGTCGTCAACATTTTTAAAAATTGTTTTTCTGTTGAACCAATTTTGTATTATATAGTATACTATAACTAATGTTTTTGGGAAATCAAACAAAATTTATGTTTAATTTAAAATTTTATTTTCAAGTAATAACCACTTGTAAAAAACCCAGACTTCGTCACAAGAACAATGTAAAATTTTTTGTTTATTTTTTGCAAATATATGATTATTACACACATAACGTTTGTTTAAATTTATGACATTTACCAAATCATTGTATTTTGGAAATTTGTATTCTTCAATATTAAAAATTCTATCATTCGTCGTCAACATTTTTAAAAATTGTTTTTCTGTTGAACCAATTTTGTATTATATAGTATACTATAACTAATGTTTTTGGGAAATCAAACAAAATTTATGATTAATTTAAAACTTTATTTTCAAGTAATAACCACCTGTAAAAAACCCACACTTCGTCACAAGAACAATGTAAAATTTTGTGGTTATTTTTTGCAAATATATGATTATTACACACATAACGTTTGTTTAAATTTATGACATTTACCAAATCATTGTATTTTGGACATTTGTATTCTTCAATATTAAAAATTCTATCATTCGTCGTCAACATTTTTAAAAATTGTTTTTCTGTTGAACCAATTTTGTATTATATAGTATACTATAACTAATGTTTTTGGGAAATCAAACAAAATTTATGTTTAATTTAAAATTTTATTTTCAAGTACTAACCACTTGTAAAAAACAAGAACAATGTAAAATTTTGTGATTATTTTTTGCAAATATATGATTATTACACACATAACGTTTGTTTAAATTTATGACATTTACCAAATCATTGTATTTTGGACATTTGTATTCTTCAATATTAAAAATTCTATCATTCGTCGTCAACATTTTTAAAAATTGTTTTTCTGTTGAACCAATTTTGTATTATATAGTATACTATAACTAATGTTTTTGGGAAGTCAAACAAAATTTATGATTAATTTAAAATTTTATTTTCAAGCAATAAACACTTGTAAAGAAACCCACACTTCGTCACAAGAACAATGTAAAATTTTGTGATTATTTTTTGCAAATATATGATTATTACACACATAACGTTTGTTTAAATTTATGGCATTTACCAAATCATTGTATTTTGGACATTTGTATTCTTCAATATTAAAAATTCTATCATTCGTCGTCAACATTTTTAAAAATTGTTTTTCTGTTGAACCAATTTTGTATTATATAGTATACTATAACTAATGTTTTTGGGAAATCAATTAAAATTTATGATTAATTTAAAATTTTATTTTCAAGTAATAACCACTTGTAAAAAACCCACACTTCGTCACAAGAAGAATGTAAAATTTTGTGATTATTTTTTGCAAATATATGATTATTACACACATAACGTTTGTTTAAATTTATGACATTTACCAAATCATTGTATTTTGGAAATTTGTATTCTTCAATATTAAAAATTCTATCATTCGTCAACATTTTTAAAAATTGTTTTTCTGTTGAACCAATTTTGTATTATATAGTATACTATAACTAATGTTTTTGGGAAATCAAACAAAATTTATGATTAATTTAAAACTTTATTTTCAAGTAATAACCACTTGTAAAAAACCCACACTTCGTCACAAGAACAATGTAAAATTTTGTGATTATTTTTTGCAAATATATGATTATTACACACATAAGGTTTGTTTAAATTTATAACATTTACCAAATCATTGTATTTTGGACATTTGTATTCTTCAATATTAAAAATTCTATCATTCGTCGTCAACATTTTTAAAAATTGTTTTTCTGTTGTACCAATTTTGTATTATATAGTATACTATAACTAATGTTTTTGGGAAATCAAACAAAATTTATGATTAATTTAAAATTTTATTTTCAAGTAATAACCACTTGTAAAAAACCCACACTTCGTCACAAGAACAATGTAAAATTTTGTGACTATTTTTTGCAAATATATGATTATTACACACATAACGTTTGTTTAAATTTATGACATTTACCAAATCATTGTATTTTGGAAATTTGTATTCTTTAATATTAAAAATTCTATCATTCGTCGTCAACATTTTTAAAAATTGTTTTTCTGTTGAACCAATTTTGTATTATATAGTATACTATAACTACTGTTTTCGGGAAATCAAACAAAATTTATGATTATTTTAAAATTTTATTTTCAAGTAATAACCACTTTTAAAAAACCCACACTTCGTCACAAGAAGAATGTAAAATTTTGTGATTATTTTTGCAAATATATGATTATTACACACATAACGTTTATTTAAATTTATGACATTTACCAAATCATTGTAATTTGGACATTTGTATTCTTTAATATTAAAAATTCTATCATTCGTCGTCAACATTTTTAAAAATTGTTTTTCTGTTGAACCAATTTTGTATTATTTAGTATACTATAACTAATGTTTTTGGGAAATCAAACAAAATTTATGTTTAATTTAAAATTTTATTTTCAAGTAATAACCACTTGTAAAAAACCCAGACTTCGTCACAAGAACAATGTAAAATTTTTTGTTTATTTTTTGCAAATATATGATTATTACACACATAACGTTTGTTTAAATTTATGGCATTTACCAAATCATTGTATTTTGGACATTTGTATTCTTCAATATTAAAAATTCTATCATTCGTCGTCAACATTTTTAAAAATTGTTTTTCTGTTGAACCAATTTTGTATTATATAGTATACTATAACTAATGTTTTTGGGAAATCAAACAAAATTTATGATTAATTTAAAATTTTATTTTCAAGTAATAACCACTTGTAAAAAACCCACATTTCGTCACAAGAAGAATGTAAAATTTTGTGATTATTTTTTGCAAATATATGATTATTACCCACATAACGTTTGTTTAAATTTATGACATTTACCAAATCATTGTATTTTGGACATTTGTATTCTTCAATATTAAAAATTCTATCATTCGTCGTCAACATTTTTAAAAATTGTTTTTCTGTTGAACCAATTTTGTATTATATAGTATACTATAACTAATGTTTTTGGGAAATCAAACAAAATTTATAATTAATTTAAAATTTTATTTTCAAGTAATAACCACTTGTAAAAAACCCACACTTCGTCACAAGAAGAATGTAAAATTTTGTGATTATTTTTTGCAAATATATGATTATTACACACATAACGTTTGTTTAAATTTATGACATTTACCAAATCATTGTATTTTGGAAATTTGTATTCTTCAATATTAAAAATTCTATCATTCGTCGTCAACATTTTTAAAAATTGTTTTTCTGTTGAACCAGTTTTGTATTATATAGTATACTATAACTAATGTTTTTGGGAAATCAAACAAAATTTATGATTAATTTAAAATTTTATTTTCAAGTAATAACCACTTGTAAAAAACCCACACTTCGTCACAATAAGAATGTAAAATTTTGTGATTATTTTTTGCAAATATATGATTATTACACACATAACGTTTGTTTAAATTTATGACATTTACCAAATCATTGTATTTTGGAAATTTGTATTCTTCAATATTAAAAATTCTATCATTCGTCGTCAACATTTTTAAAAATTGTTTTTCTGTTGAACCAATTTTGTATTATATAGTATACTATAACTAATGTTTTTGGGAAATCAAACAAAATTTATGATTATTTTAAAATTTTATTTTCAAGTAATAACCACTTGTAAAAAACCCACACTTCGTCACAAGAAGAATGTAAAATTTTGTGATTATTTTTGCAAATATATGATTATTACACACATAACGTTTATTTAAATTTATGACATTTACCAAATCATTGTAATTTGGACATTTGTATTCTTTAATATTAAAAATTCAATCATTCGTCGTCAACATTTTTAAAAATTGTTTTTCTGTTGAACCAATTTTGTATTATATAGTATACTATAACTAATGTTTTTGGGAAATCAAACAAAATTTATGTTTAATTTAAAATTTTATTTTCAAGTAATAACCACTTGTAAAAAACCCACACTTCGTCACAAGAACAATGTAAAATTTTGTGATTATTTTTTGCAAATATATGATTATTACACACATAACGTTTGTTTAAATTTATAACATTTACCAAATCATTGTATTTTGGACATTTGTATTCTTCAATATTAAAAATTCTATCATTCGTCGTCAACATTTTTAAAAATTGTTTTTCTGTTGAACCAATTTTGTATTATATAGTATACTATAACTAATGTTTTTGGGAAATCAAACAAAATTTATGTTTAATTTAAAATTTTATTTTCAAGTAATAACCACTTGTAAAAAACCCAGACTTCGTCACAAGAACAATGTAAAATTTTGTGTTTATTTTTTGCAAATATATGATTATTACACACATAACGTTTGTTTAAATTTATGACATTTACCAAATCATTGTATTTTGGAAATTTGTATTCTTCAATATTAAAAATTCTATCATTCGTCGTCAACATTTTTAAAAATTGTTTTTCTGTTGAACCAATTTTGTATTATATAGTATACTATAACTAATGTTTTTGGGAAATCAAACAAAATTTATGATTAATTTAAAACTTTATTTTCAAGTAATAACCACTTGTGAAAAACCCACACTTCGTCACAAGAACAATGTAAAATTTTGTGGTTATTTTTTGCAAATATATGATTATTACACACATAACGTTTGTTTAAATTTATGACATTTACCAAATCATTGTATTTTGGACATTTGTATTCTTCAATATTAAAAATTCTATCATTCGTCGTCAACATTTTTAAAAATTGTTTTTCTGTTGAACCAATTTTGTATTATATAGTATACTATAACTAATGTTTTTGGGAAATCAAACAAAATTTATGTTTAATTTAAAATTTTATTTTCAAGTAATAACCACTTGTAAAAAACCCAGACTTCGTCACAAGAACAATGTAAAATTTTGTGTTTATTTTTTGCAAATATATGATTATTACACACATAACGTTTGTTTAAATTTATGACATTTACCAAATCATTGTATTTTGGAAATTTGTATTCTTCAATATTAAAAATTCTATCATTCGACGTCAACATTTTTAAAAATTGTTTTTCTGTTGAACCAATTTTGTATTATATAGTATACTATAACTAATGTTTTTGGGAAATCAAACAAAATTTATGATTAATTTAAAACTTTATTTTCAAGTAATAACCACTTGTAAAAAACCCACACTTCGTCACAAGAACAATGTAAAATTTTGTGGTTATTTTTTGCAAATATATGATTATTACACACATAACGTTTGTTTAAATTTATGACATTTACCAAATCATTGTATTTTGGACATTTGTATTCTTCAATATTAAAAATTCTATCATTCGTCGTCAACATTTTTAAAAATTGTTTTTCTGTTGAACCAATTTTGTATTATATAGTATACTATAACTAATGTTTTTGGGAAATCAAACAAAATTTATGATTAATTTAAAATTTTATTTTCAAGTAATAACCACTTGTAAAAAACCCACACTTCGTCACAAGAAGAATGTAAAATTTTGTGATTATTTTTTGCAAATATATGATTATTACCCACATAACGTTTGTTTAAATTTATGACATTTACCAAATCATTGTATTTTGGAAATTTGTATTCTTCAATATTAAAAATTCTATCATTCGTCGTCAACATTTTTAAAAATTGTTTTTCTGTTGAACCAATTTTGTATTATATAGTATACTATAACTAATGTTTTTGGGAAGTCAAACAAAATTTATGTTTAATTTAAAATTTTATTTTCAAGTAATAACCACTTGTAAAAAACCCACACTTCGTCACAAGAAGAATGTAAAATTTTGTGATTATTTTTTGCAAATATATGATTATTACACACATAACGTTTGTTTAAATTTATGACATTTACCAAATCATTGTATTTTGGAAATTTGTATTTTTCAATATTAAAAATTCTATCATTCGTCGTCAACATTTTTAAAAATTGTTTTTCTGTTGAACCAGTTTTGTATTATATAGTATACTATAACTAATGTTTTTGGGAAATCGAACAAAATTTATGATTAATTTAAAATTTTATTTTCAAGTAATAACCACTTGTAAAAAACCCACACTTCGTCACAATAAGAATGTAAAATTTTGTGATTATTTTTTGCAAATATATGATTATTACACACATAACGTTTGTTAAAATTTATGACATTTACCAAATCATTGTATTTTGGAAATTTGTATTCTTCAATATTAAAAATACTATCATTCGTCGTCAACATTTTTAAAAATTGTTTTTCTGTTGAACCAATTTTGTATTATATAGTATGCTATAACTAATGTTTTTGGGAAATCAAACAAAATTTATGATTATTTTAAAATTTTATTTTCAAGTAATAACCACTTGTAAAAAACCCACACTTCGTCACAAGAAGAATGTAAAATTTTGTGATTATTTTTGGAAATATATGATTATTACACACATAACGTTTATTTAAATTTATGACATTTACCAAATCATTGTAATTTGGACATTTGTATTCTTTAATATTAAAAATTCAATCATTCGTCGTCAACATTTTTAAAAATTGTTTTTCTGTTGAACCAATTTTGTATTATATAGTATACTATAACTAATGTTTTTGGGAAATCAAACAAAATTTATGTTTAATTTAAAATTTTATTTTCAAGTAATAACCACTTGTAAAAAACCCAGACTTCGTCACAAGAACAATGTAAAATTTTGTGTTTATTTTTTGCAAATATATGATTATTACACAAATAACGTTTGTTTAAATATATGGCATTTACCAAATCATTGTATTTTGGACATTTGTATTCTTCAATATTAAAAATTCTATCATTCGTCGTCAACATTTTTAAAAATTGTTTTTCTGTTGAACCAATTTTGTATTATATAGTATACTATAACTAATGTTTTTGGGAAATCAAACAAAATTTATGATTAATTTAAAATTTTATTTTCAAGTAATAACCACTTGTAAAAAACCCACACTTCGTCACAAGAACAATGTAAAATTTTGTGATTATTTTTTGCAAATATATGATTATTACACACATAACGTTTGTTTAAATTTATAACATTTACCAAATCATTGTATTTTGGACATTTGTATTCTTCAATATTAAAAATTCTATCATTCGTCGTCAACATTTTTAAAAATTGTTTTTCTGTTGAACCAATTTTGTATTATATAGTATACTATAACTAATGTTTTTGGGAAATCAAACAAAATTTATGTTTAATTTAAAATTTTATTTTCAAGTAATAACCACTTGTAAAAAACCCAGACTTCGTCACAAGAACAATGTAAAATTTTGTGTTTATTTTTTGCAAATATATGATTATTACACACATAACGTTTGTTTAAATTTATGACATTTACCAAATCATTGTATTTTGGAAATTTGTATTCTTCAATAATAAAAATTCTATCATTCGTCGTCAACATTTTTAAAAATTGTTTTTCTGTTGAACCAATTTTGTATTATATAGTATACTATAACTAATGTTTTTGGGAAATCAAACAAAATTTATGATTAATTTAAAACTTTATTTTCAAGTAATAACCACTTGTAAAAAACCCACACTTCGTCACAAGAACAATGTAAAATTTTGTGGTTATTTTTTGCAAATATATGATTATTACACACATAACGTTTGTTTAAATTTATGACATTTACCAAATCATTGTATTTTGGACATTTGTATTCTTCAATATTAAAAATTCTATCATTCGTCGTCAACATTTTTAAAAATTGTTTTTCTGTTGAACCAATTTTGTATTATATAGTATACTATAACTAATGTTTTTGGGAAATCAAACAAAATTTATGATTAATTTAAAATTTTATTTTCAAGTAATAACCACTTGTAAAAAACCCACACTTCGTCACAAGAAGAATGTAAAATTTTGTGATTATTTTTTGCAAATATATGATTATTACCCACATAACGTTTGTTTAAATTTATGACATTTACCAAATCATTGTATTTTGGAAATTTGTATTCTTCAATATTAAAAATTCTATCATTCGTCGTCAACATTTTTAAAAATTGTTTTTCTGTTGAACCAATTTTGTATTATATAGTATACTATAACTAATGTTTTTGGGAAATCAAACAAAATTTATGATTATTTTAAAATTTTATTTTCAAGTAATAACCACTTGTAAAAAACCCACACTTCGTCACAAGAAGAATGTAAAATTTTGTGATTATTTTTGCAAATATATGATTATTACACACATTACGTTTATTTAAATTTATGACATTTACCAAATCATTGTAATTTGGACATTTGTATTCTTTAATATTAAAAATTCTATCATTCGTCGTCAACATTTTTAAAAATTGTTTTTCTGTTGAACCAATTTTGTATTATATAGTATACTATAACTAATGTTTTTGGGAAATCAAACAAAATTTATGTTTAATTTAAAATTTTATTTTCAAGTAATAACCACTTGTAAAAAACCCAGACTTCGTCACAAGAACAATGTAAAATTTTGTGTTTATTTTTTGCAAATATATGATTATTACACACATAACGTTTGTTTAAATTTATGACATTTACCAAATCATTGTATTTTGGAAATTTGTATTCTTCAATATTAAAAATTCTATCATTCGTCGTCAACATTTTTAAAAATTGTTTTTCTGTTGAACCAATTTTGTATTATATAGTATACTATAACTAATGTTTTTGGGAAATCAAACAAAATTTATGATTAATTTAAAACTTTATTTTCAAGTAATAACCACTTGTAAAAAACCCACACTTCGTCACAAGAACAATGTAAAATTTTGTGGTTATTTTTTGCAAATATATGATTATTACACACATAACGTTTGTTTAAATTTATGACATTTACCAAATCATTGTATTTTGGAAATTTGTATTCTTCAATATTAAAAATTCTATCATTCGTCGTCAACATTTTTAAAAATTGTTTTTCTGTTGAACCAATTTTGTATTATATAGTATACTATAACTAATGTTTTTGGGAAATCAAACAAAATTTATGATTAATTTAAAACTTTATTTTCAAGTAATAACCACTTGTAAAAAACCCACACTTCGTCACAAGAAGAATGTAAAATTTTGTGATTATTTTTTGCAAATATATGATTATTACACACATAACGTTTGTTTAAATTTATGACATTTACCAAATCATTGTATTTTGGAAATTTGTATTCTTCAATATTAAAAATTCTATCATTCGTCGTCAACATTTTTAAAAATTGTTTTTCTGTTGAACCAATTTTGTATTATATAGTATACTATAACTAATGTTTTTGGGAAATCAAACAAAATTTATGATTATTTTAAAATTTTATTTTCAAGTAATAACCACTTGTAAAAAACCCACACTTCGTCACAAGAAGAATGTAAAATTTTGTGATTATTTTTGCAAATATATGATTATTACACACATAACGTTTGTTTAAATTTATGACATTTACCAAATCATTGTAATTTGGACATTTGTATTCTTTAATATTAAAAATTCTATCATTCGTCGTCAACATTTTTAAAAATTGTTTTTCTGTTGAACCAATTTTGTATTATATAGTATACTATAACTAATGTTTTTGGGAAATCAAACAAAATTTATGTTTAATTTAAAATTTTATTTTCAAGTAATAACCACTTGTAAAAAAACCCAGACTTCGTCACAAGAACAATGTAAAATTTTGTGTTTATTTTTTGCAAATATATGATTATTACACACATAACGTTTGTTTAAATTTATGGCATTTACCAAATCATTGTATTTTGGACATTTGTATTCTTCAATATTAAAAATTCTATCATTCGTCGTCAACATTTTTAAAAATTGTTTATCTGTTGAACCAATTTTGTATTATATAGTATACTATAACTAATGTTTTTGGGAAATCAAAGAAAATTTATGATTAATTTAAAATTTTATTTTCAAGCAATAAACACTTGTAAAGAAACCCACACTTCGTCACAAGAACAATGTAAAATTTTGTGATTATTTTTTGCAAATATATGATTATTACACACATAACGTTTGTTTAAATTTATGACATTTACCAAATCATTGTATTTTGGACATTTGTATTCTTCAATATTAAAAATTCTATCATTCGTCGTCAACATTTTTAAAAATTGTTTTTCTGTTGAACCAATTTTGTATTATATAGTATACTATAACTAATGTTTTTGGGAAATCAAACAAAATTTATGATTAATTTAAAATTTTATTTTCAAGTAATAACCACTTGTAAAAAACCCACACTTGGTCACAAGAACAATGTAAAATTTTGTGATTATTTTTTGCAAATATATGATTATTACACACATAACGTTTGTTTAAATTTATAACATTTACCAAATCATTGTATTTTGGACATTTGTATTCTTCAATATTAAAAATTCTATCATTCGTCGTCAACATTTTTAAAAATTGTTTTTCTGTTGAACCACCTTTGTATGCGATCACTTCGTCTTTGCACAAATTTCTAATATACCAATTTAATATGGGAATGATGTTCTCTTGTTTGTAGGCACATTTTAATTCTTCGGTCACATCAAAATGTGGAATGCCGTGCACGTGTATTTCACAACGAACGAAGACGAAAAATAACGAACAGTTTTTTTGTCTTTTGGCGACAAATAATTGAAAGGATAACTTGGCCGAAACAAATAATGATCGATAAACGAATCATTTTTATTAGATAGTTTTACGTCTAGAATAGCCATTTCTCTACATTGAAGATGTTTATGAGGATATGTTATGTAAAATCCGTCCATGTCGATGATGTATCTAATATTTTTTAGATTTTGTGTCATTTTGAACCAAAATGTTAAAAGTATTTACACGTGTTTGTTCCAACAAACTTCACATAACAATTCATTCTTCATTACTTCCCATCATCCCATTTCTTCCTTCTGCTCTTTTCTTCCTGTAATTTAAGAAAACAGAATCACATTCACTAATGATCAACTAATGACTGTCATTGTAAAAAAAGTATTTTTTAACTTTTTACTTTCTGCTATTGTCTTTGTATTTATGGCTAGGAAATGTCCGCGGCGCGGTCTCAATGCGTGTTGGCGAACTTCACATGCCTTCGAAATTTTCTCAGACATGCAGGTTTCCTCACGATGTTTTCCTTCACCGCCGAGCACGTGGTAAATCAGCGCTTAAAATTGCAATTAACAATTTAAGTGGTGTCGGCGGGGATCGAACCCACGTTACGTACTGTAAAATTTACAGCTTGCACATACCATCTGAGCTACCACAGCTTAATCATATACACACAATATTTAAATATAATTTGTTAACACTAAATCATACACACGTAAGAAAATAACAGAAAGAAAAGTAAGTGTGTCAATAGAATAAACACTTAAAATTGCAATTAACAATTTAAGTGGTGTCGGCGGGGTTCGAACCTGGGTCGCGTATTGTAAAATTTACAGCTTGCGCTAACCATCTGAGCTACCACGGCTTAATCATATACACACACAATATTTAAATATAATTTGTTAACACTAAATCATATAGAAAATAATGTTTATGCTGCTAACAGACTGTCCATGTACACCCACGTACCAACGTATATACCTAGTCAGGTCATAAGTATTGTCACACAGTAAAAACTTTTCTTTTAGAATGCTGGCCACAAAAAAGTTTATTGAATTCGAATTATTCATGAAAATAAAACTGTATACTTTTTAGAATTTTACTCATTTTTACATATGGAGTGGACGCTTAAAAAAGACCGTGTTGCAGTTGCGATTACGCGCCAATTAAATTTTTTGATATACTGAAAAATTTGAATATAACCAAAAGATTCGTTTATCGTACCATCAAACGATACAATGAAGACTCTAGTGTAGATGACAGGTCAAGAAGTGGTCGCCCTCGATTTGTTAGGACTCCAGCAGTGATAAAAGCTGTAAAGGTGCGAATTCAAAGAAATCCCAAACCTAAGCAGAAACTGTTGGCCCTTCAGATGGGGTTAAGCAGAACCACGGCGTTAAATGAAGACTTAGGGCTTCGGGCATATCGAAGAAAAACAGGACATCGTTTGAATGCTCGTCTAATGGATCTGAAACTGAAGAGATGCCGCGCTTTGTTGAAGCGGTACGCGGGAAAAATATCGGGAAATTCTTTTTTCGGATGAAAAAATTTTTACCGTAGAAGAGAGCTACAACAAACAAAATGATACTGTGTACGCACGCAGTAGTGAAGAAGCGAGCAACCGTATTCCGCGTGTCCAACGGGGTCATTTTCCATCCTCGCTCATGGTGTGGTTGGGAGTTTCTTATTGGGGCTTAACAGAGGTACATTTTTGTGAGAAAGGTTAAAAACGAATGCAGTTGTGTATCAAAATACAGTCCTGACGAACCTTGTGTAACCTGTTTCTCATACCATGTTCAATAACAGGCACTGGGTATTCCAACAAGATTCGGCGTCAGCTCATAGAGCGAAGAGCACACAGGACTTTTGCCAGCTCCGTGGCGTAGTGGCTTAGCAATGAGTGGCTGTGCTTGGGGGTCGCGGGTTCGAATCCCGCACGGAACAAGTATTTGTACGACCTACAAGTAATTGTTCCGAGTTTGGATGTTTGTCCTTGTGAAATTTGTGTTTGTAAACTGCCCCCACGATACAGGAGAAAAACCTAGTGTGGAGGTAACGTTCTTTAAAAACAAAAAAAAAAGACTGGCTGGCGGCGCGTGAAATCGACTTCATCCGACACAAAGACCAATCCAGATTTGAATCCGTTAGATTACAAGATATGGCAACACTTGGAGGAAAAGGCGTGCTCAAAGCCTCATCCCAATTTAGAGTCACTAAAGACATCCTTAATTAAGGCAGCCGCCGATATTGACATGGACCTCGTTCGTGGTGCGATAGACGACTGGCCGCGCAGATTGAAGGCCTGTATTCAAAATCACGGAGGTCATTTTGAATAAACTATAGTGTCATAAGAATCTATGTTTTGTTAAGTTCATTTTGGTATATAACTGGTTACATAATGAATAAACTTGTTTCAATTATTTTATATTAAACATGTAATAGAATTTATGACCTGACTAGGTAATATGCAATTTGGGTACAGATGATAAACCAGGGTCACATTGGGTAGCTTTGTATATCGATACGAATGACGTCGGTCAATATTTTGATTCATACAGACGAGCACCTGTACGATATCATCTAGAGTTTTTAAAAAGAAATTGTAAAAGATGGAACTGGAATGTTGATATGATTCAGAATGAGTGGACTTCAGTTTGTGGCGAATATTGCTTAATGTATTTGCTATATAAGTTTCAGGGATGTTCAATGCATAGTTTTACGAGTATATTTACAGAGAACACATTGTACGACGATATGTTAGCGGATGAGATGTTTCGCTCCCATTTTATAGATAATAAGTAATAAGATTTTGTATTTTATAAATAAAAATTTTAACAAAATTAGGTAATGTGTTTTATTGTAGATTCAGATTAGTGTTGTAGATAGGAACAAAGGAGTATAATACAATAGCATAAGCCGACCCACACGCTGCGAATAATAGATAATGACGGTAGTCAATCGACAATAGATAAGTAGATAAGAACAATGGAGCGCTAATGACGGTGGAGGCTCGAAGCGGATATCAATTAGATAAGAGTTAATTGATCTGCACATCTCCGGAACCGTGCATCCTACGCAAAAATGGACCGCAGATTCGTGATCAGAGCATGCCAAAACCTTTTTTTTTTTTTTTTTGGATCGTGAGTCGACGAACGTCGTACTTGTGACTCAGTGCGCCAGAACTGGTACAACCTTTCTACAAGTGCGCCAGAACTGGTACAACGTAACTACTCGCATAAGAATAGTTCAGAGATAATTTACGTTATTTACATTAGAAATGTGGGTAGTTAAGGCAGAAACCGCATCTTCAGTAGGTAGTCCATGTGTAAAACCAAACTGTGATTCAAACAGGATGTTCAATATACTTAAGTATTCTATTAAATGCTTGTTAATATTTTTGAAATTAAAGATGGACCAGAAATTGGCCTATAGGTCAACGTGTATTTTCTACGTCACCAGTCTTAAAAAATGCATTACGATTGGTTTCTTATACAGGATAACCAGCTGATGGGTCGTCGATGCTATATATCTATGAACCTAGAGTGAGGTTTTGCAGAGAGATGCTAAGATATCACAGAGAGGATCTGCAGTTCTTCAACAACGTATTATGAACGGATGAGTCAAATTTTGGAAGAATGGGAGTATTCAGTATCCACAACCCACATTTTTACTCCAGAGTGAACCCCCATATCATAAGAAATGATCGATTCCAGCATCTGTTTGGTATAAACATGTGGGCTGGTGTAATTGGCCAGCAGTTGGTGCTGCACGAAATGCCAGCAAGGCTGAATGGTGCTCTGTATTTAAAATTTTTACAAAACCAAATTCTTAACGACGCTGAGGTTCCAGAAGCAAGAATAGCAGAAATGTGGTTGCAACGCCACGGCGCCCCGCCACACTACGCTCGAGCAGTTAGAGATCATTTGAACGATACTTCCCCAACCTGTGGATTGGTCGAAGCGGACCGTGGCGTGGCCACCCCGGTCGCCCGATTTAAATCCATTAGATTTTTTTGGGGCCATTTTAAAGAAATAGTTTATCAAGAAGAGAACAATAGCGAACAAGAACTAAGACAAAAGCTCGAATTTGCTAGAGTACAAGTTATTAACAACAGAGGTGCATTCCGTAGGTTACGTAGGAATTTTATTAGACGGTGCAGATTATGTATTATGGTCAGAGGCAGGAATTTTGAGCATTTATTGTAAAATGTTATGTTTTATTAAAACAATTATTTCACAATCGTTGTTTCATTTTTTCGTCCTAGAAAGATATTAGAGCCACTCATGGCCATGGGTAAATACCTTTTCAGAATCTCTATTAAATGCGCCAAAACTTGTAATACAGAATCACATTTCGGTAGAGTATTTTCTTTCACAGTGGGGTCCGAAGTAAATAAAATGTTTTGATTTGAGAAAAAACAATTTCGTAAAACTTAATATTATCTTTAACACACCCAATAAACAACTATAAATAGCATGTCTAACGTGACTCATCAGTACCAATCTAGTGAAAATTGTAAAAAAGATACAGAACGTAGATTTTTTCGAATTTTAATAAGAATTAGTAAAAAAAATTCTCATAAAAACACAAAATAAATTATAACTGTAGGGGTTGACCTTAAGGACCTTCCGTAGAACGATTTTTTGCAGCCGATGACCCCATCTAACCCGTAGTTGCATTTGATCCAAGACTTTTTGGCTACGCGGTACATAACGCCGGGAAAACATCATGACAACAGTGTTGTAGTGGGTAATAACTGGAACTACAAGTAAACTCGCTAATAAAAGCTGGCATACTATCCCATCATGCCATTTATTTAATTAACTGAATTCTATACAGATACTTATTTTTAATAATTCAAAGTTTGAAATTTGTGATGTTACATATGATTTACCATATTAATTGTTATCCATAGTTTTAGGATTTTTGCTAGCACCTGCCAATTGTATTTTATTATATCCACGTTTAAGTTTTTAATAAGATTTTTACAGTAGTAGTTTCTATATCTATTAATAGGGTACAGGCTTTGTGATTGCGTAGGCAAAAGACTCGTCACCTATCACACTGCATTTTTTTTGGCTAAACGTGACCCCTAGGGCTTGATGCCATTTGGACTCTGCCTACACTCTCAAAGATCACAGGCGTGACACTTTGAGTATAATCTAAATGTCAACGTCCTTATCGTGGCCCTTGGTAGATAATAAGTGCCCTAAGGCGCAATACGCTTAGCAAGCGTGACAAGACAAATCCCTACAAGTGAGAAGGACCGTGGCCATGTCTAGATTTTACGAACTGGCAAAGATAAGAAATATATGATAAAACTGTCGCTGCAGTTTGGGTCGTATATTATCTTTCATTAAAAGACAATTATCCAATCTAATCTCTTTTTGCTTATATACCGTAGCACAGTCAGGAAAGTTTTCGTTAGGTTGTTACGATAACGGTATGGAAAGTCAGAAGCTGTAGAAATAGAAATAGAAACTTTTTTATTCAATGTAGATTATAAAAATACTCATTGAAAGTCACTTTTTTAATTTACCACTGGTTCGCAAAAAAACCTCTGTCCTGGGAAGAACCAGCAAGAAACCCAGCGGGACCATTTTTTTAATAATAGCTTACAATCATGTTTACAATCAACAACACAAGACAAATTAGAAATAGCTTGGTAGCGATCACCCTACCCAGGGGTTATTATCATCCATAAATTCCTTAATATTATAATAACCCTTTTTATACAAACTTAGTTTAATAACATTTTTGAACTGTTGTGTATGACAAATTTTGTATATTTTCTGGGATTTTGTTGTAAAAGCGTATACATCGCCCCAAGAATGAATTACTGACTCGGTGGAGTCGAGTAACAGTTACTACCAGCTTGTGTCTGCTCCTAGTATTTACAGAATGAATATCACTTATTTTCGCAAAACTACTTTTATTTTTGTGTACGTACATTACATTTTCATAAATGTATTGAGAGGCCAGAGTTAATATATTAATTTCCTTAAATTTTTGTCTCAGTGACTCTTTTGGTTTTAAATTATATATTGCTCTAATGGCCCTCTTATGTAAAATAAATATAATTTCAGTGTCAGTCGCGTGTCCCCATAGCAAAATAACATACGACATAATGCTATGGAAATAACTAAAGTAAACTATTCTAGCTGTTTCAACACTGGTAAGAGTTCTAATCTTTTTTACAGCATATACTGCAGAACCAGTTTTAGTTCCATTCAAATGCAAATTATTAACATTAAACCAATTGACTAACTTAGCTATAGCATTATTTACTTCGTCGTAATTTAATAACTGTCGTTTTAATTTGAACATTAATGAAGTATCATCAGCAAATAATACTATATCATGGTTATCCCCTAATATGTAAGGTAAGTCATTAATATATACAAGAAACAGAAAGGGGCCGAGAATTGAGCCCTGAGGCACGCCCATTTGTACAATCGACCCGGAAGAACTCATACTATTAATAACAACTTTTTGTGTTCTGTCACTTAAATATGAAATAATTAATTTAACAGCATCGTTTCTTACACCGTGTGTAAAACTTTACGAACGACAGAGAGCAAAATAGAGAACATTGCTATATATTTCCGGCTATATATTTTCCGAAAAACTTGAAGTATTTTTTAAACAAAATAATGGCGAAATAAATGGTGTTTGATGCTCTTTAATCTATATAACGCCACATTAACAAATTATCTATCTGTCTCTACGTGAAATTTGGGTCGTTTTTAAGGGAACTACAGGAGCTAAACGTAAATTTTATAGTGCGTCAAAGTATATGATAAACTGCAGTAAACAAAATCAGAAATATGTACACATTTTTCTTGATTAATGCTAGTTAGAAACATAATACTACTAATTTGATACGATAGAAAAAACACAAGTACTAAAAATTTCTTTTAACGAGTAAAAACTATTCTAATATACATGCAATCATCCCGATTTTTTGTCGGATTATTATACAAGCAACATATTAACGTAATGTTGTTTTAATTCTTTAGTCTAATTAATTAATTGTTTTTAAATCGCAAATGCTTATTTCTGAAATAAAACGTACGGATATGTGCGTAAACGCCTGTGCACAGAGTGCAGAGTGCAGACCTATGGTGCGGACACTGCAGACCGAAGATGCTATGTAGACGTGTCGCTCTTTTTGCCCCATTATTTACGTATTTAAATATTGTTTAATGTATTCGTATAATTTATTTTTTTAAATTCATTGTTTTATAAATATTTTCCTGTAGTAAGGTACCTTGATAACAATTATTTGTAAATATGGGACAAAGTGAAACTCGTTACGAAGAGTAAAAAACGTTCATATAAATCAAACGTCCCACATAATATGAACGATATTAAAAGGTTACAACATTTAATTATTACTAAATATTTATTTTTACAACAATAAATCTATGAATTTTAGCACCGTAGTTGTATAATTCGTAGCGGTATGGATTTGTAGTTTGCATTCGAGAGTGCCCGGGTTCGATTCCAGGAATATGAACTCAAATTTTCTTTTTTTTTCTTTTATATATTTAGCATTATATATTTAGATACATTATTAAATACTTTATGATTAATAATAGGAAATTTAATTATTTTTTAAACCTATGAATTTTAGATACGTACCAGTTATTTACAATAGTGACTTTGAGTCTTCAACCAACGTGTATTTGGTTGAGGTATGGATTTTCAGTTTGCACTCGAGAGTGCCCGGGTTCGGTTCCAGGAGTATAAAGTCAAATTTTCCTATTTGCTTTTTGTATATTTAGTATAAGTTAGTAGTTTAGTATATTTAGATAAATTTATTAAACATTTTTATAAATAAATAAAAAGTTTGAAATGTAAAAATTTTTTACCGGAGAAAGAAAGTTGAAAATATAAACACAAAAGTTATTTCTAACTCGTAAGTACCTACAACTTTTTGCTATAATAACAATAAAAATACTAAAAAAACCTAATGTTTTTGTTAAAAAACCGCGGCTTAAATATATAATAAACACGACAAAATAACAGAATCATCTAAAAATTGCTTGCATTGTAGCACACATGCTTGCAGCACATTTCCGAATGAAGTGACTCTGTGAGATAGTAGTAGGTGTGTATCTATCATCTGTCAAATGGAACCCTACAAGACACGGGAGTTTATTGTTAATGTAGCTCCTTATCCGAGAAGGGGCCGTCAAATGGTGGCTGTTTTTAGTCGGCGCGAGCAGGGCCTGATTTACCCACAGCTTAACTAGGCCGGAGCCAAGGGCGCGTAGTTTGAGGGGGCGCTGTGCTTATCTTTGCACGTACCAGCTGGTGGTTCATACAACAGCAGCTTCTAGTTCTAATCCTTTAATTTAACTGACTCATAGATGAGCGGAAGCAGTCGAGTCCAAGAGGGAGGCCTTAGTCTTTACCTTGGACATAGCGGAGACCTTCGATGGGCTTTTACACAAAACGCTTTTTTTTCCCGGGAAGCTCATAAGAAGGATGCTTCTACATCCTTCTTATGGGCTTCCCGGGAAATTGTGCAATTGAATCATCAGTTTTCTTGCAGATCAAGTCTCGTAGTCGGACTAAGCCGGCATTACTCCGACTACGAGCCTTTTAATGCTAGTGTTCCACAAGGCCGCTTGCTATCACCGGCACTGTTTCTTCTGTAGGTATATCAATTACGTGTTACTGTTACTGATTGTAATACTGGTGATGCTTCTTACATCAGCCGTGCTAATATTTTTCTGGAACACGTCATCGAGTATCGGAACAAATTTGTGTCTTTCAAGTCACTCTGGTCCTGTTTAAACTTCAGAAGGTACAGGTTTGCGCATTAACAACTAAAAAGAACCCTTTTGCCGTATCTCCTCAATTTCATGGCACTACTCATGCAGTCTCAGCCAGTGTCGGAATCCTCGACATCGACATATTGAATAACGTACAGTTCCGCGGTCACTTGGAAAAAAGGCTAAAATGTTTAAGCAGAGCGGGACGGTATTTCATGCCGTCACACCGTTTGCGACTTTACAAGACGCAAGTCCACCGTCACATGGAGCAATGTTCTCCCTGGAACAATGCACCCCAGTGCCAACTCCTTCCGTTTGACGCATCCAGCGAAGAATGGCTCGAATCGTCGTCGAGCGAGTTCCTTCTGATCAGCTCGATTCACTGACGCTGCGAAGAAATGTAGCTTCCCATAAAATTTCTTATCGCATTTTCCACGGGGGGTGCTTAGACAAATTGTTCGAAATAATTCCAGCCGCCAATTTCCACCAACGTACATCAGGAGAAAACTCACGTACCATCTACACAATCAATGCTAGGCAATCCACCATTACAGTGTGATTTACTAGGAGATTTCTTCCTCGCAAGACTTATTTATGGAATCATCTCCCACGGGCGATTTTTTCGGACCGATACGACGTACAGACCTTTAAGAAACGAGCACGCTCCTTCAAAAAAAGGCTGGCAACGCACCTGTAATTTCCTTGGACGATTAAGCACGATAGTCGTCACTTACCAACAGGAATATTTGATTTAACGTGGGCGATACTGCGAAGCGGAAAAATAGTATAATACAAAAATCTAGTAAAAAGATTCGTGGGCTGGTCATTCCACAGACCGTACTGGCCGATGGGGGGCGCATATTTATAGTTAGCCTAGCGCTGTCGGAACTCTAAATCGGGTACTGAGCTACTGAGCGCGAGTCAGACATAATCAACTTTTGCCTTTGCAAGACGGATATTCGTGCCCAGGTGGATCGGAACTCTAAATCAGGTACTGAGCTACTGAGCGCGAGTCAGACATAATCAACTTTTGCCTTTGCAAGACGGATATTCGTGCCCAGGTGGACTGTTAGCTTGTTTATCACGTTAATGTTATAATGTTATTTTAACTGAATTTGAATCCCGGTGGCCAGTCACAATGATTTTTTGTATATGAGAGGATTATAGTGCACATAGTGCTTGTGCCAGCATAGGTGCACTCTCTATTACTTCCTCACTCTCATAGCGGTTGGTGGTAGGTTGAAACGGTACGATAAATTCTTTGACTCAGAGCTGTTACAGTTACTGAGAAATTCTTGACAGAAAAACCCTATAATATATTTTTTAACCCGGGGTTTTTAATCTGGAACCACATGATCATCAGTTGCGCTTACGATCACTAAAATTACGAGACAGTAATTTTATCACTTTAATCTTACTAAAAATATTGATATATTTAAGACGCTATTGCATGTTGCATACTTTTCTATTTGGCGAGGTGCTAAGTTGTAGTTCTAAGACACACGCGGACAGATCACATTCAACTGCCATGACAGATACAAACTTTTTAAAGGCGTTTGTTGATAGTATTTTTTGTTTTTATAGAGGAGGGGGCAAACGAGCATGTGGCTCACCTGATGTTAAGTGACTACCGCCGCCCATGATCAACTGCAACACCAGGGGAATTGCAGATGCGTTGCCGGCCCTTTAGAAAGGAGTAAGCTCTTTTCTTGAAGGTCCCCAGGTCGTATCGGTCCGGAAAAATCGCCGGTGGTAAATTATTCCACAGAGAGATTGTACGCGGAAGAAAACTCCTTTTGAAACGTACAGTGGTGGACCGCCAAGCAACCAGATGGTGTGGATGGTATCGGGACGTTTGCCGCGTAGTGCGTTCACGAAATTTGGCGGCTGGGATTAATCCGAACAATTCCTCAGAGCACTCTCCATGGTATATGCGAAAGAAAATACAAAGGGATGCAACATCTCTTCGCAGGTCGTCGACGATTCGAGCCGCTCTGCGCTGGATGCGGTCAAGTGGAAGGAGCTGGTACTGGGGAGCCCCAACCCAGAGATGGGAACAGTATTCCATGTGTGGCCGAACCTGCGCCTTGTAAAGTTGCAGGCGGTGTGCCGGCATGAAATACTGTCCCGCTCTGCTGAGCACGCCAAGCTTTTTAGAGGCCAATTTGGCCTTCCCTTCCAAGTGACCACGAAACTGCACGTTACTCGATATGTCGACGCCGAGGATTCCGATACTGGCTGAGGCAACAAGGGGAGTGCCTTGAAACTGAGGGGATACGACAAGTGGGTTCTTTTTAGCGGTTAACGCGCAAACTTGTGTTTTCTGGGGGTTAAACTGGACTAGATTTAGTCGCCCCCAATCCGAGACTCTGTCCAGCAGAGACTCGACTTCAGACACAAGTTTGTCCCGGCACGCAGAGACGTTTTCCCGAGAAATATTGGGTCGGCCGGTGTAAAGAGCATCACCAGTGCTGTCATCTGCATAGCAATGAATGTTACGGGTCTGCAACATATCATTGATATGCAGAAGACACAGCGTTGGTGATAGCACGCAGCCCTGTGGAACACCAGCATTAATAGGCTTGCAATCGGAGCTTGCACCGTCTACAACGACCTTGATGCTCCGATCTGCAAGAAAACTGGTGATCCAATCGCACAATTTCTCGGGAAGCCCATAGGAAGGGAGCTTCGAAAGAAGCGCTTTGTGCCAAACCCGATCGAAGGCCTTCGCAATGTCCAAACTAACGGCCAATGCCTCCCCCTTGGACTCTACTGCCTCCGCCCATCTGTGAGTTAGGTAGAACAGAAGATCACCAGCTGACCGACCATGGCGAAAACCGTATTGGCGGTCACTAATCAGCTGGTGATCCTCAAGGTACCTCATGAGCTGGCAGTTTACAATGGACTCCATTGTTTTGGAGAACAAGGAGGTGATGGCGATAGGCCGGTAGTTGGACGGGTCTGAGCGGTTGCCTTTTTTAGGGATCGGGTGGACGAAAGCTGTCTTCCATGATTTTGGGACTACGCCTAGGGAGTAGGAGTACCGGAAAAGACGCGTTAAAACCGGTGCCAACTCTGGAGCACACGTCCTAAGCACAATTGGGGGGATTCCGTCGGGCCCACTCGACTTGTGGATGTCCAGGGAGAGGAGTGCTTTGCGAACCGAGCGCTGAGTGAACTGCACTTCCGGCATGGAGCACTCACACCGCGGGATGGTCGGCGGCGTACTCCCCCCGTCATCGAGAGTCGAGTTAGACGCAAAGAAAGAGCCTAGAAGATCGGCTTTCTCCTTTGCGGTGTGGGCCAGTGAGTCGTCCTCCCTGTGCAGAGATGGAAGAGATGGCTGACAGAAATTCCCCTGGACCGCCTTGGCGAGAGACCAGAATGCACGGGTTCCAGAAGGAAGACGAACTAGTTTCTCGCCAATTCTGCCTATGTGCTCTGACTTTGCCTTGGCAATGACTCTTTTGAAGGACCTAGAGGCGGAATTATACTTCTTTTTTAGAGCGCTGGTGTTTACATCCCTGGACGCCGATGCGTCAGCCCAGGCTTGGTAGCACTCCTGCTTATAGCATGATGCTATTTTACAGGAGCGACCAAACCATGGCTGAGATTTGCGTCCAATGGGCACCACAGAGGAAGGAATAAAAAGTTCCATACCCTGAAGTACCACATCAGCGACAGAATCCGCAACAACGTTGGGATCGTCCGGCGAGAAGCAAACCCGTCCCCAAGGGTAGGATGCAAAGAAAGACCGCATCCCATCCCAATCGGCTGACCTATAGTGCCAAAGACGGCGGCAGCCTGCAGAATGCAACCGCGATTTCAGCGTGAGTGGCACCACACTCCGGACAAGACAATGGTCCGAGGAGCCTAAAGGGGCGTCGACGGAAATCTGATATCCGTCCGGGTGAGAGGTCAGCAGAAGTTCCAACAGGGAAGGTGCATGATCCTCAACATCTGGAATCCGCGTAGGCGAAGTAACCAGTTGTGTCAGACCATATGCCAAGGCAAAATCATGAACAGATCTCCCCGCATGATCGGTTAAACGTGAACCGAGCCATTCGGCGTGATGGGCGTTAAAGTTGCCGAGGATCACGATCTCTGCGGAGGGGATCTGCTGTAGCAACGAATCTGCAGCCATTTGGACGTGGTCGAAGAGTCGGTCTATTTCGGCATCACCGCTATGGGACCTATAGAGGTAGACGCGCGGATGGTAATTGCAGAAATGAGCATAAGTGCAATATATTATATTGAAGCAGGAGATCTGTGGAAGTTGAGATAGGAATTTTATCATTCTTATTAGGACTGTTACATTTTTATAGCAACAATCATGTTTCGTCTAAGTTGTGTGATATGGAGCATTGTCACGTCTTCTATTTGCGGTGTAAACAAATTCCGCATTACATGACCGAAATCCCTTATTTTAATGATGAAAGAAAAAAATGAAGTTTATGTCAGAGTTCACCTAACATTTAGATAATTTAGAAATTCAACGCGACATGAAGTGTTCTGCTAGGTGTCCACGATTAATGGCCATAAAATGAACTGAATTTATTATACCTCTAAAATGCTAGTGACTAGTAGATAGTAATGCTAGCTTTTTAAACTTTTACGGGTGGTAGATTTATGGATTGGCTTGTTACAATTTAGGAATAGATATTTATATAATGATAAATATGTCATATCCAATCATATCGATTACACTTACGTTTACGTAACTTCAACACAGCTCGTATTGAAGAAGCGATCGAGCGGAACCAAGGCTCCAAAGTATTGCCGGACATCTGTCTGCCAGAAAGGGCCAACTATTAATGAAAGTGACAACGCTCTTTTGAAGAACTACAGACCGATTTCCCTTCTGAGCCGCGTCTACGTGCTGTTTTCGAGATTCATTACGAATCGTCTCGTACGCAGACTTGACGACTGCCAGCCTCCCCAACACGCCGGTTTCCTACAAGGCTTTAGCACCATAGACCATATACATCTCCTTCGGCAAATTGTACAGAAGTCCGAACAGTACAATTTGCCACTTTGTTTTGCGTATGTGGACTATAGGAAAGCCTTTGATTCCATTGAAATTAGGGCGGTGCTGCAGTCCCTTAGTGCCAAGATGACTGTCATTATATCGAAGTGCTGAAATGTTTGTACAGTAGGGCTACGATGGCTATCCGAGTATAGAACCAGAGTACGAAACCTATCCAACTGCAGAGAGGTGTAAGACAGGGTGACGTTATATCGCCGAAACTCTTCACGGTTGCATTGGAAGATGTTTTTAAGCTACTGGACTGGAAAGGATACGGTATTAACGTAAATAGCGAGTACATTACTCACCATCGAATTGCCGACGATATAGTCCTTATGGCAGAATCGCTGGAGGACCTAAGCACTATGCTCAATAACCCGAATAGTGCCACCTAACGGATAGGTCTTAAGATGAACATGGACAAAACCAATGCTGGTGGTTGTTAGGAGTTGTTGGGAGCTTGAAGTTGTTGATGATGGACGACCTGAAACAAATAGTCCGACTAGGTAAGTCCAACTTCGACCGAGAGGTCAATCAACGGATTCAACACGGCTGGGCAGCGTTCGGGAGATTATGACACATCTTCTCGTCAGGCATACATCAAAACTAGATTGTACAACCAGTGCGTGTTGCCAGTAATGACCAATGGATATGAGATGTGGTCCTTCACTGCTAGCCGTATGAGGACGCTCAAAGTCGCACAGCAAGCTATGGAGAGGTCTATGCTCTGGGTTTCTCTGCGTAATAAACTTAGGAATGAGGATATCCGCAGTAGAACCAGAGTGACAGACATAGCCCAACGGATTAGTAAGCTGAAGTGGTAATGAGCTGACTATAAGAACCGATAACCGATGGGGAAGAAAGATTCTCAGGGAAAGTGGCAACCTCGTAGCGGTAGGCGAAGTGTAGGGCGACCCCCCACTAGATGGAGTGACGACCTGGTAAGACATGCAGAAGGTCGATGGATGCAGGTGGCTCAGAATCGTGCTTTGTAACATTCCTTGGGGAAGGTCTATGTTCAGCGGTTCAATCAAATAGAATTATTAAAATTTTATGATAATACTTTAATAGTGCAATCTTTCGCGTAACAATGTAAAACCTCTTCAGAAATTCTGAATTTTCTGCCTTCGCCTTCAGGATTCAGGGTGAATTGTAGCATATTTTAATTTTTTAGCTAATATAAATTTTCATATTTCTGCAAAAATTCAAAGCCACAACAACACGACGAACACTATCTAGACAGTCAACATATTGCTGCTATATATAAATATGGCAGCATCAAAGGTGTGAGACGTCTGGGGATGTGCTATCGTCATTTCGTCAGCCGAGCATGGCGACTGTAACAGGAGAGGCCAACGTTCAACTGTGAACTTTGATATTGATATGTGGAGTAAGTTCACTTCAAATAACCACCTCACATGTATTGATACACCCTGCTGATTGATGATAAGGCCCTGGTGAAAGCGACGGTGAAACATTCACACTTAAAAGTTGATCTAAATTTTCCATATTGGTAATGGGAACCAGTACCAGTATTATTAGTGCGAGCCTATGAGCTTTGTACTCATCAAGCTTACAAAGCTTGATGAGTAAAAAGTCTTATGTGTCTTATGTATGTTTGCAAGTCTTCCAAGCTTTTCCAATTTACCTACGTGCAGGCACATTCGAAAGGCGAAATAATTTCCAAGAATAGACTTAAAACTTATTGTTTTATATGACAGTTTTTTTAAAAATTACTTTGCTTATGTACTCGTATATCCGCTTAATGAAATAAAATTACGTGTTTTACCTAGTTTGAAGAGCACCTTCCGCCCTCCCTCAATGGCGTGTACTATCCCCAACTTTACCAACTTTAAAATAGGTCTTTATCTATAAAATTGCCGTTCTGCAGTACTGGCTATTTCAAATAAAAATAATTTTTGTTTGATTAAGGAATTCTAAGTTTAAATTAATTTTATTTTAAAAACGTGGAATTCTTTTTTCAAAAATAGGAATTTGTTTATTGAGTAGCGTTATGTTTTCATCGCATTTGAATCTCTTACGTCATCATGGATACGTTAAAAATTCGAATAACTATGGAATATGAGTAACGCGGCACAAGCAGCACACTACATCATCGACGTTTACGGAGCGAATACTACAAATGAATGCACCACCTGTTATTGGTTTGCCCGATTCTCTTCTGGAAATTTCAACCTGAAAAATGAACACCATAGTCGTCAGAAAACTTTGGTCAGTAATGACGAATTAAAGGCTGTTGTGAAAGTTGATGATACCCAGTCTACGGTTGAATTAGCAATAGCTTTCGACGTTAGCATTAAAACCATATAGCGCTTGCGTTAAATTGGCAAGGCAAAAAAGCTTAACAAATAGGTGTCCCACGAACTTTATCATCGCCAGCGGTAAGTACGCGTCGAGACGCGCTTTGCACTTCTCAATTGGCACAAAAACAAAAGAATTTTGAACCGCGTTGTTACCTACGACAAAAACTGGATTCTGTTTGACAATTGCAAGCACTTAGCAAGTTGGTTGGATCCCGGTTCAGCACCAATACAATGCCCTAAACGAAAAATTCCCCTAGAAAATTGATGGTCTCTGTTTGGTGGTCCAGCGCCTTTGTGATTCATCACAGCTTCTTACCAAACGGGATGAACGGAATTACTGCAGATGTGTTCTGGGAAGAACTGAACACTATGATAGTGAAGCTCACACGTCTCCAACCAGCTTTGGTCAATTGCTCGTTTCTGCTACTCCTTCACGACAACGCGCGACCTCATACTGCACAACAAACGGTCTCCAAGTTACAAGAGCTGGGGTTGGAAGCTCTCCGCCATTCGCCGTACTCACCAGACCTTGCACCTACAGACTTCTACCTTTTCCAGAATTTGGATAACTTTACGACGGGAAAAAACAATACCCGAGAGGCAGCACAGAATGGCTTTGAGGAATTGGTTGCCTCCCGTTCAGCTGATTTCTTCAGGAAGGGCATCAATAAACTGCCACTGCGTTGGCAAAGATGCATCGATTGCATGGAATACTTTGTTTAATAGAAATAAAAAATGTAGAAAAAAAATTACGTTACCTAATTTCATAAAAAACGACAATTTCAAAGATCTAATATAATGGATTTTCGCAAAGTAACGCCTGATTCTATTAATTATCTTATTGTTTTATTTGTTTAAGTATCCACAAAATGTAATACAGTATTATTTATTGTTATATATTTAAATTGATAGTGATCCGTCGAAAAAACCGTTGTTTTTTTTAGAAATTGATCCGTAATCACTAAATATAGAGTTGCCGGTAGAGCCTAATGCACATCAACTTTTGGATTACAAAATGTCTTGCCTAATACTTAATTAGGAAATGCAGTAAGAAAAATTATATTCAGGATATTATTATACTTGAAGAAGGAAAATGTAAGTAATTACTTTCTGTTGCGGGTTGACTTTACATCTTAGACTGGTGTTTCAACATTATGTATCACATCATTTAGAAATGCTAGAGTTAATTTGTTTAAGTTATTATAAATTATTCGAGTCAAGTTCAGATTAATCGAATCGAAAAGTCACTGCAGAAATAGCACCACTCACGCATGTGTGAGCGTGATGACCGGAGATCGACATGTCTGCCGCTTGTAATAGCGGATCTAAATCCTGGATTTTTGGCACCGAAAATAGTCGGTCGGGCGCGCGCAGCGACCGCGAGGGCGGGCGCAGTGCGTGTCGCTCCGCCGTGTGAACAGCTCGTGAGGTGAGTTCCGCGATGCCGAAAGGCGCCACCAGCCTGGATACTAACACAGGACAACCGGGATGCCACCCTTGCCTTCCGCCGCGAGCAAGCTTTGGGTTCTGTGACAAGTGACACTTGAGTGGCGTGACGTGTGGAGTATCCAAGCTGGAAGCGCTTTGCGTTATACTATCACGATCATTGATTCCCGATTTAAAAGTGAAATTAAATAGCAGTGAGAAAGGAGTCAAATTGTAGTGATTAAGTACAGGTGCGCGTACTATGCTTTCCATCGATGTGTGACTCGAATTTCAGCGCGCGCGCGACCTCGCTGAAAATAGTGTTGCCGCCCGCGCTTCTCGCCGCCCGCCTTGCTTGTAACCTATTTGAGGCATGTCCTAACATTACCATTTAGTAAGGGCTTAAGGAATCTCCTAAAATTTTATTTAGAATACCGGCAAATATAAAATAGAAAAATTAATTTGTTAAATATGCTTTCGCGTTAGTTATTTTAAAAGATAAAGAGATCCATAAGTCATCTATAAAATAACTCATCATACCAAACATAGCTCGTATCGGATTTAAATGTGCTTACATCATCACTTGCCTTACGTCAATAACATAATTTTGTATTAAGTATACCTATAATATACTTAAACTGACAGACCACCGGTTTATCAAATAAAATGAATAGAAAGAACGAAGAATTTAATTCTTCTATAGGAGATGGGAATATGGCACTTTCAAATATACTTATTAAATTATATTATAGAAATTAACATTGTTAATAAATGTAATATTGTTAATAAATGGATCTTAAATATGAATTTAAAAAATTACTTAGGTATGTTAATTGAAGTGTTCACTAGATATTTTAAACGTAACGATATTACATATATATTACGATAAAATTATAATAAATATATTATAATGCATTTTATTACAAGTTAGAGGAATAAATGTTGAATGATTTAATTAATACACCACAGTTATCATACATACATATCTCTCCTATTACAACTTTGTTTACTAATCAAGATTCGGGACATAATAATGTCGCATTGAAGACATCAAAATAAGACATAATTATTGGATATTAGTTTAATATAACTTTAGCAGATTAAGCATGTGGTGGTGGAGTTATATCGGCAATTTACTATTCACGACATGATCACTCGAATAGCCGGTGACTTAATACAAGTCGGAGATGTTTTGGCTCTATATCAAAGGTATTCACCGCGGCGTAACTAACTCCAGTCGAAATATTTAGGTCGGAGACTATAAGGAACAGATACTGATAGGAATTTAACTTTATTACACTGGTACTTTAACTTTCTAACAGATAATTATTTAATTGCTATATTCTGCCAAAAGAAATGCGTCCTTTTTGTCCTGTGAACGTCGTAGCATAAAAGGGTCATACGTGAAGGGTCATATGGAAATGCCAGAAGGACCTGATTGTTTTCGAATGATGGCAGTATACGACCGCGTTTACCCTAGACCTACCCTGATCAGTGGCTGAGAATAGAGTCATAGATGCGGCATATCTGCTACTTGGATTGCCGTAGCTATTATGGCAAATCTTTTTTACAAAAGGGTAGAGCTTTTACGAGCGGATAGGTAGAGGAAGAAAACATTATAAGTTTCTCGGCCATAAAATAATGACAAATAGTTTCCCTTATCAATGCTTTATTATTAGCCTATAGGCCTTTCCTAGGCATTTATTACATACGTGATCGTCACGCCGCGAATGCAAAATTTCCACTCGTAGCCATGCCGTCACCAAACAACCATTTCTATATTATACAGTATTTTGGAGGCATAATAATGAACCTGATTCTAATAAAAAATACTTTATTGCACTGCACTTATATACTGGATGATATTTTTTACTGCCTAGAAAAAAAAGAGTATAACAGGTGAAAGTAATAGAAGCCTATGGCACTGATATGTTAAATTTTTTATTTTAGATTAACATATTACAAAATTGATCTAACAATAAATACATAGTACTCATTTGAAATAAACTTTCGGTACTATCCAAATAACAACAAAATTTTTGAACCAAATAAATAAATCAATTGAAAACTATCGAAATCAAAATAATACGTACCCAATTAGTAATATTTATTGATAAAACAATTTCATCATATTTAGTTAATGTAAAATTTTAAAAAAAATCTAAAATATCAGTGCCATAGGCTTCTATTCCGTTCACTCATTTTTCCAGATGGTAAAAAATCATCCAGTGTGAGTATTAATTGTGAGGATTAACTAAAAATATTTTTTAAATATTAACTCTAGTTCAGATTTATTGTTTAGTAAAACACATTGTATAAATAACTATATAATATGAATTTATCGAATTCTACACAAATAGATTAAATGTAGGTATGTGGATTTTATTAATTAAATTAAATGTCTACGTATAAATTATCGAAGACCTGGTTTCAGTTCCCCCACCAGCTGTTAGTTATGGTTACTCAGGAACGCGTTTATTTCTGTGAACATTGTCGGTAACCGTTGAGAACTCGCCAGAAATACCTCCGCGTCATGTCTTGAGGCATTTATTTTTGCTATCGTCTCACGCTCGTTAAAATATGCCAGAATTTAACTCAATGTTAGTTCTATACTTTTTTACCATAATAAAAACTTTTCCGATTAATCACTATGCACATTTTATAAACGATACAAAAACAGTTGTACGTATATTGCATCTTGTGTGTTTGACAAAAAAAAACTATATAGTTAAATTTGTGGTAGGTTATATTTTAAAGCTATAAAATATTTTAGTAAGCGAGAAAATAAAATACTTACGAATGAAAAACTATAAATCCCGTTCGTTTTGTGCAGTAATTAGAAGGAGTGAAATGTAATGTTAGTAGTTAAAAAAAGCATTTGTATGAAGGAGAAAAGAGTACAGACAGATTACCTATTGTACTACAGAAAATATTTTTCTCTCAAAAATTATATACACTTATCGTGATTCAATTTTGATTTCAATGAAAAAATAAAATGTTAATCAATAAGACTTGTTTTTGTAAATGACAAATGTGACAGAACAAAATAGACCTATAATTAATAAATTGTTAATGTTTCTTGAATATACTGGCTAGTAGAACTCTCTGCCCTGGGGTCCACCCTAGTAGGTATCTTTTTATTACTATTTCGGTGCTTCGGCTTGAAGTATATAGAAAGCCAATATGATTGCAGGCTGTTAGGCATGCCATCTGGGTCCTCACAAGTGACTAGGCATCTGTAGCCTTCCTTATTTATGGGGCTGGAATGATGATGATTGTGAAATAAGTTCCAGTAGTAGAATTACTTTTACGGGCTAATGATGAAAAACAAGAAAGATCATAAATTCATCAATTAAACGTCATCCAACAGTCCAATTTATATCTACATGTGGATACAAACAAATTAATTATAGTATGTTAAACAAAATTTTTTATAGACGTAAACATATCTCCGAATTCTGTTACCGGATGGTGATTTTTGTTTTTATCCAAAGAACATTTTTTAGATTAATCCCTCAATAGTCCCATTTTGGCAGTCCCTTAAACATTACAACCAGATTCGATCAGAAATAAAGTCCGTCTACACTTCTTATAACATTCTAAGTAATGTTTTGCTATAGTAGTCTCTTATGCTGTGTCTGCTGAACGAAAAGAAAAAAACATACATTATGTCTAAGATCGTGCGCCTCCAATGTAAAACAACAAACTTCACCTTTCGATGTCGATATATTGTATTGTGCTGCTTTATATAGGGTATTGCAAATCAGGTCGAAAGATAACGAGGTTTATATAGGTTAACGCCGTTTAATACCACGAGTATGAACCCATCGTTTATTAATGCAATACTTTCACCGCTGAACTGGCACAGAGCCAAATACGTAATTCAAATTCGAAGCTGTAATACAATTCAAAAGAAGTTATTTATAAATATATTATAAACAAATGAATAAAACGTATTTGTAAAAAGGGAAGACTGAGACGAATGTAGAGAACAGTTAAAAACTAATTTTCATTTATACGAGTGATAGTTTAAGTTCGTAGAATGTATATTACATAATTAAAGAACATCATAATTAAAGTACATCCAAATTGAAGTCTTTAGATAAATAAATACAAACGATCGCAATGCTACGTTTGCGCACACTTCACTAATGATACTGGAGAGCTCTTATTTTTTTAAAAGTTTTATAACGTCATTGGTTGATCTCTGACACCACTAATTTAAATGATTTATTTATTCAGAACCTTTTGAAATTTTAAATATTAATATTTTCGTTGTGATAACTGGGATCGAATGCTAAACTACTCAACATTGATGTTAATAAAACATCAAAATGTTGAAAATAGGTAGTAGGTACTCAAGTGGGATGCGATACTTCTTACAAGTCGAAATTGAAAATTGAAGTTAAAAAACTAAAAATTTACAGCCTTCTCTTATTTTTGAAAGGGTTTTAGGGCAAGGAAGTGACCACCACGCTGATCCAATGCGTGCTGGCGAACTTCACGTCTTTGAAATATTTTTTTTTCTTATTTATCAGACATGCAGGTTTCCTCATGAACTTTTCCTTCACCGCCGAGCACGTGGTAAATCAGCACTTAAAATTACTATTAATGATTTTATTGGTACCGGCGAAGATCGAACCCGGTTTGTTCGCGTATTGTAATATTTACAGCGAGCGCTAACCATCTTAGCTACCACGGCTCTAATTTATTTTAGTTTTAAGCGTTCCTATGCTGCCCTACATGCAGGGGTGCTATAGTAGACATGCAGATTATGAGCGCAAGAGCTTAGGGCTTTATGTCACCCTTTGGGGAAGTTGAACTTGAAATGAGATGAGATGAGGTGATAAATGTTTAATGATTGTGAAATGACATTGCCAAGTCGGGCTAGTCACTGTCCCATTAACATGACCACCGGTCACCAAGCAGTTCTCTATTCGGTTCAGTATTCTGGTTTGAAAAGTGAAAGAGCTGGTATGATTACAGGCTGTGGCGTATTCCGTTTGAGCTCTTATTAGGTTGCAAAATTCCATGGGCAATCAATCATCATGTAAAACATAAATATACAACCTAAAAACAAAAAATATATTTTAGCTTTTGTCTTACTTTTAGGCCAGTAGCTGGCGTATTTTTCAACCGAACCGTAAAAACAAAACAAAGCCGCCACCATGGACGCGATCAAGAAGAAGATGCAGGCGATGAAACTGGAGAAGGATAATGCCATGGACAAGGCAGATACCTGCGAACAGCAGGCCAGGGATGCCAACCTCCGTGCCGAGAAGGTGCTTTGTTATTTCTTCTCATTTTATTTTTTAAATCTATACCCATTATGTTATCAAATGATGAAAACCTTCTAAAATAAATTACCTTTTCCCCAGGTTAACGAGGAAGTCCGTGAACTTCAGAAGAAACTCGCTCAGGTGGAAGAGGATCTGATCCTGAACAAGAACAAACTGGAACAGGCCAACAAAGACTTGGAAGAGAAGGAGAAGCAGCTGGCTGCCACTGAGGCGGAAGTCGCCGCCCTTAACAGGAAGGTGCAACAAATTGAAGAGGACCTTGAAAAGTCTGAGGAAAGGTCCGGCACAGCTCAGCAGAAGCTGCTTGAGGCCCAGCAGGCTGCTGATGAGAACAACCGGTGCGTGATTAAGCTAATTCGATTATTATTAATTAGTATAAAACATGCAAATTCACTATTCATGTGAATTACAGTGTCATATACATATGCCTGATAATCCCGTAAATGACTCACTGATGCCAAATGTGCCCATAGGGTTCAGTAATAAAAATCCCATAGGTCACTGATATTGTATTCAGAAATCACGGTTTTACAGATTAAAATATTTGTTATTTGGTGACACAATGTACTTCCTACTTGTTAGCAGCCTAGTGTGGGCAGCATAGAATACTATAATACACAATAGAATGGCTGTCAACTTTATTTTATACGAGGATTAGCATCGCCAAACCCGATTCGCTGTATCGACAGAGTAAATTTACACATTTGAGACTTCTGATTAATGTTCAAGATCATCATTAAAAAAATGGTTTAAATTTTAATACATATTCATTTGTAAATAGGGTGCAATTTGGCATTTTCTAAATAATTTGCATGCGAAATTTGGAAACGATTGTAATGTCAAAACACATCTCGTGTTGACATTTGTACGTGTGAATTGACGTGTTAGTGACATTTTAGTAGCTACGCGGGCTCCGCCCACTCCCCCGTTCTATTATGTATGTATTATAGTATTCTATGGCGGGCAGCGACGGGAAATGACTGGCGTTCGCCGTCGAGCGCCTCCGGACACAAGTGCAAAGAATCAATTAAGAAAAATATATGTAACTAGGGACACACCCTACAACAGGTTTTTTACGTCCCAATGCACACATAGAAATGAAAGAAGGCATGCTCCTTTAATATATAAGAGAGTAATGGAGTAATTAATGTGCCACGCTGCTATAGAGCGTGTTGGCAACCGCAGATTTTTTATGTTGAGTTGTTATCACTTATCAGGAAAATACCTTTTTTCGGTCAGTTTCCAGTTTCCCTCCATTGCCTTTTGCGCATCCACGGGACGAAACGATGTAGTGGATATTCTTACACCGCTATCGTACAATTTTCATCTGTTTTCTCTATTATCATAATTGATTAAGATATTATCAAGTAGTGGAGCAACACTACACAGTAGCACGAATGCGTTTGCTCAGCCGGGGAAGTAATATGCCTTGTAAAGTCCGCTGACTTGAGCAATGTGGTAAACTCTTATGTGCCCTGGAACCCCACTCAGGAACTCACTCATACCTATTCCCTCATACTGTCAATTCGTTAACAGTCCACGTTTTGCAGGTTGATCGGAGTTCGCAGTATCAGATGCCTCCCACCTTTTAGTTTGATAGTTATTGTACCATCTCTGCGGAATATAATTGGGTGATGGTTTCGATTAGATTGTTACGACATTGCTATGGATTGTTGTCCTATATTTGTGCGGGTTTTCGATTAGTACTAATAAGCAAATATTTATTCCAGTATGTGCAAAGTATTGGAGAACAGGGCACAGCAAGACGAAGAGCGAATGGACCAGCTCACTAATCAGCTCAAAGAGGCACGTCTGCTTGCTGAAGATGCTGATGGCAAATCTGATGAGGTGAACTTAATGTTACTACTAAAATTTGATTTTGATTAATAATTGTAATACTTCTTGACTTATGTACCAGTTGTCGAAGTGTTGATAAAAAAATGAAATTATTTGTGAACCAGAGAATCAGAGTACATGACAATTGAGTATCGAATCTGGAAATACAATTGAATTCTGTTCTTGTGATTCGTCACGTAGCTTTTTTACGATCTTATAAGTATTAAGTCGGATTGTGTCTAATACGAAAAATTACACACGTTATAGGTAATTCTAATGACAAATATGTTAAAAAATTCGGAGCGTCATCAATGAGGGCTTATAATCTTCCGCTCACTAGATGTCGCTAGTTCACACTGAGGACAAGGTTTTTGTTACACAATGTGGTTTAATTGAGAAGTTAGTTTAAATAAAAGTCTATCAGTTTCTAGTGTATTACATTAATACACAAAACAATTTATCAGTGTTTTACTTTTTAATTTATTGCATATTTTAACTCTTTTCTTTTAATTTTTTTTAATTTTTCTAATTTTATGTTCTTTAATACCTGTGGTTTGGTTTATTTATTTTTAATAATAAATAAACTAAGAAATCTGTCAAATATTACACCTCATTTTTAAGTGGTACCGCCCTAATGGCGGAAATAGTCGTAGATATATAATTGAAGAATATACTAATATCACACATTTTGTACAATTTGTTAATGTTTTTGTTCTTGTTTGTTCATTGTTTATAAACATAATAATACTTATAATTTCGTTTAATAATGTAAGGTATCACGCAAGTTGGCCTTCGTTGAAGACGAACTCGAAGTCGCTGAGGACCGTGTCAAGTCTGGTGACGCTAAGATCTCCGAACTTGAGGAGGAATTGAAGGTTCGTATGACACACCTTAGTAACATTGTAGTGTTATCTGTAGTTGTTTAATTTTGTATCTACTTAAAATCTGCAATTAGATTAAATTTTTTCATTAGTGTCTTAAGTTTTCTTTAATGTAGAAGATGGATGCCATAGGCCATAAACATTTATTTTATTTCCTCGATGAAGAATCAAAATGCAGACGTGGACTAAGATGGAATGCCTTGTTTCCAGTAAAAAGGGTCTCCGGTTCTCTAAACTCACCATACGAAACAAAGCAGTTCACGCTGGTATTCTATAAGACATGTATTGTTTAGAAAAGAGAAGAGTCAAAATTTTATCAGTCATTAACTGAATTTTCAATTATCAATGACATCAACAAATCTACTTTAAGTGAAGAAGCACCACGTCAGAATGAGTGTTACGGTAAATTTTGGTTATAATTATAATTATGTTAATCGATTTTTCGATCCAGGTTGTAGGTAACTCTCTTAAATCACTGGAAGTATCGGAAGAGAAGGCAAACCAGCGTGTTGAAGAGTTCAAAAAACAGTTGAAAACTCTTACCGTCAAGCTGAAGGAGGCAGAGGCTCGCGCTGAGTACGCAGAAAAGACCGTCAAGAAACTCCAGAAGGAGGTTGATAGGCTCGAAGGTATGCCCTTATCAGTTTGGCCACTTCTAAATTCTAAACTAAACTATTTAAAAAAATTAAAATAAATCCATCGGTCGTTTTGACCATAAAATGATATAACTTCTAATCATAATATACCCGATTTTTGAAATCAAAATTTCTAAAGTGTTATTTACTTATTTTTCTTTACAGACTTCATTAGCTTCAATAATAATGACATTAATATTATAATAACATATACGAGTGGTTTTTAATCAAAAATAATGTTTTCTTTTTAATCAAACTTATTAATTCTTTAATTTTATCTTCATTTAATCAAAACAATTTATAATTCTAATATTCCAAAGTTGTTGTAACCATGTTATTCGGACTTCAACTTAAAACACTATACCTTTTCTTTCTACTTTCCGGTCTAAGATAGGGTTATGTATACAAAATTTCGATACTAATTCTCTTCGCATATTATCTATTTAACAACATTTTCCAGACGCGTTGTTCAACGAGAAGGAGAAATACAAGGCGATATGCGATGACTTGGACGGCACATTCGCCGAGCTCACAGGATACTAACCACCCTTTTAGCAATTAGTTTAAATCAATATTTTTCTTAATTACGTGTAGCCTACAAATCCACCTGTTGAGATCATCTAGACGACAAATTGAAACAGTTTCTATCAATCTCCTATTTATTACTTATCTTCTTTCATTAGTTTTTAACTCGATAGCTCTTTGCGAGCATTTTCTATTATTTCCACTTCTTTACCCCTATAAATTTCTTTCTCTTACTAACAAACCTTAACCTCAGCACCGATATTTACCTAAGGGATTGTCGCTCTTTACGCTAGAGTACCTACGCTTAGACAACATGCTGACAATCCTTTAGAAATCGCTTAGTGTAAGAGCCCCGCTTTTTATGTTGTGATTAACATGTCTTATGCTTTTCTGCTACCGTGGTGGATCAATGTTTCCGAGGTACTTAATATTTATTTTTTAATAATAATAATAATATACACAATAAAACGTTCTGTTTAAACTTATAAAAGCTTCGCTAACGCCAATAAACCAGTCTTAAAATTTCTAAACGTTCATTAATAATTAAAAAAAAAACTATGTTTACTTTTGTATTTTCTTTTTTAATCCAATAATACTAGTTTTAATGCAAAGGTATTCGTAGAAGGTTAAATATTCAGCTGTTATTAATTCAGGATTTAACAAGTTCAGCAACCAATTGCCGTGGATAATATTAATATTACTGAACATACAGGTTTCCTTACAATATTCCTGTAATACCAAAGTAGACAGGACGTGGTTTATTATGATGGGTTCGATAGTTTAGTATGATGGAGTCGATATTTATCGGACAAATAATTATTAGTTTTCGTGTCTGTTAGAATTATGATCATCCTTGGGTATTTAGTGAACGAATCTACGAGTCATCATATTGCATCGAATACAGGGAGATAAGGAAGAAGAAAATATCTCAAGTATATTTTGTATGTACCTATATTTGCCTCTATTCCTTCCATTTGTCAATATCCGATAGTATTGAAAAGTTGTTACATCGGTCGAAATTGCCGTAAGTCGAAAGTATCATAATCATTGCCCTTCACCAGTACGTGGTGTTTCTTGGCTTATAATATTCGTAAAGTGATGGTACTGAAAACCTTTATGTACGGTCGTAGAAAAATAATTAATGATTCAGATTGAATAATATTTAAATATAATCCAATATTAATCTGTCTGATACTCGTTTCGGAGAGTTATGAAGCCAATTAATTAAAATTGATGAGTCAACCTAAATCCTTAATGTAATTCAAAATATTGATTTCATGTAGTACTTAGTCCCTTAGAAAATTTTGTAGCATGACACTATTGCATACAAAACATAATCATTTGTTCATGATTTCTTCAGACGAGCTGGGTATCAACAAGGACCGGTACAAGAGCTTGGCTGACGAGATGGACTCCACCTTCGCCGAGTTGGCTGGATACTAGACATCGCACTCCACACATAAACACATTCACACAAACAAGCAACCAACTTACGAATGCAGTCTTAACACTGCGTTTCTCCAAACAGTCAAAACTAGAACAAATACTTTGTAACACGTGATGTAATGATATTTATTATTATTTTATGTAAATTTATTTACGATTTTCAATAAAAAATAATTTATAAAAATGAGTTTACTTCAAAATACTCGCTTTTGTCATACCACCATATTTTTTAAATAAAATTGAAGTGGCCAACAAACTAACATACTATTTTTTATAGAATAGAGTAACAAACGGGCACACAGTCCACCTGATGGTAAGTGGTTGCTGTGGCCCATAGACATATACATCTATCCTCGATTACGAATCAAAATACAGACGCGTTGTCATCCGTTAGGACTAAGATGGAATGCCTCGTTTCCAGTGAAAAGGGTTTCCGGTTCTCTACACTCATCATACAAAACACAGCAGCATTAAGGGGATATAGTAAGTCAGCTCAAATTCTAATTTCGTCCCCACTTGCCCGCGCGTCGTATTCTATGTACCGACATGTTTATAATCACTAATAATGTAAGTAGAAAGGTCGTTTGACACTTATTTCATTAGGTTTATCATATTTATGCCTGTTTCTTAACGCCAAGTCAGCCGCTTCTTATTTTTATCACGGTTATTTCCCATTTTAATTTTACGTCGTACTGTTGCGTAATGTATATTCTGATCGTAAGCGACACAACCTCCCCGTCCAAAGGCCGAGGCGAAGTGACCGTGCTGCAGGAATCACGCTTCAAAAGGCCGATAGTTTAGGTAATTTCTTTTTACAGTAAAAATAATGGTATTTAAAAAAAAGTAAATAACATAAGCACTGCTTTATAGTTAGTTCAGTTAGTATGCAAAGTTTCATGATCTTATTTAAAGTATTTTATGAATAACAGCGGTTTATTGTTTATTTTGGAGGTAACTTTGGATTTTTTTCTATCGAGAAAATTTTACGAAATCGTGTTTTCGTCTAACATAATCCTTGACATTAATCCTCAACTTTACCATATATTTATTTCAAAATTAATGCTGCAATATTTTCGGCATAACAAAGGATCTTGCTAAGCCATTTGAGATTATATTTCCCCTTAAGCTACTATTTTACGCTAGTATTTTGTGAGAGCGTGGTCCTTCCCCGGTCGAGCGGACCCATTCGTTCTTCAACTATACTTCTAATATAACTGCCACATGGCTTTACCACGTATATTACAGCGGCTGCAGCAGCGTATTTTAAACCTTATAATCCCTCACAGCCAGTAATTAATGTCTCCCTATACATTTCTGAGCAGAACACAACAATGCACGCAACCAGATAGACTCCTAGGTAGCTAGCCCTTTATCTACCATGTATTTTTTTTTTATAGAATAGGGGTGACAAACGAGCACACAGTCCACCTGACGGTAAGCGGATGCTGTGGTCTATAGGCATCTACATTTATCCTCGATTAAAATAAAAATGCTGACGCGTTGTTACCCCTGAGGACTAAGATGGAATGCCTCTTTTCCAGTAAAAAGAGTCTCTGGATTTTTACACTCACCATACGAAACACAGCAGTATTAAGCTGCTATTTTACGCTGATGTTCTGTGAGAGCGTTGATCTTTCCTGTGCTACAACCATAATATAGCTGCAGCGTGGCTCTACCATGTATAAATAACCACCAAGTAGTAATAACTTGAAAGTAATCTGTTTTATTTAACCGTGTGGCGGTGGTGTAAGAAAATACAGAGCTCCATATCGTCCCCTGGATGTTGTGAGAGACGACAGAGTAAAATAAAATGGGTGATGGGCATCAGCATCTTTCTGATAACAATTCAAAATAATAAAAAAAACTGCGGTTGCCAACCTGCTTGCCAAGCGACACAACTACGCCAAATATCATCTCCCTTGTGAAAAATCTGCTTGTGTTAAATAATTTTTAATATGTAAGTTTATGTATGGGTTTATGTATTATTTCGTTTTATATTTATATACTTTAATTTACATTCTTATCGTATAGCTTTTCACACACCTACTTCATTATATTTATTTCTACATCACCCAAAGGCCATTCTCTACCATTCAAGGTAGAGAATGCCTCAGGCATTAAGTCCGCCTATACATCATATTGTATGAAGTTTAAATACACAAATAAAATCTTTGCAGGAGGTATATGTTCAGCACTGAAGTTTTTATAGGCTGAGGTATATACAGTTTACCATTACCATTAATGGTAATGTAATATTTTTTTATATCATTCTTAATTTAAAATACTAGTTGTAAAGATACGAAAAGTGTTAAGTAGATAACTGTAGTAAATTTACTGTCATTCCTATACCATGTTCTGCCGGGGTAGTGGATTTTGTTACACAGTAGCTGGTGTCGGAACATCCACCGCCCCATCCCGTCCGGTTGGTGTCGTAAAAGGTGACTGAGGGAAACGTACCAGGAGATGGACAACGGCGTCTTTATAATAATAAAACACTGTTGTTGCCAGCTTGCCTTTTAACCGTGTTAACTATTATAAATATCCCCGTTATGAAGTAATCCAGACGGATACAATTGGAAAAATAGAGTAAATGGGGCCCTACATTCTATTGTGTAGAGTCAAAATGTGTCAAAAAGGTACTTATGGCAATTCACAATGCTGTGTTGGTCCCTACTTTAACGTATGGTAGCGAAAGTTGGGTGTGGCAGAAGAAGCACGAGAGTAGAATAAACGCAGTAGAAATGCCGTCGTTAAGGAGTATGTTAAGGCTGAATCTGAATAACAGGGTGAGAAATTGTGTGGTAAGAGAAGAGTGTGGTTTGCTGATGAAGATGATGTTGTGACCAGGATTAAGAAAGGAATGCTTCGGTGGTTTGGTCATGTGGAAACAATGAATGAGGAAAGAGTGACGAAGAAAATTTGTGTTGCAGAAGTGAATGGCAGAGTCGGAAAGGGACGTCCTAGGCGAAAATTTATTGACCCAATTAGCGATTTATTGAAAACGGGCCAAATTAGGAGTACCCTTAACCGACGAGGATGTATGAGTAGGTATAGGGATGTGAAGGAGGCGAGAGAGGTATGTCAGGATCGTGCCAAATGGAAATCTGTAGTCTCTGCCTACCCTCTCCCCTCTGGGTGACAGGCGTAAGTGTTGATGGAATTTATTATGAACAATTGGAATATTCAGTGTGAGCTCTTCAAGGTTTTTGATAATGTAAAATTTGGAATATAAATTGGAAACTAAAAGTAATATGATACTTATGACTAGACAATAGGCCTATTAATAAAGTCTTATATCAAAATAGCGAAGAAAATCTTAAATGGAATAATGATGTCAGGCTCATTTCTTTCAATGGGTATGCCACAGAAATTGAGACTTGATTTATTTCTGTTTTTTTTTTAAAGATGTATCGCATATAGTTCAGGATATGGGCAAAATGTTTTTTGCGACTTTGTCTTGTTATTATTAAATTTTTTCTTGGTTCGCCGCTAATAATTTATTTTTAATATTTTTTTATAGAATAATGATCCAGCTTCGAATGCAGATTAGTTGTCACGCCTGGGGGCTAAGATTGAATGTCTCTTTGCCAGTAAAAGTAACTAGTGAGAGCGTACTCCTTTCGTGGTTGATACCTTGTTGTGCTGTAGCTACGAGTATATTATGGCTCTACCAATTAAAAAATATAAATCCATTAAACTTATACTCAGCGGTTCACCCGGAATTACTCATATTGAGGCTTAAGGAAAATATCTATTTGTTTTGAAGTAAATAGTTTGAGCTTCGAGTGTAGTATCATCTTCCTATAGGATGATCAGTTGGTTCTTATCCCGCTGATATTAACATTGTGAAAGCTCGGCTATCACTAACAACGTCTCAGTGTACAGCGGCTCGCAGTTCAAATATAGTTCTGCGCCTCCCAGAGTCATATTTGTATACGAAAATTCCCTGGAAAAACTAAACTACTGTTCCATAAGGTTTGGAGGATGAAGACTGTTTTAATCTAGACAAAACGTATTAAAAGTAGATTACAATTAATTAGATAAGGATTTGTATGGGATTTGTACTTTTTTACTCTTAGGACTCACATAATTTGTTGTTTACTACGAATATATTTAAAGCTTCCTTTTTTGTTATATCAAGTATATATTTTCTTTAGAACTACTTCGAAAAAAAAAATTCCACCATACATTATTTACATATCATTTCGTCGATTTACGCAGCGTACCTACGCCACGGAAGCTCTCAAGAGGCATGATTTTTTTCGACCAGTCGAATGATGTCATAACATTAGCTTGTTATTTCTATTACTATCAACCGCACTAGTTGGAGTGACAAGTGGTAGAGTGTAGTGGTAGAGTCTATGGATGCAGGTAGCTCAGAACCGTGCTTTGTGGCTTTCATTGGGGGATACATATACTCAAAACATCCTTATCCAGTCCACCTGATGGTAAGTGGTTGCTGTGGTCCATAGACCTACATCTATCCTCGTTTGCAAATCAAAATGAAGATGCGTTGTCAGGTTTGAGGACTAAGATGGAATGCCTCTTTTCCAGTAAAAAGGTCTCCGGTTCACTCACCTCGAAACACAGCAGCATTAAGCTCCTATTTGACGCTGGTATTCCGTGAGAGCGTGGTCCTTCCCCGGTCGAGCTGACCCAAAACTGTATATACATATAAACAAATAGATTCTGAGATTAGCGCGGATCCTATAATTTATTATATGTTTATATTTCATCAAATATTTCCCACCCTTAGAGGTGAAAATTTTCTCATCAAATTTACCAAATACTAAATTACTCTTTAGGCATAGGCATTTATAAAGTCATTGAAATCGGTTACCAATCGGCATAATAATTGCTAATATTATTACATGCAAAAAATACAGTCAAATTGAAAACGTCCTTCTTTTTGAAGTCGTTTAAAAATAAATGATAGGGCTATTACCGCGTCATCTCTGAATATGTTTAAGTTTTTGAATGCGTTAGTATACTTTAACGTTCCTTATACCTCGATAGAAGGTGAAACTAAATAAATTTTGACTTTTAACTTGTAGATTTCAGACTTTGTAAGATGGCGTGGAAGAAGACGGAAATTGGCGTAACTGTCAAATGACGTCTGTCCGTCACTGAATACACAGGACACAGGACGCATGCGTAAGGCGCGGGAAACGCGCAAGCGTAACCACCCTCTAATCTCAAAGCTTAATCAATAGTGCAATAGTCATAGTAGTGACGACAGCCTTGTTGCTCTTTTGATTTTCGCGTATTTTAAAAAAGGAGATTTTCTGTAAACCGTTGCGAGAAAATTCATCAAAGTGTCGGTATCAAGCAGCGTCCTTCCTGGAGCCATCACGGTGAAGATGTTGATGCTTCAGGACGGTCCCGATATAGCTCCAGTCGAATCTTGTGAGTAATATATTATTTTAGCTTCTATAACATTTTAACTTTGAAATGCGTTGACGCAAATACGTAGTAAGAATAAATTTCACGCATAATATGTATTTAAATAATTCTTACTTTCATTTTTGAAAGGAAGAATGTCGTAAAAGTATAATAATAAATGAAAATATACAAATTGTAGTTGACAGTCTCTTTAGTTAGGAAATACATAAACGTATTGCTGATAGGCTGATACTATTAATAAAAAAGAACTATTTAATAAAAAAAATCATCCAAATTGGTTTACAATGAATGAAGATATCGCGTAACATAAACAGGTACAAAAAAAAAACAAATAGTCGCGTTAAACCCTCCCTGTTTTTTAAAGTTGGCAAAAATATTCAGCAATCATGTTCCTACACGAATAAAAGGTAAATTATGAAGGATTAGTAATAATGACTATTCAATGCGCGACATTTTAATCGGCTTATTATAGAAAAAATCCTGTAATAGCGACCCTAGACTGAAACTCGTTGTTATTAGGCTTCCAGTTATACAATACCTAATACCAACAATATTATATTATACGTACATCGTTTGCTTTCTATTACGAAATTTATAACACAAATTAGCAACGAACAATACCGAGGTAATGCGCGTAGATATTGCCTGTCGGTAAAGCTCATTAGTAATATGATATCCCTTTTACTAAACACTGCTTCTCCGGGATCATTATTTTTCTTTTGAATATAAAAATGGAAGTGTAAGTATCGAGGAAAAAGCATTCCGTGAGTATGGTGTATGTTAGGTGAAATAGTGTCTACATCACTCGAAATTTGGACGTATGAGAAGTGTCGAAGCTTTGCAGAACGATGGATCAAACTTGGCCGGTTTCTCTGTTGCGACACTTTATTTATTTATTTCGAAAACCATCAGCGTATACTGAAAATATTTAAAAATAATGTAACAAACTAAAAGTATGGCCAAGAACAGGTTTCCTTTATATTGTTTGATGGTATATTACTGTTGAAAGAAATACAAATAAAAACAATCCAAAAGACAAATCATAAAAAAAATATATGTTGAGTTCTTTGGAGGGTCTGGGAGATTGATAATTACATATTACATAATTAATACATATACACATACGTATATACAAACTTACATACATATGTGTATAACACACACACACACACACAGATACATATATATATATATAAAGTAAAGTAAAGTTACAGCCTATATACGTCCCACTGCTGGGCACAGGCCTCCCCTCATTTCTGAGAGGGTTTTGGGGCAAGGAAGTGTCCGCCGCGCTGCCCCAATGCGTGTTGGTGAACTTCACATGTCTTCGAAATATTTTTTTTTCTTACTCCTCAGACACGCAGGTTTCCTCACGATGTTTTCCTTCACCGCCGAGCACGTGGTAAATCAGCACTTAAAATTGCAATTAACAATTTCATTGGTGCCGGCGGGGCTCGAACCCAGGTTACTCGCGTTCTGTTATATTTACAGCGAGCGTTAATCATCTGAGCTACCACGGCTCTATATATATATATGCGAACAGAAATATTACTAATATATAAACATAATTAAGTATAAATAAAATAACTTATTTGGATTAATTATACTGGCAGCCAAAAAATACATATTAAAAAAAGAAAGAAAAGAAAAGAGAATATGTGGTTTTATCTGCAACTGCAATGCTCCTTTGCTCCTTAATGGTTTTCATGATGTCATGCCCAAACACAACCTTAGATTTCACATCACATTAACTGCAATCTTAACTTGCAAGGAACTTTAGTGAATAACACAAGATCATCAAAATACTAATCCGGCAATGGGCAAGTGGCAATGGGCCGGCCATAAAGCTCGAAGAACCGATAACCGATGGGGAAGAAAGGTTCTCGAGTGGCAGCCTCGTACCGGTAGGCGTAGTGTAGGGCGACCCCTCACTAGATGGAGTGACGACCTGGTAACACATGCAGGAAGTCGATGGATGCAGGTGGCTCAGGACCGTGCTTTGTGGCATTACTTGGGGGAGGCCTATGTTCAGCAGTGGACTTGTGAAGTGCTGTAATGATGATGAATGATGATTATGATCAAAATACAACCAACAGTTGTTTTTCTTTGTTATGCGTTTGCATGCGTTTTGCACATTATTCAGCAGCAACACAAGGATCTAACTGAAACAGAAAGAAAGAATTTATCAACAATCTTCATTTTTACTGTTTTGTATCAGCCCACTGCAGCACATGGAACTCTCCTAAATTGTCGCAGATGCTTATGATGTCTCCGATGTGGGTAGTTTACTTCTAGCATAAGGAAGATGAAATCTACGAATAAGATCTATAAGTGGCCAAAAGATCTTTCTAACATTTACCATAGTTGTTATGATTCTCACGGGAAGAAATATCGCGATAGATGCTGTTGCGCTGTCACCATCATGTCATCATAATCAGAAATATCAATTTCTTTCTTTTATTTATGATCAATCAATAAGTACAATTTAGGTTGTAAAAACAAATAAAATATTCGAAAAAATGCATAGAATAAGTAGTTCTTGTATGAAGAAAATTAAAAAAGGTAACACAAATATTATTTAAATTCATACTGCATTTCATTTCGTAAAGTATAATATATTAGTAATCGTTGTTTCACAAGATTTTTGATAAAAGTATTCAGGATTTTGTTTCTACTATTCTCTACGACTGATTATCTTTTTTATTTATTCATTCTTTTTTTCCACACTTATATTTGGACAGTAATGATATTGTTATTGTGACCGTTAAATAAATCAAGTTCTATATGTCATTATAATTATTGAGAAATCTTGGATTACCTTTTAATCTAACTTTTCAACCTGCAAGTCGCGACTTCGCCCTAATGATTTCCGACTTAAAAGCTAACAATTTAATATGACTCTATAGCCTGGAGCGTCGTCTGAATGCATACTTCATTTTCTTTTTTCCGTCATTTTCACTTTATCCTGAATTAAAACAATGTTACTGGTTGCAATAAATTTTACAAAATATCACTAATATTAAAAAGCAAACAATATTTGATTAAAAAAAGCAAATGTATAAAATATTTGTGGAATATTTTTCACCGATTGTATTAAAGTCGAAAAAAAAACAGTTATTACTAGTTACTAGGTTTATTTCTTTTGGCATAATTTAATTTTATAAACTAGTACGCTATTTCAACTCAAATAGTAACAGTACAGATCTGAATACTTACTTTAAACTTTTATGTGTAATTTCATCATAAAAACCAGTGTATGGATGAGTATGACACTAACACCGAGAAGGTTGTTAGTGTATCCATGTGACCGTGTGACAGCGTAGAGGGTTCGTAAAATAATATTTAAAAAAAATCTAGTAATTATAAAAAATACAATAATTCCTTACATTCTTTAATACCGGTGAATGAATATACAATTACGCCAAATATCAAATTAATAGCAAGCAAATAACCCCGTGAGATTAATAGAAGTCAGTTATTTATTTATATATTACAGACAGGCACTTCAATTTAATTTATTTTATTTATGTATAGATTAAAGAAATTTATGGAACATAACCCCCTTTGATTTCTTATATTTACGCGAACACTACACATTCGAGCACTTTACAGCACCCATGGATGCTTTAAAGTGCTCGAAACGTCGGCTATATAAAAAAGTTAATACACGCGATGAAATCCGTAAAAACTAGTATTGTTTTTTTATCTTTTACTCGCATCATAACCGGTGGCAATATCTGCATCCCCCACATCTTTTAAGAAGCAATTGTTTTGAGCCGATTACCATTACGATATAAAGATTTGAAGGATTTTCATTAAAATAATATATCAGCGAAAATTAAAACTTGCACCACATTTTCTGATACGATGTAGTGGCGGCTTAAGAGAATCTATCATCCCATTTCGTCCCGGGGTATCGTAAGAGGAAACCATAGGAAATGCTAGAACAATCTAATGGCTTCCGATAGATGGTGTCAGGATCGCGATCTCACGTAATACCATCGAAAAAATTAGTTTAATGCAGTTCCGTTTTGTACAGTGATTTTAGAGAAACTGAGATACTTTTTTTTTCTGGAAAATAGGGATTCCATCCTAGTCGCCAGGGGTGACAACATCTACACTTTGCTTCGTAATCGACGATAGATGTAGACGTCTTTGGGTCACAAAAAATTTATAAACTACAAAAAAATAGCACATTGTCAATCTCGTGGATTGTGGGCGCAATAATTGATTGGCTAATATCGGATTTGATTTCAACGAATATTGAAATCGAATTATAATCACATATAAATGTGTTTATATTTCTAACAGTGTTTTAACATAGTCTACATTTCTAGAGGACAATGAGCAATTTTTTTTCTGTAATGAACTTTATTTGAATTCTCATACTTACATCTCTTACATACAAGAGGCCTACGTCGGGCAGTGAGCTCATTACTACAATGTAGACGTTTTACGATGGCTATAGGTGGGCACTTAATATTTAGTATGATTGCCTTAATATTGAATATTTTTAAATTGTTCTCCCAATTTTGTAACAGTTGTAAGATCGTTTAACTTTATCGTTAGATATAGCTATGAAAACGTCGATTTGTTAAAATTTTCGGAAATGAGAAAATTTTATATATTAAAAGCTTAAGGTTTCGTACGGTGTCTATAAGTCACCTATTAAAATAGTTTTTTTATAGGAGAGGGGGAAAACGAGCATACGGCTCACCTGATGGTAAGTTATTACCGCCGCCCATGAGTAACCGCAACACCAGGGGAATTGCAGATGCGTTGCCGGCCTTTTAAAAAGGAGTAAGCTCTTGTCTTGAAGGTAGGGACCTTCGTCGTATCGGTCCGAAAAAATCTCTGGTGGTAGTTGATTCCACAAGGAAGTTGTGCGAGGAAGAAAACTTCTTTTAAATCGCACGGTGGTGGACCGCCAGTCATCCAGATGGTATGGATGGTATCGCGAGTTTTGTCGCGATGTGCGATTGGAAATTATGCGGCTGGAATTAGTCCAAACAATTCCTCAGAGCACTTGCCGTGGTAGATGCGATAAAATACGCAAAGAGATGCAACAGCTCTTCGCAGTGCCAGTGAGTAAAGCCGATCGAAAAGAGCTCGGTCGCCGACGACTCGAGCAACTCTGCACTGATCAATTGGAAGGAGCTGTCACTGTGGAGCCCCTGGCCAGAGATAGGAACAGTACTTCCTGCGCCTTGTAAAGTGCAGCCGGTGAGCCGGCATGAAATGCTCTCCCACTCTGCTTTTTAGAGTCCAATTTGGCCTTCTCTTCCAAGTTGCCACGAAACTGCACGTCACTCGATATGTCAACGCCAAGGATTCCAAAACTGGCTGAGGCAACAAGGGGAGTGCCTTTAAACTGAGGAGATACGACGAAGGCGGTTTTTTTAGCGGTAAACGCGCAAACTTGTGTCTACTGGGGATTAAACTGGACTAGATTTAGTCGCCCCCAGTCCAAAACTTTGTTCAAAAAATTTTTGACTTCAGACACAAGTTTGTCCCGGTACTCTGCGACGTTCTCTCAAAAAATATTGGCTCGGCCGGTATATAAAGCATCACCAGTGCTGTCGTCTGCATAGCAATGAATGTTACCGGTTTGCAACATGTCATTGATATGCAGAAGATACAGCATTTTTGATAGCACGCAGCCTTGTGGAACGACTGCTTTAATGGGCTTGTAATCGGAGCATGCACCGTCTACTACGACCTTGATGCTCCGATCAGCAAGAAAACTGGTGATCCAATTGCACAATTTCTCGGGAAGCCCATAGGAAGGAAGCTTCGTAAGAAGCGATTTGTGCCAAACCCGATCGGAGGCCTTCGCTATGTCCAAACTAACGGCCAAACACTCAACTCCCCCTTGGACTCTACTGCCTCCGCCCATTTATGAGTTAGGTAACCCAGAAGATCACCAACCGAGCGACCGCGACGGTAACCGTACTAGCGGTCGCTAATCAGCTGGCGATCTTCAATTGTTTTAATTTAACTAGCTAGCATCTTTTTGCGTTACGTATACCTCAAAACTTACAAATAATAATCTAAAACGGCACTTTTGCATAGATCCCTTCATCAGTCATCGTCTCCAGTCTCGTTCATTAGTCGTCCTCACCATTTGGAGAAAATTTCATATCGAAGTATGGCCTCAAAAAATTAAAAAACGTTTAATTTATTTCCGAGGTTTTAGTGTAAAATAATAATCAATAGTATGAAAAATTATAATAATTGATTTATTTTCTAACTAAAAATAACGCTTGTTTGTTGCAAATGTACCTACGACGTAGATGGTCTACGTCGTAGCGCTGTTACAAAACATGAACTTATTTAAATGCTTTGTACGGTCCAATCGAGATTGAATCTCTGGTATGGGCTTGTCAGTTAATGCCACTTTTTGAACTTTAAAATGTATATTCTAGTAGTTGCGTAACAAAATAGTGTGTGTGTTTAATAGAAATAAGCAAATAAGTAATTCTATTTTTGATATCTATTATATTTAATGAACATTTAGCATTATATTTAATTCAAAATTATTTCTTTGTTTAAAGATGTATAGCGTGTATAATAAATATATTAAAATGATGATGAATAAAAATTGATAAAAGTGTGCTTAGTGTTTCATAATTTTCGTTACTGTGAATAAAATGTTAAAATCCCTTGTATCCTCTCCCATGACCTACGTATATATAGAATTGACGTTGAAAGATAAAACGGGGTTGATCCAGAAATTTAAACCTATTTAAATACTTTATAGTTTGTATATATAACTTCACTTCTTCATCTTTTTGAATTATGCAGCGTAAATTAAGATAAATCTTATGTGCAAGTGCAATTTCTTTGGCTCGAAGGGAGAAGAATCTCGTTCTTATAGATTAGTAGCGTAAAATAGCAGTGTAATGCTACTTTTTTCAGTACATTGAGTAACGAGAACTGGTAAACCTTTTTACTGGTTTTGGTGTCTGGGTAGACAACACATTTGCATTTTAATTATAAACCAAGGACAACAACTACGAAACACAGCATCCACTTATCTTCATATAGATTGTGTGCTTGTTTGTTTTCTGTTTGTGTTGGTTTTCCGTACTTTTATAAAACTTGTATATGATATGTTATACAGAAAATAAATCAAAGCTATAAAATTTATTTAAGTAGGTTATGCCTATAAATGTACATTCACTTAATGTGTATTGGCGTATAATGCTCAATAGTTAAATTAACTGAATATTTTACGACACTCATTTTAAGACGCCATTTTAAATTAATAATAATTTTATAACAGCGCAATTAAAGTAGTTAAAGACGAATGACATTCAATATCCTATTTTAGTATCCGGCTTGAAACATTTCCTTAAATAGAAACACTTATCTCAGCTACGGCGTAAATGGTCTACGATATAATCGAGTGTTTTGCAAAATGCAACATCGTTAAAATTATACTGTTAGTATGTAGTATTTCGCAACTAAGCAACAATGTGATCTTATTCATTAATTATTCTGTGAGATCGGAGTCCTTTCCTGTAGCGGGGCTTTACCATATAACATTAGAGATACATAATAGTAGGTTCTTTTTGGCCTTTTAATTTACCGCAGCAGTCCCCGAGTGCCACACGTCTTTTTTTATGTCTAGGATTACGTCTAGGTAGGTTCCTTCCTATTGCCTATTTCTGCATTTTTTTACTAACTGGCTTTACGGCTCTGGGTTCTAGTCCTTTTAAATCTATCATTTATTTCGGAATCTTCATTTTATATTTTTTTTTGCAATATGTTGATGCGTCACATTGCGAAGCCCTTGGGAGATGTTAACGACAGCTCAACCTAGCGAACAGTTGATGACGACAGCCACTCAAGTTCATAAGGCGCCCAAGCGATCAAAATAACTTGAGGTTTATATCGACATCAAAACACTTGTTTCTCTAAAAGTTTACACGCGCCGTCACTTAATTCACAAAATCGCGTCACTTTTACGAATCAAAATCCACTTCAAACAAATATTAAAGCGACAAAACAGGAGTGACAATCCGTCTACGACCAAGTTCCTACCAAAACTCCTGCCAAATAGCAGTGTTTACACTACTGGAAGAGTATAGAGAGTATAATTACAGGCAGTAAATTACAGGCATTCCATTTTAGTGTTCAGACTCGTCAACGCATCTATAGCCTTTTTTCTTAAAATTATCTGCAGGTGTCCGTGGAATTCTGTAACCACTGTTAATAATAATTATCATCAGTATGTCTTCAGGACTGTTAGATCGTTTGTCACTTAAGTTTGACAATAGAAGAATAATTATTGCTGGTCACATATTAGACCCAATTATAGCTACAGTTGCAGATATAGTTCTTTTGTACATACTGTACGATTATTAGTTCATACAAAATGAGTATTTTTTAACTATTATATCAGCCAGTACTTTACTACTATTCCACTTAATAGTAAGAGGTTTAATTAGCAGTTATTTTGTCGTTAAAATTTAAGCTAATTATAAAACCAAGGAACGAACATTAAAAAAAACTAAAACGTGTATACAAACACATACAATGAGCGCTATAACAGAATAAAAAAATAAGTGAGCATTACATTCTTAGACAATTGTATCCCAATAGCAATTACTGGAATATCCTGCAATGAGAAACAATATTAGCTTTAATGAACTCGAAACTATCTAGCTTAAAAATAAAAAATGACAACATAAAAAAGTGAAACAAGGTATTTAAAAAAAGGTAAGAGGTTAGGTAGCTAAAGATAGTAAAGTGCAATGACTTAGGTTAACAAAGCCTGTTTCCTTTTCCCTTGATGATACCCACATTGTAATCGGATGGAAAGACAGATACTGGCAAGTTATGCAACTCCATTGCTTATTCATTAATTTCAATACGAATAACGAAGTAAACGAAGGTTCAGTTCGAGTACGTGGAATGTTGACAACAAAGGAATGCGGAGACTGGCATGGATTTGTCTGGCGTGTATTTGTCCGATGGTGGAAGGGAAAGTGAGGAATTAAGTAATTAAATTTCTGCGCTCACTCTTCGCAATGTGTGCTGTAGACAAATAAAATGCGGACTGTTTTGCATCTGTACTCTCGACACTGGTAAGCTTGCTTTATTTACGTTAACGTACAGTTAACGTATTTAAACCATTAAAGCTGAAGTTTTTCTTGATTATAATTCTTTTGCTATATTTTTTTTATAGAAAAGGGAGTAAATGATAGCATGCGGCTCATCTTCTGATGGTGACTAACACTAGAGGGTGTTCGGGTGCATTGCCTGTCTTTTAAAAGTGAGTAGGCTCTTTTTTAGGATTCCGTAGTCAACTAGGAACCCTTATAGTTTTGCCAAGTCTGTCTGTCCGTCTGTCCGTCCTCGCTTAATCTCTGTGGCCGTTAGCACTAGAAAGCTGAAATTTGGTACCAATATGTGTATCAATCACGCCGAAAAAATGGTAAAATAAAAATTAAAAAAAATGTTTTATTAGGGTAGCCCCCCTATATGTAAAGTGGGAAGTGATTTTTTTTTTAATTATCCCTAACGTGTGATATATTGTTGGAAAGGTATTTAAAAATGAATAGGGGTTTACTAAAATCATTTTTGATAATGTCAATAATTTCGAAAATAATCGCCCCAAAAGTAAAAAACAATGTGTCCCCCCACCCCTCTAACTTTTGAACCATAAGTTTAGAAAATATGAAAAAAATCTGAAAAGTAGAACTTTATAAGGACTTTCTAGGAAAACCGTTTTGAACTTGGATGGAAACAACAGTACCCACTACCGAGAGCAGTTGCAGGAGCGCGGAGCGCTGCTGGAGCGCGAACATAATGGATACCCACCTTTAAACTCATAAGTGGGAACACTTATTGTGATGGACGGGAAACTACGGAACCCTACACTGAGCGTGGCCCGACACGCTCTTGGCCGCTTTTTTTATTTAAAGGTCTTTCAGTCGTATCGGTTTGGAAATCGATATTGATAGCCGATTCCACAAAGAAGTCTAACAAGGAAGAATAATTCTGGTAAAATGCACAAAGATGGACCAACAAGCATTCTGATGGTTTAGATGGTATCCAAATTTTGTCGCGATGTGCGACATAATTCAAAGTATTCTTGTGTTAAGTCCATTTTTATTCGAAGAGGGACCCGATGTCTGTCCTAAGGGTTATTAATAAAAATGCCTCGGGAAAAATAAACCCATCTCGTGTCTTTTTATAAAAGGGTGTAAAAGGTTTAAGGTCACTGCGTAGTGTACTTAAGCATCAGCAAGGGTTTTGTCCGCCTGTAGGTAGCATAGCTTGTTTAAACTTATTTATTAACACACATCAAAATATAGATTTACATTTAACATAAATAGCATCTTAAATTTCTGAGATTTGTCAAATAAAAAAACTACAAACATTCAGTCGTAGTTTAAAATAATATGAACCTACAAAACAAAAGTTTAGTAGAACTAGTCAAATAAAAGTTTAGTAGTTAGTTAGTAGTAGGTTACAAAAAAGAAAACATAATTTTAAGTGGTAACTTCTATAATAATTTTTCAAACGAAAATAAAATTTTAGCATTATTATTATATTATATACATATTATACATATTATATGTATATTCCTCCTTACGCTTATCAAATTTTCTTAAACTTAAAATTAATTATTAATAATATAAATTAAATATAACTGGTTAGCTATGTCCACCATGAAATTAATACTTAATTATTTTTGTGGGGTCACACTAACTTATTATTTCACTTACAATCAACATTCTTATAGTCAAACGTCGAAACTCCGGCGCTCCTAGGTTTGACTAGTCAAACCTCAGGTCTGATATAAAGTCTCAGTCGAAATCCAAATATATGACGTTTTTCTATCTTTGACTAACGAATTTTTGTCTAACTTAGGAGAGACTAATTTGGACAATCAAACTCCGAAACTCAATTTCATGAAATCGGGATTGACCAATCAGACCTTAATTAGGTATTAAGTTTGTCAGATTTGATATTATAATAAAAGGAAATTTTTTAAATTTAACGTTTGATGTTTCAATATTGTAAGAATCTCATCTCACTTTTTTACACAAGAACCCAAAGTTACTTCTGTAACAATTTTGACGCTGCAGGAATTGGAGCGTCGAAGCCGTTACAGAAGTAACTAACAGCCCCTTCGCCCTTGCGTAGCAAATCGCAGGCACTTGTGTGAGCCATAGCGGCTGAGGCTGGTCTCTGAAGGTGACCAATAAGCCAAAGCTGCGGATGTGAGCAGAGCGGGGGCTGCTCTCCCTCCGCGTCTACGGCTTAACAAAACATTATTTGCCCTATGCATACAAAACTACGTGGAGTCGGGGCATGATGATTGGTTTTAGAACAGATTCGACCTATCTTATCTATAAAGTCAAGATGCCCTAAACGGTGGTAAATGAAACAACGTTATATACATTATTATAATTTTGTTTTCTTAAAAACAATTTGACTGCTCTCCACTGCGACTCAATTCGTTGTGTATGAGTCTCATCTTTAGCCACAAATGAATACGAATCGACGTTTGACCGAATTTGCTTTAGTTGCTTCTAATATCGACTAGGCAAAGCCCGAAACAGAATGGGTGGTAGTGGTGGTGGTAGTGGTCCGTGGGTGGTCTAAAAAGTTTCCGATCTAATAAAGATACAAGACATTTTTGTACCTTGTACACACATTTCCCAGTAATGATATATATCCCATCCCATCTCTCTTAACCGTCCAAATAGTACTCAGTGTTTTTCTTTGCAAAATAATTGTCACGAAGGTGACTGCCCCCTCATTTGACGAAAATCTCTGTCCACCGAGCGCAATTTTTAGACGAGGGAATAAAAAGAAGTCGCTTGGGGCTTGATGAGATGAGTAAGTTGGATGGTCAAGCAGTTCAAACGGTAATGCGTGGATTTTCGCCATGGTAACCGCTGAGGCGTGAGCCGGCGCGTTGTCATAGTAAAACAGGATTTTCTTTTTCTGTAAATGTGGCCGTTTTCCGCAATATCTGCTTTCATTTTGCCAAATAATAATGCGCAGTATGCTCCTATCAGGGATTTTTCTTTTTGAAGATGATCAATTAAAATAACTCCATGACTATCTCAAAAATAGTCGCCATCACTTTCCCAGCTAAAAAAACAGTTTTTACTTTTTTTAGAGTCTGTTCCCCTTTGCATTCCACTGTTTTGACTGTATTTTTATTTCGGGCGTATAATAGTGTATCCAAGTTTTATCTACGGTAATTAATCGGTGGCAAAACTCGGATTTATTGCGCCTAAACTGTGCCAACAGAGCGCTGGAAATGTTCATTCGAATACGTTTTTAGTCTAACGGGACAATAAACGCGCCGACAGCTTTGTCATGCCTAAATCTTGATTTAATATGTGACAAACACGTTCTTTGCACATTTCTGCTATCTCTCTCACCTTAACTTGGCGGTCGTCCAGCAACATTTGGTAAACATTAGCGATGTTATCGTCAGTAGTTGCAGTGTTTGGACGTTCCGAACGTTCATCGTCTCCAAAGCTCTCACGGCCACGTTTAAATTCAGCTGCCCAAGTTTCACTGTGGTGTACCCCACACACAAAGTCCAACTCATCTTAGATTTGCGTAGGCGTATTGCCTTTCAAAAACAAAAAAATAATGACAGCCCGATACTCATTTTTTTTTCATTTTCACAAAAACACTCACATCGACTCACCCAAACGACTGTCAAATAACAACTAAAGGTCCCTGCATACAGGACGGAAACAGCACGTGCACGGGACGGAGACGGAACGTTCTTGTGTGTCAACACGGACGGGGTACCGTCACAGTGACCCAAAACTAACGTGCTAGTGCTGTGAAAGATGTATTTTTCATTTGAAGAACCGACATTAATTGCCATTACTTTAGATGATGAAGAAGCTACAACCGTCAATAGTATGAGATTTTCTGTACATCCTACGTGGCAGAAGTTGAGTACATCACTCTCTACGAAGAACATTTGGATGACAAGACTCAATTTTATATGTGTTCCCGTATGACAACATAAATGAAAAATAAAGTTTATACGCATCGTTTGCTGTGAGCGATAATTCGACTGCAATTTTCCGCCACAGAATTTTTTTATATTTTGTGGCCAAAATGTTGTACAAGATTATACAAACATGACTATGATCATAAACATTTTTCGGCGTCCATTTCGTTCGGTACGACACGCGCATCACTGCGGAGCCAATAGAACGACTGTGCATACGCAACGGAACCACGGGCGGGTCGTGACACACGCTGGGCATGACGGGGTAAACATCGTCGGTCGTCCCCGACGATATTTTTCCCGTCCCGTTCATGCCACGTTCTCGTCCCGTTTGTGCACTCACGTATTATGCAATACCACGTACATTTTCTATCAAACGATATTTCCAAAATTTCACGTCTCGCTCCGTCCGGAATAAAACACGTTACGTATGCAGCGACCTTAATGGCTGTAATTGAGTGTTGCCATCTTCAAGTTGAGAAAATTTTTCAGATGTACTTTCGACGTTTGACTAAAAATTTAGGTACTTCTAGGTTTGGCTAAAATTACTTCAGTCACGGGCCGAAATTAGAATTTAATTATATGCCGAAAGGCCTTGATCAAACCTAGGACAAACCAGTAGTTCTGGGAAAAGACTGCATACACATCGACCTATATCTATAGCATACATACAATTTAAATAAATTTTAATTGTAAATACAAAGAAAAGATTTTTATGTACATGTTATACCTTTAGGTATTTTCTACTAGGCAACGAAAACAAGAAAAGTCCATGTAGTGGTGAGAATTTGATATAAGTGTAGCAATATAGAAAAATAAACGAACCAATATTTGATTATAATTAAAGGGAATAACGTTTAAAATTATGGTTTAATTTAATTTCCACTGTTACCAAAATGTAATGGAGAATGAAATGGGAGCGACCGAAGCTTTTAAAAGTGAAATGAAGTCTACTTAAATATCTAATGCACAGCTGCGTGTTTTTAATTAAACGATAGAACAGAGTTATTTTTGAAACTTTGTTATTTCGTTGTTTTAATATTTTTTAAACTGTGTTTTTAAACATGTTGTTTCAAATAGTGAGTGAAGGGAACAAGAGATCGTTTTTTACTGTGACATTTTATGTTAGCCCTCAGGGGTGACAATGATCTATAGGTTTGATGATAGAGAAGGAGGTGTCTATGGATATATAGCATCAACTTAGCATCAGGTAGGCTTTGTCACCCAGTATTTGCATACAAAAGTACAGAATTTCATGTGGAAAAGGTTCAGGTGCTTTACATGACCCATGATCACGGGAAGTCAAAGTTTATCCTGGACTACCTTTATATTGATGACCTTTATTGTTCTTGAATATTATTTTTTGGTTCGATCTACGCAAAACAAGCTTACATTACCTTTATGTCCTGCAGTGGTATCCTTGGGTTTGGATTTAATTTTATTAATTATAAGAATTCAAACAGTTAATTATGGGATTGAAAGCACCCAGGCATCTTTCCAATTGAAATTTGGATGTTTTTTTAAATTTCAATAGCCTCACTAATCAAGTAGTAGTAAGTAGTCATCGGTAGAAGTCGGTGTTATTACGCGAATATTTGTGTTTTATCAAAACTAATGTAATAACGTGGACGATCCTGAATGTATTCACAGATTGCAGACTTCCCAGAGTGTTGGTGGCACACGTCAGCTGTATGTTCATGTGGGTCTTTATAGTTCTGGCTTTTATAGATCGTTTTTCTTGTTCTTGCTCTTGTCTATACTCCTGCATATTTTGGTGTACATACTACACGAATTTTAAAACGTACAACTTGCATTCAATATGTTGCTTGAAATAAGATACCTATTCAAAATATCTAGATATAGGTCATAGTCATAGTCATAGTCTTTATTGTAGATATTATAGAATAGCAACCTTAAAAAGAATGCAGGCCTTTTTTACAACCCACAGTTACTTTTTATCGTGTCATTTGAATAATATATTAATAAAATGTAAAAAATAACATGTTTTTTAAATTTATTTTCTTATATTGGTGCTTATATTATGCCTTTTACTTAATTAGAAATCTTACTACAGTAAAACGTGAAATCTGACGAATATTACCCCTATTGATTAATATAGTTTATACAAAGGAAATAAGTCTGTATATCTCACTGAACGTACTACACATAAAACACAATACATGTTTGCGGTCTGCTCTGTTTATTGCCAATGTCGCGCCCGGTCGTGACATTCGCAGCGAGATAACAAGTCTATCCTAATATTTGAGGCTGGGTAGACGAGATATTGCGGGTAATTTGTGGTTCAATACATCCCTCGACGAGGAAGTTTGAAATAGATTACACAAGGATTTTCTGAGTGGAGTGTAAATATTAACTTAAATATTTTACACGTAACTTTTATATGCTTTTTATGTTAAAATATGATGTTTAATTGATAGATCTTATATCTTTATATTTGAAGCAACTAATAATTTTGGTATATGAATAATTGGAAACTTGAAAGTGGCTCTGACAATATGAATGAATAATTTCACCATCGCACATCACGACAAAACTCGCGATACCATCCATGCCATCTGGATGATTGGCGGTTCACCACTGTGCGATTTACAAGAAGTTTTCTTCCTCCCATAACTTCCTTATGGAATCGACTACCACCTGCGATTTTTCTTGACTGATGCGACTTAGGGACCTGCAAGAAAAGAGACTACTCTTTTTTAAAAGGCCGGCAACGCATCTGGTATTCCCGGGTGATGTCGATGTTAATCGGCGGTTGCGACACTCAGTGACGTAGCTATGCAACCAAGTGCCCCGGGGCAAAAATAAAATTGGGGCCCTATTTAAACTAAACTAAATACTTTAAAGTAAATTATTCATCAGCTCCTTATCGCCCACTGCAAGACATAAAAAAACAAAACTACTAGTAGTACTCGTATATGTAACGCAGCAGATAATATTTAATCGTACTTCCTAATCTATATATTATGTATATAAAAGAGGGTGTCCTGAGTATTTGACTCATCTATCAACACACAGCCCAAACTGCTTTACCTAGAAATCTGAAAATTTGGAATTATAACGTAGCTTTATTACGGTTGTAGCATGAATGGGCCGGCTCGACCGGGGTAGGTGCACGCTCTCATGGAATACGAGTATCAGCATAAAATAGCAAATTAATGTTGCTGTGTTTCGTATGGTGAGTGTAGTGAACCGGAGACCATTTATACTAAAAAGGAGGCATTAGATCCTAGTCCTCAGGGATGACAACGTATCTGCATTTTGATTCTTAATTAAAAATAAATATAGATCCAGCAACAGCATCCACTTCAAATTAGGTGAACTGCGTGTTCATTTGTCACACTTATTCAGAACAAGACGTAGAAATCTGAAGTAGCTGCCTTTTATGACGTAATCAACCAATAATAAAGAATTTTGGAAAATTCAACCCTTAGTAAGAGGGGCGTTACAGGTATCAGGAGATGGTCACCGGCGTCTTCCTAATAACGACAAAAAAACTGCGGCTATCAACCCGCTTGGCAAGCGTGGCAACTGTGGCAAATATGGCCCTCTAGGCTGTAACGGTAACGGTATGAGGGGAAAATAGCATGTAGCAGTTTCGTGAAACTTTTTATTTTACTTCGCGATTGACTCGAGATTTACTGAAGGTACTCTTCTGAGATGTTTCAAAACAACCCTTTACGGAGGGCCATAAGGTTCTTATGGAGAAAAATTTATTAAATTTTTCTTAATTAGAAAATAGATGCATATTATTTTCTTTATTTTTTTAAATCTAATCAGCTTTTAGACGACGGTGTAAGTTGTATATGAAAAATATTGATATGACAGACGGCTCCAACCGCAGAACGTAGAAGCATGAAATTATGATAACACAGCTTCCTTTTATTACGTCGGCATTAACTAAGATATGAAATTGAAACCCTCAGATATACAAAGCTTACCCCAACATAACCGTCATCATTTCAGTGACAATAAACAAATTACAAGGATAAACATTCAACGTTGTGCGGGCTTAGACCTAAGTGTTGAGTGTTTTCTCATGAACAGCTATATGTAGTTTTCGGGCATCACTTTCAGACAAAATCTGTTCGTATAGTGTAATGAAAAGACATCCTGCAATAACCGACAGTATTGATAAAACTTTGACGTTAACAGCTAAATTACCAAAGTTGTTAAACTTATACATCGCGTACACAAATTAGGATCTATGATTCACGATAACTTACACGATAAGATATTTTCTCAGCGCATTTTTCAACAAACAACAAACTAAATCGATCGAACAGTGCCTTTTTATATAAGTGACACCACATGTAGATTGAAACTGTGTGAAACCGAGGGGGATTGCTAGTAATATTATAAATGTGTACGTAAAAACTACTATATGGATTTGGATGGAATTAAGCACACCGTTTCATCCCGACAAAAGGATCTCGTGGGATAATTTTCAATGGTGGTCTATACCAGGCGAAGTAGGGAGCAAAAGCTGGTAAAAATAAACAATGTCAAAGTAGGTTACAGTTAAAAAAAGTATAAAGTCGATTTTTTATAATTATAATATAGATTCTTTATAGATATTAGATGTATAATTTTTACGGACGTCGCTGATGGAGGCTGAGGAGTCCCTTTAGTTTGGGGGTCCCGGAGCACTGCCCTGCCTAGCCCCTAGGTAGCTATCGAATCATCAGGGAGCCGCATGCTTGTTTGGCCCCTTTTTTATTTAAAAATAGATTAAGATAATGTTTTGTAGGATACTTTCCTAGTTCATCTAGATAGGTTAATTAAATCAAATAATCAATATGAATAGATTGTTGACTGATTTTAACGAATTGGTTAAAAATTTAGTAGATTTGTGGCACATCACGAATGGCAATAGGACACGATGTGTATTTATTGTCCACGGTGTGGGCCTACTCCAGTTGCAGCACTCAAAAAACTTAGAATCGTAAGTTGTTATTTGCACAAAATTTCTTTTGTAAAAACAGTATCATAAGCGCGAAGAAAAAAGAGATAGACGAAAACATATAGACTTTTTGATTGCTTTAATTACTGTACTTACTGCTTTAATCTTACCTAAGCCTAATTCACAGCATAGCCGCCACTTACCAGGCGGTCCCATAATGAACTGGCCTGATATAGTTCAACGCGACATGTCGCTACACGTTGTGTTGCATTAAATAGTACGTTTATCGTGCACTTAATATAAGAAACATGCATCGACATGAAATGCTTAGTCTTAGTTTAACAGGCATTTGAATAACGAGAGTCGCGTATTTTTTCAAAATGTCGAAAACTGAGTATCGAAGTGTCATAAAGTTTCTGTTTAAAGAAGGTTTATCCCCTGTCCAAATAAAAGAACGATTGGACGGCGTGTATAAGGAGTCTGCCCCCTCCTATAGCACAGTGAAAAATTGGGTGAAAGAGTTTCGCCTCGGGAGAGAAACCGTCGAAGACTTTGGCCACGACGGTCGACCTGTGGAAGTGCTCACTCCCGAAACGATTGCTCTTATCGAAGAGGAGGTTCTGAGTGACCGCCGTTTGAAGATTAGAGAAATTGCAGCAAGGCTTGGGCTCTCTAAGAGTACCGTTCATCACGCGATCCATGAACATCTTCACATGAAAAAAGTGAGTGCAAGATGGGTACCGAAACTTCTTTCAGCGGTACAGAGACAGGAAAGAGTGCGCTGCGCTTCGGAGTTTTTGGATCTTTGTGGCGAAAATCCAAAGACTGTGATCGAGCGGCTAGTGACTGGTGATGAAACTATGATCTTGTATTATGATCCACAAAGCAAGCGTGAGTCAATGGAATGGCGTTATAAGGGTGAAAAGCCCCCTAGAAAGGCAAAGGTGCAACAATCGACTAAAAAACTGATGTGCACAATATTTTGGGATTTTCAAGGCATTTTGATGGTGGATTTTAAAGAACGTAATACAGTCGTGAACGGCGAATATTATGCTTCTTTAATATATAAATTACGAGACAAGATAAAGGAAAAACGAAGAGGCAAGCTGTCTAAAGGTGTCCTGTTGCTCCATGACAACGCCCCTGTTCATACCACTGGTGTTTCGAAGGATGCAGTTCGTCAATGCGGGTTCACAAAAGTTCAACATCCACCTTACAGTCCAGACATGGCCCCGTCCGACTATTATTTATTTCCAAATTTAAAGCGGGACTTAAGAGGAAGAAAATTTTCAAGCGATGAAGAGTTGCAGGCGGCCGTCTTCAGTCATTTTGAGGATAAAAAATGTGATTATTTTTATAAAGGTTTAGAGATGTTGATTCACAGACGTCAGAAGTGTGTTAGTATTCATGGTGATTATATTGAAAAATAAAATTGGTTTCGTTTCATTTCCTTCATTGGTTCATAGTTAGGCCAATTCATTATGGGACCGCCTACGTACCTGATAATACGTTTTAGGATTGCGGTAGCAAACATTCAATGACACATTCCATTTATATATAGACTTTATATATAGATTTTATATATAGACCACTTAGTATTACTACGGCACTTCAATTATTTGTTATTTCTTTATTTATTTCAGTTTACGAAGGTTTGAGGAGGATGATATAAATAGGTTCGCAGAATAAAGACCAGGAACCATAGAATTATAGTGTAAATTATTTTTTGTTCGATTTTCTTTATTTTTCAAATTGTCTTCTCGATTTACTTGTTATCTGTATCAAAGCCCACTGTTGAGCGACGACGACGACGACTGGTTTTTGATAATGTTGGTGCTGTTAGCCTTTTGGGTTTTACAGCTTCATCAGCCTCAGAGTTCGCGGCCTGGGGGCCGCAAGCTAAAAATTAAAAGGGATATTCTGCATCAATCTGAATCCTTACTTGCGTAACGATGTTCGCCTACGTCAGTTGAAGGTGCACGTAAATGAGTTATCTAACGGCCGTCCGAACAGGGGTTGGCGGGCCCCCGCTCTGAACTCACCGCTGAGCATAGGCCTAAAGTTTGTTACCACACTTGGAAGGCGGGTTGGTAACCGCAGTTTTTTTTATTATTTTGAGTTTTTTGCAGATGTTCCTGCCGCCCATCTCCATGTTCAGTTTCATTTCTCTCCGACACCACTTACGACACACATGAGATGATATATTAGGTAGTGGATTCACTCACGCCGACCCTAGCGAATTCAAGTCCTATTACATACTTAGATTTCGCATTTCTCATTGATATTGTAGTTGAATGGATTATTTTCAGATCGATTTCATATGAATACTTTTGTTTTTCTTGTATGTTCCGTGTTTTAAAATAAAAGAATATTTTGTTGCAGCTGGCGAATGGCACAGCGCGACTTTTTGGGTTTTCGTGGTGGGAGCGGCTGCGCTGGTGGCAGGCATGCTCGCCGCGCTCGCCTGCTGGGTCGCGCGGCGCCGGGCCTCCCTTGCGCATAAGCTAGGTATGTTGGTTATTTACGTATAACATATAGTTACCTATAGTATGTATAAATATTATTGTATTCTATGTAGTTACATAGTAACTTATTGATGTATACGGTAAGCGCTTTTATAAAACTGTCCCTGAAAATATAAATTAGGTTAGAAAACACTTTTTTCTTATCGAATACTATATAAAAAAGGTATAATAACGTGTTTATCATTATTTTAAGACCATATTTTATTATAAGACAATTTTATTATAAGACCATAAACAGTAAGACGGTTTATGGGTGAGTCGCGCGCTTATTGGTCTATTTTTCTATAAAAAAAAAACATTTTAGACATAACAAAGTCTAATTTTCCGAATCGTACTGAGCGATTAGATACCGATATATAGTTATTGTTTAATGAATTATAATATCTATACTACACAATTGAGAAGTTCTGCTAAAAAGTAATTACGTTTAGTCCAGGCGTTATCTATTTTTATAAACTAAAAGGTTTCTCTTTACGGATTAAAAATAGTGAGCACTAAGCAGGAAAACAGTGCTACTCACTAGTAAACTGAGACATTTTTGTTCCACAATGTTATTTGCTGGACAGGGTTCTAGATACTTCTCCAATCTATTCTAACCCCCAAAAATACCTATTCACACTTGCCTTGATAACTCTAAATTAGTGACCAGTGTACTAAAAAACCGAAACGCTTGGTATGGGTTCAAGGTATGACAACAACGACGTAGGAATGAAATCCAACCGCACATCAAGTTGGCCAGCTAAATGACCAATTAGACGAATGGGTGTACCTAATGCGACCTTCCCGACCATCTCCGTATAATACACGAAATCGATATCGTCATCTATCTCAGATGCAATTGATTTAACGTTTAACAGTCGTTTAATAAGGGCTAATAATTTTTCGCCTACCAGATGTCGCTAATAGGGACAGAGCTCAAGTTATTGATATAATTGAGAAGTTGCGTTTTTAATAAAAGCTTATCGCATTCTTACGTTTACATTTATACGTGGTAGAGCCATGCTGCAGTTATATTAGTAGTGTAGTTGTAGCACAAGTGGGTCGACTCGACCGGGGAAGGACCACGCTCTCACAGAATACCAGCGTGGAATAGCAGCTTCATGCTGCTGTGTTTCGTATGGTGACTGTAGAGAACCGGAGACCCTTTTTACTGAAAACGAGGCATTCCATCTTACTCTTGGATGACAACGCATCTGCATTTTGATTAGTAATCGAGGATAGATGTAGATGTCTATGAGCCACAGCAACCACTTGCTATTAGGTGCACTGTATGTGCTCGGTTGTCACTCTTATCCTATAAAAAAATTCTAGAGTGTGTAATTACACAAACCAATGCCTCATTGGTTTGCACATGTTAACTATCTTTTAAATTTTTCTATTTTTTGGAAATATCCGTAGTCGTTTATATCCTATGTAATTAAGTAATATAAAATATAGCTAATATTTCAAAAGGAAAAATTGACCCTCACATTTTCCAAGCAAATTAATTTCGCCCGTCAAAATGACAAATATTTTATTTCGTTCCTTCGTACATTACACGCTCATGCAAGCTGTCAGTTTTACAACAATCACGGTTGTGATTGACGAATAACCTGCCGTGTAATGCAGTGACTGACGCCAGCATGGGCGCGTAATGTACGCCTATTAGTTACCATCCAGTTTTTATCAATCATGTTTGATGGAATTGATTGACGCCTGCATGAGCGTGTAATGTACGGTGGCGCAGTGCCGTCCTGGTGACAGAAAAATTCGTGGATTATTAGATTGATCGACTTATGCAGTCGGTTGATAAAATACAAGTTGCTTATATTACTTCTATGATAGGTGGCAAGCGTGGTCCGGACAAGGCGTTGGTGTTCCAGCCGCCACGGCGCGCTACTGCTGTGCGCTCGCCGGGCTCCGCTACCCACTATCTGCGCAAGTCCCCATCGCCCACCGCAGCCGCTCCTACACCAGCAACGTCTCCGCCACAGCCTCAACCACCGGCTCCGAAAGACGTAAAATAAACTAGTCACTTTTACGTTAAATTTATTTGCAAGGAAACCTGCACGACCGAAACATAAAATAAACTCAAGGACTTATGAATTCTACACGCACCTCAACAGCGCAGGATACTTTCCTTGTTTTATTACAGTCGTAATATTGAGTAAGCTTCTCGCCTCGGACATTAATACAGTTAATTAAATTTATTTCTCTACAGCCACCTTGATAGGACCTATTAATTTTCGCCTGGATAGGATCTATTAATGTAGGGTTATTTATATTTAAGATAATCCATTATTTTATCAATTTAAAATTTTGTATGTGGTAGAGCCATGCTGCAATTATATTAGTAGTATAGTTGTAGCACGAATGGGTCGGCTCGACCGGATAAGGACCACGCTCTCACAGAATACCAGCGTGAAATGGTAGCTTGATACTGCTGTGTTTCGTATGGTGAGTGTAGAGAACTAGATACCTTTTTTACTGGAAACGAGGCATTCCATCTTAGTCCTCACGGGTGACAACGCATCTGCATTTTGATTCGTAATCGAAGATAAATGTAGATTCTATGGGTCACAGCAACCACTTACCATCAGGTGGACTGTGTGCTAGTTTGTGACCCTATCCTATAAAAAAATTCACTTTTTTTAAATCTCCATATTTTCTGGATAAAATATAGCCTAGCAATTGAGCAATTATCAATTCAGCCGTTTCAAAGACTAGCCCGTAAAAACAGATAGACAGAAATTAACGACGTACAAATTACCCCCTCAGCTCAATCATCATCATTATCCTCATTAGAGTCCCTTAAAGTCCACTGCTGAACATAGGGCTCCTCCAAGGAATTCCACAAAGTACGGTCCAAAGCCATCTGCATCCATCGACTTCCTGCATGTTTTCCCAGGTCGTCACTCCATCTAATGGGGAGCCTACACTTCGCCTACCGGCTACCTTAAGCTCAAAAAAGGCAGTTTTTCTATGTTATAGACAGACACTTCAATTTTATTTGTATGTATAGACAATATAACTAGTTGGGTAGAGGATACCATTATACGGAGTGACGACCTAGTAAGAGATGCAGGAAGTTGATGGATGCAGGTAGTTCACGGCCATGCCATGTGGCATTTCTTGGGCAAGGTCAATCCCATTGCTGAACATCAGAATTGTAAGCTTTGAAATGATTATGACGATTATTCTTGATATATTGATGATGATCGCATAATATTATGTAGGTATTAAATACACTAAAGTTTTGAATATTGATGAAGCTAGTAGAATTTTACGATTTATTTTACATATATAATCGATATATTTTTTACACATATTTTTCTTTTCGACACTAGAATGGGACAGCAAACAATAATAGATAGGGACAGCAATATTGTTGGATTGTTTGGAACAAATTTAAAATAAAAAACAATTATTGACAAAATTATACATTTTTGAAATAGACGCGTTCGCGTGCATTTTAAAATCATTTTATTACTTCTCATAAGTACTATCAGTTACATACCTTAAGTCGAAAATTTTGATTTTCTTTATTTGTATTTTTAATCCTCACGTTCGCGTTTGCATAAAAATCATTATTGCTATGTCCTATTTTAAGCATCTCTGTGCAACGCTAAATTTATAAGAAAACCTCTGTGACAGACAGATACACCGAGACAATGGTAATTTTATAAGTAACTAGCAATCAGAAAAAATTATGTATGACATATTATAATATTTCTACTACCGACGAGACTGAAATAAAATATTTTTATTAATAAATCACAGTAACTAACAAACAACGCGGTGATCTTTCAGGGACGTGTAGATGGACATACAGGCATGACATTTATGATAGTGAAATTTTGTAAGAAAAAAACTTCACTACTTTAAATAAAGAGTATTTATTTACCACCAAAAATACAATGTTGAAATTTAAATAGACAGCTTAATAATTAGTTGCGGCAAAACGGTCTGTGACTCAGTTGTAACGGGAAACCCATTACTCCTGCTATTCTGCCACAGCCTTCGCGCACAATTCATACAGGGTCTTAGGCAATTGATGAAACACACGTATCAACAGTAAATAAGCAAAAATAGAAATAAAAATATAAATAAAACAATTAATAAATAATAGTTGCTAAATACAAAAAAAAAGTTTACTTTACCACGAACTACGTGACACGCGCATCGATAAATTCTTATTTGCAATTCTTATTTCTATTTAATTTCATTTTTATGGTCGTTTTTACTGAAGTAAAGTTATTTCTATACGCTTGAATACGGATTCTGAGAACGAACTAAGAACCACAGGGCTTTTGTTACGTACAGGGCTTTCATATATTTATATACAGGACTTTTGTTACGTATACAAATATACGTAACAAAAGCCCTGTGTACTTATTGAAAGTAATTTTATTTACCACTGGTTTAGAAAATATATCTGCCCTGAGATAAACTAGTTAAAATATTTATAGTAATTACTATAGAAACAGCTTTGTACCGATTACTTCATTCACAGGATGTATTTCTTAACATTATAATCAAACTGTAAGTCATTCAATAGGTATCATTTAAAAATCATTATATTGAATCAAAATTTTCCACTGTATACAAAAGTAAGGTGAATTTGTAGCTGTCGCCCGGCGGCAACAGCCCGCACAGTCCTACAGCGCCCGCGGAGCCCGCGCCGCTCAGCAAGGAGCTCGCCGATGCCACCGCTACCGAGAAAATCAAGCCCACGGAGCCGGAAAACAACGACGGTCGTCTTGGCGATTTGCATTTTAAATTGCGGTAAGTCATAGATCCTTTAAAATGCGTATTTGTCCCTCGTCATTTGTCGTATACCGGGAGATTGTTGATATTCTTGAGAGAAATCATACTTAACTTATCTCTTAAAGTTATATCATGTGTATAGATTTTATCCAGGACTTAATTATTAGAAATAGTTTGTTAGTTAGTTTTTTTAAATAATTATTTTGAAAACATTAAATGTTTATCGCTAGGAACATTTTCCATTTCAGTATACATTTATTACGAATGACAAAAAACATTTACCAAAATTTTATATTGTTTTAATAATTTTTGATTTTTTTTTATAAAACGTCTTCTAGAAACGTTCGTTTTGAATATGACCAAAATAAAACAATTCAACTTCTCTCTCTGCGGCTCGTGTTGGGGATTAATTTCAACGGATTTTATAATAAATTGACTAAAAAAGTAACTGAAATGACTAAAAAATTTTTTGTTCAAAAGAGATTATAAATAATACCTATTGAAAGATAATTTCAATTTTTAGAAAGGCTTAGAAAAGCCTGAGCCGTGGTAGCTCAGATGGTTAGCGCTCGCTGTAAATTTCACAATACGCGAGCAAACCGGGTTCGATCACCACCGGCACGAATGAAATTTTTAATTGCAATTTTAAGTGCTGATTTACCACGTGCTCGGCGGTGAAGGAAAACATTGTGAGGAAACCTGCATGTCTGAGAAAAAAAAGAAAGTATCGGGACGGCGTGGCGGACACTTCCTTGCCCTAATACCCTATCAGAAATGAGAGGAGGCCTGTGCCCAGCAGTGGGACGTATATAGGCTGTAACTTTTAACTTTACTTGGAAGGACCAACAACGAAATTTATTTAAGACGAGCTCTTAGCACGATTTCAAATTCGTTTTTCACCCGCGCGTCCCGCAGTGGGCGGAGCGCAACCGGCTGTCGGAGAGCGCCGCGTGAACACAGTATGCGCAAAGCAAGCAGACAATTCACCTCCAAACAAAAACTTTTTACTGTTCTCAACACTACTAGGTATCATAGTAATCATATTTTGAGAACCTACTCACTAATATCAAAACTGTTTACAATATCGTAGTCTGGACATCATACTACATTTTAATTATCAATATTTTTTTAAAGTCAGTTTTATGATATGAGCAGGTACTTAGTCAACTATTTACATACATAAACATTTAAAACGCCACCTCACAAATTCTAAAAAAAACCAAGTTTCGTTTGCAAAATAGCTAAAATAAGAGAAAAAGAACAGTTTCAAATAAAACCATTAGAAAATTCAAATTTATTTTACTGTTTTCTATTACCTTACCTCCGGACTTGATGGAGTGACCTGAAGGTGTACTTTGGTAATCGGTATTGGAACAGGCCGCTGAGTACTACTAGGTGTGCCGAGTTTGGTCTCGTTTTGTTAGGTATGACGAGCCCTTACCTCCGGACTTGATGGAGTGACCTGAAGGTGTACTTTAGCAATCGGTATTGGAACAGGTTGCTAAGTACTACTAGGTGTGCCGAGTTTGGTCTCGTTTTGTTAGGTATGACGAGCCCTTACCTCCGGACTTGATGGAGTGACCTGAAGGTGTACTTTGGCAATCGGCATTGGAACAGGTCGCGAAGTACTACTAGGTGTGCCGAGGTTGGGCTCGTTTTGTTAGGTATGATGAGTCCTTACCTCCGGACTTGATGGAGTGACCTGAAGGTGTACTTTGGTAATCGGTATTGGAACTGGTCGCTAAGTACTGCTAGTTGTGTCGAGTTTGATCTCGTTTTGTTAGGTATGACGAGCACTTACCTCCGGATTTGACGGAGTGACCTGAAGGTGTACTTTGGTAATCGGCATTGGAACAGGTCGCCGAGTACCACTAGGTGGGCCGAGTTTGGGCTCGTTTTGTTAGGTATGACGAGCCCTTACCTCCGGACTTGACGGAGTGACCTGAAGGTGTATGGGTATGTTAGGCACACCTAGCAGTACTCGGCGACCTGTTCCAATGCCGATTACCAAAGTACACCTTCAGGTCACTCCGTCAAGTCCGGAGGTAAGGGCTCGTCATACCTAACAAAACGAGCCCAAACTCGGCGCACCTAGTAGTACTCGGCGACCAGTTCCAATAGCGATTACCAAAGTACTCCTTCAGGTCACTCCATCAAGTCCGGAGGTAAGGGCTCGTCATACCTAACAAAACGAGCCTAAACTCGGCCCACCTAGTAGTACTCGGCGACCTGTTCCTATGCCGATTACCAAAGGACACCTTTAGGTCACTCCATCAATTCCGGAGGTAAGGGCTCGTCATACCTAACAAAACGAGCCCAACCTCGACACATCTAGCAGTACTCGGCGACCTGTTCCAATGCCGATTACCAAAGTATACCTTCAGGTCACTCCATCAAGTCCGGAGGTAAGGGCTCGTCATACCTAACAAAACGAGCCCAAACTCGGCACACCTAGTAGTACTCGGCGACCTGTTCCAATACCGATTACCAAAGTACACCTTCAGGTCACTCCGTCAAGTCCGGAGGTAAGGGCTCGTCATAACTAATAAAACGAGCCCAAACTCGGCACACCTAGTAGTACTCGGCGACCTGTTCCAATGCCGATTACCAAAGTACACCTTCAGGTTACTCCGTCAAGTCCGGAGGTAAGAGCTCGTCATACTTAACAAAACGAGCCCAAACTCGGCCCACCTAGTAGTACTCGGCGACCTGTTCCAATACCGATTACCAAAGTACACCTTCAGGTCACTCCATCAAGTCCGGAGGTAAGGGCTCGTCATACCTAATAAAACGAGCCCAAACTCGGCACACCTAGTAGTACTCGGCGACCTGTTCCAATACCGATTACCAAAGTACACCTTCAGGTCACTCCGTCAAGTCCGGAGGTAAGGGCTCGTCATACCTAATAAAGCGAGCCCAAAGTCGGCACACCTAGTTCTACTAGTCAGGTGTTCCAGTATTAGTTACTGAAGTTCACTTTCAGGTCACTCCATCAAGTCCGGAGGTAAGGTCTTATCATAACTGACAAAATCAGCCCAAACTCCACAGCTAACTTCTCAGTGCCAGCAGAGGGCTCCCAGTGCAAAGCAGTCTCTAGAGTAGGTATTCGTACCTCGTAACTAAGTCTTATTTTTTTTTTTTTTTTTTTATGGAAAAGGGGGCAAACGAGCATGCGGCTCACCTGATGTTAAGTGACTACCGCCGCCCATGATCAACCGCAACACCTGGAGAATTGCGGGTGCGTTGCCGGCCCTTTAGAAAGGAGTAAGCTTTTTTCTTGAAGGTCCCCAGGTCGTATCGGTCCGGAAAAATCGCCGGTGGTAAACTATTCCACAGAGAGGTTGTACGTGGAAGAAAACTCCTTGTGAAACGTACAGTGGTGGACCGCCAAGCATCCAGATGGTGTGGATGGTATCGGGACGTTTGCCGTGTAGTGCGTTCACGAAATTTGGCGGCTGGGATTAATCCGAACAGTTCCTCAGTTATTACTCTATGTATCTAAGTATATTTTTAAAATAATTTTATTTGCCTACGATTCCCGCAGCCACCGTGCGTACACTTGTGTGCGTGACTCATGTCAATGTAATAGTTCGATTCTATACCTATATCAATTTTGTAAACGCGTTAACGTAAATACTGCGGCAAAAAGAGCGACACATCTCTACAGCACCAGGCCTCGGCCGGCAGTGACTGCACAGGCGTTTACGCAAACATCCGTACGTATTATTTCAGAAATAAGAATATGTGATTTAAAAAAAAAACTATTAGTTGGACTAAAAAATTGAAACACTATAATGATAATATGTTGAATGTATAAAAATCTGACAAAAAAATCAGAATGATTGAATGTATACTAGGATGGTTTTTACTAGTTAAAAGAAATTTTTGGACGTATGTTTGTGATTTTTTTCTATCGTATTAAATTAGTGGTATCATGTTTTCAACACACTATCTAACTAGGATATATCCTGGACAGTATCATACATTTTTCTGGGTTTGTTTACTGCAGTGGATCATTTACTTTGAGGCATTATAAAACTTGCGTTTAGGGTCATGCCTCGTCTTAAAATATTTTAATGTTATGTATTGTACTGTACATCGTATAAATAAACATTTTAGAAACAGCTTCGTAGCTCTTTCCAATTATTTCGTAAAGTCGATTAATATAACGTTTCTAAAGTTTATTTATTCGTAGCAAAAAACTCGATCATATTCTACTTATTATTAAAAATTGTACATTTGTTCTCGAGATATTCGAGGAGGCTTATATTCTGCAATTGAGTTTCACGGCCTGATGGAGATATCTCGAGATATAAATATTTGTAATTATAACAATGAAGAAACAATCGCTATGCCAAGTAGGCTGCACAGTCGATTATCAAAACTTTCTTATTTAATAAGGAACTGATGTCCAGGATTATGTATGATGAGGATGATTCAACAGAGTAAAATTTTATATGGCGTTAACCGCGCTTTTTCCGTTCGTCATTTACATTTTAGCCGTATATACCTCACGTGGCGCAATTTATTAAATTATTAGCGTATAAACTAAGCAATTCAAAGTGAAATTTTAGAAGCTTTACGTTACAATTATGGCACGCATTCAATTAAAACAAAATTGTTTATTTTATTATTAATTACATAAATAATAAAATCATAATTATTTTTTATGAATTCCGATCAAGTTATTTTATTCAAACTAGCTTTCCGGCGCTAGCTTAACACCGCGGTTACCTGCTTCCAAGTTGTAACGTCTAGTCATAACCCAGGCACGTTATGAAATAGCATAATACAAGAGTATAACATAAACACCTTGTAACCGCACCACACCATAATTTTTCTTACGCAAACCTTGTTCGTACTCTCGTCTTAACATTTTATGGTTAGTTTTTCGGAAAATTGAAAAATTGCTTATTTCAATAATATTAATTATTTCGAGAATACTTGCACTAGTTTTTAAACAAAATAAATTATACTTTTTCTCCATACACCTTGTTATTTTGAAAAAATCGCAAAATGCGTTTTCATTTATTTTATTTACTTTCAGCAACTAAACTACCAGTTACGTATTTATGAACAAAAAAAAAGTGTACTGAAGAGCAATTAAAAGTTCCTTACAAACAAAGTACAAAGAAAAATTGCACAAGTAACGTAGCTTAGTCTACGTCACTTCAAACACAATCAAAACAAATATATTTCAAGAGTAAAATGAAATATATAACAATTTTATAGGTATATGTAATACACACTAAGTATCGATAAACTTATTACTCAGTAGACCTTTAAGATGCCTGCTCCTCTGTTAAATAAGTCAACGTTGTGTGTTTTACGTTGAAACACTTGCTCGCGCTAATTAAATAAGAATTTTGCGTGTGGTTTGTCTTAAATCAAGGCACGTATAGTTGCACGGTTTGCGAGTAAATGCTTAGATGTAAATGCGTGCGTTTTAAAACTCAACATCTCAAAACTGAAGATGAAAGGACTCAGTCATTTTTAATAAACTGAGTTCAATTATGAAGCGATGCACTAGCTCTGATTGCTGGTGTAAAAGAAGGTAAAACTTAGAAATATTGAACTAAACTAGATCTTAATGAAATAGCTTTCAATATGTATAAATAAATGCAACTTTAACGACAATAATTGACAAGTGAAAACTATTTTACGTAAACCATGTTTTAAACAGTTTATTTTCAGTGTATTTGATAAAAAAATTATTGGGGTAAGTACGATGTGTCACACGACAACCCGGTGCAAATCAATAAGTTCAGTCTCGGTACGCTCACCGCTCACCTCCGCAAATTACCTCCCACGTGTGTGTGCGTACGTCAAAACCGCCCGCCCAATATGTTTTCAGAGTGTATCGACACCACGTAATGTAATGTGTTATATAGTAATGGAAGCACACTGCCTTTTATGCTTCGTTTACTTGCAATTGTAACGTTTGTGTGAATGAATGTAAAAGAGTTGTATAGGTATAATACCAAAATAATATGGCAATGTATTCCATATTTTTACTGTTTCTTAGTCATACTCGTAGTATTAGATAATAATAAACTTCAATGGTTTAAATTGTAGTTTCTATTAATTTAATTTCAAATGATAATTACCATTACGAATTGTATACGAATATATTTTAAGGTGAAATATTTCCATAGAGATATATTATATATACTTCTAAGTCAGTGAATATTTCAACTCTTATTCAGAACTTATTCAGAAACTACAATTACGTAAATATTCATTTAAGTTAAAGTAGTTTGATTCCTAACAAGCTTACTTTCTGAAGGACTTCAGTTACTGATTTTTCATCCGCTTTCAGAAGCTCCGCTGTAATTCTGTCCTCACCCGGGGTTTCGATGTTTTTTAGGTGATGAAGAACCATTCTAAACCCGCACAGACTGCAATCATGACATCCGAAAACATCGGAATAGTGTCGTATAAGACTTGCTCTTGAATCGTTATTCACACTTGCGTGTGGCTCTAACAATGACGTGTACAGCTTTTTTTATAGAATAAGGGTGACAAACGAGCACAAAGTCCACCTGATGGTTACTGGATACTGTGGCCTATAGACATCTACATTTATTCTCGATTAAGAATCAAAATGCAGATGCGTTGTCAACGTGGAGGACTCAGATGGAAAGCCTCGTTTCCAGTAAGAAAAGGTCTCCGGATCTTTAACTCACCATACGAAACACTGTATACTGTATTAAGCTCTTATTTTTACGCTGGTATTTAGTGGAAGCGTGGCCCTTCTTCGGTCGAGCTGACCCATTCTTACTGCAACCGCAGCATGAATGGGTCGGCTCAACCGGAGAATATAGCCGCAGCGTGGCTCTACCAGGTATAAAAGCTGCCTGTAGAACGTCTCAATCTCATTCAAAATCTCAGGTGTCCCGGAAACGATGCGATTCGGTCGTCAGCTTCGACAGTTGGCTTTTTCTGGCATACATATTTCTGGCAAAGACTTTGCAGCCCTGATTCCGCTCGATTGTTTCTTTAATACGAGCAGTGTTGAAGTTGCATAAGTCCCGCCTCATGCATTTGGAGATCTTTCTGCTACTTGTTCCGTGCGGGGTTCCAAGTCAAACTCGAAACTCGAAATTCGAATTGATAGTCTTATTCTCTTTTATTTGCTTGTGTAAGTATTGCGGTGTCAGTTAAAAACTAAAACTTGGATACGATCGTAGACAGCCGTAGACTATGGTCATAAAACGTTTGAAGCGATAAAGTTTGTAATAAAATATTCAGTCGTTTTATTACCGCATCAGTACTTTGGATCGTAGTCTTGAAAGCTTAGTATAATATATTGTATTTAGTTTTATTTCTAAAGAATACTAAAATTATTATTTGTTAAGTGTTGGTAGAGCCGTGGTAGCTCAGATAGTTAGCGGTCGCTGTAAATATAACAGAACGCGACTTAACCGTGTTCAATCCCCGCCGGCACCAATGAAATTTTTAATTGCAATTTTAAATGCTGATTTACCACGTGCTCAGCAGTGAAGGAAAAAATCGTGAGGAAACCTGCATGTCTGAGGAATAAGAGAAAAAAATATTTCGAAGACATGTGAAGTTCGCCAACACGCATTGGGGCAGCGCGGCGGACACTTCCTTGCCCTAAAACCCTCTCAGAAATGAGGGGAGGCCTGTGCCCAGCCGTGGGACGTATATAGGCTGTAACTTTACTTTACTTTACTTTACTTTAAATGTTGGTATGTAAAATCAAATCCGATCAAATAAAACCATTAACCTTTTTTTAACTGGTTGTAAATGGTGCTTTCTACGTGCTCAAATATGAAAAGACATTCATTGGAATTAAAAAATTACGAGGTCATGTAAATTTAGCCAAACTCGATTCTCCATTAATTTCGGCTCTATTTCTTTTTTAAAGATGACCTGTTCGCACAAGCGAAATATCAAATGATTATATAAATGATTTTTCTTCTTCGTAATTTCCTTATAGGCCATAACGACCCACTTCTGAATGTAGAACTCTTTCATTACCGGATGCCGTAATCGTGAGTTTGACAGGCCTGTTGGTCTAGTGGTTAGTGACCCAGACTGCTAAGCCGGAGGTCGTGGGTTCGATTCCCACCCAGGACAAACGTTTGTGTGATGAGCACGATCATTTGTTCTGTGTCTGGGTGTAATTTATGCATATTATTTATGTATTTAGAAATATATAAGTATGTTTATCAGTTGCCTAGTACCCATAACACAAGCTCTGCTTAGCTTGGGACTAGATGGTGTTGTGTGATAGTTAAAAACAAAAAAAAAAATATATGTAATTACGTTGCAGTAGCGCACTTGGCCGGAACTTCTCCGCAGCCAGGTGTAAACAGTAATACTTCGGTTACAGTTATATGTTATGTTTATGAGAGGGATGGCTACCGTTTATCAGAGTCCATAAGGTTTTTAAAGCCTTTATACTTACATTTTGCGGCACACAAGTAATGTAAAGGAGTGATGGATTTACTAACGCTGCTACCACAAATAACATAGCGTAGTAAAGAGAGCTCTAAATACTAGTTCGCATGGTCTGGATTCCACCCAGTGTCAGCATTTCACCTCTTTTGTTTGTGTAGTAAAAGTTAAAGTATGATTAAACGGAAAAGCAATGATATAATAATGATTTTTAAATCGTGTAGGTAGTTACGATGTATGAATATCAATTACCCCATATCGTTCAATGGGTGTCGAAAAAAACGACAGAGGGACACTTAAACAGGAGTTGGGCAGCTCACAATCCTAATAATAACTAAAATAAATAAAAAACTTCACAGAGGAAGTATTCAATTCGACTGTATGTTTTTTTAAATGTGTGAACCGATTTTGATGATTCTTTTTAATCTGAAAGCTGGTGCTTCTCGTGTGGTTCTATATAAATTTAATCAAGATCTGATCAGTAGTTTTTGAGTTATCTTTAATAATGCGTATTTAATTGACTTCGAATACATTGATTCGGTCATATTGAAGTCGGTTGTACAAAATTTAAATTTTACTACTTGTTCCTTTTGCAGTACGAAATTTTAGAAATTTAGATACACTATAAAAAATGCAGTACACATTTAACCAGCTTCTACTTTTTCTTCTGCATTATCCTTAGCCTGTAAAAGTCACTCAAAGACATCTCTCTCTCTCTCTCTCTTTTTGTTGAGACATGCGGTCACAGTATGACGGATACAAACGTCTTGCGTCTCTGAAGCTGCTAAAGGAATGTAACTGGTAAGAAGGAGCTACCAATCCAGACGACACATAGGAAGGCAGAAAGGCAAACTATCAAAGAAAAAGAGTTGAAAGTCGATTATGCACAAATGACTTCTACTTTGCTTAAAGTTTTAAGATAGATTGATTTTGATTGATTATTTTTACAAACTGTGGGTATCGGTCTGACGTCATTCGATTGTCTCCGATCTTCGCGTATCCTACCTAACTTATCGCGTACATGTATCATTTGCCGCATGTTCGTTTGTCCCATTTTCTATGATACAAAATATGCCAGAGATTAGAAAACGCCACTGTCTTTGTGTTCTCTGTCTCCCATAATATTCGTGCTATTTAAGGTGGTAGAGTCACGCTGCATCGTATAATTGCTGCATCACATAAAGTTTGATTCGGTCGGGGAAGTACCACGCTCGTACAGAGTAATATCATGAAATAGCAGCATAGTTTCGTATGGTGAGTGACAAGAGACATTTCATTTGAGTCCTCAAGGATAACACTGATTCTGAATTTTAATTCTTATTCGAGGAAAGAAAAAAGATGGCTATGGGCCACAATACGCATATACTCAATCCTGTCCACCCATCAGGCACTGTAATCTGTCTCTGTTGAGACTGGTCGCAATGAACAAATTTCTGTCTATCTGTTTGAGTTATGAGTAGAGTATTCTCATCAAGTTTTTTTTAGCTTTTGATTTAGCCCCTAAATAAGTATATAAAAGGAAATGATAAATATACATAAATATATATTTATTATACTAACATAAATAAATTAATAATACATAAATAAATAAAAGCCCAACAAGATGAAAGCCCTTGGCAGGGGAGACCAAACGGCCGAGCGTTAGGGGGAAAAAGAAAGGAACTGGCGGACGATGCGGGCGGTATCGAGGAGCACCGCCTTCTGCATTTGATCCCGGAGCGGTCCGTCACGGAGTGCCAGCCGCCTCAGATGACCCGAGAGGCTGACTGGGATTAGCCAGTTTGCAGAGACGATCACAAGAATAATTTCGGTCGGCACCTCCACACATGTCGGTCACCTGTTTGCTTATCTGTTTCGGCTTTCACGAGGTTCTCATCATATCGAATGGTAATGTCTACCAAAAATATCCTTGACTGTGCCCGGTCCATCAGCACAATATCAGGCTTATTCGCAAGAATAGTCCTGTTTGTGATGATGGCCCGATTCCAGTAGAGCCTGACACGATCATTTTGAAGACAGGCATGACCCAACCGTGTTGTTATATGGGTGTGTCTTATTCATACCGGACAAAAGACTTATGCACTTTGGTCAAGCGTGCATAAAACACGTCGCAAGCTGACTGTTTCATACCAGCCATATCTATACCGATGTTCTGTGACATACCCAGGTATCGGTATGTTTCAGCCTTGGAAAGGATCTTTAAGTTGGCGAACATAGATAAATCTATGCCCTCAGAGTTAGCAACCCTTCCCCTTTCAAAATATTATTATTTGGAACTTTACAAAAATATATACTTTTAGTATATATTTTTGTAAAGTTGGTGAAAATGTTTAAATATTTTTTATTCGTTATATTAAAGAACCTAAACTATTTAACTGGAATTTGATACACAAAGAGTTCAAAGGGAAAAATTACCCTGCGAAATTTAACATTACGGTGTTTTTGTTTTCACAAGGACGTAATAGTTATGTATAAACGCTTATTAAAATATAACTGATTGTGTTGTTATAAGTAGTCCATTACTTAGTATTCAGCTCTTCCAAAAGTCAACATGCATATGGCAGCCATGATTTAATCTGCTTGTTAAATGTTTATTAAATTTATGTTTAAATATGCAAATTACTAGCGTAGTTCAACAAGCCCCTAAGCGCTAGTTTGCCGTTCGCCTAACACAGTGTTGGTTTCAGTGCCAGAACTCGTAAATATACAATGTTACGAGCTAGTTTGCCAATATTTCATGAAACGTTTATAAAATCAAACTTTTAAAAATAATTTAACATTCAGAAGTTGTTGCTGTAGTTCTTCTATACACTATTTTTGGTAGTGGTTATACCTACATCGTGTAGTGGATTTAAGAGCATTCACAAACCTTGATCATCTCGTGGGTTTAGCAAAAGGCGCCAGAGTGAATTGGTTTTTGTAACGTTGAGATGGTGGTATTTACTCGTACCATCTGGAGCTTAGAGCACACACACACACACACTAGGAGATGTGTAGCAGCGTCCTTCTAATATCAAGGACACCTTCTCAACACGAAAGGGTCGGATCAACCGGGGAAGATCAACGCTCTTACAGAATACCAGCGTAAAATAGCAGCTTAACACTGCTGTGTTTCGTATGGTGAGTGTAGAGATCCGAAGACCCTTTTTACTGGAAATGAGACATTCCATCTTAGTCCTCAGGGGTGACACCGCATCTGCATTTTTATTCTTAATCGTGAATAAATGTATGTACTGTAATAAATGTATGTATGTACTCTTACCATCAGGTGGACTGTGTGCTCGTTAGTCACCCTTATTCTACCAAAAAATATATCTAATGTTTTAGAATTTTGACTTGTATTACTTAGTGGAAATACAAAATTTTGTAGATTTTGTGGGACTGTCTTTATAATTATTTCAATTGCAATTGGTTAATTATGTGTATAATGTAGCAACCCCATATTGTCCTGGTGGTACAGCAAGAGGCGACAGGGAGATGCAAACCAGGAGATGGGCAGGAGTGTCTTCTTGATAGCAACAAAAAAAACACTGCGTTTGGCAACCCTCAATAATCGTGGCAACTATTCCAAATGTATCCCTCTGAATCTATTCGGCAAGTATATTTCGGCAGCAGACATAGAAGGGCTTTAATGATAGTAATGATGAAATAATGATAGCTTTAACACCGATGTTGCGTCATTTATTTTCCTTTGGCGACATTAAAGTACTCTGTATTATAGCCTATTAGTATGCAGGCGAGCGTTGTTCAAAGAAAAATATATTGGATGTAATCTACAGACGGGTATTTTCCAATAGTTACTGAAATAGAAATAGCTATAAAATACGCAAAAGGAAAAAGTCTAGCTCGGAAAATTGTATAAGAGTTTGTGTGTAAAATCAAACTCGGTTTGCTCGCATGCTATAAGGCGAGCACTTTTCCAATGAGTGAGTAAAGATCAATCTTTAACGCTATTACTTGTCCCAGTTTTGACGTGATAGAGCTACGCTGCAGCTATATTATGGTTGTATCACGAATGGGCCGGCTCGACCGGGGTAGGACCACGCTCTCACATATTAATTACCAGCGTGAAATAGCAGCTCAATGCTGATGTGTTTCGTGTGGCGAGTATAGAGAACCGGAGAGCATTTTTAATAGAGACGAGGCATTCCAATTTAGTCCTCAGGAGTGACAACGCATCTGCATTTTGATTCTTAATTGAGGATGAATGTGGATGTCTACGGGCCACAGCATCCACTTACTATCAGGTGGACTGTGTGCTCATTTGTGCTATAAAAAATGTGGGAAACAATCCGCACGCCACAGCAGCTAAAATACGTTAGCTATTGCACTAGTAGGCTTTTAAATTAGTGAGAAAAGTTTCTAGATACTTTTTATAACTGAAGGTGATAAGTAATGGGGGTGATGATGAAGGTGATAGATAAATGAACTCACAGTTGGCAAGTAAATGTTCTGGCTTAGTCATCTACATTATGTTAATTTACAATTGTCTAAAAATCAAAATTTATACGCGTAGTAATCCCGAAAAACTTAGATGGAATGCCTGATTACAAGTAAAAATTGTCTCCGGGTCTATATCGAGTCTATACTCGATATATCCATTACCATACTATACATCAAAAAGGGAGCCTATACTAGGCTTCTAGTTTCTAGGATTAAGCTTATGAGTCAAGAATACGAAAAACAGAAGAGTAACATCAGTATTGTTTATAGTCGCGATCTATGTACAAAATGTTGACGCTTCTCTACGCAAGGTTATAAATTATGGATAAAAGCTGCTGAGAAAATCCTTTCATAGATTTATTACAGCGCGTTGCTTACAGCGAGAAACGCTGTTTTAATAAAACAAAAATCCACTTTATGAGTCCGTGCGGCGTCAGGTCACGGTGGGTGGTAAGTGAAAGACACGTCACCCAATTTAATGTTTAGTCAAGTAAGGTTGAAACATATGTATGAAACATATATTAATAAGCTTTAAAGAATCATGAAAACCTTCTTATGTGATGAGAGGGACATAAAAGAAAAGGAATCTTCAACAAAAATAATAACAGGAAAATATCTTGATATATATAGTAAGCAATTTTTGTATGTTTATATATATGCATAATTTATATACATGAACATATATTATATCCTTTTTTTGGAATCAGTTCTAAGAATTTTATTAAATTTTGTATTTAGATAAATGTTTTACTTTTCAAGTTTATCTGTAAGTTTTATCACCATCATTCCTGAGCAAATTATTTTTTTTCTAAAGCCGTGCCAAACTCGGTCGCCCAGGTATCAGCTAAATTATTAAGATTTGATAACATTTTTCAAAAAATACTTTTAGTTATAATATAAACTTATTTCTTTAATACTCCCATATTTATTATTATTTTAATTTTTGCACTATAAACTTTTCTGACACCATTCCCAAAATATCTGTAGGCGAAAGAGGATCATCTTAAGATGCCCTCGTGATGGATTGCGTGGATATGCGTGCATTATAACATCAAAATAAGCAGATCGTTAGCAATTCGTCACAAATATGTGATACGCTTCCTGATGATCATAGCTGATCATGTTTTTGTCCAAAATCCTATAAACAGCAACGGTTGATACGTTACCAACGATACGACGCCGCACGAGAGTAAAACCTTTTTACTCTCAACCTTGCCAGTATTTTATGGACATGATGGCCAATCCTAACATACGACCTCGGCCGTAGGTATATATTTATGAATTCCTGTAACAGACACTATTAATCACTACTTCTCCAGCTCATTTATTTTGATATAAAATAAATGAATATACTGAATGATATACGATGGATGATACATGAATAGGTACCTACTAAACTGTTCCTATCTTTTGTCATTTACACACACATACGCAAGGCGATCACGTTTGACCTCATGCAAACTAACACTAGCTAAGGCGTCCTTTTGACCAGTTTTCATCTCATATGATAACGTGGACCGGACAACCAGCTCTCTATCCGTCATCTCATATGACGACACCTAACTCAGTGAGCGACAGCGCCCCTTCGATCAGTCATCATCTCATATGATAACGTGGACCGGACAACCAGCTCTCTATCCGTCATCTCATATGACGACACCTAACTCAGTGAGCGACAGCGCCCCTTCGATCAGTCATCATCTCATATGATAACGTGGACCGGACAACCAGCTCTCTATCCGTCATCTCATATGACGACACCTAACTCAGTGAGCGACAGCGCCCCTTCGATCAGTCATCATCTCATATGATAACGTGGACCGGACAACCAGCTCTCTATCCGTCATATCATATGACGACACCTAACTCAGTGAGCGACAGCGCCCCTTCGATCAGTCATTATCTCATATGATAACGTGGACCGGACAACCAGCTATCTATCCGTCATCTCATATGACGACACCTAACTCAGTGAGCGACAGCGTCCCTTCGACCAGTCATCATCTCATATGATAACGTGGACCGGACAACCAGCTCTCTATCCGTCATCTCATATGACGACAACTAACTCAGTGAGCGACAGCGTCCCTTCGACCAGTCTTCATCTCATATGATAACGTGGACCGGACAACCAGCTCTCTATCCGTCATCTCATATGACGACAACTAACTCAGTGAGCGACAGCGTCCCTTCGACCAGTCATCATCTCATATGATAACGTGGACCGGACAACCAGCTCTCTATCCGTCATCTCATATGACGACACCTAACTCAGTGAGCGACAGCGCCCCTTCGATCAGTCATTATCTCATATGATAACGTGGACCGGACAACCAGCTCTCTATCCGTCATCTCATATGACGACAACTAACTCAGTGAGCGACAGCGTCCCTTCGACCAGTCATCATCTCATATGATAACGTGGACCGGACAACCAGCTCTCTATCCGTCATATCATATGACGACAACTAACTCAGTGAGCGACAGCGCCCCTTCGATCAGTCATTATCTCATATGATAACGTGGACCGGACAACCAGCTCTCTATCCGTCATTTCATATGACGACAACTAACTCAGTGAGCGACAGCGTCCCTTCGACCAGTCATCATCTCATATGATAACGTGGACCGGACAACCAGCTCTCTATCCGTCATCTCATATGACGACAACTAACTCAGTGAGCGACAGCGTCCCTTCGACCAGTCATCATCTCATATGATAACGTGGACCGGACAACCAGCTCTCTATCCGTCATCTCATATGACGACACCTAACTCAGAGAGCGACAGCGTCCCTTCGACCAGTCATCATCTCATATGACAACATAAACCGGATAACTGGTGGTTTTCACTATGCACACACACAGACACACAGCTCTTTGTACAGCTTGCACAGCATTATTAGCATCGATAGAAGATATGCGCTTTAACAACACATACTCTCTTGTAGACATGTTAACATCCTCAATCATACAATAGTTGAAAGCTTGCGCCCTTTCGATCACGCATGGACCGGACGGCACCTTTATCGCAAGCCATCACATACAGATGCAAACTAGTACATCCTTACGAACAACCATCGGGTCTGGTCCGGACGATACTGTTATCTGTACTCTGTTCAACAAACCTGACCGGTCCGGTCCGGGCGGGTTCCCTCCCCCCTCCCTTCGACCAAGTATGGACCGGACGGCACTGTCCCTTCGACCAGTGTAACCCCACAACTCATAAGCCTGGACTGGACAAATGTGTCCTTTTGACCAGCCGTGCGCGGCATGGCTCGGTACGCCATTGTCCTTTTGAACAGGTTCACACAAATCCTTACGAATCATAAAGAAAAATAAAACAAAATTGAAACCGTCTGTACCTGCACTTATTATTATGTATTTAATTTTCTGAAATTAGCTGTGCTCCAAATGCAATGCAATACCATTTATGGCAGAAGAAGCGTTTACAGACGTGCGCAAAACGACGCACCGAATTTTCTACATTCTCAGATGAATGGTAGGGATAGAATAGTAACGCATGGAAAACGAACAAATAAACAAACTTATATTTAATTTTTGTCAGACGCATTTGCGGGCGCGCTCATAAACAATAAACTAAATAACATCGTACGTAATTGGATAAATGGTACAAGAACACGTACTGGACAAAAAAAAATTGTTATATATATATATATATATATATATATATATATATATATATATATATATATATATATATATATATATAGAAATAGTACCAGATACCTATATTATTGAATGTATCTATTTGTATCCACTTTATGTTTTGCAACATTTTTGGATAACATCAAAAACAAGAATAAAAATAAAATAAGCAACAATGCGATCGGAAAGCTTAACAAACCCAATTTCAAACATATACATTGTATAAGTTTTTATTCAGTGCAAACGCAAACAGCAAGAAATCTTAGTTTGTTGCAAAATTTACGTAGTTTCGTGCAGTGCAAACGCAAGTACTAGTAAAACATGTTTTGTGAGTTTTTTATACGACATGTTTTGAAACATTACAAGTCGGATGTTTTTGGTGCAAACGTATGGTTACACATACCCAGATACGCATAAAAGCATAGGGTTATGCTGCAAATACAGGGGTATTTGCTGTTGCGCCACCAAATACGGGGTTATACAGTCGGTTAAAAATAGTAGCCGCACGTTTACACGCAATCCGCGCGACCATGTAAATAATTGCAAAAAGAATATGCTGCCAATTCGTTTGTAAAATGCGTTTTATTTTGCAAAGAAAGTTTGCCTTCTCTTCTGTTTCGTAGATTCTCTTTGTCTAGTTCAATCTGTTAAGTAGGCTAGACCAGGAACGCAAATCAGCATAGTACTGTGAAGCAGCAGATAGTAGTGGTTTCGTATTTCATGTGTGGGAAGAATATATCGGTCCTGTCCTGTGTCCGTCCACTAGAACCAACTTTATTACGTTGCTTTATTCATCTTGTATCGGTTAGTATCTATTATAAGCCCAGGTCCTTTTTATTAATATCCCATTTCGGATTACAACGTATTATCATAATGAAAAAAAAAACGCAATTGCGGAGTGATTCCCACCGGCAACGATTCCACACCGGAGTTAATCAAACTGATGACTGATGTACATTTATCAAATAAGTTATGTTCGGTGTAGAATGTAGCAAAATGTTTTGTTTTTTAAATTAATGAAGAGGTGCAAATATTATATGGTAAGTTTATATTAAAATCAATTTGTTTAATCATCGGCTCCGTGGCCCACAGGCTTAGCATTGAAATGGGGCGTTGAGGGCCACAAGTTCAAATCCTACACGGAGTAAGGCTTGCAAATAATAAATAGTTCTGGGTCGGGACGTTTGTTCAGATACAGGAGTAAATCCTTGTATTGGGGCATTGAAATATAATGTATTTAACATATTAGTTAAAGTACCTGGTTGACCGAGCTTTGCTGGGTATTTTTCGCTTGGTTTTTTTTTAATTTGTGTGTTTTGGAAATTATATTTAGATACAAATTACATACAGATGAAATACGAATAATATTTTTTGATCTTAGCGACATAATAGAAAAAACTGAACTGGTTATTTGAATAAAAAAAATCATGAGTGCAATTAGTTTAATTTAAATGTTCGTGTTTTTAAAAAATACTAAAAAAAGGGCTCGAAAAAATATATTTTCTCAAAAAAGAAAGGAACTTGAAAAAAAATTAGAAAAAGTAGGTCGGTCTGGGCTCGAACCATGGTATTACGGTTTTGTGACCGCCCAATATACCAATTAATAAGCTATTTGTAATCATTAATAAACTGTCAAAATTTACCTTCTTATTCTAAGGATATTGTAGCAGTTTTTCATTGCCTAAAAACACGGACAAAAAGACATTTTATAAAATTAAATCCTAGCTAGATCGATTTATTGCACCCGAAACTCCCTGCACACAAAATTTTATGAAAATCGTTGGAGCCGTTTCCGAGATTCCGATTATATATATATATATATATATATATATATATATATATATATATATATATATATATATATACAAGAATTGCTTGTTTAAAGGTATAGGATTATATATATATATATATATGTATTTATTTATATACAAGAATTGCTCGTTTAAAGGTATATGATGTATGTCATAACGTTTTAAGAAACAAAATATGGTTTGATCCCTGGGTCACCAAAGTTGAACATTTCCTATAAAAAGAAAACAAAATTGGAATTTTAAGTACTAAATCAAGGAAAGTAGTTATCAGAAAACTTGCATGTCTTGAGAAACCGTCTGTACCTGCACTTATTATTATGTATTTAATTTTCTGAAATTAGCTGTGCTCCAAATGCAATGCAATACCATTTATGGCAGAAGAAGCGTTTACAGACGTGCGCAAAACGACGCACCGAATTTTCTACATTCTCAGATGAATGGGAGGGATAGAATAGTAACGCATGGAAAACGAACAAATAAACAAACTTATATTTAATTTTTGTCAGACGCATTTGCGGGCGCGCTCATAAACAATAAACTAAATAACATCGTACGTAATTGGATAAATGGTACAAGAACACGTACTGGACAAAAAAAATTTTATAAAACATTTTATTTTTTATAAAATTTTTTTTGTCCAGTACGTGATTTATTTTATAAGACATTTTATAAAATTAAATCCTAGCTAGATCGATTTATTGCACCCGAAACTCCCTGCACACAAAATTTTATGAAAATCGTTGGAGCCGTTTCCGAGATTCCGATTATATATATATATATATATATATTTATATACAAGAATTGCTTGTTTAAAGGTATAGGATTATATATATATATATATATATATATATATATATATATATATATATATATATATATATGTATTTATTTATATACAAGAATTGCTCGTTTAAAGGTATATGATGTATGTCGTAACGTTTTAAGAAACAAAATATGGTTTGATCCCTGGGTCACCAAAGTTGAACATTTCCTATAAAAAGAAAACAAAATTGGAATTTTAAGTACTAAATCAAGGAAAGTAGTTATCAGAAAACTTGCATGTCTTGAGAAATAAAATATATCGAGGACATGTATAGCTCGCCTACGTGCACTCAAGTAGCGTGGTTAGATAACTGCTACCAAACCCTTTTGAAAATGAGAGTACCTTAAGAAATCTAGCTCTATATCTGTAGCTCTAGGATTTTCTTGGTTGGGAATCGGCCATCATCTTGTGCTAAAGCTTCATGAGAAGCGTTTGATATTAACGGCATGTTCCGGTCCGTTCATATTGAGAATCACCTAGGATCGGCTATTAGCAGTCTCTTAATATATATCTCAGTTCGCATGTAAAAAAAAATTGATACTTTACCATTTCATAAAGGATTCATACTTTACCATTTCATAAATACTTACCATTAAATAAAGGTTATTAAACTTCTCTTTTTCTTAAACAATTTTCACGATGGTATAAGGCGACCTTAATGCACACGGCGGCCCTGGTTAAAGCCAGTAATCTTGCACATACATACGAGTATATAATAATAAAAAGCTTTATTTCATTTCATACAGATTATAAAAAACAATGAAAATTAATAAAAATATAATAATAATAATCAAACATAAAAATTTTATTAAGTAAATAATAATAAAAACTATTATTTTAATTTTATATATTATACTTAGGTATATAATATTACGTAAATAAAAAACAAAAAATGAATTTTCTTACTACCTGCTCCTATAGTATTTCTTTGTACAACTTGAAGAAACTGTTTATTACTATATAGTAGGGATTTTCTCCCACGTTTCATCTCCTCGGTGATTCTAAAGTAAGGGGGTAAAGAAAGGGGGAAGTCAGCCTAGCCTATGGCCATGTATACTCTGTAAACAGTAGTGCTATTAAAATATATAGCAACAACAACTGAAACAGTTCACACTCACTGTTTTCTTTATTACGTCACTTCTATTTCGATGGAATGCCTAACTGTTATTATAACTTACTTTTAAACTGGATCATGAATGCACAGCTGATTAAAGGCAAAAATAGGTAAGATTAGAGTGGTAGCTATTTCTATACAAATTAGGAATTATCTGGAGAAAGGGGATATAGCCAATGAGGCATTTTATTTATGCCTTTTATTCCCGACACTTTTTAAATCAACACTTGACTGTGCACTATTGCAATCTATCAAGTTGGTCTCTTAAACGACTTTTTAACTTTTGTTGCAGGTATGAGAATGAGAAAAGTGCGCTTGTGGTGTCGGTCGTGTCCTGCCAAGGGTTGCCAGGTCGCGAGCCGGCCGGCCCCGACCCGTACGTCAAGCTTCAGCTGCTTCCCGATAAACAGCACAAAGTTAAAACCAGGTTTGTGTTTTCGTTACGTTAATCTGTTTTAAATTTTTTAACGGACTTGGTCACTGCTATGACCAGGTCGTCTTGTGTATTTTTGAGGGTATGGAGTAGGGAATTGTAGGCCTTGTTACACCGACGTAGATTGGCTGATTTCAAAATTCTTTAAAATATCTATGTTAATTTTTTATATATTCCAGTCTCCTGTGAAGTTTTCCTTTACCGCTTAGCACCTCAAACCATAAGATAGACGTAAAGACTCAAGTAACTAATATTACTTTAAAAGTTGCAAAGATCAAAAAAATGTGGCCGCAAATTAGAACCCAGAAGTTCGGGTTGAAAACTATAAGAAACTTAAAGGGTTCCTTAAATGAGAAAATTAAATTTACGATATAAAAATAGTAGTTACTGGATTAAGAGTTACGATTTATAATAAAACAAGACCACGTAATCCATAATAAAAAACGTAATAAGTTCTGTGTCTCATTCATTCTTTCGTTCATTCATTCATTCCTTACAGGCTATCAAAAGTTTACTGCAGAACATAGAACCTATAATATATATATATATATATATATATATATATATATATATATATATATATATATATATATATATATATATATATATATATATTAAATATTTGTCATATAGTTGCCACGCTTCGCAACCGCAGTTTGTTGGTATTTAATGTTGTTATTAGGAAGATGTTAATCATTGTATTTTTATTGTATTGGCTTTAGTTATTTATATAACCTTAATCTACAATTTAATTAAATAAACAAATATCCTTAACTAATAAGCATAGTTTGAACATGATTTTACAGGGTTGTCCGCAAAACCCGCTGCCCAGTCTATGACGAAGATTTCACCTTCTACGGCATCGCCCCACACCAGCTCTCCGCTATTACTTTGCACTTCGTTGTCCTCAGCTTCGATAGGTAAGTGAGTTTGAGCCTTTAATTAATTTTACTCCTTTACTTACGTATTAATTTATATTACATAAAGCAATAAATAATATTTATCTCAATAAAAAACTAAAAACAAAAACTTTAATGCAGTCCCTCTCAACGTCTTCATATAGTTAGCTATATTAGCTTCTGACCTCTACTTTTACTTCTACTTGTCTGAACAGTGGAGTGGTGGTATTTTGGTGGTTGTTTCGGTCTAAAAAATCTACTTAAAAAGTCAGGTGCTTGTTAAGACACAATTAAGTTCGGGTTGAATTGTGCAGATTATTATTACTCATATTCCCAAAAAGTTAAACGCACTTGAGCAATTTTCTTCCGATTTCTCCCTACTTTTTTTGGTTTCATTCTTAAAAAAGATAGTATAGGAATTTTAGGCTGACTTAAAGCCTATACTTGGATAATTAAGCTTAGTTGTAAAAATTGATTTATAAAAAAAATTATTAAAAATCATTTATTTCGAAACTAGTTCATATCACAAGTTATAGATACACATCGAAATCTAAATATTAAAACTGTATAAAAGTTATAATGTCGTTACAAACAATTTTATATCAATTACATTAAAAATATATTTCATTTTAATTAAATTATCACAGTTACCTTAATTCACATAAATACTCAAACACAACACAACAGATGCACAGCTATAACGCAATCTAAATCTAGGGAAATCAAGATCCATCAGCAGGGCGAACAGTTGCAGGTTCTGGCTGTAGTTGCGCTATATGCTGCACATCAGGGACGCGACTCGCTTCCGAATAATCGCCGCGAATCCGTCTACATGGGCATCCGCAAACATCCCCGAACCTACCGTAGCGTGGTAGCTTCATCAGTGCACTGAAGGCGTTGTTGTATAGAATGCTTAGGACGTTGTAAGATTTTTTCGGCTACACTATGGGTCAAGTACACCAAAAAATCTCGTGTAGAACGATTGGCAGAATGCTCTAAACAACGTAGCCTTTACTTCTCCAGTACAGCGCGTGAACCTACGTGCCAACATATTTGCCCGAATAGACAACGCCCTACGCTCTCCATCCATATCAATATCGTCTGAAAGCGTATCAGTGACCCACTAGTCCAGATATTTGAACAGCGAGACTTTTTTAAGGACACTGCCATTTAGCGTGACTGCTAGGACAGTGTATGTCTTAACTCGCTTTAAACACGATGAGCTTGCTTTTGATGGCGTTGTATCTGACCCCATAGGCGCCCGTATAACGCTCGCTGATTGAAATGAGATTTCGAAGGGCACTGATCGATGGACTCAGCAGCACTATGTCGTCTGCATAACTGATGTTGTTGACAAGGACGCCATCAATCGAACACCCAACACCAGCGCCGCTAAGCTCACGGATCGGTCGGTCAATGTACGGGTTAAAAAGGGTGGGCGATGTTAGCCTGCCATGCCTTACACTACACTACAATCTGTACTCGTCCGATAGTGACTCCGACACAAAATTGCTCGGAGTCACTATCGGAAGTTTAAAGCTGCGGATATAAAAGTTCCTTTGTTTATCTCTAATGTCCATAAAGACTCCGCCGAAACGGACATTATTAATTATATACGAGAAAAAACTAATGAAATTGTAAGCTTACAAAAGATTGATATGAAACAGGATAAAGGGTACAATAGTTACAAATTATTGGTGTCTAAACATAGAGTCAACACTTTTTTGGATGATAATTTGTGGCCGGATGGAATTTCTTTCAGAAGATTCGTTCATTTAAGGAATAAGAGAGAGAAATAGGTTTTTATGTTAATACCGTTTAAAGAATATAATGGATAACAATTTCAAATTAATAACTTATAACTGCAAGAATATTAAGCGTTCTGAGGCATGTGTGAGGTCACTGTGTCAGTCAGCTGACATTGTAGCGCTGCAAGAGACGTGGTTGCTGTGTGATGATCTTCCTTTTTTGAATACTAGTAGCGATGAGTTCGCGGGCACCGGCACGTCGGCAGTTAATACGTCTGCTGGCTTGCTTCGCGGCAGACCGTATGGGGGTGTTGCAATCTTGTGGCGTAAGGTGGCGTTTACTTCAGTGACAGTGATCGACTGTGAAAATCCTAGGGTATGTGCAATAAAGGCCGTTAGTGGTGACCGATCCATATTGGTATTCAGTATTTATACGCCAGTGGATAAAAATAAAAACCTAATTGAGTTCACGGAGTGTTTAGGTAGAATTAGTGCTATCATCGAAAGTTGTGCGATAGAAACAGTTTACATTGTTGGTGATTTCAATGCTCACCCAGGTGAGCTATTTGGTGATGAATTATTAAAGTTTTTTACGGATCAGTGTTGGCAGTGCGCTGATATGGACAAACTCGGTATGTACTCTGACTCTTTTACATATGTAAGTGATGCACACGGTAGTAGAAGATGGCTCGATCACTGTGTGACTACTACTGCCGCTTACCAAACTGTGCGCAGTGTTGAAATTTTACACAGTATTTATTGGTCGGATCATTTCCCTTTAAGTATTACTTGTGACCTAGCAATTGTGAGGTCTAAAATACCTCAAAATATTGTTAAGAATAGTAAAATAATATGGGGCAACAGAAAACCACATCAAACACTCAAATATAAAGAATATTATAATTCGAAATTTAGAGATATGCATTTACCGGTAGAGTTTTGCCATTGTTGTGATCGTATGTGTACATGTATATATCACAAAGAGACTTTAGATATGATGTATGAGGCTATAGTAAATACCTTAAGCGAGGCCGTAATTATGACATATGAAGGTAGTGCCATTACTGCCAAAAAGAAAACTGTAGTCGGATGGAATAAATATGTAAAAGATGCTCATAGGGGGTCCAGGATTCAATTTGATAATTGGTTACAATGTGGCAAACCTAAAGGGGGCATTGTGTATGATCGTATGTGTGTAAGCTAAAATGGTGCCAGAATCGGGAAGAACAAATTAAAATGGACATAATAGCTACTCAACATTGTAATAAGGACTTCAAAAATTTTTGGAAATCCACAAAGAAATTAAATGTGCGGCCTGGTCTTCCTGTGAGCATTGGGAACACTAATGATAAAAAAGAGATTGTTGAAAATTTTAGGCAATATTTTAATGTTGACTCTCCTTTAGGACCCATAAATAGTAAAACTTACACGGAAGTCCCCTTCGACACAAACCCGGTTCGCTTCACAGCTAAACAAGTGGGTGCAGTGATTATAAACATGAAAAGGGGGAGGTCTCCTGGGTATGATGATCTTAGCATTGAGCATTTGCAACATGCTGGTGTCCATCTTCCTAGAGTTTTGGGTTTGTTCTTTTCACTGTGCCTACGACATAGATATCTACCTAATAATATAATGAGGACTATTGTGGTGCCAATTCTAAAAAATAAAACTGGGGACATCTCGGACATAACCAACTATAGACCTATATCGTTGGCTACAATATTAGCAAAGGTACTGGACGGTCTACTTGATACGTATTTAAGAAAATATTTGCAGCTACACGATGCTCAATTTGGTTTCCGGCCTGGGCTTTCAACAGAGAGTGCCATCTTGGCCCTTAAGCGAATCGTTGAGTACTACACGGACAGAAAAACACCTGTGTATGCCTGTTTTCTAGACTTGTCAAAAGCCTTCGATATGGTTTCCTATGAAATATTGTGGAGTTAGTTGAGGAAAACCGGAATACTTGCTGAACTTGTTGCCATGTTCGAGTATTGGTACAACAATCACATAAATAATGTCAAATGGGCAGATACGTTTTCCGATCCATATAGGCTAGAATATGGGGTGAGACAAGGGGGTTTAAGCTCACCGAACCTATTCAGCCTGTACATTAATGACCTAATCGGTGAATTGAACAGCATGTATATCGGATGCTATGTAGATGGAGTTTGTTTAAACAATTTAAGTTACGCCGATGATATGGTGCTGCTGGCCCCGTCTGTTAGCGCTCTTAGAAAATTGTTACGCGTTTGTGAGGATTATGCTGTTAGACATGGTTTAGTATACAATGTTAAGAAAAGTCAGTTTATGGTATTTAGAGCTGGAAAAATGTGTCCAAAGAATGTGCCTCCTATTTTGCTTAATGGCACTGCCCTAGGAAGAGTAAAAGAGTTTAAATATCCATGCAGCTTATGGACAACGTATACAAAGCGCGCTTACAGTGACCTTCGTGTTTTATATAATAACATTTTCAGGGCCCTGTTGGGGCTGCCTCGATTTTGTAGCGCATCAGGGATGTTTGCAGAAACACGAACAGATGACTTCTTCGCAATAATGCGTAAAAGAGTGTACTCGCTGTTGAGCGGAATAAATGGTAGCCGCAACAGTATAATGAACGTGTTCGCCGAAAGATGTGACGGGCATATGCTAGAATATTGGAACGATTTGTTGAAAAGTGACCACTCATATTTAAGAAACTAACATTAGTGTTTAAGGTGCACAATTACCAACAACTTATATGGATCTATGTCTGAAATAAAAGAGTTATTATTATTATTATTATTATTATTTGGGGTATCTATATAGTTTTCTCATCTGGTTGGGTTATATAAATATATAATTATAAATTAAAATGAAACGATAAATATACATAAATATTAATAACATAAAATAAATACAAAAATACATAAATAAATAAAAGCCCAACCAGATGGAAGCCCTCGGCAGGGGAGACCAAACGGCCGAGGGTTAGGAGGAAAGGGAAAGAAACCGGCGGACGATGCGGGCGGTATCGAGGAGCACGCCTTCTGCATTTGAGCCTGGAGCGGTCCGTCACGGAGTCCCAGTCGCCTCAGATGACCCGAGAGGCTGACTGGGATTAGCCCATTCGCAGAGACGACTACAGGAATAATTTCGGCCGGCAGACCACCCCACATATCGGTCACCTCGTGAGCCAGGTCCAGATATTTTGTTCGTTTATCTGTTTCGGCTTTCACGAGGTTCTCGTCATATGGAATGGTAACGTCGTCCAAAAATATCCTTGACTGTGCCCGGTCCATCAGCACAATATCAGGCTTATTCGCAAGAATAGTCCTGTCTGTGATGATGGCCCGGTCCCAGTAGAGCCTGGCGCGGTCATTTTCGAGCACGGCTTCCGGCAAGTACTTGTAATACGGCACTTTCCGGCCCACGAGACCGTATTTCAGAGCGAGCTCCTGGTGTAGAATTCTGGCTACTAGGTTGTGCCTGTGCAAGTACTCAGAGTTAGAAAGCGCCGAACAACCGGAGATGACATGCCTAAGTGACTCACCGGGATGGCGACAAGCTCGACAGACGTCGACGGTGCCATCCTTTAGGATGTATCTCCGATAGTTGTTGGTCTTAATAACCTGATCCTGTATTGCACAGACAAAACCCTCGGTTTCCCCGAAGAGGTCACCGAAACGTAGCCAGTTGAGGGAGACAACTGTATCTACGAAGGGCTCATGTAGAACCCTGTAGTACCTCCCGTGGAGCTCCTTCTCCTTCCATACGGTCTCCCGGTCGGAAATGCTTAGTACTGCCGGGTCCTGCCATTGCTCGTTGGCTAAGGATAGAGGGGTAAGTCCTTTATCACTAGAAATGACGTCATTATAGAATGGATCATCCGATCTCACCAGGAAGTAATTACGGAGGCTGCACACTTCGCGATTATGCATGGTGAGCGCGCTCAGGAAGCCACGCCCACCATGCTTTCGCGGCAAGTACAGCCTCATTACCGACGATCTCGGATGATGCATCCTATGGGACGTCATGGTAGTGCGGACTTTTCTATCCAGGGCGTTAAGTTCGGTCTGAGTCCACCTGAGTATGCCAAAGGTATACATGAGGACAGGCATGACCCAGCCGTTATATGCGTGTGCCTTATTCACACCGGACAAAAGGCTGTTAAGCACTTTGGTCAAGCGTGCATAAAACGTGTCGCAAACTGACTGTTTCATACCAGCCTCATCGATACCCATGTTCTGTGACATACCCAGATATCGGTATGTTTCAGCCTCGGAAAGGGTCCTTAAGTTGACGGGCATAGATAAGTCTATGCCCTCAGAGTTAGCAACCCTACCCCTCTCAACATGGAGGACCGCACACTTATCCGTCCCCAGCTCCATTCCAATAGAATTGCTAAATTCACAAGTGATGTTTAGCAATTCCATAAGATGGGAGCGACTGGAGGCGAATAATTTGAGGTCATCCATATAGAAGAGGTGGGTCACTTTTGTACCTCCTTTCCGAAGCTGAAATCCCCTCCCGGAACCCTCCAGTAAAGTACTGAGAGGGTTCAAAGAGAGGCAGAACCAGATTGGACTCAGACAGTCGCCCTGGAATATACCCCTTCTTATCCTTATGCGGCTTTCCGCATCCGTCATCCGCTCGCCTAGATGACAGAGGATCGTACTCCACTGCCCCATACACCGCTCGAGGAAGTCTCGAACTGTACGGTCAATCTTGTACAGCTCGAGGATCCTCTTTAGCCATGTATGGGGCACCGAGTCAAATGCCTTTCTGTAGTCTATCCAGGCGGCGGAGAAGTTCCGACGGTTGCGTTTCACCACTTTGCCAATGACCGCGTCAATGAGGAGTGGTTCCTTGGTTCCACGGCCGCCGCCCCGACATCCATTTTGAGCGCGCGACATCACCTGATTTGATTCCAGGTGACGAGTGATTCTCGCGCTCAAAATGGATGTTAGTGTCTTGTATATGGTCGGCAGACACGTGATGGGGCGGTATTTGCTCGGGTCTGTGGTAACCTGGTCTTTAGGAACCAAATTAGTGATCCCAGTAGTGAAGAGGCTCGGGAGCGACTTCTGGTTGAGAGCCTCTTGGAACTGTCGGGCGAGCACAGTGTGACACACCACAAACCCCTTCAGCCAGTAGTGATGCAGCCCGTCGAGTCCCGGACTTTTCCAGTTCGGGGCCCTACGGACCGTGGCGTTGACCCATTGACAATTATTATTATTATTATTATTATTATTATTTTTTTCTTTTTATAGCTTTCTCATCTGGTTGGGTTCTATAAATATATTATTATTATTATTATTGTTGTTATTATTATTATAAACGGGTGTGCTTTTATCAGTGTAGTACTGGACGGTATGGTTGAGATTCAATATAACCATTTCAGTTGATAAATTGGAGCGAAATCCAAACTGCGCGTCATGAAACTGAAGATTCACTGAATATCAATGAGAGCGTCCAGAACTTTAGCAATGACTGTTGCGAGTGAAATAGGCCTGTAATTACTTAATTTGGAGGCGTCTCCCGTCTTGTTCTTTGTTATAGGAATAACTACCGGTTTCATCATAACTTCAGGCAGGTAATAGCTCATGCGGAAAGTAAACAACATAGCGAGCACCCTCGATATGCTGAGTGAGTCTTGGCCGGGGGATTTTCCTCGCTTCATGTCCCTCACTACCTGAGCAACCTGTTTCGCAAAGATTCGAACAACTTGTTTCGGCAAACCAATATCTCCTACCTCTGTCTCGGTCTTCATAGGTCCCAATGTAGAATGCACCCTAAAATACTCCCTGAATAAATTGACAACTTGTTCTGAGTCACTAAACCCCTCTTCGCTCTCTGTAACACTCGGCTTTGGATTAAATTTATTGGTCTCCTTCTAAAATTTACTAAAGTTTTTTGTGGCATGCTGTGATGCTAGAACGCCCATTTTATTTGGGTTTCATTATTATTACACCACTTGAGCCGACTTTTAAACAAACTTCTCGAGTATCGCTTTCGGTCATAGACTTGACCAGACGTAGTTTTACCTCGGGTCACCTACTATTAGAACCGAAGACTAGCCTCCTCATGTGCCTTCTTGCAATGTTTGTTCCATCCTGTGACATGCCTTCTCTTCGTGTTTATACTCTTACATTTTTAGAAAATTCTACTACATTATAATACAATTTATCAATTATTTGTCTATGTTCTATATTGTTACAAATTCTATCTGTGTAGTCTTGAAACTCGCAAGGAAAATCGACATCATGCAACTCGGCACTTAGCCCCTTTAATTGTACTTTAGGTACCAAAATATTAAGGTCACATAACAATTCGACTGCGAAATGATCGGAACATGGCTTCTTATATCATATATCCGGAATAGTATCTTTTGCGAATTCAGTAGTGATGACATGGTCCAACCATGACGTGATACCAGCGTTACATTCTATGTCTGCACAAGTCCACCTCTGTTTAGTACAGAACTTCAAAAGCTCATCGCCAAACAAAGCGGTATAGAATCTCACAATTATTTTAAAAGATGTATACAATAGAATAGAATATATAGAATAATAAAATTCCCAAAAAAGCTCAATAAGTAAATTAGAAAAAACAACCATTTACTTTTTACATGGAAGTGCAGTAAATTTATATACATGTAAAATTTTCTTACCTTAAAACCTATTCTTAATTTTTTTTAAATTGCAACCTACTCTTAAATTTTTATAAAATGAAATCAAACTTTTAAGTGACCAAAATTATAAGAACTCCTTGTCAATTACTGCAAAATATGTTTGTTATGAATATTAATACACTAAAATAAATTTTATTTCTTAATAAACCAAATATCAATATTTCCAGATACTCCCGCGACGAGATAATAGGCGAGGTGGTGTCTCCTCTGTCTAACCTGCAGCTGCAAAGTGGCGAGGCTATGGCACTGTGCCGTGAGATACAGCCGCGCAGCCTGAAGGTATCAAATTATAAAATTTTTTGGTTACATATTTTATTTTTTGATAGAAAATATTCTTACTCCAATTTTCCACCACGTGATTTCCAATGAGGGATATAGCTGTTATATGTGTCTCAGGTGCACTGCAGTAGGTTTGCAAGAAGTGTACAACCAGGTCGTATGACAGATGAAATATGTAACATCTTTCTTCTACTTCTGCCGGGTCATCCAGTAAAATTCCACAGATAGAATGGATGCGTTCCGTTACAGGAAGAGCTTGCTTTAATCATCACGTAAAGCAGGAAGAGACGATCACATTGCCAGACGTCTTGCGCCTTTGACTCTGCTGCCCGTCGGTGGTCTGTGAATTTTTTGTCAGGGGGAAGGAGATGGTTAGCGGAGCTAATTTAGTACTAGGTTTACTATATTTATATATTATGGTTGTAGAACGAATAGGTCTGCCCGATTAGGGAAGGACCACGGTCTCACACACAGTAAGTATAGAGAACCTGAGACCCTTTTTACTGGAAACGAGGCATTCCATCGAAGTCCTTAGGGGTGACAACGCATTTGCATTTTGATTCATAATTTCGGATAGATATGGACTATGTGCTCGTTTGTAACCCTATAAAAATATAGCAACTCTATATATCTTTTTTTTTGCTTTTACTAATCTGTCTATTTCTTATAATCTATCTTTTTACCTACCTTCGAAGAAAAGTTGTATTGTATTATATTTTTGCGTTAGATAACACACTGTTTTATCTTAGCTAATCAGCACTTAGAATTGCGATTAATAATTTAAATAGGTTTTGCCGATATTTCAATTTTAATTTGCTTCTGTCATGCTTGCCAGGCGAATTGACGGTCGCAGTGAATAGTTAACGTTGCGACATAATTCATGGCAGAGCTCCGGCACAGATGGTTAGTCAAAGAATCAGAGTCTAACCATCTGTGCTCAACTGCACTCTCTATTCTCTCACTATTCGATCAGAGAGATATCAGGCCCAGGACCAACGGCTTTACGTGCTTTCCGAGGCACAGTGATGAATCACCGCCATCTTTTTTTCCTCCGAGACGATACTGAGAACACTCAATTGCCGTATGAAGAGGCGTATGATATGCGAATGTGGTGTGGGTGTGATTGTGAAGTGGTGTGTGTTGGCAGATGCGCAGCGCGGGGCGCGGCGAGGTGCTGGTGTCGCTGTGCTGGCAGCCGGCCGCAGCGCGCCTCACCGTCGTGCTGCTCAAAGCACGCAACCTGCCCAAGATGGACGTCACCGGACTCGCCGACCCGTCAGTACCTTTTTATTCATGGGGTAATGCCTACGCATACCCGCTTCCCCGGGGCTAGGACGGGATATGTCGGACTCACACCGATTAAAACGCAATGGTGTTCCACCTTTGCTGCATATTAGCAAGGCCACGGGAACGTTATCGGCGATACGTTATCGCACACATCCGCGGTCTCAATGGCGCCGGCTGCCCCATGGTTGGCACTCTTCGGAGGAGGACTTCTCCTTCTACTTTTCTCAGGTAAGGCGCACCAGGAGCACAATGCGCGCCTTCTTCCACGGCCTGCAACCCCCCCCCCCCTGAAAACTCCCGAGTCTGATACGCAGAGACCATGGGGACCATGCTTTCACGACCCCAGCAGCAGATCTGGTCTCTGGCCTTGCTGCCAAACAAGTTTCGGCTGCGGAGGGTAGGGAGAGCAGCGCATCGCTATACTAACACTCCTCCTCTTCCACGACGTCACTTCGGCTGCGGCGACAGTGCAGCCCACCAACACACTTAATAAGTGGGCTCGCCAAGCCCAACTCGGAGCAGCTACCTTGAGCCGGCCCTACGTCTCGGTTTACACAAGTGGGTTCCACGTTGTACTCCGCGGGTGACAAAGCCACGGCTGCTAAGACCCCCGTCACAACAAGGTAGGAACTCGTTTAGGGGGGGGGGATAACCTACTCTTTTTTGACAGTTTTTATTTACTTTTTATTAGCCAATGCTTGACCAATCCCACCTGGTGGTAAGTGGTGATGAAACCCTAAATAATAAATGGCACTGCCTTGGTGTTATAAAGGCTATTAACTATACAACTAAAAAAACGGAAATCGATGAGGCAGAAAGTTTCTCAAGTGGCAGCTATGTACAACTAGTAAAGTTAAGGGTAGATATACTCGTATAGTTTCAGGTTTTAGGGAAGGCTTATAGTCATCCTACTCTAGGTATGTATTTCCCGAATCAGTTAACTATACTTACCATGATAAACAGGTAGGTTGGTCAAAATAGAGGTGGTATTCATTCTCTAGTGTTCGATCCGGATATTACTACTAAAAATATTGTTTATAATTTAAAGTTTTATAATTCGTAGAGCCGTGGGAGCTCAAAAGCCGTGGTAGCTCAGATGGTAAGCGCTCGATGTAAATTTCACATTACGCGGCAACCCGGTTCGATCCCCGCTGATACCAATGAAATTGGTAATTGCAATTTTAAGTGCTGATTCATCACGTGCTCGGCGGTGAAAGATAACATCGTAAGGAAACCTCCATGTCTGAGAAATAAGAAAAATAAAATATATCGAAGGTATGTGAAGTTCGCCAGTACCATAAGGGCACCTTCTCAGATGTGAGAGGAGGCCTGTGCCCAGCAGTGGGACATGTGTAAAGGCAGTAAGTTACAATTCGTATTTAAAGAACTGTTCCAGATGTTGGTAATTGTAGTAAATCTAAAATTCTGTTATTATATTCTAAGCTACAACAATAATATATAAGTCAATGAGGTACAATATTTCTTTTAAACATTTCAGCTACGTAAAGATGTACCTGCTGTACAATGGGCAGCGCATCGCAAAGAAGAAGACGCACGTGAAGAAGCGCACGCTGAACCCGGTGTTCAACGAGTCGTTCGTGTTCGAGGTGCCGGCCGCGCCCAGCGCCTCGCTCGACCACGTGTCGCTTGAGCTACTCGTGCTCGACTGGGACCGCGTCACCAAGAACGAGGTCAGTGATGGTGATGATAACTGATTTTATCCTGGCTCATTTTAGCCACGGCCACAATTTAAGAGCATTTAATTATAAACGCATTTTAGCTACTGTTACTGCGTAGTATATTTTACCAAAAAGTACTAATAAGAACAGTATTTAAAAGTATTTTTTTATTATGTGCGAGCAGCTATGCAGGTCTAGGTAAAGAAACCAGTATCACTGCGACCTAGAAGATCTATTGTGATCGCTGCTATGGCTATAGTTCACTGCTAAGCCCTATGTCTTCAATGAATCGAAGGAGTTGCTTAGACGTGAGCAATTTCACTTCTTCCGGGCGGAGTAGATAGTGTCCCAGATGAGTGTTACGTTTGCGCATTAAGGGTCCGCAATCGATTAGGATGTGTAGAGACGTTTCTTCCGTTATGGAACAGAACCGACACATCCTTGAGTTGCTTAGTCCACAAAAGATTTAATAGACCACAAATCCTCGCGAAAGGACACCGATTCCCACCAAGGTTGATACGTGAGGCTATTGAAATTAAAAAACATCCTAATTTCAATAGAGAAGGAGGCTGGGTACTTACTACCACCTGATTGGAAACCTATTTCAATAAAATTAAAACTAAGCTCAAGCACTCCACTGCAAGACCTCAAGACATAGTCAGTTCATTTTGCGTAGATCGGACCATAAACAATAATTGAAAAGCTGAAGGTACTCCGGGTTTAACAATGACATCGGGACGTCAGGTTCCTCAGTGTCCCGTGACCATGGGTGCTGAAAAGCACCCGAAACGTCGGGAATTAAAAATAAAAATAATTAAAAGTAAAAGTAAAATTAAACGCGATAAAATCCGTAAAAGTAGTTTTAATCAATGTGTAGTGTTCGCGTAAATATAAGAAATCATTATCTAATCTTAATGTTAAACTTTGTGTATTTGATTTATTCATAGTTTATCATTTCTCAACGATTTATTCATAAACCAAGTTTTAGCCATGAATAAGTTTCACCAACTTCAATCGGCTGCACAAGTTGTAGCTGGCTAAAGGCCTCCCTCATAGACCGCCTCGTTGGAAGGCGACCCATATATTTTTTAGTTATATATTATTGCATAACTGTGATGTTGTTGTGTGCAGGTGATCGGTCGGCTTGAGCTGGGCGCCAACGGCACGGGCAGCGCGCGGCACCATTGGCGCGAGGTGCAGGCCGCGCCGCGCCGTCAGATCGCCGACTGGCACAAACTCAAGGAGTGAACCACCACCGCTCCACCGCACTGCACCCCCTACCCCCACACTGCGCTGCACTCTGCGGTCACCGACCCCTTACCTCCACTCACACAACCACAGTGACATACGTCCTCTGAACACTACTCCCTACATCTCCAGAACAGCACTCCCTTGACGTAACCGTACCCGTAGCTCTACACCCCACCCTATGTTATTGCGACTCAATGCTTTAATCTACAGCAGTGACCAGCTACCCTTCGAAACCACGCCACGGTATGATAATCTATTCTTGATATACATAGCATATACCCAGCAAACCCAGTTTCCTTTTGCTTATGACAATATTCGTATACAAAATAATGTGACTGTTTTACAGCCCATATATGACCATGTAATTGATACGTCTGTAAAGCTATGACTACTCTCCTATATCTCACCACGCTCTCTACAATTTCTGATATATACGCGCTGGTTGCGCACTAGACATCGCCTCCAATTCCCCGCTCTTAACACTCAACTTTAAATAAAAAGTTATCCAAACGTCAATCACCAACACCTCAGGTGGGTTCATATTCGTTTCATTTCAATACTTCATACTCCATCACTGATTAACGGTACTTGCTTTGGTTGATATGGATAAGGATTGAGATACTGTGCGTCATTTAAACATAACTGTAACCAAACTTGTTTAACTAATATTGTTACTTACTTCGTTACACTCAATATACGAGATTCGCAGGATCACCTTTAAAGTGGGTTCTACGGGAAGCGACGAATAAGGGCGAGACGCTGCAGCGACGCGGCGCGGTGCCTCGCATCCCGGGCGTATTTATAATTTTATTGGGTGTATTTCACGTATAACAATAGATGCTAGCGACAACAGCTGTTGTTTTTACTCGAACGTGCACAGAAATATTTTTGTAGAATTACAAAACACCTTCGGCCGACCAAAGACCGGACATTAGTAGAATTTTTGTGACCTAACCACAATACCAAGGGCCATACTGAAGAAAAAACAAACACCGTTCAAATTTGCTTTACATGTTGCACGTTTTTGTGAGTCCATAAAATCCATAAATCTACGACACAGCACAGCGTGACATTGTTTTTTTTAATGGTCTGCGGTCATGTCATTAGTTCGTGTGACAACAGTCCACAAATCTGTCTTTATCAAAAATATCTGACATAAAATGGTTATGGAGTCACGGTGCATCGATTCGGTTATAAATGTGAACCCACTTTAAGACGTACTAGTACGTAAATGTAATGTAACACGGCATGCTACACATGTTTTCTACAAATAGTCCATTATCAATCTATTCTTTGAATGTGTTTTTTTTGTATTTCCAAACGATTTAAAAATAGCGCAATATTTATGACTAAGTTAGTAACAGAATTTGGACAATAGTTGCAAAATTTATGTTAAAGTAGATGTTTACATCATCACCAGTACTTGAGCTACTGCAAGACTTACAACAGAGGTCTTTAATTGGTTTAATTAAAAAATATATATACTCCAAATTATCTGTGAATAATTTATGTGATCGGATTTGATATCACCGTCTGAACGTAAAACTATAGCAATCAAGTTAAAGTATCGTATAAAAATGCGCAGGACAATACTTTTAAAACATATTACCCTAGTATATTCTTTACTATAACCACTCACCCCAACAAAAAGTTTATTGGTGTGACCATATCCAATGGTAAAATATTTACCCATTTTTTTTATTTGTTATAGCATTCCAAGTGTTTACAATGCTATTTATTATCACAGAAGAGTCTAATTATTAAAAATATTATAATTGATGGGAACTTCTTTAACTTATTTCTAATATAACTCATTTTTTAAAACTTTGATTCAATTATTGTTACATTTGTATAATATAGTTTTATAAAAATTTGATTATTCTCTTTTATTTTTGTCTGTGAAAGATACTTTACATATTTATTTACTGGTGGATATTTTACTCTTAGAACATCAAATGCACTTTACGCTATGGGGGAAAATATGTGCAAAAATATAGAAAATTAATTGGCGTTAAACGCTAATGTAAAAAGCAAACCTGACTAATAGTCTTGTTAAAAACCAATATACATCCATATTTCATAATAATTATTGAATAAAAACGATGCACTTGAGGGACAGAATAATGTGGTTTGGCCAAAGTCCAATAACAGGGAAGGAATATGTTATAATGTTGTTATTTAATAAGAAAGTAAATTATTTTACATTATAGGTAGATAATTTTGTTTTAAAGAGAAGGTTATCCCTTAACGTTTTAAAATAAAAACCAATTATCATAGTGTATCATAGGTGTGTATATAGCTTATCGTTTTGATTTCGTTGACATTAAAATAAATAAATTGGTGAATTTATATCATCAAAAACGCACATTATTTGGTATTATATGCAAAATGTAATACTATTTATTTTTAAATTTATGATTCTAAAATGGTTCTAATTCTAATATAAAAATACATCAAAATAATATATACTTACCTAAAACTTGTTCCGTAATTTTTACCTTATTGACGTATACCTAAATACTTCCTTCACTATTTGTAGATAGTACCTAATTACTTTTGATTATTTCGTTCGTATTTACTTACTTTTTTTATTTATTTAGAATGTACATGATAAAAGAAACTTTCTGTTATTTAGCATAATATTATATCGATATATAACAATAAAAACAAGTTTATAACATATGTAATATATTTTGTATTATACTAATCATAAACAACAGCAGGTTAAGGAAGTACCTACCTCGAATATGTTTCCCGATCAATCGATGAGCAAATGATTTCTTATATTTACGCGAACACTACACATTGAAATAATACTAGTTTTTACGGAATTTATCGCGTATATTTAACTTTTTAATACCCGACGTTTCGTTTCGTTCCTATAATAAATAAAATTAAATCCCAACCCAAGCATACAACTGCAAGACTTCAAGATACCATAAGTTCATACTGCATAAATCGGAACAAAAGTTAAATTTTAATTTTAATCTATGGTAACCGCGGTTAACTATGACATATGGACGTTGAACATCTCAGTCCCGCCCGTGACCATGAGTGCTGTAAAGCGTTCGAAACGTCGGGTATTAAAAAGTTAAATATACGCGATAAATTCCGTAAAAACTAGTATTATTTCGATGAGCAAATTTTTATAAGTGTAGAACGAAATAATTTATGCAGTTGTTAATAAGTACTTATTTTTTGTGTAATTTCCCTTCTTTTATTAAAATGTATTGGAAAAATGTCAGTAAACAAAATCAGCGTAGGTAAACCAAAGCAGCTAAATATTGGATGATATACATGAGCATTATGCTTCCCTATCCAACTCATTGTAAAATTTAACAATGTTAACATATACACTTCTTATAAGTAATGTGAACATATTTGCGATCACAAACAAGTTTTTGATGCAAAAGCCATTCCTTAGACCATTTTGATAGATACCTAAAATACTCACAAAATTTATATTCATCGGTAAAAACCTATACCTACTATACCTGTAGTAACTAGGGTAGAAAAAATCTATTTTATACTAATTGTAGTACATAATATATGTGGATTAGATTTAATAATAAATTGACAATTTTACGAGGAAGCTCATTCGAAGAAGCGTTGAGCTTTTATAGTCACGTGTACCTTTCTAGTGTTTCATGTGTCTCGATAGATAACGCTTATTTATGATCCAACATAAATTTGAACATTTGTTCTCAAAATTTTCATCCATTTTGTAACATAATTTATCTCGTAATTTTTGTATATCATGTGATCATATTTTAAATAAGTCAAAGTTTAAATAAATTTTGCAATTCGAAATGTCGGATGCTTTATAGTAGAGACAATAAAATGCACTTGAACTTATTGTGCCATCGTCGAAGAAACAAACAAACAAGCAGCAGATTTAAACTTCACACTTAAATGTTTGTTAGTCTTATTAAATTTAGAAATAATAAGTGTCATCAATCTACATATATATATATATATATATATATATATATATATATATATATATATATATATAATGATATAAAATAATTGTCAAAATATTACCTATTTTCCGTACTTCGACATTCCTGATCGTAATATGTAAATAATCATTATCATGGAGCAAGTAACGAAAGCTCTGTTAGTTTAGTCGTGTACCATTTAAATGTTTAATCATATAATTAAGTACCACTACGTATAATAATTAAATGATAATTTAATGTTTTTGTGTTTTGAAGTCTAGATGTACCTAATATGTGTCGTAGATGCAACTGGAAAATATCACAACCACACGAGATGCTTCTGAACACATTTTCTGCAACTGTTCCTTGAGTTTTCTATGATTTATAATTCACATAAATGCTGTACTGTATTGTTTTATAACATTTCTTTAAACAGTTTTTCTTTACATATATGTTAAAACATGCCATACAAGATTTAAACGAAGGAAATATTTGAAATTATTAAGTACAGCTAAAGATTGAGAAAATTCTCTCCGATAAATATTTGATCATAAATATATATTTTATTTTACAGTCCCCTTACATGTTCTATAAATTTAATATTTTAAATAACAGTTTTTGACGCAAACAATGCGTTATAAACGTTTAATCAATCCCGCAGAAATTATGTGTCCAATGTCCATTTGTGATTTCTGTTTACCAATATCTTTGCAATATGACTAAGGTATTAATTTCATTGTATATTTTTTAAATTTAAACCAGCATTGTATACAAAGGAATTTTTAGTAAATAAATTATTGACTGGTGCTTTCACAACAAATGGTTTGTTTCATTCATCATTACAGCTTATTAAAGTCCACTGCTGAACACAGGCCTCGCCCGTTGGAATATTTGCCACAGCTGCCACGTTAGACCGTTGGAATATTTGCCACAGCTGCCACGTTAGGCAGGCAGGTTGGCGATCGCAGCTTTTTTAAATTGTTAGTTGCTACTAGGAAACCGCTGCTGTGCGTTAGGACACAACATGACATAAAGTTATTACGTGGTAGAGCGCAGCTGCAGCTATATTATGGTTGTAGCACAAATGGCAATAGAAAGTCGGCTCGACCGTGGTAGCAGGTAGGCAGGTAGTAAATGTAGATGGTTACTATTCGCCACAGCATCTGCTCAGCAGAGCGAGACAGTATTTCATGCCGGCACATCGCTTGCAACTTTACAAGGCACAAGTTCAGCCTCACATGGAATACTGTTCTCATCTCCGGGCCAGGGCACCACAGTGCCAGCTCCATGCACTTGACCGCAACCAGCGCAGAGCGGTTCCAATCGTCGACGACCGAGTTCTTTCTGATCGGCTCGATTCACTGACGCTGCGTAGGGATATTGCATCCCTTTGCATTTTATATCGCATCTACCAAGGGAGTTATCCGAGAAATTGTTCGGATTAATCCCAGCCGCCAAATTTCATGACCGCACATCGCGTCAAAATCAAAAAAAAAATCTGGATTCTTGGCGGTCCACCACTGTGCGTTTAACTAGGAGTTTTCTTTCTCGTACAACTTCTCTGTGGAATTGTTTATCGCGCGGGGTTTTTCTGGATACGACTTAGGGACCTCCAAGAAAAGAGCTAAGCTCCTTTTTAAAATGCCGGCAACGAATCTGCAACCCCCCCGCTGTTGCGGTTGTTCATGGGCGACTGTAGTCACTTACCATCAGGTGAGCCGCATGTTCGTTTGCCCCCTATTTCATATAAAAAAAATTCATTGGTGTCGGCGGGGATTGAATCCGGACTTATTGCGTACATTACAGCGATTACTTTATCCCTTGAGCTACCACCGCTCTGTATATGTAGTTAATGGACATTAAAGATATTATTGCAACTTACAATATAACGCAATCTAATGTAAGTTGAATATTAAACTAACATTATTAACCTATGTAGTATGTTATGTGATGCATATACGACTTTATACACGTAATAAATTTAAATATGCATAACATAATAAAAACTTCAAGGCTTAGTAATTCTACACACACCTTTAAACACATTTGTTACTAAAAAAAATAATATATAAAAATAAAGTATCTACTTTTAATGATAATTTTAGCAAAATCACATTTGGGAAAGTATTTTCAATTTTCTAATAACGTATCGATGTTAAATCCATGACCTATGTGACGTCGTCGTTAGGAAGACACCAATAAAACAGCAGAACTTTATCAATTGTATATTTGATATCAAATCTTAACACATAACACAGCTTAACAAATTTGAAAATGTACAATTGTAAGACCTGTTTCATCTCCACTGGACAGATCTGACGTGATTTGATTAAGGAAATTGATATTGGCTCTCCTCATGGAAATGAAATTGGACCTTTGATATTAAGTGCAGAAACCGCTCTTGCCGCGGTGATCGTTGCTTAAATTATCTAATCTTATACAGTTTAATGCCGCATCGACGCTTCGAATATTTTTTTATGTAAAACGCCAAGGACAAGTGGCAGGCAAGATACTTATAATTATATGAGAATTTATGTTAATTACCAAAACAGTGCGACAATAATACAATGTTAATTTCAATAAGTGGGTAAATAAAGAAGTTCAAAATTAAAAGGTGTATTAATTTCCATTTTTCAATTACTTATTATAAAAATTTAAAAAAGGTTTAAAAAGGTTTAAAAAGGGAAGAAATATGAAGCTGTTAAAAATATCTCATTTTGTAAAAAATATGTTAATAAACATGTTTTTGTGATTAGTATGAAAATATAAATAAGACAAATACTATTTTATACAGTTTCGGAACATTTAGACATACAATCTTTTTTTTCGTTCTTATTTTAATACGATATGTTCATTCTGACAAGACTAAAAAGTTTTCGTTTGATTCGGCAATAGTTTTAGTCGTCTTCCCCTATACATATTATAATATATTAATATTCCCTTATACATAATATAATAAAAATAAATTGTCGTCCGTTGGTCTGGATAGGACTCGAAAACAGTTCTAGCGATTTTGGTCAATTATTTTGTGTGTATGAGTGGATCCCTGGATGGTTTCAAAACTTAATAGAACCCTGCAGGTGGCGCTGGTGTCGTCCAGAAATCACCCGTGCGATAATGTGAACAGAAATAGCAGAAATGTCAAGAAATTTGGTGAAACATCTCTATGAATGTAATCGAGCTGATTAATGTACTCTAAACATAACATATATTGAAAAGCAATATTCAGAAAAAAAGAATTATGGAATTTATTTTGTATTATTTAAAAAAGTAACACAAGTTAATTAATATACCAAGTAATAAACGGAAAAATACATTATACATTGTTGCACTAAAACGAAGAAAATACTAATTATTACCTGATAATAACATTTTGAGAGAGAAAATAATTCTATGGAATACCATAGGTTGAATTATAAAGCGAAAAAAAGGATATTCTAGGAAGGTCTGACGTTAAGAAATATTTAATAAAAAATAAATTATAGCATTATAGCAAGATTGCCAGCCTTATTCTTCATTGATGTGCGTACACGTGGCTGAAGATGAAGCTGTGTAAACATAGACTATATTGTAAACTACATACACATATATATTTAATGTAAAATTTACATAACATTAAAATGAACGTATTTTCGCACAGAGTTAAAATTATGCAATGTAGGTATTAAATTCATGTTAATGATTTGTCTGAACGTTGATCTTACACAATCACATAAATATTTTCGTGTACAGATATTTTAAATTATGCGGTTACTCGCGAAGTTATAACTTATAACATACTATAAAGCCTAATAAAGTATAGCGAATTTAATATAACAATAACAAAAATGTCACAAACTAGGGATAGGAATATAACTACTAAATTACATCTTTTAAAAAGGGTAGGTATATACGTATTAATAGAAACATTGTCATGTGTGTTAGATATTTAAAGCTAAAATAAATTAATATTAAAATAATAAAATTAATATACAATACCACGATAACACGCACAATTTTGTCTACACATATTGAGATTTAAAGTTAAATTCTTTATTTATTAAATTGGGTAATCAGTACAATATAAATTAAATAGGTATAAATTAATACCTATATACATAACTAGATTTGTCTTTGATCTCTTCTAGCTAGGATTTCATCATAAAATTCATTACTTAAATATGCCGCATAGTGGAATAGTATAAAATAAAAACTATTTGATTAGAAACGAAAAACTATTTGATTAGAAACGATTAAATGATAAAAAATGTGAATCAGAGAAAAGAATATTAAGATTTGTAAATATCGATCTAATTGAAAAATTAGATTTTTCGATTAGATCGATATATTTAAATTAATTAGATTTAAATTAATTTAATATGTTCAGTCTCAGACCACCAAATAAAAATCGACGGAGCGGTGTGTATTCAGGTGATGTCGCAACCATGATCAATTTGTTTATACGCACTCACGTACACATCTTTCTTCTATCTTTCTATAAAAAAAAAAAACCGAAAATGTTCACTGCTGGATGCTCATCTATGTCGAGACTGAAACCATGTTGTTGGTTGTAAATTATTTTAGATGCATGTGTGTTTGAGTGCGTGTTCTTACAGTAAATAGTTGAACATCGCTTGGCATGGTTACGGCGTCACTTGGAATCTAGGCAAAGTTTCGTCTATCCTTGTTACTGTGTAAAGTCTAAAATAAAGCCGGGTCTGCTGCGAGCTGCGGCCAGTCTTCGTTGGAAACAAGACTCATCATTTTTATTACAAATTATCCCAAGACCCCATGTACTACCCCTTACAACTCCATTGAAAAGAGAAATTTCATGAATTTTTCAAGGTTAAATTCCTTTTTTATATTCATTGGATTTTAAAGATATCAAAAATTCCTTATCGTCAGTGAAGTGGATAATAACATACAAATAATATTTATCGTCACGCCTGTAAACCCCGAGCAGGTAGACAGAGTTCAAAGAGTAGTGAGCCGCTCGAATCAAGTTAAGCCAATGATTATGTGGAAAGATAGAAGATTAAGGTTGCTTGCGGGGAAGAAGTATTTTTATTCTATTGCTCTGGAACAAAGTCAGAAATATTTATTTATTTAATATTCTTTATTGCACACCATACAAAAATTACACTGATAGCAATTTTTTCCGGGCAACCAATGAATGGACAGGATTACACAAAGATGACAGGAGTTGAGCAAATTGGTGTGATGAAAAATAATACACATATGTATATATAATAGACATACATATACTACAAAACATATATACATATAAAAAATAAAATAAATATATTATATGGGATTATTTAATTAAATGCAATCAATATACTACATATGTACTATATAATATTTAATGGGTTTTGTGGGATAAATATGTCGACTGATATCGGAAAAACTTCAGCTTCAATCAACAATACTAAATGTTGATCGAAGATCTTCGGTCTAAATTGATTTTTACTGCTATGTTCTACCCTTGTTATAAGTATGTCGCTGTAGATGTTGTCCAAAGCAATATAAGTTTTACCTTCCTCATAAAGTGCATTTTAGCTGAATTAAAAAATATCAGTTTACCATTTTTTTTATAAATTGTTTTATTAAATTGCTGACGTAGCAGACTCGCCTATTGAAACGTTATTCGAACATTTACAGGTATACTAAGTGAAAATGTAAGTACGACAAGGCAAGAGTCAGTGCGCTTAACTATCTTTGGCTGCATTACAGCTTCCCATCGGGTTGCTTACACAGCGCTGGCTTAGACAAGTTAAAAAACCGTACAATACAACACAATAAATGACAAGTGAAAACTGAACGATATTAAAGTTTTCTTATTCTTATTCTTCGTCTCTTCTATGTTAAAATGAAGAACCACTAACAGTAAAATTACTGAGCTCAGGTCTTAAAATATAAACTTATACTGAATAAATATTATAGTATTTTAATGTTACGGTTGTGATAATGGTAGAATGAATCTGTCATAGTTGCGCTAGAAATGTTAGTTGATAAGCATATTAAGAATTATAAATTACTAGAAGTTTACGTTATTTTAGAAGTATTCGTAAAAAATATAAAGAAAGGAATTTTTAAATGTTTGTATCATCTTTATTATTTTGTAATCCGTTGCATAGAAAAATAATTTATGTAAGAAAAGACGTCGAATCACAGCTAAGAGAAGATATATCGCTATTGTAAGAGTTATCAATTTAAAGATTGTATATCTTTTATTGCTAATAAAAAAGATATGAATGTTAGTTCAGATATGTTTGAACTATGTCTAGGTGCCTATTCAAAACTTTGGTCCGATCTAAATTATTGTGCAGCCAATCGTAAGTTAGTTAAGATGTAATATTATACAAAAGAACTACTCGTCCCGCTACATTAAATTTTAAATTTACCAAGACTATAGTAGTGTATAATTTAATGTACAAGTGGTAAAATCCAAAAATTTGTACAACCGACTTTAATATAAATAAAATGAAAACATCATCAATGTATTCGGAGTCAATTAAATACGCATTATTAAGGATAACTCAAAAACTATTGGTCAGATCTTGATCATGGGACCATATAGAAAGCATCAGGCGAATTAAGTACCTCTTCCTTTTGTGAAGACGGTTAAAATACAGATCTTAATTTAGGAAGCAAATATTGATTTATAAGAATGCTAAAATCAATACTTACACATAGGTCGAAAGGCTAGATACGAGTACATATACCGAAATGTTAGGGAGCAATCAACAGCGGCATTCGTATATAAATTACAACTAATCCAATTATAAATAATACATCCATATTCCATATTTTACAACTATTAAATGCGCTCACCTCCATAAAACTGGAAACTAAATCAATCTTCGATATCAGGCAAGACTTAATGTTCTATATTATTATATTTTACGTGAGTATAAATTTTAAAGCCAATGCGTGTATAGCTCTACAAAACACAGGCAAAATTAGGCAAGATGTGTTGTGCTTTTCATCTTTAGTTTAACAATAATAAAAAAAAACAAAAAAAAATATTTAAAAAAAGAACACGTTCAATAAACTTACAGCACGTTACGGTTACTTACGTTCGTATCAACAGTTTAATACTAATTTTTAATTCATTAACAACTACGACTTCCATTCGTTACATTGTCACTTACCTACCAAAACACTTAACTTAATATATTGGTTTTTGTCTTGTCTTCAAGAACGTGCCTACAACGTTTTACATAAAATGACACTTTATTTAGATAGAATAGTTATAAAGTTGGTCGCACTATATATATATATATATATATATATATATATAGTGCGACCAACTTTACTGTTCAGTTGACAGAGTCGCTAGTGCACAGCTTAAAAAAACATGCCACTTAAAAACCGATGAAATAGGTGACTACATATATGCACTTTTCACAATGAAATTTAAAAAAGCACAGTTTTCATAGCACAGAATATAAGTATAATAGTATAATAGTTTAGTTCCAATTTTGTCCACCTGAACAGATAAGTTGGTGGCACTGTAACATATTTTAAAAATAAGAAAAGTCTTGTGGTTGAAACCTGTTTGTTGGTTACATCCGACACTAAAACAAACTAATTTTTATGAAGTGTGCATACTGTAATGTCTATTAAATTGATATAGATTATAAATGATGTGCTTGTATTATTTACTTTTTCTTTATATTCCTAATGAGATTCTTCAAAATCACTCACACCACCTCAGTGCAAATTCTCAAATTAAGCCGAAGCTGTAACACATATTTCCTTTTTACATTAAAATAGAGAGTCCAAGTCTAATCTCCGTTTGTGGAGATAACTATAATGTGATCCCGTAATTTCCTTATATTCATCTTCACATAATCCATATTAGATCTTAATCGATGAAATGTCTCGTATTGTATAACAGTTTCTTATTCATTTCTTTTACATTAGCTGGATAGTAATTCGAATACCAAATTAAACAAATGTATTAAAGAGAGTAAAAATTAGAGATTCCGCGAATACTCGGTATTTTTGGCACTCGACATTTTTTGTTATTCGTCGAATGTCGAATAATAGCTAATATTATTCAACATTCGGCGAATAGTTGCCTAAAATAATAAACAAAAAACTATAGAGTCAAAAATAATCAAATTTTAATTAATTAGGTCCAAGAAAAGGGTTCCCAGCATTTAAAAAAGTATAATCATAATGAGACTTCATAGTTTTCTTTTTTGATTACAGTAACAAATAAATGCTTGGTAAGTTCAAGACTACTACAAGCGTGATATTATTATTTGATAACAAATAAATTATTTTTTATATTCCCTTTTTACTTCGAGTGATACTGGCAATTTATTCGACTATTCGCCATAGGGAATGACGATTAATTGATATTCGACTATTCTCTGTAACAACTATTCGCGGCATCTCTAGTACAATTAAATTTTATTTATACAGTTTTGTTATAAAATGTTATATAGAATCAATGCCCAAAGTATTGTATTACGATAACAAAAATCTTAAATCTTAATTAACTAAATCCGAGACATTTCGTGAGATTATTTAAAAAAAAGTCAAATTAAGAATCTTCTCTTTTATGAAGATAGTTACAAATTAAAATTATTTAAAAAAAATTATACTTAATTTGTCCAAACCCTATTTCAGCTTATAGCTTTGATATAAACAATCCCAAGACACATATAACACTACATGTAAACATTTCCTTTTCCAATATGTCTGACCGTTGCTACACGTACATTTCTACCTACGCAATCCTTTATTAAAAGTGTATAATTGTGTTACATTAATGGCAATAAAGTGGTCAAAAGCATACTGCAAAATTTTATAGAACACTCTGTAAATGCTTCAAGATTTAGACCACTTAATGATAGATGGTAAGAACAGCTTTGGTTATAGGACGGTTCACGTTCAAACCTTCTGTTGGATTACAGCAGGCCCCTGTCTAGTTCCTTGCGGAGCATTCTGGTTAGTTTGAGCACGTCTTCATCTATCTGCCCCGAGAAGAGGGAGTCCAAGAGATCTCCTCGTGAGGCGAGTGCGAAAACACCAGCTAACCGAGACACCGACTTATCTGACAAATGCCTCTCTACAACTGACCTGAAATAATCAATTAAATAATTAAAAGAAGAAAAGATATCTGCTTAGAGAGTATATATGCTTAGAAAAACTTTCGAAAAATGGTTCTTGATGCCGAGTGATTTCAGACCTGTGCACTATAATTTAACGCACAAAAACGTTGGAGGCCAAGTAGTATTGATTAAGACCTATGTATAATAACATAATTCTTACTTGAGCGACTGATGAGATTCACGCAGGGCGTCCTGGAGAAAACCGCGGTCGTAGGAGAAGTCCACCTCGCAGAACGAAACCACCGCCATTAACACCGTCTGCAATGTAAAATAACCACCAATTATAAAATAAATTCTAGCGTATAATAGCAGTACAACGCTGCTGTGTTTCACTTTCACGTCACAGTCACAGAGTGTTCGTTTGTCACCCTTATTCTATAAAATAAATAATGCTATAAAAAGATTTTCTATATAATAAAGGTGACAAATGACCACAACACAGAGTTACCTGATGCTGAGTAGAAGCTGTGGCCCATAGAAATCTACATGTCACCCCTGAGGACTTAGATAGATTGCCAATTATTTTACTTTAAATTATAAAATATACGTATTTGATCATGTAAATGTGATTTTGCTGAGTATTAATTATAATGTCTGTTTAGTGTTAAACATCAGGCTTATGAAGCCTACTAAAACAAACTAGCAATTGAAGTATAGAAAGGCAAATTTCAGAATTCGAGTAGGAAAATAAGGCGTTTGTGAGCTTATATATGTTAGTAAGTTAAGCCTTAAGTAATTAGGCCAAACTTGATTGTCCTCGGCTGGGCAGCGTTCGGGAAATTACGACATATCTTCTCGTCAGGTATACCTCAATCTCTAAAAACTAGATTATACAACCAGTGCGTGTTGCCAGTGATGACTTACGGATCTGAGACGTGGTCCTTCACTGCTGGCCGTATGAGGACGCTCAAGGTCGCTCAGCGAGCTATGGAGAGGGCTATGCTCGGAGTTTCCCTGCGTGATAGACTCAGAAATGAGGATATCCGCATTAAAACCAGAGTGACCGACATAGCCCAACGGATTAGTAAGCTGAAGTGGCAATGGGCCGGGCATATAGCTCGAAGAACCGATAACCGATGGGGAAGAAAGGTTCTCGAGTGGCAGCCTCGTACCGGTAGGCGTAGTGTAGGGCGACCCCCAACTAGATGGAGTGACGACCTGGTAAGATATGCAGGAAGTCGATGGATGCAGGTGACTCAGGACCGTGCTTTGTGGCATTACTTGGGGGAGGCCTATGTTCAGCAGTGGACTTGTGAAGGGCTGTAATGATGATGATGATGATGATGATTGTCCTGGGCTAAACTAGTATATCCTAACACGCTTCGGATAAATTGATTTGGCAAAGGACAAACTAGTTTGTCCTAAATTCGGCTTTGGCTGGTAACGTACATAATATATAATCATCATCATCATCATCATTACAGCCCATCAAAAGTGAACTGCTGAACCTAAGCCTCTTCAATAGACTACCTGATGAGGATCCCATCTTGGAGCAGTCATTAATATGTCATGCTTTTTAAGCTCCGCAAGTAAGTAAAAAAACCCTTCAGTCAGTGGGACGTATATAGGCTGTAACTTTAACTTTTTTGACTTTAAGTAAGTTGGCATGTTTTTATTTTTTTTATTTTGATTCGTCATCAGGAAGTTGCAGCTGCCCATCTCCAGTTTAGTTTCTCTCCGTCGACACCTTCTCCTCTTACGATACCTACATACAGGTGATATGGGGTAGCGGATTTTCTTACACCGTCACCACACGGTAAAAAAGTAAACCTATTAGTGAAACAAATACTGTTCCTTTTTTATAGAATAAAGGTGACAACCCAGCACACTGTCCACCTGATGGTAAGTGGATGCTGTGACCCATAGATATCTACATTTTTTTTATTTATTTATTTCTTTATTTTAGACATCAAGGACTTAAAAATTAAGAACATTGGCCCATAGCAATATATAACTTAACCTAAAAATATATATAAAATATAAACATAACACTATTTAGGGAACTTTCTTCTTTGGCGCGTCCCTGTATCGGCGAAACACTACCCCAGAAGGCCAGAAATCGGGAGCAAGGAATGTCTCTTTGTATTTTGCAGGAACCTGGAGTACGTAGGATTTGAAGTTCGTGTACCTCTTAGACTCCAGACGCTGCAAATGTAAAGAGATCGGATCCCCTATGCGGCATCGGCTTCGATCTTCCACGAAACGCAGGACGTCTTCTCCCGATGTACTTTTGTCCAAACGGGAGATGTAGAGCTGTATGGTGGGCTCCACAATACGTAGAGTTGTACTTGCGTTTATTTTGGCGGTCCCACGCTGGTTACACACGGTCTCGGCCGACGTCTCTTCTCAATAAGAGTAAACCCGTCATTCTATTTATTGGTTTCGGTCACCACAGGAACTGAATTTGCATCCACATTCTTTTGTTTTCGACCACATGAGGGTTGCGAAGATTTTTGAGCAACATCCGCAAACGTCACGGTCATCAACCCGCTGACAGACGGTATCGCGTGACGGAGTCGCAATCATCGGTGAAATATGACTACTATTACGATTACCGCGTGTCGTATTTACATTCTGCGACGGCGGTGAATTCGCAGATGTTGCAATTATGTTGCGCAACATTGTGACTTCGTTCTTCAGCTCTGTTGCGGCTCGTTCCGATTCTTCAAATATGAAACGGAGGTCGGTGACTTCGGCTTTCAACGTGGTGATGTCTTTCAACAATCTGGTCAGGTCTACGTGATCGAACGTCACGGGAGGCAGCTTGTTGAGATCACGCGCGACGAAAGTTGGGATGTCATCAGGATCAGTCTCATTGAACAGTCTGAAGATGTCTTGCAGGACTTTCTTACCGCGTCCATCTCTATGACGTGTGATAAGACGGATTTGGGTCACGGCTGAATCTGCTAACACCTTCTTCGCTTGGATGATCTCGTCCTCGGTGAAGCTGGTCATCAGTATCTGCTCCAGGGACACCTGGTCCATGACGTCCAATTTTTGTTGAACAAAATCCAGGAACTCGTTAACTACGACGGTATCGGATCGTTTAGGTTGACACGCCATTTCGAATTATTTTCTCGCAGTTGGTATGCTTACGCTGCGAAAATATTGTAGGTTCGGCATTAGAGCCGCCACATAATTATGAAACGACTGCACTGACCGGCAGTAGAAACGCGACCAATTAAGTCTTCGCAACGCATCTTCATTTTGATTCTTAATTGAAGAAATTTATCTTCAATTAAGAATCAAAATGAAGATGCGTTGCCAGCCCTTAGAACTGAAATGTAATGCCTTGTTTCCAGTAAAAAGGGTTCCGGTTCTCTACACTCACCATACGATACACAGCAGCATTAAGCTGCTATTTTACTCTGGTATTCTGTGAGAGTGTGGTCCTACCCCGGTCGAGCCGACCCATTCGTGCTGCAACCACAAATTAGCTAAACGGAATGACTGACTTAGATGATAAATTCAATAGGAGGTATTAAAAATCGTGATTACGTGTTCTTTGTAAGAAAGAAAATTAAGCTGTACAAGCTGGAAAAATATAAACATATTGAACGTACATGGAACTTGGCGCGGAAAGCGGCGAGCGCTCGCTCGTCGGTGGCGGACAGCTGTCCGTGACGCCGCAGTACTCCCAGCTTCACCGCCGCTTTGATCACATGCTTCACCAGCTTCTCCGCCTCGCGCTTCTCAATGCGCTCGCGCAGCACGCTCAGAAACTGTCACAATAATACATTTATATTAACATGTGGACTTCTTACACACGTGGTAGAGCCATGTAATGTAAAGCCATAGAAGGTTATTATATGTGGTAGAGCCATGTAATATAAGGCCATAAATGGTTATTATACGTGGTAGAGCCATGTATTGTAATGCCATAGAAAGTTATTATATGTGGTAGAGCCATGTAATATAATGCCATAAATGGTTATAAAACGTGGTAGAGCCATGTAATGGAATGCCGTAGAAGGTTATTATACGTGGTAGAGCCACGTAATGTAATGCCATATAAGGTTATTATACGTGGTAGAGCCACGTAATGAAATGCCATAGAAGGTTATTATATATGGTAGTGCCATGTAACGTAATGCCATAAATGGTTATCATACGTCGTAGCCATGTAATGTAATAAACGGATATAACCATAGAAGGTTATATCCGTGGTAGAGATTTTAATCGTTACAGCAATTTATACCCTCCTTAAGATAGGAATATATAATTTAACAGTAAGATGGATTGTACCAAAGTAGAATAAGTTCTTAAAACCGTTCTTCTTAGAATAAGTTATGAACAACCTACAGGAAAGCACGGAAATCAAGGATAATAATTATCCTTGCAGCAAGGCAAATAAACATTTTGAGCCACAATTACCTGATCCAGTAGTTTCGCAGCATGTTCATCGAGAATCAGGGCTCGCGCACTCGCTGCACCGCCCACTCGAGAGAGGAACTTCTTCTGCGCCCTCAACGAGATATCTCGGGCGCACCACGCACCGCCTTCCATTGCTGAAGCAAACACAACCATTTAAGAATTAATAATGTCACTTCAAAAGTGTCTTATGTTCTAAATATAATAAAAAAACAATATCCTCCATACTTCGGTCACGGCGAAAGACTTGTATTTTGCGCTAGACATTATTATAGTGCACGAAAGTGTGCGCAACCACAGGCGCACTACCTATTTCCTTTCTTCCATAATTCGACACGGCCGGAGAGAGATCAGATAATGGACCAACATCCTAACGTGCTTACCAAGGCACGGGCGGGAAACACCACCAACTTACTGATCCCGAGCTGCTACCGAGAATATATAAAAAACCCAATAACTAATTTTGGGTTGACCAGGGATTCGAACCCGAGACCACACGATCAGTAGTCGCGTTCGAGGACATTATATCAACGAGACAGTCACAGAGAAGGCATGTGTCCAGCTGTGGCATAGGTATATTCCATTACTAGATACTTATGACTAAGCTGTTACTTTACTTTTTATGTTATGGTCTCACAACGCTAAAACGTAGCATTTTCCTACGTTTTCTTCCTAAGTGTTGCACAATTAATATTGCAAATCAATTTTTGAAAATTTCTACAAGAATGAAAGGTTAGACATTTATATACTCTTAATTATCAAAAAAAATTTCAACAGTGGACTTATAATATGCCATAAATTACTGGAGTACTAATTGTTATTAAATATCTCAACAATTTAATACATTGTGGAGTACAGGTTAACCTAAAACAAGAGGTAGTTTCTAATCTTTGTTATATTTTAAAAACACTGTACGTTGCAGTTTTAATTGTTCCAATATTATTATATTGTTCGTTTATTAATTTGTTTCAAACATAAGTCTTTGATGGTAGGATACATTGATAACACTTTTGATTATAAAGAATCTACTAAAGTTTATTCAGTGTTTCATTACACTTATTATAGATTTTTCAAATATATTTATATGAAGTTAGGATGACAAACGCCATTACATTCAATTTGAACAAGAAGAAAATGCAGCGGTACTTCCACGATCTACTTCTATAAATAATTTCATCTCCTATTTTGCCACCCTCAACATTGGAATTTTTCTCCAAATTTACTTGGGATCACCCCTGATGCATATATAACCCATTCAATCAAAAATAATCATCAAAATCGGTTTATAATTGACGCAGACATACAAACAAATAAGAACATACAGTCGAATTATAAACCGCTTACTTTATTTAAATCAACCTCTTACTTTATTTAAATAAATAATAATAATTAATGCTTTAGAAAGGGTAATTGTATGATACGAGAAAAGTATGGTTTGCTCAAGAAAAAAAGGTTCCGTTTGGTTAAGACCGTCGAAAAAATGAACGAGGAAAGAGTGACAAAGCATTATGTTTGCTGTACAAATGAGTGGCAGAGTCAGAAAATGACGCCTAAGACGGAAGTTTCTTGAATATATATTTTTTACAGAATTTTTATATAGGGTTACAAGCGAACATACAGTCCACTGTCCATTTGATGGTCAGTGGATGCTGTGACCCACAGACATCCACATTTGTATTTGATTAAGAATCAAAATGCAGATGCGTTGTCACCCTTGAGGACAAAGATGGAATGTTTCGTTTCCAGTTCCAAATCTAGTAGAAAAGGTTTCCGGTTCTCTACACTAGCTATACGAAACACAGCAATACAAAGCTGCTATTTTACGCTGATATTCTGTGAGAGCGTGATTCTCCCTCGGTAGAGCCGACCCATTCGTGATATAATTACAATATACGTGCAGCGTGGCTCTACCACGTAAGAAAATTTATATTATGATATATTGGCGATATATTGAAGATAGGCAAAATTAACACTTAACTGACAAGAATGTATACGTAGAGATATTGATGTGAATGAAGCGACAGAAGTGTGTCAGGGTCGTGCCAAATGGAAATCCGTAGTCTCTGCCTACCCATCTGGGTGACAGGCGTGAGAGTTAATGTATGTGTGTATGATCGATTTTATAATGGACTTAGGTACTTTAATATTCAGATATTAATAATAATAATAATAATGTCCTCCAGACCGAATTTCGGCCACGGCGGCCTGCCTCAACGGAGGCTAGCCATCGGCGCAGTACGGGTTTATAGTGCCCAAGTATATGCGCAAGCACAGGTGCACTCTCTATTCCCTCACTCTCATAGTCCGATGGGACAGTAAACCGACACGACCGGAGAGAGACCATGCGCAGGACCAACGGCTTTATGTGCTTTCCGAGGCACGGGGGTGAGAGTGAGACAGCACCAACTTCCTGACTCCGGGCAACTACTAAGAATTTATTGACAGAAAAACTCAATATTAATTTTTTGGCCCGACCCGGGATTCAAACCCAGGACCTCATGATCGGCAGTCGCACTACTATAACCACTAGACCAACGAGGCAGTCAATTCACATATTATAAATTAAAAAAATCATATATTATATCTTACATTAAAATCATAAAAGCAATATGTAACCTATAAAAATTACACGATTATGGGGAAATTCCATTATTGCTGAGAAACAATGAGATAGTCCTTGATTGATGAACCGTAAGTTTATGGAAGTATGTGATAATAAACCCAATTCCATGTAAAATATGTATTTTATTTACGAGTTTCAACGTTTGCCGCATAAGGAGACGAATAAAATGGATCAATGAAATTATTGCTCTTCCTTATTATGTGTTTAATAACCAATTATTATCACGTTTTTATTAAATCACTTTCTAATTTATCTGTCTGTCGTTTCGGGTGGAATTTATTAACTGATTTTAATTAAAATAACTTCCTGATGAGCTGGAAACTTGAAATTTTGAATATAACTCAAATTGTAATGACAATGCAAAAATATGATAAAAACGTGATAAAATTTCATTAAATTAAAAAAACACACTTTGTTTTATTATTTCGTTGATTAATTTTTCGCTAAATGCCCTAATGTATAAATCCCCGCAAGTCAATTGTTTTTGTATATTTTACACGTATATACTAGGTGACCTTTTTTACCGTCTGAAAAAACAGGATGTAACATGTGAACGGAGTAGAAGCCTATGACACTGATATTATACAAAAAATAACAACAAAAATTTTGAAAATAAATAAATAACTTTATTTATTTTCAAAATTTTAATGGTCAGTCCTAAAATTTATTTATAACAACATAAAATATCATTTCTTCCTATAACTTAGGATAATATATTGTAGCCTAAGGTCTGACTTGGCTAGTTCTCATATACGAATTATCATGATCGATGGCTAGTTTTTAACAGCAAGCCAAATTTTCGGAATAAGAACCGACAAGTAACAGGTTTAGAACTTGCGAAGGCTATAATATATTATCCTAAGTTATAAGAAGAAATGATATTTTATGTTGTTATAAATAAATTTCAGGACTGACCAACATATATATATATATATATATATATATATATATATATATATATATATATATATATATATATATATATAACTTGGCACCCATTTAGATCTCACTTTTTTTGTCGTTGAAGTCAACAACCAAGGCATATATCATAATATTGAACTTGGCTCTCATTTCACATTTATGTTTTTGATGGCATATCACTACTTTTTGTACATTAGTTGTTAGTAGGTACTTATTTATAACAAAATTAATGCCAAATGGTTTTTGTTAAACTGCTGTATTTTCTACGTCCACGGGGTATTTTTGTCTTTTTTGTGTTATTTTCTATATTTTCTCGTACCTTTGATATGTTCGAGTGAATAGCCCATTCAGTATCGCATTTTCTGTTTATACTTAATTTGGCCAAGTCGGGGTGGTGTAACGTGCGCAGACGGTTGTACTTTACAATAGAGCTCTAGAGCTCTCTTGTGACTTGATTTGACTTAGATTTAAATTGATAAAATGTACTCCATCTAAGGTTTTAGCTCTGGAGAGTCCAAGGTAAGCCTGCCCTCTACTAAATATAGAGGAGCCTCTATCGAGAAGAGCACTGTCTGTCACAGGCCAAGGCCTTGTGATTTGTGAATAGTAATGAAATATGCCAAGCAAATAGCGAATTATTCCCTGTGAACATATATATTACTTAATATCTGAAACTTGGCAATCGAATGCAATAGGCAGCTTCCATCGGGACGCATTGGAATAATTCGGTGTAAGGTAATTGTGTCACCCACCCGTAATTCTATTGTGCGACTTATTGTACAATATACGTAATAAAAAGATAATTATTTAAGACGATTTACGTAATCGTCAATCAATCGTCAATCAAATTACCCGTTATCTATTAAATTCTCAAGAGAAACAATTTGTTAACATAATAATAAGTTCTCATTCTCAAACTCATTCAGAGTTATGTAGGTATACATACATACCTACTTATAACTATACTAAAATTATTAATTTTGATTTAAACTATTGCCTATACCATCTAGATACGCGGTACGTACTTACTAAAAGAATTGTAATACTAATATAACCTTAAATATATAAGTATTTTTTAAGAAAACCTATGAATTTCGTAGCATAAATCGCAACCCATCCGCAACCTATATAGGTCGGATATCGAGAGACAACCGGACAAGACGGCGCTCGCGATTATGAATATGAGTGCGGACTTCGGAGCGCGGCGCGGCCAGCTGCCGGCTGCGTACCGCTCCCACCCCGCTGCTCCGGCGTTGCACCGCGCGCCATGTAAAGTTTAGTGTTCCTAATAGAATCAATTAAGTGAAAAATATTATAATAAAATGATAAAAATTTACCAGTTTCTGATTTATTCCTTTGTATTCACCTAATTGGATGAATCTGGATGTTAAATTTGAACCTTCTAAATCATCTGGAACTGGGTTAGAGTTTTGATCTATAAGGTCAGTCAGTGATAAAAATGACGATTTTTAGACGTTAATATCTAAATAACCATTGGAGATGTGTGTACGAAATTTGAAGTACATATGTATCTCGCAAGCCTCAATATATGAACCAAATTTGACACGTTTATTTGAAATAGTTTTTGAGTTATGAGTTCGCCGTTTCGCGTGAACTTGGCTTGACTGGCTACCGCGTGTCTAGTATCCCTCAAATGTTTGAGTCGCCGTCTCATAATTAAACTAAAATCGAATCAGAATATATTAAAGTAACGGATTTTATTGAAAATGTTAAAATAAATAAATGACATTGAGCCAAGTTTAATAAGATAATAAGACGTTTAATAAACGCCACTTCTTTCATATTTTGATGAACGCACCTCAATTAATTATCTCATCTTTTTTTTATAGGATAGGGTGACAAACGAGCACACAGTCCACCTGATGGTAAGTAGTTGCTGCGGCCCATAGACATCTACATCTATCATCGATTACGAATCAAAATGGAAATGCGTTGTCACCCGTGAGGACTAAGATGGAATGCCTCGTTTCCAGTAAAAAGGGTCTCCGGTCTCTACACTCACCATACGAAACACAGCAGCGTTAAGCTACTATTTCACGCTGGTATTCTGTGAGAGCGTGGTCCTTCCCCGGTCGAGCCGACCCATTCGTGCTACAACTATACTACTAATATAATTGTAGCATGGCTTTACCACGTATAAAGTAATATACCACGTAAGTAAAATACCACGTATAATATCATCTATCACATTATATTTATTAATATATATTATATCTTAAAACAACACAATATCGAATATATTTACTCTTTAATAATTAATAATCGTAATATACCACACAACTAAATTTATTAAAGACCGAAAGTCTCTGATAAGTGATAACTAATCTAAGAGATGATTATATAAAATTAAATCTAATAATCAAATTAAACCTATTGCGTGAACCTTTCCGTTTGATTTAATTTTATCTTAAAAATTAAGTTACACACAAGATTAAAAAAAAAATAAAGAAAAACTGAAACTAAAAATATGGTATGGTGTGGCTATAGTATAAAATAAGAAGACCGAAATACCTATCGATTATTTGAGCATAACTTCTATACTTATTTCTAAAGATGAATAACATTTTTGGCATAAACACAATTTACCGTGCTGTGTTAGTCCCTACGTAACCTACATTAATATAATATGGTTGTGCAATTTAGGTGTGGCAGACGAAGCACAAGAGTAGAATAAATACTGAATACATGCGATAATTAAAGAGTATGTTAGGGGTAACAGTAAATGCTAGGGTGAGAAATTGTGTGACAAGAGTAAAGTGTGGTTTTGAAAATATTGTGACCTGGATTCAGAAATAAATACTTTGGTGTTTTAGACACGTCAAAAATTTATCAGGTAAGAGTAACAAAGCAAATGTTAGCTGCAGAAATCAATGGTAGAGTCGGAAAACAACGCCTAAAAAGAAAGTTTATCAACCAAATTGACGATATATTGAAAATGGGCCAAAGTATATGAGTAGGATATAGCCGTGAAGGAGGCGACAGAGATGTGTCAAGATTGTGCAAACGGAAGTCTCTGCCTACCTTTCTGGGTGATAGGCGTGAGTGTACACATTCCACATTAAAATCATACTAGTAAACAATGTACAACATACAAAATTTCCGAGTGGGTATATTTCGTTATCGCTAAGGTTGTGTTATGTTATGTAATAACGCTTTTGTTTGAGTATACAAATTTAGATAATAAAACCGGCCAAGAGCGTGTCGGCCACGCTCAGTGTAGGGTTCCGTAGTTTCCCGTCCGTCACAATAAGTGTTTCCACTTATGAGTTTAAAGGTGGGAATCCATTATGTTCGCGCTCCAGCAGCGCTCCGCGCTCCTGCAACTGCTCCCGGTAGTGCGTACGTGCGCGAACATGGAGCGTGCAACATTGCACGCTCCGCGGTAGGCGATGCAAAGGAGAGACCAACCGAACTATTCGATAATACCCGACCCAATGTAATAAGTACCTACAGCGCCATCTCTCGGGGAATTGGGTTACTAATTAATACATAGACGTGCCAGAAGTTTTCGGTGGTAATTTTGGATTGCGAGAACCGATTTTAATAATTCTTTTTTTGTTTGAAAAAAGATACGTTCAGGATAATAAAATATGTAAACGAAGTTAAAAAAATGCTTGCTTAAACGATCATACTAAAACTTAGTCCAGAAATTGTTTTGTACAACTTTTTGTCTTTTTTGTACAAAAACTGTTTCCATCCAAGTTCAAAATGATTTTCCTAGAAAGTCCTTATAAAGTTCTACCTTTCAGATTTTTTTCATATTTTCTAAACCTATGGTTCAAAAGTTAGAGGGGGGGACACATTGTTTTTTACTTTTGGAGCGATTATTTCCGAAATTATTGACATTATCAAAAATGATTTTAGTAAACCCCTATTAATTTTTAAATACCTTTCCAACAATATATCACACGTAAGGGTTGAAATAAAAAAAAAATCACTTCCCACTTTACATATAGGGGGGCTACCCTAATAAAACATTTTTTTCCAATTTTTATTTTAGCACTTTGTCGGCGTGATTGATACACATATTGGTACCAAATTTCAGCTTTCTAGTGCCAACGGTCACAGAGATTAAGCGAGGACGGACAGACGGACAGACAGACATGGCGAAACTATAAGGGTTCCTAGTTGACTACGGAACCCTAAAAAGGATACTACCTTTTGATACGCACAAAGTAAAGTATTATTTATTAATTTAAAAGCTTCACAATAATTATAATTAAAATAAACGTCCTATAATCGAAATTTTAAAACTAAATATTAAGCTTTCTGTAATAACTAATAAGGTAGTAAAAATATAAATAGTGCGCTTGCATATTACGTGCACGCGTGCGTTCGTGCGTGTTTGATAATTTATTAATTTATTTTTTAATAACTCAAATAAGTTACTTTATCTTAACTAAGATATTAAAAGGTACCGTCATAACAACTTTTCTATAGAAATATTTAAAATCTACGCTTATCACAGTTGATGACTAACACATTACTGACGATACATAAGTTCGCCGTGCGCTGAAGCCCCATAAAGAACGTTCCGACGGAAGCCGATAACCGATAGCGTACAATTACTATATCGCGTGCTGAAACGACCTCGCCATGCGGGGGTTTGCCAAATTACACGGCAATGTCAAGTTCCAAACGTGACCTTGCAGATCATAGCTTTAAAATTCAGTATAAATTATATTAAAAATATAATAAATTAGCTGATGAATGTAGGCGGCTTGGAACTTAAGAGGATAGAGTAAGTGAGCTCAAATTCTAATTTCGTCCCCACTTGCCCGCGCGTCGTATGCTATGTACCGACATGTTTGTAATCACTAATACTGTAAGTAGAAAGGTCGTTAGACACTTATTTCATTAGGTTTATCATAATTATGCCTGTTTCTTAACGCCAAGCCAGTCGCTTCTTATTTTTATCACGGTTATTTCCCATTTTAATTTTACGTCGTACTGTTGCGTAATGTATATTCTGATCGTAAGCGACACAACCTCCCCGTCCAAAGGCCGAGGCGAAGTGACCGTGCTGCAGGAATCACGCTTCAAAAGGCCAATAGTTTAGGTAATTTCTTTTTACAGTAAAAATAATGGTATTTTAAAAAAGTAAATAACATAAGCACTGCTTTATAGTTAGTTCAGTTAGTATGCAAAGTTTCATGATCTTATTTAAAGTATTTTATGAATAACAGCGGTTTATTGTTAATTTTGGAGGTAACTTTGGATTTTTTTCCTATCGAGAAAATTTTATCTTATCTTTTAATTTTATCGTGTTTTCGTCTAACATAATCCTTAACACTAATCCTCAACTTTACCATATATTTATTTCAAAATTAATGCTGCAATATTTTCGGCATAACGAAGGATCTTGCTAAGCCATTTGACATTATATTTCCCCTTAAGGAGGATTCCTATGTTTAGCCGTTTTCTTGTAAGGGAGTGTTATAACGATGTAAAACTTCTAAAGAGTTTGGATTTATTAAGAGACAAACAAACAAAAAAATGCGAAATTACAAGGTTTCCTCGTTGAAATTATATGTTTTTCGTTCGTTGATTCAAATAACAATTGCTTGTTAAAAATAATTCATTTCTCTACTACAATAAATTCAGAGCAAGTTTTAGATTTTTAGAAATTTTAGATCATTCCCCCGATGCATGTTTAGGCCAAAACTCTGAAGTGACATGACTTGGGAGCTCTGATTTGTAGATTCTATTGAATATCAACCATCAAAAAATATTTTTATGTCCCTAGTATCCTATCCTTTAATAATGATAAAATACATTTTTGTTATATGCCTTTCACGTACTATGGAAAAAAATCGACATAATTTAATTATCTACCGAAAAAGCTTCGACACAAGCCCCAATATCTCCGAAGTTCTATATCATTTTGCCGTAAAATTTATACCAAAATAATCATCAATATTTGCTGAAACTATACCAAGATTTTCACTTTTTAAATCGTTACTATGATTTTTTAATTAACTAAATAAAATTACAATATATTTCCCTGCACTGTGAGCGCGTTAACAAATCTACGTATATATTACGTAAGGGTATATTATGGTTACTTTCTTATAACTCATACACTACAGCCATATTTGCATAAATGAATATGTGATACGATAGTTCGTCATCAGTCAGTTAATAATAAAAAAATCAAAGAGGTAAATATTATAGTAGTTTTTAGTATTATGTAGTGTAGTTTAGTTAGTTAGTAGCGGCAAAGATTAAGGTTTTTTTTCTTTGCGACAAATTACATTTTTATAAAATTACCAAAATGTAATTATATATATATATATATATATATATATATATATATATATATATATATATATATATATATATATATATATACTGACTGACTAACTGACTCATCACGATAGCTCTAAAACTGTACACCCGATTGACTTGAAATGTTGTACCTACCTATAGTTACTCATTTCGCAATGTAGACGCTCACTAGGAACGGATTTTACGATAGTCCCATAAAAAATCTTGATATTTTATACCTACCTTATTATCGTCTATTATCGTGCGCCCAGCGAAGCGAGCGGGTAGGGTAAACCACCCTAAAGTCGGCCACCAAGCTATTTTTCTATTTTCTATTTTATATCTTGCTAACAGAGTTTAAATTAGCTTTTGATTAAAGCACTTTTTCGGGACATTGCATTATGAATTTTATTATTTTCATTAAAAAATAAGAAAAAATCAACTCTATTAATATAATATTTAGATTTAATCAAGCAGCGACCCTTTTTCCCTAAGGTCGCCCACCCGTGACCTATTGTCGTCCGAAATTCTGCCTATAGTCGGCATACATTAAATCTTACAGATTTTAAAGGATGTTTTAAAAAATCTTTATATAAAATATACAAATAAATAAAATCTTTGAAGATCATTATTGATTTGATGTATAAAAACCGCAGACACGGTAAAATCAGAATTTTAATAATAATTAGTCTGATGGATTAAATAAATTGAACACATCAAAGCACATTTTTTTGCATATTTACAATATGTTACTTATATTATTTATTCCACTAACAAATCGACAAAATAAAACAGAACTTAAAAAAGGACTGAAGAAACTGCTTATACAATTTCACTTTTTTATTTTACGGGTTTTAATTAAATATTTAATTTTTCTACACTTCTACGGACTAGTATTACTTGTGGTTTCATTTATTGCATATATGTGGTACCCATTCTGTATATGTTAAATTCTGATCTACAAAGAACTAATACAACATAATATGATATCAATTATAACCCACAAAAATCTTATAAAACAAATCTCAAATCAACTAATCAACCAAAAAACTGAAGTAATCTGAAACCTTTTTGGAACTCTATAATTATAGCTTTATTATAATCAATATCAAAACAATAATAACAATCAACAATCTTATTCATCAAAACATTTAAATATTAATCAGTCTGATGGATTAAATAAATTGAACATATAAATGCACATTTTTTGCATATTTAAAGTAGGTTGTTTTTTATTATTTATCCCACTAACAAATTAACAAAATAAAACAGACCTTAAGAAATATTATTAGTTTCTTCAAAGATCTAATCACAACATAATATGATATTAATTAACTTAATTATAACTCACATAAATCTTATAAAACAAATCGCAAATCGACTAATCAATAAAGAAAATACTCTTAAAACTTTTTGGAACTCTGAATTATAACTTTACTATAATCAGTCTCAAGACAACAATAACAAACAATAATCTTATTCAACAAAGAAAACTATCACATATTAGACAACCTACATAAATAATTGTTAGCTGTGGTTACCTATATGTTAGCTGTGGTTACCTATAACTGGATGAGCACATTGCACGTTTCTCACAAAGCTTGGTTCTTGTTTTTAGTATTTGTGTATCATCTGTCGGTGACCCTTATAAATAAATAAATAAAAACAAAAAAAAATATATTTACTAATAAATCTATTCTAAAATATTAATCAAAGGAAATGAAAAATACTATAAAAACTTGCTTTCACATGCCTAATTATGAACTTTCCACTTATGATTAAACTAATACTTAAAAAATAACAAATTTGGAAACAATAAATCACAGAAAAGTTTACTAACTTTGATAATAATTTTTAACTCGTATGAATTAAACAATAATGGCAAACAAAATCTTCTTTAGCGACTTCGTCATATTAGAGATTTTTCTTTGTTGTACATTTTAAATGGAACCACTTCGGACAATTGTCACAACCAATGTTTCTAGTTTTAGAGAATAGTAATAAAACAGTAATCGTTTCTTTTTCGCTACCTTTCTTTATGTCATATATATTTTTCCAGCCTTTTGGTCCAATTACTTTTCCTGTTTTAGGGCATATATTAAAACTGGTTTCATCGCCATTTAGTATTCTTTTCGGGTCTAACAATATGTCCTCTTCCAATTTTTTTTAGAAAACTTTGTAGGTCCCGGAACCACTTTCTAATAAACTCCTCCGTAATTAATGTCCGGGCCGAGTTTATAGCTTCTGGTGTACGTTCACTAAGATCTGGGTAAAAGTAAAAAAAAAAACTTTTACTTGACTTTTTTTACTTGTCTCCAGGTCTTGAATTTTTAAATGGGTTTGGTCTGCCATCCTCTTTTATAATTTTTTCAACCGTGTTTATGAGATCGCTTTTTTCCGAGGAAATCCGCACTTAGCTAATTGTATGAGCCAATCCACCAAAACTTGTTCTTCTTTTTCATTCAATACCGTTTCTCTACCTACATGGAGGATTTCCTCGTTGACACGTCCATATATTCGGTCTTGCAATGTAGTTCGTGGGATATTATAAATTTTAGCAGCACTTCTGATGCTAGTACCGCTTTTGATGGCCTCTAGTGCGTTCTTTATTTTAGTACGATCATACTGCAATTTTTTTACGTTTACCTTTATTTTCTACGTCGCTTTCAAACATTGTCGATCTGAAAATAAATAGGAACACTCTGTACAATCGGCCAGTGGGTGGCCGGGCTTAGGAATCGACCACTTCAACAGTCTACCCTAACTTCGGCCACCTATGCCGTCTTTATATTTTACAGTATGTTTTAAATCCTAAACCCGGCCACCCTATTTTTTCACAAAGCAATGAATTATTACGGAAAATAGCATTTCAATATCGTTCTAAGTACAATAAATAAATAAAATATGATTAGCTAACACACAAAATACACTTAAAACTCTTAAGAACACTTACCTCACAAAAGGCGGAATACGCGAGTTTCGATAACAATTTCTACTAAAATCGAAAACGAGCGCACGCTCTGGATATCTGGCCGCGAAAGAGTGAGAAAGCAGTGACGTATCGTCGCTTCTTTTGTTTGATTATTTCGCTGATAAATAAGGGTCATTTTAGAATAAAAATAATACTTATTGGCATAGCGCAAAATGGTTTATGAGGGATTTTAGTGACAGTGGCCGGCCTTAGGCACTGGCCGGCTTTAGGACGGTCTACCCTATCAGCACACGATAGAACTCTTTCTACCAAGAATACCTGTGGGTAGTACCACCCTCTGTGTCACAGAGTACTTTTTCTATACCTGTGTTCGGTCTAATTACAGAGCCAGTATAGTTGCTCTCAGTAAGGCATTCCATTTTAGTTCTAAATGGTGACAACACATCTGCAACTTTCTTTGCTTAAAGTTGCTTCAGTCCATGGGTTGCTACAGCTACTTCCTATCAGGTAGACCGTTAGTTCGTTTGTCACCTAAATTTAATAAAAAAATATAGAAATAAATTAAAACACAATAAATAAACATAATAAATGACGAACGACAATGAATACCAGTATGGTAGCAGCCCTTTTTTGTTTGCAATGCCCACCGGGCGGCCAATCGATTGACGAACTTTGTAAGGAAACTTGATAAACATCGGCCTTGTTACGTTTTAGCCTACAGTGTAGGATTAAATTGGAATAACAAAATATTATCAAAATTAATACACGTGCCAGCAATTAAATAAAGCACCTAGTTTTGTAGTGAAGAACGACCAACGAACATACAGTCCTCCTGATTATAAATAAGATATCTACATCTACCCTCGATTAAAAATCTAAATGGATCTAAATGCGCTGACTAAGATGGAATGCCTCTTTAACAGTACACAGGGCCAACCAGCTTTCAAGGAGTGGTATATCTATTTACCCTTAGAATAACAATATTAACGCTCATTCCGAATATATTCTTTAGATTTATTATATTAAATACTAGCTGACCCCTCAGACGTTGTTCTATCCTTTCCGGTAGATTTTTTTATAGAATAATGGTGACAAACGAGCAGACAGTCCACCTGATGGTAAGTGGATTCTGTGGCCCATAGACATATATATCTATCCTCAGTTAAGTATCAAAATGCAGATGTGTGGTCACTCCTGAGGACTAACATGAATGCCTCGTTTCCAGTAAAACAGGTCTCCGGTTCTCTATACTCACCATACGAAATACAGAAGCATTAAAGTGCTATTTTACGCTGGTCTTCTGTTAGAGCGTGGTCCTGCCCCGATCGAGCCGACCCATTTCTGCTACAATCACAATATAGTTGCAGCGTGGCTCTCCCACATAAAGATATGATGAGATGTCTGATGAGATGAGATGAGATGAGATGAGATGAGATGAGATGAGATGAGATGAAATGTCTGAATTCACTCCGGACTAAGTCTGTGCTAATCAAGTCCAAACCCAAGCATGCCTCTGGAAGACATAGATATACTAAGTAAGCTCATTCTGTGTAGATCGGACCGATTAATACAATTATTAATCGGACAATTAATTTTCAAAAGCTGAAGATAGCTGGGATAACTACGACATCGGGTCGTCAAACACCTCAGTCCCCTAATCACGATGGATGCTGTAAAGTATCAAAATCAAAAATCAAAAAGTTACAATGAAATGTGATAAATTCCGTATAATTTTTTTTGCCTAATATTTTTACAATAATGTTTACTTTATTTGTTGTCACAAATTTATATTGCCTTATATCTCGTGTAACCGTTTAATGTATAGTATTCGCGTAAACTTAAAAAAAATCATTAATGAAAAAGTTTATAGATATCATCGAATTGTAAAGGGGAACTAGCTCGTATATTCTGAAATTTGATAGTAGCTAACTAATGACAACTGGGAATGCGCCAATAGCAATAAAGGCAAGTCATTCAAGAAACTACCACTGAGGGTATCCATTACACCCTCTACTGTTCACAAAGCGGCCGGCGAGCTAAACACAGCCATTATTACGACACACTGAACGTAATTGTTCTTCCATGGATATGCATTACCTATTCTTGTCTATTGTGTTCTTAGCAACAAACAATTTTTTATAGAATATGGGTGATATACGAGCACACAACCTGATCTCCATGGAGAGATTTTTCTGCAGGCAAGGCCCTAATAATATTAGGGCAAGGTAAGACAGCAGGCAAAGCAGGCAAGGCCCTAATAATATTAGGGCAAGGTAAGACAGCAGGCAAAACAGGCAAGGCCCTAATAATATTAGGGCAAGGTAAGACAGCAGGCAAAGCAGGCAAGGCCCTAATAATAATAATAATATTAGGCCCTTGCTCACCGAAAAAAAAATCAATTTTTTTTACAAAATAGTAACTATTTGACTTGTTTGATTTGCTAGTGACTTAGCAATGAGTCGGGGTACTGAGGGCGTGCTGGGGGCGCGAGGAAAAGTTTTTGTACTGTCTACAAATAATTGTCTGGTTATATGTCCTTGAAGAAAATTCTGGAGTGGGGGTAACATTTTATAAAAAAAAAGTGTAAACTTTTTACAGTATAATATTATAAATTTTGAGTTATAGTTTAATATTGAGCCCACTACTACTACTAAATTTGTTGTTTTATTGCCGTTCGTAAGGTAGAGTGGATATGATTTGAACAGATTTTAATTATGTAATTAATTTATTTTAAAAATTTTGTTTTTATTTTTTGTAAAATATCTATGCCATAGGCTTCTACTCCGTTCACATGTTACGCCCTATTTTTTCCAGACGGTAAAAAGTTCATCCAGTATAATTTTACACAACTAAAAGACTGTAGTAAGTTGTAGGCTAAAAGTTAAAAAATATATTTGGTTTCAATTTAACAAGCTTACACTGTCTTCCTTTATAATACTTTACTACGTACACTAACAAAAGCCTTGACACTAATCTCGACGGCGGGCGTCTCCCGTCGTCACGCGGTCTCCGCATATATTAATTAATCAATTAACTACTTTCGTTGTATATCACTCTGTCCACGCCATGACACGCGAAATATGTGGAGAGACCAAATATATTTATTTAATGATAGATTTCTTCTTTTTTAAATATTTCATTATTTATTCTATTTTACTTAACAATTTTCTATTCAAATGACTTATATTTGGCTCTGGCCAGAACGTTAAACACGCTCTTTAATGGAAATAAAAGGATCTTTGAAAAGTCTATATCAAGCGGTATTAACAAAGCCCAATGGTTAAAACGGTAATATAAAAAACCCGACCGAAAGAAATTTTTTATACCCTACGTCACGTATATAACTAAGATGAATCTAACGACAACACGTAAGTAATACATCAAGCCGTCTAGGTTAGAAAGCTCGCCCTAAAAAAATAGACTAGACTAGAGACATATACACTCGAAAATCATTAACCTCCTTCTGGGGAAGTCGGGTAAAAAGGCTGATATTAATAAAGACGTGGCAAACAGTTTCTTGAGAAATTGGAGTCTAGTCTCTCGTCAGAGCCGTCTAATAGTGAATAGTCACTGATATTTCTCCTGATATCAAGACACGAAGACTTATAGTTGGCTATTTCTTATGTATTTTATATTACTTGTATTCTACTATTTGTAATGATTTTTATCGCAACAATTTTTTTATAGGACAGAGTGACAATCTAGCACACAGTCCACCTGATGATAAATATAGGGACTCGTGCTCTTAGGTACTATGTTACATTCCTAGTAAGATTGTTACGAACGACTTTTATAACTTATGAAATTTTATCTTATTTAATTTTATTAGCCGTGATATAGTTATATACCTATGGATATAACTATAACACGGCTTTAATCATCTTACTGCGACAAACACACGAGGTGCGGCCAAATTGCGTACAAATAAACAGTCCTAATAGTTGGTAACGGAAAAAAAGTGAACAGTAGTTAATCCTTATACTTACTTCCCTTGAGAATCCATCAGGGCAGGCACCGACCTCTTAGCCTTTCACCTATTTCTGTCGCCAAGCAATAGCGCGTGCACTAAACTATTCTGGTCTAGCAGGTATCGAGGGTCAGTATCATTACTTACAGGCTGTAAGGCATTACATCGAATTTAGAGGTCACAACGCGTACGTAGCCTTCTCTGTTTGAAGGTAAATAAAAAAAGTAACTTTCAATAAGTATTATTTATAATCTATATTGGTAAAAAAATTCTCTTTTTGTTTCTGAAGTTGGTGACAGGTGCATTATAGTGAATATATTCGAAGTAGCTACACCATACGGAATATATTTTTCAGAAGTATCTCAAGTATCTTTTTGGAAAGGTAATTAATTCAACACCTCGGTTATAAAAAAAAACAGAAATAAAAATCAAAAAGTAGCTTTGTATAATATTGATCTATGTTTTCTTCTAAATTACATGTACGTTCACAATAATTTATTTGTAATAAAAAAATGTCAATGTATTTCGGATATAAGGACTTTATTAATGTTGCTAGGTTAATCTTATTAGGTTTTAAATCGTTTCATGTCTGTGTCTTAGCAAATGTATGTAATATGATGCATATTATATAAAATTTGAACAGAAACTTGCATTATAATCCAAACGTATATTCGCTAAGATTTTCTTTTATAGAATACGGGTGACAAACGAGCACACAGTCCTCCTGATGGTAAGTGGATGCTGTGGCACATAGACATCTACAATCAAGAACTCAGTTAAGAATCAAAATGTAAATGCGTTGTCACCCCTGAGGAGTGACTACGATGGAATGCCTCGTTTCTAGTAAAAAGGGTATCCGGTTCTCTACACTCACCATACGAAATACATCAGCATTAAACTGTTTTAGTGTATTCTGTGAGAGCGTGGTCCTGCCCCGGTTGAGCCGACCCATTCGTGCTACAACCATAATATAGCTGCAGCGTGGCGCTACCACGTAAGAAAAAATATTTCATTTAATTATTCATACTTTTATAAACTTTACTAAAACAACAAAATTGACCGATGTAGCAGCAAAATATTGAACGTGTTGGCGCCACGACAGCAGTTTATATCGAATTTAATCGACTACGATCCTACTCGCATCGTTGCAGTTTTGATTTAGCTGTTGAAAGCAAGGTTTAACGTAGCAAAACAAAAAGTGTGGTGTTATAATAATTGATTGATTTAGGATTTACTTTTGAAAACTTGTCTCAATTTTTATGTGAATTTGAAGTCAAGAACTCTGTAAACGTGACTTGAACGTAATCCGTTGATCTTTCATATTAGATAAGAACAAGTTATTGTTATGTCTATTAAAGACTATTACGACTGCGACTCACTCAATTAACAACTTTTCATTAAAAATAAGATTATTATTTTATATATTGCACTAGCGATCTGCCCCGACTTTGGACAAGTGTTTTCTGGATATTGTCAACAGCGCCACCTACGGGTGTAGTAGTGAATCATCACACTCAAATACAAAAATTACATCAAAATCGGCATCAGCTGTATAGAAGAAGTTCAGTGACAAACACACGTAGGTACCGTAACCGTTACAGCCTAAGTTCACTGCTGAACACAGACCTTCCCCTTAGACTGCCTCATAGGGGAGATGTTTGCCACAGCTGCCACGTTTGGCAAGCGGATTGGCAACCGTAGTGTATTTTCATTTTTAGTCGTTATTAGGAAGACGCGGCTGCCCATCTCCTGATTTGTTCCCCTCTGTCGCGTCTTACGACTCCCACGGGATCATATGGGATAGTGGATATTCTTAGCCTGCCTGGAATTTATGGTATGATTCCAACATAATATATACCAATTCGTGGACGGCGCTTAACTTTTTATAATTTGCTATTAATTAGTAGCACGGTTTTCAATCTTTGTAGAAGAAACAAGGCATTGTATGCCACGCCTACTGTTCTCTTGAACAAACAAGGTTTCCGGTTCCAGGTTATTACAACATATGAACATCACATGTTTGCAGAAATAACATAATGCTTTAATGATTCATACACAGTTTGTTTATTGTTCCACTTTCAGTGTTTACGAAGGAATTCAATAAGTAACCACAAAATTTTACCAATTATTTTATTTTGGAAGCTTTCGGGTTCTGTAAAAATACAGCTTTATTCATTCCAACCGCAATTATGATCCGAGAGCTTTAGTCCATTTAACAAATTAGGAAAGAATTAAGCTTACGATACCCGTAAATTACATTAAATTTCATCATCATCATTGCAATGTGTGTGCTCGATGTAAGTTTCACAGTACGCGTGCTCGGCGGCGAAGGAAAACATTGTGAGGAAACTCAGAAAGGAAGGAAGACACTTCCTTGCCCTAAAACTCAAAAATGAGAGCAGACCCGTGCCTAGTAGTGGCAGGTAGGGTGTAATTTTAACTTGAATTTCAATACCTAAATAAAATGTTTGTTTACAAATATATAACTACTTTATGGGCTTTTTAAGGGGCTATAGTAACTCAGCTCAATATCTAATTTCGCCCCCACTTCCCCGCGCGTCGTATGCTATGTACCGACATGTTTGTGATCACTAATACTGTAAGTAGATAGGTCGTTAGATTCTTATTTCATTAGGTTTATCATATTTATGCCTGTTTCTTTACGCCAACCCAGTCGCTTCTTGCAGGAAACAAGCTTCAAGCGTTTAGGTAATTTCTTTTTACAATGAAAATAATGGTAATATAAAAAAATAAAAATATAAGCCCTGCTTTAAAATTAGTTCAGTTAGTATGCAAAGTTTCATGATCTAATTAAAAGTATTTTATGATTACCAGCGGTTTATTATTCTGTTTAGAACTTACTTAACTTTGGATTTTTTTTTTCTATCGGGAAAATTTTACGCAATCGTGTTTTCGACTAACATAGTCACATCACTCACTATCACTACAGCCCTTCACAAGTCCACTGCTGAACATAGGCCTCCTCCAAGTAATGCCACAAAGCACGGTCCTGAGCCACCTGCATCCATCGACTTCCTGCATATCTTACCAGGTCGTCACTCCATCTAGAGTGGGGGGTCGCCCTACACTACGCCTACCGGTAACTTTTCTTCCCCATCGGTTATCGGTTCTTCGAGCTATATGGCCGGCCCATTGCCACTTCAGCTTACTAATCCGTTGGGCTATGTCGGTCACCCTGGTTTTACTGCGGATATCCTCATTTCTGAGTCTATCACGCAGAGAAACTCCGAGCATAGCCCTCTCCATAGCCTCTGCATAGTGACGGCCAGCAGTGAAGGATCACGTCTCAGATCCGTAAGTCATCACTGGCAACACGCACTGGTTGTACAATCTAGTTTTCAAAGGTTTGAGGTATACCTGACGTGAAGATGTGTCGTAATTTCTCGAACGCTGCCCAGCCGAGTTGAATCCGTCGATTGACCTCTCGCTCGAAGTTGGACTTACCTGGTCGGACTATTTGTCCTAGGTAAACGTACTGGTCAACAACTTCGAGCACAGTGCTCCCAACAACTACCGGCATAGGTGTGACATGGACATTAAACAAGATCTTTGTTTTGTCCATGTTCATCTTAAGACACCATTGAGGTCATTGAGCGTAGTGCTTAGGTCCTCCAGCGATTCTGCCATAAGGACTATATCGTCGGCAAATCGAAGGTGAGTGATGTACTCGCCATTGAAGTTAATACCGTATCCTTTCCAGTCCAGTAGCTTGAAAACGTCTTCCAATGCAGCGGTGAAGAGTTTCGGGGATACAACGTCACCCTGTCTTTCTTACACCTCTCTGCAGTTGGATAGGTTTCGAACTCCGGTTCTGTACTCGGATTGCCATCGTAGCCCTACTGTACAAACACTTCTTTTCACTTCACTTCACACACTTCACTTTTGCACTTCGATATACCGACAGTCAACTTGGCACCGCTGAAGGGACTGTAGCACCGCCCAAATTTCGACGGAATCGAAGGCTTGCTCATAGTCCACATACGCCAGGCAAAGTAGCAGATTGTACTCTTCGGTCTTCTGTACAATCTACCGCAGGGTACGTATGTGGTCTATGGTACTGAAGCCTTTTCGGAAACCAGCTTGTTCGGGAGGCTGGAAGTCGTCGAGTCTGCGTGCGAGACGATTTGTAATGACTCTCGAAAACAGCACGTAGACGCGGCTCAGAAGGGAAATCGGTCTGTAGTTCTTCAAGAGAGCATTGTCGCCTTTCTTAAAAAACAAGACCACCGCACTTCTGCTCCACGCCTCCGGAGTAGTGCCACCATGGAGGACGGAATTGAAGAGCTTCTGAAGGACTTCAAGTACCGGTGTTCCACCCGCTTTCAGGAGCTCCGCTGTAATTCCATCCTCGCCTGGGGCCCTGCCATTTTTAAGGTGCTGGAGAGCCATTCTAATCTCGCTCAGACTGACGTCCGGGATATCATCGGAATAGTGTCGGATAAGACTTGCTCTTGAATCATTACTCACACTTGCGTGTGGCTCCAACGATGATGTGTACAGCTGCCCATTGAACCTCTCAATCTCACTCAAAATCTCCGGTGTCCCGGAAACGATGCTGCCACACTCAGTCTTCAGCTTTGACAGTTGGCTCTTTCTGGCAGATAGATCTCTGTCAAAGACTTTGGAGCCCTGGTTCCGCTCGATCGCTTCTTTAATACGAGCAGTATTAAAGTTGCGTAAGTCTCGGCGCATGCATTTGGAGATCTGTCTGTTCAGTTGCCCGTATGCTGTCAAATCTAATGACGATAGCAGCCCCATCTCCCAGATTTAATCTCACAGATTAAGAGTGTGATCGGAGAGTTTTTGTGTTCTTCTGCGGCGGGTCTTGTAGAACTTAGCTCCGACTGCATGGACAGTTTCCACGAGCTTGTCATTCATATCGTCCACTGCATTGCAATCTTCTAGGCACTGAAAGCGGTTACGTAACTCGAGCTGAAAGGTTTCGGGATTCTGGATTAGAGCACGAGGGGGTGGAGCGTTGACTTCATTAGACGAGACCTCTCCAACTTAATGTTTAGGTTCAGTGTACCTCTAACCATTCGGTGATCGCTGCCAGTTTTCACCCTTGCGATCACTGAGACATCACTAAACAGTTGGCGTCTGGTCGTCATAATGAAGTCAATCTCGTTTTTTGTTGAACCGTCAGTCTCGACCAGATCCACTTTCTGGGGCCGCTTCTGGAAGAAAGAGTTCATCATAAAAAGTCTCTCTTTCTCCATGAAGTCGGCCAGCTGCTGGCCCCTTGGTTTCCGTTGCCCTATCCCAAATTTCCCTACCTTCAGCTCACCGTTCTTTCTTGTGCCCAGTTTTGCGTTGAAGTCTCCCATTAACACCGTATAGTGAATTTTGGAGGAATGCATGGCTTTAGAAATGTCCTCATACATTTCCTCCACCTCCTCATTGGGATGTTCCGACCTTGGCGCGTAAACCTGTATGACCTTCACTGAATACCGTTTGGTGATTCTGAGTATAAGGTACGCAACCCTCGTCGATACACTCCCAATCTTTAAAACGTTGTTGACGAGAGACTTGTGAACGGTAAATCCAACACCTCCTTGGGACAGATGGTCGCCCTCCCGGTGATAGAACAAGTTGCCGGATTCGAGAATCACTGTGTCCTCCTCCTCTCTTCGGACCTCGGATAATCCTATAATATTCCGTCGCAACTTGTCTATCTCTTCTTCCAGCTCCGGGATCTTCTCGTCAGTCCTCAGGGTGCGTGCGTTAAATGTTGCCAGGTCGAGTCGTCGTAGGTGGCAACCGAACCTCCACCGAAGATTCTTAGCACCCCCTGCCCCGCCTTTACCTTGGTCGCCACCGTAGCCAGGAATAGCGGGGCCGCCGGGGACTGGGGCGTCTGGGGGTATATTGCCATAGTTGCCACGCTTGGCGAGCGGGTTGGCAACCGCAGTTTTTTTTGTACAGTTTCTGTGTCCCTCTGTTGCCTCTTACGACACCCACGGGAAGATATGGGGTAGTGGATATTCTCAACCGCCACTACACGGCACATACTACTTAACATCAATCCTAACATAGTACTTAACATCAATCCTCAACTTTACCATATATTTATTTCAAAATTAATGCAAGGTTGTGAACTCAAGACTTCTCTGGGTTCGCTTCAAAATGGGACTGACGAAGTTATTCCTTTTGGCTGTTTATGCGCCGGTAGCTTCGTCGTCCAGGGCTGAGCTGGAGGAGTTTTGGGAGAATGTAAGAGAAGTTCTAGATTTGGTTAAGGGAAACGAAAGAACTGTTGTATGTGGTGATTTGAATGGATGGGTAGGCATCGCTCGACCAGGATACGAGTCGGTGCTTGGAAAGTTTGGAGATAAAAGGGTTAATGATGCTGGCAAGCTTATACTGGCTGTATGCAAGGAAAAGGGTCTTCTTGTGACAAACACTATGTTTAATCACAGGAAGATCCATATGTACACTAGAGAAAGAAAGAATGAGAGAAGTATGATTGATTTGTTCCTGGTGGATGACCGACTGCGAAAACAGGCGATGGATACACGAGTGTTCAGGGGTGCTGACCTGGGAACGGATCATTATCTAGTAATTACTAGATTTAGGGGTTTGTTCGCGGGTTGGCGCCACCGGACGGCAGTAACAGAACCACAGTCGGTCTGTCGCATCCGAAGCTGGAAGCTTCAGGAAGCGGATACTAGGGACAAATATCACACGAGGGTAGCCGAAAAGCTTGACACCATCGATGGCAGGAAAGAATGTGTGGAGAGAATATGGCAGAACCTTAGGGATGGAATGGTAAGTGCAGCGGAAGAAGTATGTGGTACGACAAAAAGAGGTAGTAGTAAAAGAAGAGATGCATGGTGGAATGACGAAGTGAAAGAAGCTGTAAAAAAGAAGAAAAAAGCATGGTTAGACTACTTAGCCTCTAGTAACGATGAGCATATGAGAGAGAAGATGAAAGAAAGATATAAGCTGCAGAAAGTTCATGCGAAAACATTGATTGAGGAAGTACGTGAAAGGTGTAGAATAGAAGCGGACGAGAGGTTGTCGCACAACTTTAGGGAAAACTCCAAACTCTTCTGGAAAGAGGTTGGAAGGTCCCGGAGTGGTGCGACAGCTTTAAGAATGAACAAAGTGCTTTCGAGAACCAATGACGTCCTCTCAGAAAAATCGGACGTCATGCAGCGATGGAGTGAATTTTATAGAGAATTGTATGCGTGTCATGATCTTAGTGAAGGATCCGGGGGTGACGCCGTGACTGGCACGCCAGACACGGACCTCGATGACACTGAGGTCATCAGCATGAAAGAGATTGAACGTGCGATTCGAAGTTTGAAATGTGGTAAGGCTGCGGGACTAGACAGAGTTACTGCTGAAATGGTCAAGTACGGTGGGCCTCGCGTCTGGGACAGCTTTCATCTGCTGTGCAATTTGTGCTGGCGGACGGGAGATGTCCCGGATGATTGGCGATCCGCGGTCATTGTGCCTTTATATAAAGGTAAAGGTTCACATTTTGACTGCGGGAGCTATCGGGCGATCAGCTTGACCAGTTTAGCAAGTAAAGTTTATTCGAAGGTTTTGACACGCAGGATGCAAGAGAAATCGGAAAGATTCTTATGGGAGGCACAATGCGGATTTAGACCTGGAAGAGGATGCACGGATCAAATGTTTTCTCTCCGCATGATCACGGAGAAGCTTCTGAGTGTTAACCAGAGGATTTTCTGTGCTTTTGTGGATTTGGAGAAAGCATTTGATAAGGTTATAAGGAAGAAAATGTGGGAACTGTTGCCGGGATATGGTGTGGATGGTCGATTGTTAAGGGCTGTGCAGTCACTCTACTATGACTGTAAAGCCTGTGTGCGGGTAGGGCATGACCTGTCACCCATGTTTAGCGTCCAAGCGGGCGTAAAACAGGGTTGTGTCATGTCTTCCTGGCTGTTCATACTGTATCTCGACAGCTGTTTACAGAAGCTGAAAGATAGCTGTTTGGGTGTGAAATTGGGTGACATAAAAGTTAATTGTCTGCTGTATGCTGATGATGCAGTGCTTATTGCACCATCAGAAGCAGAACTGCAGGCATTAGTCACGTGTATGAAAGAGGAATGTGAAATTAAAAGTCTCCGTTTGAATGCTAATAAAACTAAGGTTCTGGTATTTGAAAAGGACGAAGAGAGAACGAAATGTGAAATATGGGTAAATCAGGAATGTCTAGAACAGGTAAATGAAATTGTATACTTGGGGAGTGCTTTCAGCCGGGATGGAAGATGTGATTTAGATGTGGATAGGCGTGTCGCTGCCGGAAACAAAGTCAATGGTGCCCTGAATGCATTAATAAAAAGGCAAGGCGTGGTGAAGAGTGCACGCCTTGCAATACATAACGCAGTGTTGGTACCGACTTTGTTATATGGCAGCGAAACCTGGGTATGCCAGAAGAAGCATAAAAGCAAGTTGAATGCAGTGGAGATGCGATCTCTTCGTAAAATGTGTGGCGTTACCATAGCCGACCGAAAGCGAAACGAAGAGATTCGCAATATGGCAGGATTGAAAGATGACCTTATCACAAAAATTGATAGGGGCGTACTCCAATGGTTTGGACACGTTGAACGAATGAGTGAAGACCGAATGGTGAAGAAAATATATAGAGCGAAAGTAAATATTAAAAGGTGTCGAGGTAGACCGAGACTAACTTTCGAAGACCATGTGAGCAAATTGCTCGAAGAGGGGAGGGTCAAGAGTACTCGGATACCTAGACGTGCATGTATGAAGAAGTTAATGAACCTGAAAGAAGCGAAAGAGGTATGTAAGGATCGTGACACTTGGCGATCTGTTCTCTCTGGCTACCCCGTTAGGGATTGTGCGTGACGATAAATAAGTAAGTAAGTAAGCAAAATTAATGCTGCAATATTTTCGGCAAACGAAGAATCTTGCTAAGCCATTTGAGACAGTATGTTTCTATTTCCCCTTAATGTAGCCCATAATAAATCCAATGTTAAACGGAAACTTCCTTTAGAGACTGCCTGCCACAAAACCTTGTCCTTAGACACTGCATTCATCGACTTCGTTTTGCGAAAAAGGAGTGGTTTACAAATCATTTCTTTATTCATTTAAAGCCCATCACAAGTCTAATGCTGAACATAGGCTTCCCCCACATTACCTCATTGGAAGGAGTTTGCCGTAGATGCCACGCTTGGCGTGCGGGACAGAAGCCGAAGTTAGCCTGAGTTGTTGTTAGGAAGATGCTACTGTCTGTGGATATCGAGCGGTCGCGAAATTGTAATTCCTTGGTTCGCGTCCCGTCTTCGGTCCGATTTTTTTTCCTTTTTTTTTTCCAAGTTCCCTTCTTTTGTGTGAAAATCTATTATTTCGAGCCATTTTTTTAATATATATTAAAAATACGAAAATTTTATTTAAACTAATTGCACTCATGATTTTTTATCCAAATAACCAGTTCAGATTTTTCTATTATGTCAATAAGATCAAAAAATATTATTCATCGGTATGTAATTTGTACCTAAATGTAATTTCAAAAAAAACCGAGCAAAGCTCGGTCATCCGGGTACTGACATAATAAATACACAAAACATTTACTAATTAGATAAAATAACACGGCGAAAAATAAAAATAAAATAATTAACAGAATAAATAAAAATAAAATAATTAAAAAATAAACTTAAAAACTCACAAGTGGCTACCATGTAGAAAACTTAAAAAAACCTTCCGTGGCAACAAACGAGCTGACTACTCCAAATCCTGTAAAAAAATTATCTTACGTTAATTAAAAGATAAGAAGCGAATGTTAACACACGGTCTAAATATATGATTAAAGAAATGTACTGTTATTACTATTGTGTAACTAAAAATAGTCAGTAACCGTAACTGGTTACGTACTTAATACAAATGCATTACGTACTATTATTATTTATTCTGTGACGCAAATCACTAAAGTATTTTTGCTCTCCATTATCATTAGGCTACAATTAATCCAACAATATTATATAGACAATAGACAAATAAATATAAACTATTTGTATGTACTAAAGACGAAGCTTAATGCTTCTAATACATCAAGACTAGAGTTATATTAAATTCCCTTATTCATAAAAGTCGCCTGAAGTCTGTTCATAACATTCCATGACAATAGCATTCAGTAATATTGCCAAATTTAATGCAATTAATAATATTGACAAATTGTGAGGAAACGTGCATTTTTTTAAATAACACGCTGACTAACGAGCACAAAGTCCACCTGATGCTTAGTGGGTGCTGTGGTCCATAGAAATCATCTACATTTATCCTCGATTAACAATTAAAATGCAGATACGTTGTCACCCCTGAGGACCAAAATTGAATGCCTCGTTTCCAGTTAAAAAGTCTCCGATTCTGTACACACACTATAGGAAACACATCAGCATTAAATTGATATTTTAAGCTGGTAATAGCACGCATAGGGGCACATCCCTTCCCCAAAACCCGCTCAATAATGAGAGGAGGCCTGTGCCCGGTTATGGTACGGTACTTTAATATAATTTATTTTCAAATTTAATAGAAGTTTTCATAACTTATATTTTACATTAAACAATAATCATTACGTTTCAACTTTAAGTGGCATTTTTTGTTAAACACATGGTGTTCTATGAAATATAAAGAATGTTGCATAGTGCAGGATTTTTTAAGAGATTACAAGTGCTTTGGATGTCCTACACCTTATTTCCGTTTTACGTTTTATAACTCAAATTATTGAAAAGAAAACTTGTTTTCAAATACATAATAGCTTTTGGAATTTGTGCTAAGACGCATTAAATTCATAAAAGTATTGAAATAATATAATATATTCATAAAAGTATAGAATAGGAGTCGACTTCAAGAGCCCTTATGTAAAAAATATTTTTATTTTATCACTTTTGAGTGAACATCACAACAAGGTAACAACTAGAATGTGATTTCTTTTTTTAATTTTTATGGGCTGTCCCTGAAGCATAGCTTATTTATTAAAATCATTTAAATCGTGGCGGAATAAGGCTGAAACTTTCTCGTTTTAATAACGTATATTTTTAAATTGTTGCTAGGAAAAGCTTATGATTCATATTAAAAATGACTTGAACCCACACGATGATCTGAGTTTTTTTTGTCAACTTGTCTCTTCATTGCCCCAAACTAACCCTTCAACCTTTAACCCATAAATAATATAATATATTTTTGTGTAACTACATTTTATAGTTACATATCATATAGAATTTTAAACATCTAAAAACTTTTAGAGAAAAACATCTGTGACAAACGGTCACTGAGGTGACCAATAAGTCTTCTGTTTATAAAATACATTCTGGCCTGTTTGAGGTTCTAACCGGAAAGTACCCAATGAAAACTTCAAAAGATTTCATACCTTTCAGAGATTTGCACATGGCTATTGCTCATGTTTACGAGATACCTTTTACAAAAAGGCTACATCCATGTATATCAGGGGCTTAAAGCGAGCTTAAGCGGAAATTTCCTCGGCTACAAAGTTCAAACGATATTACCGGGACTCATTGTTTGAGTTGTTAGGTACCGACTAAGCACGGTAATATTATAAAATTACCGTGGACTAAGTTAAACCAGTCTCGTCTTGTCGTCTTTGCATGTTTTAAAACGTCTTCCGATACAATATAATTATCTTTAAAACGGAATTTTTCAATTTCTCTATCGTACTTCGATACGTACACTAGCGTACGAGAGATTAGCTAAAACAAAATACAGGATATAAATTAAAAAATAAATATTTTTGGCTTCCTTTGCATTGAAAGGCCCATGATAGCTCAGGAATAGTAAATTCACAGTACGCAAACATACTGAGTTTGATCAAATGGGTTATTGCTTCACCACTTGCTGGGTGGTAAAGAAAACCTGCATGTCTGAAAAATAAAATAATCGAAGCCATGAGCAGGCCACCAACAAGCATTGTGGCATCGCGATGGACTACGTATAGTTCTACAGTATTATATTACCTAAGACGTGGCCTGTGACGTATATAAACTGTTACTTAATTTGTTTAGACTACTATACTTATTGTTTAGACTGCCTCGTTGGTCTAGTGTCATAAACGCGATTGCCAATAACGAGGTCCCAGCTTCGAATCCCGGGTCGGGCCAAAATCAGTCATTGGGTTTTTCTATCAAGAAATACTCAGTAGTAGTTCTGAGTCAGGAAGTTAGCGGCGTTTCATTCACCTCCGTGCCTCGGAAAGCACGTTAAGCCCGAAGATTTCTCTCCGGTCGTGTAGGATTACCATTCCATCGGACTATGAGAGTGAGGGAATAGAGAGTCCACCTGTGCTTGCGCATACACTTGGGCACTATAAAGCCCCGGATATACTAGGGGACATTTTGTCCCGCAACATGATGCGGAACGCTCAATCTACGTGACGATGCAACGTTGCACAGTGACCCGCAACACGGCCTGCAACAATTTACGTGACGAAGGATATGTTGATTGTAACCGCTCCGAGAGCGAGCGCACGTATCCCGCGTCAATTTCACGCAAGTCAGTAGTGTGGGGAAACGAAACCGTCCTTTTACTTCTTGAGCTAAACCAGACTCATGTTTTTTGTAGGATACTTCGAACCAACAATGCCAATAAATATAACCAATTCCAAAATGGAATAATGAATGGAACTCTCCCACTAGCGCTATCTAGTATCGAATGGAAGAACTAACTTCTAGAAAGCTCCACTCTCTAATTTTCAGCACCTGGTCAGTCGGGGGCCGGTATTTGCCAGAATATTCTGGATGTTTCGGTGGAAAAGGCCTATATAAAGCCGTTTAGGGCCGCGACCCGGGCAGTATTGAATTGGCGATACAAGTGAAGACTTAGGAACGAAATAAAGTGAACTAAAGTGTAAAGTGTGAATAATTATTAGTGTGTATTAGTTTTAATTGGTGTTCGGAAATTAAAGCATCAATTTTGGTAATTCAATCAGCAGTTTTTATTGTCACGAACCCTATGCTCATTACGGTATCATAAAAGTAATAATAACACTCATAACTGAAAAAGCTCACGTATGAATAGTAAAGTTATTGTAAATTAAGATATATAGGAGATATAAAATTACCATATCATATACATACATAACTTAGAAGTGGTATATTCTAGTACATATTCTTGTAGGCCAGAAAATATTAATTGCAATATAGAGCCATTTCCTTTTCTTATTTATTCTTGCCTTTACTGATGAGATCGAATGAGAGAATAGATTCCCGTTATAGAAGCGGGAATACAATGAATTTGTATGGTTTTGCATTTATGTGTAATATAATAAAAGATTATTAGGCTTTATAGTTAAAAGGATACTACCTACGAACATATTTTTAATTATTTATTTGTCCCTACTCTTAAAACATTAGGTACAGCTCATTAACCCTCCCTATGATTTCAAAACACACATCAATAACTGCCTAAATTACGCCAATCTATCCTATTTTGGGTAAAGTTACAGACAAATAGAAGAGAAATATCAGAATGTTCTTTAAAGCTTACGACAAATGAAGGTATTTCATCTACGTCAAAATTCTCAGATTGATGACCTTTAGAAAGCAGTGTAATTTTAAGGATGCATGAAAAAGCACGGGTTGCAAATTTTAATAGGTTCTTGCAAAAAATATCACATAATTTGATATACATTTTGCTACTAACTACATTAGCCTCTGCTGTCGAAACAACCTAATCTTTTGAAAATTTCTGATGATAAATCTACAGCCAATGCATGAAGTGCTGATTAAGTTAGAATAGAAAATTGATAGTAGGTAACCTAATCAATATATATATATATATATATATATATATATATATATATATATATATATATATATTGTTTCCGCGATGGATCCCTAGGCTACTTAGTCGATTTTAATCAAATTTACACACCGTTTGCAGTTTGGTCCAACTTGAGAGATAGGATATATTTTTGTTTATGAGTGAACCACAATTTTTTTTGCGAATTTAAGGATTTTTAATAGGACATAACAAATTAATGGTCGTCGAAAAGGGCAGAACAACGTCTGCCTGGCAAGCTAGTAGTATATATATATATATATATATATATATATATATATATATATATATATATATATATATATAATAGTCTTAACTTACTCGTATAAATCGTATTAATATTGACGAAGTATAACCTTTTGAGACTAAATCAGGAACTAAATATCATTTAGTACTTGATTTAGTCGCATTTAAAAAAATTATAAATTGTATAGTGGTATAGTATAGTTATATATTATACTAAAAGTAATTAAAAATTAAGTTCACTTGCGGCCGCCCAGCCCACGTCAATTTCCTTGCGATTTACGAGCGACCCAGTAACCCGTTTTACGCAAAAAAGTTACACCAAGCACATAAAAAGTACTAGGTACTTTTGTATGTGCTTGGTGTACCTCCGTATTAGTAATTCACTTTTAAGCACAACTGTTCAGAGCTTTATATAGTGAATTTAAATTCGGTCAAATTATGGCTTATGTTCCTCTTAGTCTCTAAATTTTTTTCCTTGCGACGTATTTAATCTGCAACCGTATCAAGTCGTCGTTATAAATTGGCTATAATATTGATTTTAATATTGATTTGTAGAAATAATAATACGACGTGCAAATAACACTACTTTAACACTGCTACCAATTTTGCTTTGTATGTTGTTTTACCTTGCCTCCATCGTAGGAGAACCCGCGTGTTAATTTATTACCACTGAAACGAATGCAGTACGAAGTACCTACTTACCTCCTCTTTTTTACATATTATTCACCTATGAGCTTGATTGCAAAATAACTTCTAGTTTTGTATATTTTTCATTCACGTTTTTTTTTTTTCAAAATAATAAGTAGCAGAATTCGCGTAAGTTTAAGAAATCATAATAATTAAAAAAAAAACTGTTTCTTATATTTGTCTTTATCCTTTAGAAGTAATGAAATTGTAAATTAGCGAGAGAGGGCACTAAAATGAAGTAGTTTTGAACTGCACAACTAATTTCATATGTCCTCGAAGTGAATGTAATTGTTTAGTTATTCGTCACTAAAGCATGTGCGAATGCTTTTTAAATCTGTTCTAAAAATTACAGTTTATTGTTCGCGTAGTAAACCCAAGGTATTAAAATGATATCTTTATTTACGCGAACACTACACATCAATAAAACTAAACGAAACGTCGCAAATTAAAAATAAGTAAAATTAAACGAGATAAAATCCGTATAGGAATAGTTTTTAGTACTTATCAGTGGACAGAGCAGTATGACGGTTGGTGATGTCATGCGCCGTGCGCCACTTTATTACCATAATATGTGAATATAACATAAAATTGCAATAAGTTACATGGTGGATCATTCTGCTTGAATTTCAAATTTATTCAATTGTAAGTCGCGAATTATTTTTTTAATATACTTAGACTATTCTAATTGCTGTGAATCAAATTTTTATATAATAGAATATTCTATAAAACACTGCGAGAAATATATAACTACTATGATACTAAATTTGCCGTCACGTCGCAAACTCTATAACGTGAAATGGGTCCTCCAGCTTTGGGAATAAATTTTAGCAGCAATAAAAATAAATTGTGACGATCAACACTTGTGCGAACGGTAAATCCGATAAAGTGGATTGTACACAAGTAGAAATAAATTGGAAAATTTCAAACAAGGTCGGCCTGTTGAATAAGTATATGGGTAAAAAATACATACTTTATGAACAAATGAATGGTATTTACGGAAAATTTTAAAAATTATTCTATTTATTTTATAACTACGTAGTAGAGCCATGCTGCAGCTATTTTATGGTTGAAACACCAATGGGCCGGCTCAACCTAGGTAGGACCACTCCTTCACAAAATACCGGCGTGAAATAGGAGCTTAATCCTATTGTGTTTTCTTTGAAGAGTGTAGCGAACCGGACACACTTTTTACCGGGAACGAGGCAGTATTATTCATCTGGTGTGACAACGCATCTTCATTTTGATTCTTAAGACGAGCTCTTAGCACGATTTCAAATTCGTTTTTCACCCGCGCGTCCCGCAGTGGGCGGAGCGCAACCGGCGGTCGGAGAGCGCCGCGTGAACACAGTATGCGCAAAGCAAGCAGACAATTCACCTCCAAACAAAAACTTTTCCGTGAGGTTTACTGTTCTCAACACTACTAGGTATTATAGTAATCATATTTTGAGAACCTACTCACTAATATCAAAACTGTTTACAATATCGTTAGTCTGGACATCATACTACATTTTAATTATCAATATTTTTTTAAAGTCAGTCTTATGATATGAGCAGGTACTTCACCTAGTAGTACTCGGCGACCTGTTCCAATGCCGATTACCAAAGTACACCTTCAGGTCACTCCGTCAAGTCCGGAGGTAAGGGCTCGTCATACCTAACAAAACGAGCCCAAACTCGGCCCACCTAGTAGTACTCGGCGACCTGTTCCAATGCCGATTACCAAAGTACACCTTCAGGTCACTCCGTCAAGTCCGGAGGTAAGGGCTCGTCATACCTAACAAAACGAGCCCAAACTTGGCACACCTAGTAGTACTCGGCGACCTGTTCCAATGCCGATTAATAGAGTACACCTTCAGGTCACTCCATCAAGTCCGGAGGTAAGGGCTCGGCACACCTAGTTCTACTAGTCCAGGTGTTCCAGTATTAGTTACTGAAGTTCACTTTCAGGTCACTCCATCAAGTCCGGAGGTAAGGTCTTATCATAACTGACAAAATCAGCCCAAAGTCCACAGCTAACTTCTCAGTGCCAGCAGAGGGCTCCCAGTGCAAAGCAGTCTCTAGAGTAGGTATTCGTACCTCGTAACTAAGTCTTATTACTCTATGTATCTAAGTATATTTTGTGGTGTAAGAAATCAAAAACAAATTCGATCTTTCAAATTATTAAAATAATTTTATTTGACTACGATTCCCGCAGCCAACCGTGCGTACACTTGTGTGCGTGACTCATGTCAATGTAATAGTTCGATTCTATACCTATATCAATTTTGTAAACGCGTCCTTAAAAAATCTTAACGTAAATACTGCGGCAAAAAGAGCGACACATCTCTACAGCACAAGGCCTCGGCCGGCAGTGACTGCACAGGCGTTTACGCAAACATTCGTACGTATTGATTTCTTATATTTACGCCGAACACTACACATTGAAATAATACTAGTTTTTACGGAATTTATCGCGTATATTTAACTTTTTAACATCTTGAGCCATACTGTGTATAGAAAAAAGACCCATACAGATAGATATTTAAACGGTGATTCTCACCACCATCCTTCACAGCTAGCTACCGTGGGTAAATCTTTGTTTCAGAGAGCACGAGGGATCTGTGACAGTAAACACCTGGCTGCAGAGCTCCACCATGTCAAGCAAGTTTTGCATGACAACAAGCTTCGAGTCCCGCACCTACGTCACAGTGAACGAGTGAAGCCGGCCACAGTCGAGCGTGTACCTGCTGCACTGCCATATGTTAGAGGAGTTACTGACAAGATTGGCTACATCTTGAAGCGCGCTTCCATCAAAACATACTTCAAGCCGCTGAAGAAGATTGGTCAGTTTTTACCATCGGTCAAGTGTAATGTCCCTCTGCAAGATGCAGGAGTGTACAAGCTTGATTGTGAATGTTTTCTCTCCTACATAGGACAAACTAAAAGATCAATAAAACCCGCGTTAAAGAACATATAGCTGATGTGAAGAATCGACGCTCCGGGAAGTCTGCAGTCTGTGAACACGTACAGGATCGCCCCCGTCACTACATCAGATTTGATAGACCGCAGATCCTCGCTAAAGAACACCGATTCCTTCCAAGGATGATTCGCGAGGCTATTGAAATCAAAAAACATCCTAATTTCAATAGAGAAGATGGCTGGGTGCTACCATCTGCTTGGGATCCTATAATAAATAAAATTAAATCCCAACCCAAGCATACAACTGCAAGACTTCAAGATACCATAAGTTCATACTGCATAGATCGGAACAAAAGTTAAATTTTAATCTATGGTAACCGCGGTTAACTATGACATATGGACGTTGAACATCTCAGTCCCGCCCGTGACCATGAGTGCTGTAAAGCGTTCGAAACGTCGGGTATTTAAAAAGTTAAATATACGCGATAAATTCCGTAAAAACTAGTATTATTTCAATTCGTACGTATTATTTCAGAAATAAGAATACGTGATTTTAAAAAAAACTATTAGTTGGACTAAAAAATTGAAACACTATAACGATAATATGTTGAATGTATAAAAATCTGACAAAAAATCAGAATGATTGAATGTATACTAGTATGGTTTTTACTAGTTAAAAGAAATTTTTGGAGGTATGTTTGTGATTTTTTTCTATCGTATTAAATTAGTGGTATCATGTTTTCAACACACTATCTAACTAGGATATATCCTGGACAATATCATACATTTTTCTGGGTTTGTTTACTGCAGTGGATCATTTACTTTGAGGCATTATAAAATTTTGCGTTTAGGGTCATGCCTCGTCTTAATCGAGGATAGATGTACCCAGATGTCTGTTTGATTGATTGATTGATAATGATTAGGAAAACTCTAATCAGTGGTAAAAGCATAAATGACTTTCAATAAGTATTGTTGTAATCAACATCAAATAAAAAATATTTTTTCTATTTTTATTCATGTACTAGCGGATACCCGGTGTGTGTTGCTACGCTAAAAATAATTATATTTTCTTTATTTATTTGAAAAAAAAAATTGATTTTGTGAATGTGTTTTTATATAGTACTTTTCTAATGAAACCGTCTTGTGGCACATTGTTTGGATGGTTTCAAAGTCTATAGTTGTCCACCATGTCTGTCATAGTAGAATCATTTTTTGCATTCATATAGATAGATAGGAAATATGTATATAGATAGATATATATTTTCTATCGCATAAGTTCGAATCCTTAACCCGGTATCACATGATCAGCAGTCATGATCAGCTATCGAGTTTTCTGGAGAGAAATTCTCAGTAGCAGACAGAAGTCAAGAAGTTGGCGGAGCTACCCCCGTACCCTAGAAACACGTAAACTGGTTGCGCCTGTGTCTGATCTCTCTCCGGTCATGTCGGACTGCCGTCCCATCAGACTACGAGAGTGAGAGAATAGAGAATGCACCAGTGTTTGCGCACTTACTGGTGCACTATAATCCCGTCCTGCGCAAATGGCTAGTTTTCGTTGACCGAAATTTGGTCTGGAAAAGATATTACATCAAGTAAACCGTTGGCGTTTGTCATTTAGTCAAAAAAAATCAGCGTTCCAAGTTCAGCGTTGGACTGTTTGTGGGCTTGCGAAGAAGTAAATAGAAAATAAAATACATCAGGCGCAACAGCACACTGTTAATGCACGTTTAAATATTATTTAATAATTGTTTACCAATATAAAAAGTCAACACCAGTTCAAACAATATTATGAATATCATAAAGTTCATTTTTTATTACTAGCAAGTAGCAACTATTCACATTATTGTACCCTGTAACTACTCCCGGTAAGCTTAAAATGCTTGTATTAGGATTAGGAGTGGATTACGACAATAGTAGAATGACGGATTCGACCTTTTGATCTCGGGGTCTGCCATTAGGCTACTGTCGCATGACATTATTTTTTGAGTAAATTTTTCAGACACGTGAAGTTATACGTAGTACGTTACAGTTGTACATGGTTGCATTTGGAGCACGCATTCGTCGGCTTGAACAAGATAGCGCCACGCTCTCACGGAATACTAGCACTTTTACGAATAATGTTTCTTTTAGTGAACCGCAGACCATCAAACCCTTTATAGATGTAAAAGCTCTCGTCGGGGAGTAGTATATTCCTTGTGTCTGAGAGCAGTAAATTCCTTGAGTAAAAAGCTTTCATCTTTGTCCTCGATGGCGACAAAGTATGACATATATTGTGCGTATTACGCTACTACGGTAATGTTAAAAGAAGTGTTATGATTTTAGCAGGTTATGTATGTATGAATGTTCACCTGTTCACCCAGATCTACTTAACTACTCGTCATTTTTTGACGTCGTTGATCGTCGTTTTTCCGTTAGTTATAGGCTATATGACGTCACATCCAAAATGGCGGCTTATTGAGGACATAAAGTGATACCAACAAAGAAACTATTAAAATATCGTCGTTGGTATCTAATTAATTAATTTTAAATATTATTAAAAATAATGTCGATATTTGAGGCGATATTTAAAAGTACAAAATTCATTCTGCTATCTCTAGCCTAGCATTCAGGAATGTCACGAACAATATCAGGCCGACGCCAATAAAGTGAAATTGAATTCCCGTCCCCAACGAGCATGTCCGACGCAAATGGAATAATTCCGATACAGGAAAAGCAACGCGGCTATATGCGTAAACGATTAAATAACCTAGGATACAGAATATACGACACATAGATCAGTTTTTGATAAAATTTTATGAAGTAAACAAGCTCACTTAAACTAAAGCAGTAACTATTTAAACCCGACGAGTTTAATGAAAAAAGAAAACATTTATATACTAGTCATTCCCACAACTTAAACGAATCTAATCATTATGTATATTAAATAGCCATATAGGCTACTGAGTATGCCAAAGAAATAGACACATCCTGTATGTTAAACGGCCATATAGGCTACTGAGTGTGCCAAAGAAATAGACACACCTGTATGTTAAACGGCCATATAGGCTACTGAGTGTGCCAAAGAAATAGACACACATACACTCGAAAAACACTACCTACCGAAAAACATTCTGGAGTACTCGGGTAAAAAATAACGAATGCTATAACAAAGCAAAGCTAAGGTAGCGAAACTCAGAAATAAACGCAAAAAAAAAGTAAAACAAAAAACAAGCGTTCCAGTCGTGAGCATTATCGTTCCTATTTATTGAAAGGTTTTTTTTTAAGATATTTTAAATATAAAACATAGTAGTAGATTAGTACCGAAGGAATATAAAACAGGTAGTATAGGAGAAAATCTCCTACACTATGTTTCATATTTAAAATACGTTACGTTTTACGTCGTAAAGCCATGCTGCAGTTATATTAGTAGTAGTAGCACGAATGGGTCGGCTCGACCGGGGAAGGACCACGCTCTCACAGAATACCAGCGTCAAATAGTAGCTTAATGCTGCTGTGTTTCGTATGGTGAGTATAGAGAACCGGAGACTCTTTTTACTGGAATCGAGGCATTCCACCTTCCTTCGCAGCGAAATAAAGTGAACTAGAGTGTTAAGTGTGATTAATTATTAGTGTATGTATTAGTTTTAATTGGTGTTCGGTAATTAAAGCGTCAATTTTGGTAATTCAATCGGCAGTTTTTACTGTTACGAACCTAAAGCTCGTAACAATATTTAAAAAAAAAAATAAGTGACATTCACAGTTGCAGTCCGCCTGATGCTTAGTGGTTACTGCAGCCCACGGACAGCTGCCAACAGCAAGTCACCTCTGAGCACTAAGATGGAATGTCTTAATATTGTTGCCTTGTCATTATATTGGTTTTCTATACCCATTATAACGGAGCACGGCAGTGTCAGCATCGCCATTGTGCGGCAGAAATAGTTCAGAGAAGTACCCAATTAGACCGCCTCCTGGGACGGAGTCCTACCACCTAGACAATGTGTCACTGTTTATTACATGTTTCTAAAATCACAAGACATTTGCACATTAGATAGTCTAGTATTTAAATATTATCCTTTATCACTTGCGCAGACAAAGGTTAGGTTAGGAGTAAACTATGGATGATAGGTAATGGGTCATATGATAGTTATGAACTCTTGAGACTGACATAATTTACCACTACAAAAATGAACATTTTTGCACAATTATTCAGAAAACAGGACCTCCGGTTTAATAGACAAGTACGTTTTGATTATATATACGTATATATCTTGTAAAGTTAATAATTTAATTAGATTAAATATATTGGATGTAAAATGTTTATGTAATCCCCTGAGAGCTCCCTTCATAGGGACTCCTTTACTTACTTCCCATGATATAATAAAATTAGATATTGTGATTTTATAGCAGCTCGCCCAACATTTATTACTTGAGTAAATTGAATTCTTTCACGTTATCTCGTCTCTCGAAATCGAAGCGCAATTTAATTTATTATGTAAATAATTTAATTTATTATCTTTATATATTTTTAAGGGCGTAAGGCTTTTTGCGCAGTGTGGGACGCTGCCTGGCTAGATGGAGCGTGGATATGTGTAAGGCAGCTGGCAGCTGGATGCGTGTACCCGAAGATAGGGCTAAGTGGCGCGCTTTGGGAGAGGCCTATGTATAGCAGTGGACTGCCGCAGGCTGCAGACGATGATGAATGCTTTTAAACCAGTTTCCAGTCTTACCTATCTGTGGTCCAATTGTGGACAAAAGAGACACTGGCGACCTATAAGTGGCGATGGCAAGCTAAGCGCCAAACCCATGTCGCACAGACTGGTGACCAGTAGCAGCGTTTCTACTTGAGCTTACTCGTGTATCGGGCTATGTTAATTACCGTAGTTCTACGCAGAGAAAACTGATCCGAATCAGTTTTCTCTGCGTGTTAACTACTTTGACTTTGCTCTTGCAGCACTCTCTTGACTATTTTCGTTCCATTCCCATTCGCTTAGCCCATTCTGAAGGCTATAGACAGCCAGCATAATTACACGCTCTGAAGCATTCCAGGGGTGACAACGTATACGCAGCCTTCTTTGTCTGCAGTTAATTCCAGGTTTCTCCGGACTGCTACCCATCGCCGTCTGGGTGTTTTACGCCTGACGTAAAAAAGATTATACTACCAAAGTAAGTCATACGATCTATCTGACATATCCCACAAACCCATCTAACGACACTCATAGAACTAAATAAAGCAACGGATTCACTTCAACAACACACGGCACATCAATTATATTTTTGTTAATATTTTAAAACAGAACCTGAATAGCTCTTTAAATATTCTCCCTCCATCCATTACAGCCTATCGAAATACACTGAACATACGACCTCCCCAATAGATTGCTCCATATGAGGATATTTGCCACAAATGCCACACCTGAAAATAGAGTTGACACCCTTTTTATCATTTCGAGGAGTTGTCGGGAAGATGCTGCTGTCCGTCTACTGTTCAATTTTCCTCTGCCGCCTCTTACGCCACCCGCTGGATGCTATGTGGCAGTGGATGTGGCAGTGGATGTGGCAGTGGATGTGGCAGTGGATGTGGTAGCGGATGCTGTAACGCTGCCATTACACAGATAAAAACGCGCCTAGAAAGTTATTTCACTTAAATATTAGACGATATTATTTCAGACACATTTACGAAAGAAATAACATCTATGCGCTTAGATTTGAGGTGGGTGAACCCAGAATGGTTTCAGTGTCAGTGACACGAGCGGATATTATATTTAACAAAATATAATATCCGTATCCGTAATCTAAGAATTCATAAATTTGTGTATATGATGACTATTCAAATTCAGGATGAATAAGTACAAAATGTATATTCGTAGTACTTCATCCACAAGGTCTAATATAAAATACTATTCATTAACATCTTTATTTTTAGATAATTTCAATGTTTTAGCCATAGAATACTATAATACATAGTGCTCTATGGTTTGAGATAATAATTACGTTAAATAAATACGTGAACAAATTTTGTATCGTCCAATTAACGTCTATAAAAGAATATCATGTCGTAGCTCTTTAATATACTGTATGATTTCGCCGTCTGGAAAAAAAAAGTGTCAGATGAATGGAATAGAAGCCTATGGCGCTGATATTTTTCATTTTTTTATTTTATTTTACATTCACATAATATAAAGAAACGGATCTAACGTAAATACTACTAATAGAGTATGTATTATTTTAATTTTTACAGTTTTTAATTAAGTTATTTATTTAGTTCAAAAATTTTGTTGTTATTTTTTAGTATACCGAAAGATTATTTCTAATTAGCAGTATTTATTGATAAATCAATTTCATAACACGTTAATGGAAAATTCAAAAAAATTGTAAAATATCGATGCTATAGGTACGCTTTTTATCCGTTCACTTGTTACATTCTATTCTTTACACCCAATTTTTATCCACGCAGTTAAAAAAAAAACATCTAGTATAATTTACTAATATTTCGAATACGTGATACCAATCAATATTAATCAAAGTAACGCAGCGGACCTACTCCAAAAATGTAAGGGCCATAATATGTAGGTAGTTTACTTAACTTATTTCTAATTTGGAATGATAATAATTTAAAATTTAATTACAACGGCAAGCTGTCTCTAAATCATGCAACTAGTGCATTTCGACACTACGTTGCGCTTACTTCGTATTTATATTGTTATTCCAATGGTCAATTCGCTGCCGTTGCCGAGTCATTACACCAGTTGAATTCTCTCGCGTGTTGGAACAATTTACCTACAGAAGTCTTGCATGCCACTAATTTCGACAACTCTTTGCAGTTTCTTTTGTTAATGGAGTTCTCGTAAGTTAAGTAGGTAATTTGATTTCGACAGGATTTTAATCTGCTAAACCGCGCTGGGTGGTTTGGGACAACTAGCAATAGAAGTCGTATTATATACTCAGCTTAATCATCATCATCATTATCATTGTTCAGCCCGGACTAATTCATTTACATTATTATATTAAAATTATTGTAAATATTAATTGTAAATATTAATTGTAAATATTATTGTAAATATTAAATTAAAATACAAGCGTATTACTTAAGCGACATATTATTATGTTACCAAATCCTATTTATAGCAAAACTGTAACATCTGGTACATACGATTAGAGAAGTTAGGTATAAGTTGGAATTATGTTGGCCATTTATAGTTTGAATTAAATATCGTAATGGATTCCTTTATTGTTGTTTGTAAATTTTTAATTTCTCGTAAGCGATTTTTAATCTTTTGAGAAATAAATAATATCTTTAACCATTTATGAATTTTAAGAAACATTTTTTTACTCTTTAATTTTTTTTTGCTTCTGAAATATAATAAATGCAGTAGGTACGATAAAACATACAGTAATACAATTGATTGTTATATGTACAAGTAAATAAAATTTTACGGCTTCATAAAAAAATAGCATAAAAGTAAACTGTTTAAACGAAATATAAAGAAAACGGTGTTAGAATATCCACTAACACCAAGTCGTCCCGTGCTCCCGTGGGTGTCGAAAGGGGCGACAGAGGGAATCAAACCTGCACATGGGCAGCAGCTTCTTCGTAATAACGTTCAGAAATTAAAATTTGCGTATATCTCTCATTATCTGTGGGGAGGCCTATATTCAGCAGTGGACTTTCATAGGCCGTAATAGTAATTGACGATGAAGTTACGCTATTTTTTTATATATTTATAAAACAAAATTACCATAAATGAAAATTAGTGACACAAAGAAAAACTACTGGAAATGTCAATACCTGCTAGATTGGTAGTGACCCATATTTAATTAATTTAGATGGAAAATATACAAAGTTAATTGAGTTAGGTGAGGCGTGCTGGAACCGACGGCTGTGCAATTAACAGCCGACTTGTTTATGAACTACTCAATATTTAAACGATACGCGACAAATAATTACTATGACATATTGTTCATTTTATTATTTGCATCTAAGACAACTGCGAGCTGCAGCTGCGTTTGATTTGGGCACTTAGATCGATAATCTGTGTGTCTCAGCGTTAACAAAATATAATATTTTATACTTCTGGCCTATTGAGAATGATTGAGAAAAAAGAAAGTAAAATTGTGGTCAAGCACTGGCTTATAATAAATAAACAAATAAAAAAATCCTTGGTTGTGGTACTCCAAAATCCATAATTTTATTATTTTTTTATTAGGGTACCAGCATATAGTTGACCGAATGGTAAATGACCAAATATTTACATCTATGCTCGATCAAAAATCAAAATGCGGAACGTTTTTACCCCTGACACACAATAAATAATTGCACTAATAAAGAAAAAAGAAAGATATATTGGTTTTCAATGGTTTTTACTTTTTACATTATCCACACGATACATTTCATATTCAAATATCTGAAATACGTGATAGGAAACAGTGATGGTAAGAAATCAAATATAAAAAAATTCTCAATTGATATTTAATTGTAAAGATTACTATATTTTGTGCAGATAACATGCTAACGCGTCGACATTGCTTAAGAAAACGTATATAGAATATTATATTATATTTTAGACCGAATATCCGGAACGGCGGCCAATCTCGACGAATGGTCATCAGCGCTGAACAGTATTTTTTATTTTATGATAATAAATGTATATATACATAAACACTCACGCCTGTCACCCAGAGGGGTAGGCAGAGACTACGGACTTCCATTTGGCACGATCCTGACATACCTCTTTCGCCTCTTTTACATCCATATAATATCTACGCATACATGCTCGTCGGTTAAGGGTACTTCTAACGTTGCCCACTTTCAAAATATCGCCAATTTGGTCGATAAACTTTTTCCTAGGGCGTCCCTTCCCGACTCGGCCGTTCACATCTACCATATAAATTTGCTTTGTCACTCTTTCCTCACTCATTCTTTCCACATGACCAAACCACCGAAGCATTCCTTTCTTAATCCTGATCACAACATCATCTTGCATACCACATTTATCTCTTATCACGCAATTTCTCACCCTGTCATTCAGATTCAACCCTAGCATATTCCTTAAAGACCGCATTTCTACCGCATTTATTCTACTTTCGTGCTTCTTCTGCCACACCCAGCTTTCACTACCATACATTAAAGTAGGGACTAACACAGCATTACGAATTACCATACGTGCCTGTTTTGACACATTCTGGTTCTACATAATAGAGTGTAGTGCCCCATTCACTCTATTCCCTGCATTTACTCGTCGTTCTATATCCCTATCATATCTACCATCCCTGCTAAATACACATCCGAAATACACAAACTCGTCCACTTGCTCAATTAACTCTCCTTCTATTCTTATTTCACATACCGTTTTGCTTTCTTCTCTTTCAAAAACCATCACTTTCGTCTTACATGCGTTCACTTTCATTCCCCTTTCTTTTAATTCCCAGTTCATTAATGTAACCATCATTTGCAACTCAGCCGCCGATGACGCAAATATGACTTGATCATCGGCATACAAAAGGCATTTGACGGTTAACTCGCCCATTCTTAACCCACATTCTTCATCTTTCAAAGTTTGCAAACACCGGTCCATAAATAGGTTGAACAGCCAAGGGGAAGCTACACAGCCCTGTCTGACACCTTTTTGGATGCCAAACCAGTCCGAGTAGACCCCATTGATCCTGACACAAGCACTAGAGTTCCTATAAAGAGATCCTAATGCCTGTATCAAACCATCGCTCAACCCATATGAGTTCAGTGTTTGCCATAACACATTCCTGTCCACTCTGTCATAAGCCTTTTCCAAGTCCATGAATGCACAAAAAACTTTCTGGTTTTTGGCCAAAAACTTCTCCGCAATCATGCGCATGGAAAAGACTTGATCTGTACACCCCATTCGCTTTCTAAAACCCGCAATATATATATATATATATATATATATATATATATATATATATATATATATATATATATATATATATGTATGACATAAATATAAGTATTTATAAGAAACCCTGATAAAACATTTTTGATAAAATCATATTAGTTTGCAAGGAAACATTTTAATTGGCTTGACATGTTCTTTGTTGTTAAAATTTAAAATAAAATCGTGGAAACCAATAATATTAAATATTAAAATATAACTACCGAGCACAATAATACGAGAAATTTAAATTCTTTCAAAGTGGAAATACGCAGGGCAACATAAGAACAAACCATAAATACATGACACTACAATACAGCTTAGTTACTTAGAATAGCCACTTTGTCGCTGTTTGTACATTGTGTACGAAAGTATCGCGTGACAAAGGGCGACGTATCGATCCACTGAATACTGATGGTTCCAATGAATAAGTAACTACATGTAAAGTTTTATGTTACGAAGAGAGGATTGTGAAACAGAAACTAAACAGAAATACTCAAGAAAAAGAACCAATCGCAATTTTTACTTCATGTAAAGTAGATGCTGAAGACAGAAATCAGATGAATATGGAATCGAATTGTTTTATATATATAAGCGAAATACTACTGACTGACTGACTCTAGATTCTCACTAAGAACGGATTTTACGATGGTCCCATAATTTTTTTTTTGATATTTTATATCTAGATTCCACAATATAGTGCACCCAGCAAAGCGTGTCGGATTCAGTTAGTTTATAGCCCTATTAAGTTGTTTTTATGAGATCGGATTTAAACAATAGAAGTGGTAAAACTGTTAGTACCTAGAGATTTGTACTGGTTTCTTATTTTTTATCAAATTAAAAAAGGAGGAAGTATTCAATTCGACTGCATGTTTCAATTTTTAATGTGTATTATTTCGGAATTTTTCTCTAGGTGAACCGGTTTTGATGATTTTTATCTGAAAGCTGGTGCATCTTGTGTGGTCCCATATAAATTTAATTAAGATCTGACCAGTACTTTTGAAGTCATCTTCAATAACGCGTATTTAATTGACTTCTAATAACTTGATGATGTTATAATTTTAATTATATTGAAGTTGGTTGTACAATTGTACCACTTGTTTACTATATAATTTGTTCTGTAGAAAGTATATTATATATATATATATATATATATATATATATATATATATATATATATATATATATATATATATATATAGCGTATTGAGTTCCCTTCTTTTGTGAGAAAATCTATTCTTTCGAGCCCTTTTTTTAGTTTTTTTTTTAAAAATACGAAAAATTAAATTAAAATAATTGCACTCATGGTTTTTATTCAAATAACCAGTTCAGTTTTTTCTATTATGTCAATAAGATCAAAAAATATTATTTATTTGTCGTCTGTATGCAATTTATATCTAAATATAATTTCCAAAACACACGATTTCCAAAAAACATTATATATATTTCCAAAAAAAATTATATATATATATATATATATATATATATATATATATATATATATATATATATATATTACCATGTCGTATCCCCGACTTCAGAAGTGTAAAAATTATTTTATTCTTTTTAGTTTTTTGAAAACGGCTTAATTTTTATAATTTTTTTATAGGATAGGATGACAAACGAGCCCACAGCCCACCTGATGGCAAGTGGTTGCTGTGGCCCATAGACATCTACATCTATCCTCGATTACGAATTAAAATGCAGATGCGTTGTCATCCGTGGGGACTTAGGTGGAATGCCTCGTTTCCAGTAAAAAGAATCTCCGGTTCTCAACATTCACCATACGAAACATAGCAGCATTAAACTACTATTTGACGCTGGTACGAGTATTCTGTGAGATATTACAATGAAATATTTAAATATAACTATTTTCTAGAGATTGTCAGCACAAAGCTTTAGAATTATACCACCATGAGATATGTAACTCTTTGTTTACGTACATATTTTTCATATATTATGTGTTCTCACCGTCGGCACAGAATATAATATATTAGTAGTGAGGAATGCACGCTCGTATTACTTTCAAGAAAAACTTCATTAATATTATAAAGGAGTGTCCCGAGACGCATAAGCAAATGAGTCGTCGTTTCAAAGCTACAGCAATGTTTGCATTATGTCGAGTGGAAAAACCTATGCTGATGCTTTGTTACGCGTGCAGGAAAATCCCACGAAACATGGTCGATATTCAGTACTACGGTATAGCCTGATCGATTTTAATATGAAGCTCTGCAATAAGAAACAAATAAGTTGCTTCATGCAAGTAGGTACCTACTGACAAAATGTTATACATAATTCAATGACATTGTTTAAAAATGGAAACCAAAATAGTACCGATGCTAATGCTGATGAGGATGTCTTTCTCCAAGCCGATCTCATAATGCGATAGTTACACTGTCATCCATCGGAAGCTATGTAATCGTTCTAACACTTGCCCAACTAAAACACAGTTCGAAATTAAATGATTAATTCTTCTCCGCCACGATCCGGTCGCACATATTACTCTACATACTTAAAATAAAAAATATATTAATTTATTTTTATAAGAAGCCATTTAAAGTTCGTAAACCACACTGTAGTAGGGTGTCGGAGCCATATAGGCTCCATTATCTTTTCTATTCGTTTTTTTTTCAAATATTACTGGTTCTGTACCCCGCCGAGTGGCGTTTACGTTTGTTACTTCATTTTTTCTTTTAAACCTAAGGAGGATCAGGTTTATTCGCATTCAAATCCGAATAGCGCGATGCACCTTCTATACCTCCACAGCAAAACGTAACTTTTTGTGTATTTGTCTTAACAGTCATTGTCCTCTATACCTAGGCTGCACTAAAAGTATCGGGAATGGAATATTTCCACTGTTCCTGTCATATAAAAATCTTTTTAATTGAAAACTCTTTGGTTTTAAAAATCGAATACCATTTATTTATTTTAAAAAAAGATTCTCGGTCTTGTCACAAGGTTTTTTCAAACTTGTTTAGTCATTTAGAAAATGGAATTGACTCGAGAAAATTCAAGAACGATGATTTATTGTGACTTTCGAAGTGGTTTAACACAAAAACAGTGTGTTTACCGGATGATTTCTGCATTTGGTGATGAAGCACCATCCAAAACCACAATTTATCGCTGGTTTGCTGAATTTCAACGTGGACGTGTCAAGGCCAGTGATGATCCCCGTCAAGGTCGTCCAAAACTGCAGTCACCCAAGAAAACGTTGATGCTGTGCGTAAGCTGATTGAGGAAGATCGACATGTGACATACCGCGAAATTCAGGCAACTTTAGACATTGGCATGAGTCAAATACAAATAATCTTGCATGAACAATTAGGTGTAAAAAAGTTGTTTTCCCGATGAATACCGCATTCGCTCTGTGATGAGCAAAAAGCGGCTCTCGTTACTTGGTGCGTCAAAACTCTCGAAAGATTTCACGCAAGATCCACAAATGCTGTATACAACATCGTATCAGGTGACGAATCCTGGATATACGCGTACGAACCCGAAACAAAAAACCAGTCACGAGTTTGGGTGTTCGAAAATGAGTTAAAGCCAACAAAAATTGTTCGTTCACGGAGTGTTGCAAAAAAAAATGGTGGCCACGTTTGTCTCCAAAACCAGCCATGTTTCGACTATTCCTCTTGAGGGACAAAGAACGGTTAATGCAGAATGGTATGCTAGCATTTTTTTGCCACAGGTCATTTCGGAACTCCGTAAAGAGAACTGCAACCGCCGTATCATCCTCCATCACGACAATGCGAGTTCTCGCACCGCACACAGAACAAAATAGTTTTTAGAGCAAGAAAACATAGAATTATTAGACCATCCGCCGTACAGCCCCGACCTAAGCCCTAATGATTTCTATACTTTCCCTAAAATAAAGAATAAATTGTGTGGACAGAGTTTTTCATCACCTGAAGAAGCTGTGGATGCCTACAAAACGGCCATCTTGGAGACCCCAACTTCCGAATGGAATGGTTGCTTCAATGATTGGTTCCATCGTATGGAAAAATGTGTCAAATTTCGCGGGGAATACTTTGAAATGCAATAAATACATTTTTAAATAGTAATTTTGTGTCACTTCCTTGATTCCCGAAATTTTCAGTGCCGCGCTCGTAGCGGGAACATGATACTATATTTATATTCGAAACCAAATGCATTTTTAACATATCTTATAGAACGTGGCAATAACAACGTATAATTATCGTACATTTTATGGTTAGGTACGTCGCACAAAATTTAAAATTGAAAGTTTTTGTAAATACAACTACTTACTTAATAATAGCTTCTTGAGAGCGGGAATCAAATCCACGATTCGCGAGTCAAACATTTAGCCATTGCGCTACCAATGTCAATAATACATGTATTATAAACAACTTGTCAATAATTTGAATGCACCATTCGTGAACCTGTTCCTTACATTTAATTATAACTTTTTTTTTATAGATAACGGGGCAAACGAGCATACGGTTCACCTGATGTTAAGCGACTACCGCCGCCCATAAACATCCACAACACCAGGGGAATTGCAGGTGCGTGGCCGGCCCTTCAGAAAGGAGTGAGCTCTTTTCTTGAAAGTCCCAGGTCGTATCGGTCCGAAAAAATCGCCGGTGGTAAATTATTCTACAGAGAGCTCATACGCGGAAGAAAACTCCTAGTGAAACGTCCAGTGGTGGACCGCCAAGCATCCAGATGGCGTGGATATATTTAAAATAATAATAGGAAACGTAGTAGAATACCTATATTTCTTTTAAATAATGCTAAAAATGAAACAGGAGATAGGCAGCAGCACCTCCTGATACCAACTTAATATAATAAAAAACTGCCGTTGCCAACCCAAGTGCCCAAGCGTGGTAACTATGGCAAATCGACTCTCATATATTCATGCAACGGAGGGGCTCCAAAATGACACTCTATTGGAGAAGCAGGCGCTACAGGTCTGCAAGGTAGAAGCCCACACTCAAAGAGTTCTAGTATGACTTACGAATACCTACACATATCTAGACCAGGAACAACTTCGGGTCTGGATATGTATACTGCACAAGGACTTTTCTTTTTGTTTTGTAAATCTCCACTATACAGGAGAAAATGTTATTGTAAAGTAACGTTGTTTTTTGAAAGCAAATAGAAAACAAAAATAAATATAGGAAACGTGTATGTAATATTTTTGCAGAAGTCTTAGCTAAAATTTTATTAGGCTTAAATATCTAAGTAAAATAAATATAGGAAACGTGTATGTAATATTTTTGCAGGCGTTTTAGCTAAAATTTTATTAGGCTAAAATATGTGAGTAAAATAAATATAGGAAACGTGTATGTAATATTTTTGCAGACGTTTTAGCTAAAATTTTATTAGGCTTAAATATCTGGCTATAATCTACAAAGAAGTAACAAATTTCAATTAGTTGATGAGCAGCTAAGTTAAGGGTTGTCAAGTCCATTTTGCATTTCGTATTCATAATAAGCGAACTAAGAGTAGTCCCTGAATAAACTAAGTTTATTTTGAGATATGTAAAGTTCGTTAACACAGCACACAGCGAAGCAATCTTCCCAGTCCATTACTCCCTTAAAATGAGATGATCATATCCAGCTAATAGGACGTTACTTTTAACGAATTAAAATAAATCATGTCATCAGATATAATATAGACTACGCAAGTTGTTGTGAACCCTGTATTAGGTAATTTTTTCTGGGTTTAATATAAGTCTCTGTTAAATTCGTACGCGACTATAGCGAGTGGTGACAACTTAAAAGAATATTTTTATATCATTCCGTTAGTGGCTCGCTTTATTCAACAAGAAACAAACCCAAAAAGACAAAGGAGTTATAATTAATTTACTGTGTGGTAGGACTCCTTTTCTGGCCAGGTATCCGTTTGGGTAGATACCACCCTCTTAACTATTAACGCCACTAAATATTGGTTCCGGTTTGAAGGGTTTAGGGAGCTAGAATAATTTCGGTAATTTTAATAATTAACAGCACGGATTCTCAAAGTGTTCGATATCGACCCTTGGGATCGTAATCGGTTTCCCAGGGGTCGACATAAAAGAAAACTGATAATTTGTAACTGTAATTTGTATTAATAATTATTAATTACACTTGATATTTACTGAATTTTATGTCTATTTACTTTGTTAAATTTTGCTGAGAAAATGATTTTAAGTTCACTCATCACTTAATCAACCGCAAAGTTTTTAAATTGGTAAGTATTTTGTATTAAGAGGGAAAAAACTAGAGATAGGATTTTTAATGTTTTTTGGTTATGGGGTCTGAGGTATCAGTTCATTTTGGAAAAGGGATCTCTTGTCGAAAATAGTTTGGGAATCCCTGATTTACAGATTATGAGGCATTCCATCTTAGTCCTCAGAGATGACAACACACCTATATAGCCTTCTTTGTTTGAAGTTGGCTGCAGGTTTTATGGAATTCAATAGCCACTTTTACCATAAGGTTGACTGTAAGTTCATTGATAACTTTAGTTTTATGAACAAAATTATTTCCACGGGAATTCAACAACTGTCGGAATGTTAAAATAAGATTCTTTATTAATATAAAATTAGGTAACCATCATAAGGTCTCAGAAAATATGGTATATTATGTTAAATTAAATTTAGACGAGGTAAAAGCACCCTTAAATGTAGAGTTCCGAGTATTCATTCTGACGCGCGCCATATTTACTCGTTAAACAAACAAAGATCTTGTCGTGAGGTTACCTTTTGAAATTCTATTTTAAAAAATAACAAGCTGCTTGACATTTTACAAAATGTTTCACGTTGTGCTTCAGTAACAAATACAAATCAAAAACTAGGTTATAGCGAGTACCTTAGTAAATCGTTGAAAACAAGATAAGCATTAAAATTAATATTAAACTTTTAATAAAATTTAAAAGCCGACATTAAGGGTACTACAGGAGCTAAACGCAAGTTTAATAATACCTTAAACCATATGATCCACTGCAGTAAAAAATCAGAAAATATATTATATATTCCTGGTTATAATATGCTAGTTAGATAGTGTGTTGAAAACATGATACTACTAATTTGATACGATGGAAAAAAATTACAAAGATACTTATAAAAATTTCTTTTAACGAGTAAAAACCATGATTTTGATGATTGTTTGACTGATTTTTTATCAGATTATTCTACAAGCATATTATCGTAATAGTGTTTTAATTTTTTAGTCCAACTAATAGATGTAGTACCCGGATGACCGAGCGTTGCTCGGTTTTTTTTTTAATTACATTTAGATACAAATTACATGAATAATATTTTTTGATCTTATTGACATAATAGAAAAAACTGAACTGGTTATTTGAATAAAAAATCATGAGTGCAATTAGTTAACTTAAAATTTTCGTATTTTTAAAATTTTCTCACGAAAGAAGGGCACTTGAAAAAAAGGAAAAAAAGTCGGACCGAAGCGGGACGCGAATCAAGGCATTTCGATTTCGCGACTGCTCGATATCCACTTGAGCTATTACGATCATTAACAGAGTGTCAAAATTTACCTTCTTATTGTAGTGTTATGTTACTTACATACCATTTTAACTATTTTAAATTTATTTTTCCATTCTGTTTTCTATTTTCTGCATTCATCTCAAAACTAGATATTTTGCATCACCTTTATTTCCATAGGAACCTGTAACATTTTTAAACCATAAGAACACAATAACAAATCATTTTCACGTCGTATTTTCCCGTTATCAGCACTTTTTAAATCGATGTCAATGGAGTCTACCTTTTTCGGTCTTTTATTTAGTTCTCCGTAACTCTGCAATTTCGGGTTTCGTGCGCGCTGTTGCGCTACTTTTTTTTCCTATATAAATAATATCTCATTTTTCACTTAAATCTTGCCGTTTCTGTATTACGAGCCTAAAACCAAAATTTGACATGTTTTGACATCGTTGTTTATCAGGTTGTCATGGCAATTTTTATTCAAATATCGTTACCGGCCTGATGTTTTTACTTCAAAATACTCCTTTCTTCTTGGCCATTTACAAGAATTTGCTTTTAATTTAAATAATTTCAAATTTAATGAGAATAATTTTCCTTTCTTATGCCAGATCCGTCAAAAAGCAAAAATAAGCCGAACAATCGGCGAATGGGGGAGTCTGACTTGAGCTTTGATACTTGAAGCATCTCCTAAAGGCCTTTTCCGCACTGCCTCGGGATCCTGCAAGCCTCTGCCCGCTCCTTAAGTCGTCGCCTAGCCACGCCTACGCCTCCGCCTACTAGTGCGCTGTGTTTGCCTATTTCAAGCGCCGCGTGTACCTACTTCAAACGCTGCGTGCCTACTCCAGACGTTGCGTGGACCTACTCCAGACGCTGCGTGTCTATTCCGGACGCTGTGTGTGTCTACTCCGGAAGTTGTGTTTGCCTACTTCAAGCGCCGCGTATACCTACTTCAAACGCTGCGTGCCTACTCCAGACGTTGCGTGTACTTACTCCGGGTGCTGCGTGTACTTACTCCGGGCGTAGCGTGTGCCTACTCCAAGCGCTGCGTGTACCTTCTCCAGACGCTGCGTGTGCTTTCTCCAGATTCTGCGTGTACCTAGAGCAGGAGCTGTGCACCTATCATAGGCATAGCCTGTGCATACTTCGTTGCAGTATCTTTATCTTTGTTATTTTTTTTTAATAATATTGTAAATCACTATCTTCATTACAACCCATCATCACCTTCATACCTTTTTTTATAAAAGAAACTGTAAAACTTTTCAAATTTTTAAATAATTTATTTTATTTTGGTTGTTTTCGTTGTAGTTAAGTTAGGTTCTTTAGTTTTTTTATTGTCGCTTTACGACAATTTGGCGCCCGACGTAAAGTTCTTCTTTTCTTCACCTTAGCTACGCCTTATCCATTTCCTTTTGATTGAATTGCTTTCTCTTTCGTTCTTAACTCTTTATTTACTCATCCTTATCATATCTTCCAAATTCTAAAACAAAACTTCTTCTAGTTTTTCAACTTATCTGGATTATATTTAGGCCTACATATAACACTTCACCTACATTCATCACTTTAATATGTTTATTCTCGATAACTTAAAGAGGTACAATCTTCCAAATTCTAAAACAAAACTTCATCTAGTTTTTCAACTTATTTGGATTATATTTAGACCTACATATAACACTTCACTTACATTCATCACTTTAATATTCTTATTCTGGATAACTTAAAGAGGTACAATCTTCCAAATTCTAAAACAAAACTTCATCTAGTTTTTCAACTTATCTGGATTATATTTAGACCTACATATACACTTCACTTACATTCATCACTTTAATATTTTTATTCTAGATAACTTAAAGAGGTACAATCTTCCAAATTCTAAAACAAAACTTCATCTAGTTTTTCAACTTATCTGGATTTTATTTAGACCTACATATACACTTCACTTACATTCATCACTTTAATATTTTTATTCTAGATAACTTAAAGAGGTACAATCTTCCAAATTCTAAAACAAAACTTCATCTAGTTTTTCAACTTATCTGGATTATATTTAGACCTGCATATAACACTTCACTTACATTCATCACTTTAATATTCTTATTCTAGATAACTTAAAGAGGTACAATTTTTTATTAAATTTTTATTTCTTAAACTTAACTTTGCATTGAAAAGGGTTATTAAGTACGAATTCCTTAACAAGGCCGAACTCGAATACGAAGTGAAGATTAGATGTGAGGAACTAGCTAATACTGTTTTGCATGACACTACATTTGTATATATGTTTGTATATTTGTATATAAGTTTGTATATATGTATAAATATTAATTTCAGACACATCTCGTTAGTGATGTTGCTGATCTCTGGCTTTGAGCCCTACCGCTCTGGCCGTTCTTAATCTTTACTTTAGTCATAGCGACTAAAGCTTGCTTAAGATTAATTTCTTTAACTTTATCTTCACTCAGGAGCGGATGACAACTCCTTAAATAAGCCTGAAGGTCCTTTCGAAATGTTTTTTTTTTCCACTCAGGAGCGGATGACAACTCCTTAAATAAGCCTGAACGTCCTTTCAAAATGTTTTTTTCCACGCAGGAGCGGATGACAACTCCTTAAATAAGCCTGAATGTCCTTTCGAAAACACACTTTTAGAGTGGTAGTCATTGAATGTGAACTCCACCCTTACCTGAATGCAGATGATGAATGTAAGAGATAGTATATCTGATTTTGCCTGGTGATGTCTGTTTCTGCAAAGCTGTGTTTTCATGGTTTATTTTAGAATGTACATGTCAAAATTTTTGCTGAGTCAAAAATTTTCCAGGGTCGGGGGGAAAATGTAGTGTTATGTTACTTACATACCATTTTAACTGTTTTAAATTTATTTTTCCATTCTGTTTTCTATTTTCTGCATTCATCTCAAAACTAGATATTTTGCATCACCTTTATTTCCATAGGAACCTGTAACATTTTTAAACCATAAGAACACAATAACAAATCATTTTCACGTCGTATTTTCCCGTTATCAGCACTTTTTAAATCGATGTCAATGGAGTCTACCTTTTTCGGTCTTTTATTTAGTTCTCCGTAACTCTGCAATTTCGGGTTTCGTGCGCGCTGTTGCGCTACTTTTTTTTTTCCTATATAAATAATATCTCATTTTTCACTTAAATCTTGCCGTTTCTGTATTACGAGCCTAAAACCAAAATTTGACATGTTTTGACATCGTTGTTTATCAGGTTGTCATGGCAATTTTTATTCAAATATCGTTACCGGCCTGATGTTATTACTTCAAAATACTCCTTTCTTCTTGGCCATTTACAAGAATTTGCTTTTAATTTAAATAATTTCAAATTTAATGAGAATAATTTTCCGTTCTTATGCCAGATCCGTCAAAAAGCAAAAATAAGCCGAACAATCGGCGAATGGGGGAGTCTGACTTGAGCTTTGATACTTGAAGCATCTCCTAAAGGCCTTTTCCGCACTGCCTCGGGATCCTGCAAGCCTCTGCCCGCTCCTTAAGTCGTCGCCTAGCCACGCCTACGCCTCCGCCTACTAGTGCGCTGTGTTTGCCTACTTCAAGCGCCGCGTGTACCTACTTCAAACGCTGCGTGCCTACTCCAGACGTTGCGTGGACCTACTCCAGACGCTGCGTGTCTATTCCGGACGCTGTGTGTGTCTACTCCGGAAGTTGTGTTTGCCTACTTCAAGCACCGCGTATACCTACTTCAAACGCTGCGTGCCTACTCCAGACGTTGCGTGTACTTACTCCGGGTGCTGCGTGTACTTACTCCGGGCGTAGCGTGTGCCTACTCCAAGCGCTGCGTGTACCTTCTCCAGACGCTGCGTGTGCTTTCTCCAGATTCTGCGTGTACCTAGAGCAGGAGCTGTGCACCTATCATAGGCATAGCCTGTGCATACTTCGTTGCAGTATCTTTATCTTTGTTATTTTTTTTTAATAATATTGTAAATCACTATCTTCATTACAACCCATCATCACCTTCATACCTTTTTTTATAAAAGAAACTGTAAAACTTTTCAAATTTTTAAATAATTTATTTTATTTTGGTTGTTTTCGTTGTAGTTAAGTTAGGTTCTTTAGTTTTTTTATTGTCGCTTTACGACATTATATTGTAGCAGTTTTTTCATTGCCTGAAAACACGGACAAAAAGACATTTCCTAAAAATAAATCCTAGCTAGATCGATTTATTGCCCCTCGAAACTCCCTGGACACTATTCCGAGATTCCGATTATATATATATATAATCATATATATATATATATATATATATATATATATATATATATATATATATATATATATATATATGATTCTATATAGCATATTTCTAATAGGGACTTTATTTAGGTCAAAGAAGAGTCCGCTGTGCTGCCCCAATACGTGCAATCAAGGATGATGGTGATTTTTGTGATGTAGATGTCAGATGTCTATGGGCTATGTAGCCACTTTCCGTCAGATGAACTGTGTGTTCGTTTGTCACCCTTATTCTATTTAAAAAAAAACTCATTTAATATACTCATAGTATCAAGAAGACCCCTTCTAAGTTCACGTATTTTGATGAACAACTACGGAACCCTACATCTACTTTGTGAGCGACACGACACGCACTTGGCGAATTTTATTTTAATCCATTTTGATTTTTAACAGGGTAGAATAACTTTTCATTCTTACTCTTAAAAACGCTAATATTTCCACTTGGATGTCTTGAAAGCTCCTCAATCAGTACCTTTTCCCATTAGCCTGTTTGCAGCTATTTGGATTAATAAATTATTGGGTCCGCACGGACGCAGAAGCTGCTTGCTTAATATAAAATATAATACAAAAAAATCGATATTTTTTTGTAAAATAAGAGTAACAAACGAGCACACAGTCCACCTGATGGTAAGTGGAAGCTGTGACCCATAGACATTTACAACTATCCGCGATTAAGAATCAAAACGCAGATGCCATCACCCTCGAGGGCTAAAATGGAACGCCTCGTTTGCAGTAAAACGGGTCTCCGGTTCTCTACACTCACCATACGAAACACAACAGCCTTTAGCTGCTATTTACTCTTGTATTCTGTGAGAGCGTGGTCCTGCCCCGGTTGAGCCGACCCATTCGTGCTACAACCATAATATAGCTGCAGCGTGGCACTACCACGTAAAAGTTATAGGCAACACTATGTGGTACCCCATTTTTTTGTTTAAAATTTTTATTACCTACATACCTAGTACCCATTCTACTACACATAAAAATACGTATATATTGTTAAAGAAACGGTGTATTAATAATTAAACGTATTTGTACCTATGTGTGAAAATATGAGCGATTAATTAAAATAATTTTATTCAAAATGGCAGCTTTTGCCTTTGATCCAAGCTTTAATCTCTCTGGCCACGAATTAATTGAGAATTTTAGCTACTGCAAGCTCTAAAGATTTCTTAAGGAATTTAATGTCGCAGTAGTGTTTTAAGCAGGACGTGACCTCTGGTACTGACCACAATTTAAAGCCTAACGAGTTCAGATCTGGACTAGACAAGGGCCAGCCTTCAGCTATTATGTAGTCGAGAACATTGTTCTCGAGACAGATTTGAGTTATACGTGCCTTGTGACCAGGTGTAGTCTTGCAGGAAAGTTCACAGTACATTTTTTAAAAATGCATCACTAAGAGGCTTTGTATGAATATTGAAAATGATTAATACATGAAGTTGATCATGTTTAATTTATTTAACTTCAAAGAAGTCTTACAAGTTTCGGGACTACATTGCTGGAAAAAGTAGAAGAATTTAGTTAGAGCTTATTTAGCTTTGTTAGAGATATTTTGCCATTTTGCTCGTATTTTATAATTTTAAAGAGCACATTACTGCGTCCTTCACTAGTGTGTCGGGACAGCAAGCGTTTTGATCGCACTTTGCACTCCTTTGAGACTTGTGTATCTACAATGAGGGGCCGTCCATTAATCACGTGAGGCTCGAAAGGGTGGAAGGAGGGAGTTTGACAAAAATCACGAAATATCACAAGGGTGTAGTAAGTTTATCACGTGTATTTATTTTTACGTCAAACGCGAGATTTCTAGACCGAAAAGCGGTGTGTAATGTGACCTTGACTCACCTGTACATGTAAATTTATGTCACAAGCATGAAAAATTGAAAGAGTTACGAAAGAAACTGATGAAAAAATTTGAGATGTGCAAGCGGGATTTAGAAAGGGAATGGGGTGTACAGATCAAGTCTTTTCCATGCACATGATCGCGGAGAAGTTTTTGGCGAAAAACCAAAAAGTTTTTTGTGCGTTCATGGACTTGGAAAAGGCTTATGACAGAGTGGACAGGGATTTGTTATGGCAAACGCTGAACGCATTTAGGTTGAGCGCTGGTTTGATACAGGCATTAAAGTCTCTGTATAGGGACTCGAGTGCTTGTGTTAGAATCAACGGGGTCTACTCGGACTGGTTTGGCATCCATAAAGGTGTCAGGCAGGGCTGTGTAGCTTCCCCGTGGCTGTTCAACCTATTTATGGACAGCTGTTTGGAAAATTTGAAAGTTGAAGAATGCGGGTTAAGAATGGGTGAGTTAACCATCAAATGCCTTTTGTACGCCGATGATCAAGTTATACTTGCGTCGTCGGCGGCCGAGTTGCAAATGATAGTTACATTAATGAACAGGTCATTAAAAGAAAGGGGAATGAAAGTTAACGCAAGTAAGACGAAAGTGATGGTTTTTGAAAGAGAAGAAAGCAAAACGGTATGTGAAATAAGAATAGAAGGAGAGTTAATTGAGCAAGTGGATGAGTTCGTATATTTGGGATGTGTATTTAGCAGGGATGGGAGATATGATAAGGATATTGAACGACGAGTGAAATCAGGAAATAAAGTAAATGGGGCTCTACACTCCATTGTTAAAAGTCAGAATGTGTCAAAAAAGGCACGTATGGCAATTCACAATGCTGTATTAGTCCCTACTTTAACGTATGGTAGTGAAAGTTGGGTGTGGCAGAAGAAGCACGAGAGTAGAATAAATGCAGTAGAAATGCGGTCGCTAAGGAGTATGTTAGGGCTGAATCTGAGTGACAGGGTGAGAAACTGTGTGATAAAAGAAGAGTGTGGTTTGCAAGATGATGCGGTGACTAGGATTAAGAAAGGAATGCTTCGGTGGTTTGGTCATGTAGAAAGAATGAATGCGGAAAGACTGACAAAGCAAATATATGTTGCACAAGTGAATGGAAGAGTCGGAAAGGGACGTCCTAGGTGGAAGTTTGTCGACCAAATTGGCGATATACTAAAAATGGGCCAAATTAAGATTACCCTTAACCGACGAGTTCGAGTCTTCCACATCCATATACCTACGCATACATATGCGTAGGTATATGGATGTGGAAGAGGCGAGAAAGGTATGTCAGGATCGTGCTAAATGGAAGTCTGTAGTCTCTGCCTACCCCTTTGGGTGACAGGCGTGAGTGTTTATGTATGTTTACAAGCATGAACCTAATCCGAGCAATATTAGTCAAGAGAGGCACAATGTTCGCCCTTCACGCATCCTCTTGACAAAACCGACACTGATCTTCAACAAAGCACAGTGCCAACAATTGACTTGCAAGATGCTTATCTATTTGTTATTATATAATTGTTAGTATTGAAGAAAGTCTTGCTAACTCGTGGTCCGAGGACAATATACATTAAATATGTTCATGTACTAGTAGAGTATATGTTTTTCGCATGATTACACCATCCCTTTAATATTATTTTTATGCCAGTCAAAACAACCTGCAACCTTTCCGTCAAGACATTTTTATCATGATCCTTAATTTCAGAATAAAACTAGAATTATACTTTATAGGTACTAAAAAATACACGTGATTTTTTTAGTCGTTAATCTCACCACGTCCGCCACGCCTCACGCCACCAAAAATCACCAAGTGGGAGGGGGGGGGGGGGGGGGGCGTGTTAAAGATGCTAATAAAACATCACGTGATTAATGGACGGCCTCTAAGCACCCAGCTTCGAGACTCATTTAACGAGATAGTACTTTTGTATCATCATAAGGTTTGGTAAATGTTTGTATGTTACAGCATTTACTGTCTAGTGTGACCTAACAGCGCGGGTTTCGTACCGAGCTATTAAGAAATTATGGTCTATGTATCTAATTAAGTATATTAAGTCTATGGTAATAACGTCGGGAATTAAAAATAAAAATAATTAAAAGTAAAAGTAAAATTAAACGCGATAAAATCCGTAAAAGTAGTTTTAATCAATGTGTAGTGTTAGCGTAAATATAAGAAATCATTATGTTTTATGGTTTTTGACAGAGGAATTATTAGTGTGCCTGATGATAGTGCGGTATACGAACGTACAGTTGATGGTTAGCTTTTGAAGCATCTTAAAGTGACTGTCAGCTCCATATTCACTTGGTGCGAAGCAATCACTGCAATCGCGTTTTCTGTAACGCCTCATTCCATATAATCACGGTGAAAAATAATATGTGAAACCAATCAATGTTTACATCTTGATAACGACCACAAAAAAGCTGTTTTTTTAATTTTAACAAAACTTATGGCCTTACTGGTTATAGTGAGGCGCAATCTAGTTGTAACATAATGTTATAGGACACCCTATAATACGTTACAACTAGTCCCAAGTATAATTAATGTCCTCCAGACCGAATTTCGGCCACAGCGGCCTGCCTCAACGGAGACTAACCATCGGCGCAGGACAGGATTATAGAGCCCAAGTGTATGCGCAAGCAAAGGTGCACTCTCTATTCCATCACTCTCATATTCTGATGGGACGGTAAACCGACACGACCGGAGAGAAATCAGGCGCAGGACCAACGGCTTTACGTGCCTTCCGAAGCACGGGGGTGATATACCTCCAACTTCCTCACTCCGGGCAACTACTGAGAATTTCTTTACGGAAAAACTGAATAATTAATTTTTTGGTACGACCCGGGATTCGAACCCAGGACCTCATCATCAGCAATCGCATTATTACAACCACTAGACCAACGAGGCAGTCACAAGTATAATTATACGAGTAATTAATACGGTTGATAAATTATTGTCCCTGTGGACTAACGCAGTCTGATGACGATGATGATGATTATAAGGTCGAGGTCGATATCTTTATGTTCGACTGGTTGATTACAAATACAATAACATAAAGTTAGTCTACCGAGGCAGTTGAACAAAAAGTAAAGACTTTTGTCGATCAGCTACCACGGCTGAATAGTTAAAGTATTTAAAAGGTTGTATATCAAACTTCAAAGTATTCGAAATAGACATACCTATATAAATATTTTATCTACCGTATGAAACGAGTTAAATTAGTACATAAGTTTATGGGTCTGATATATCTATAACTAACAACCATGAGTTGAATATTATCCTCGCAAAAATCCGCCACCCGTTGATTCAGTTACAGTATCCAAACCAATTGCTACCCGATTTATGAGGGTAGGCCTCATAGCAAAAAGCTCACAGTTGCTGGAATAAATATATATCGATTCAATGCTTCGCTTCGCTTTCAACTTTATTTTTCTTGCAAACTTTCGCAAGAAAAATAAAGTTGAAATTGGAAAAGTATCGTAAAACAATCAATTGTTTGATTACTTTCGATTTGCGTTATCTCTATCAGGCTACTTTACAAAGATGTATAATAACTTCAGTTTGTTTAAAGTTTTGAGGCAAAATAAAATAAAAATCTTTTAAACTAGAACTTTCTTATTGAAGAGCGTTTTCTGTTTACTTTCCAAATATTACTTAGACATTAGGATCGACCCACACGTACCACAACGACACCACATCGCAACGACGAATTGTGGTCACGTGTGAATAGTGTCGCTGCAGCTTTTGGAATGGCGTTGTGGTTATGCGACGAAATGTCGATGTGGTTGCGTTGTCCCTAGTAGCAGCCACTAGTTCCGTGTGGTTCCGTAGCGGTTTCGTTGTGGTTGCGTTGTGGTTGCGTTGTAGTCGGTATCACCCACGTAGTCCATAATCACGGCAAAACGACGGTGGTACATGTAAACTGTACTATTCATTTCCAATACAAAATGCACCCGCCCACGTGTTGTGATTGTGGTTGTGGTGTGATCACAACCACACCACACACACGTGTGGGTAGACCCTTAATTTAAATTTTCAAACATACTTTACATTACTAGACTGAATTACAATATTATAATTTTTTATAAAACTGAAACGGCAACTGAACTTTCAGTCCATCTGATGGTAAGCGGCTACTGCCGTCCGCGCACATCTGCAGTCAACTTCAAACAAAGTAGGTTACGGTTGCGTAGTCACCTCTGACCCTTTGCACTGGTAACGATTTTCTTTTATATAGGATATGTGACAAACGAGCACACAGTCCACCTGATGGTAAGTGGTTGCTGTGGCCCATAGACATCTACATCTATCCTCGATTACAAATCAAAATTCAGATGCGTTGTCACCCGTGAGGACTGAAATGGAATGCCTCGTTTCCAGTAAAAAGGGTCTCCGGTTCTCTACACTCACCATACGAAATACAGCAGCATTAAGCTACTATTTCACTCTGGTGTTCTGAGAGCGTGGTCCTTCCCTGGTCGATCCGACCCATTCGTGCTACAACTATACTACTAAATATAACTGCAGCATGGCTCTACCACGTATAACGATATTCTAAAATATTAATCTTTATAGATATTTATAACATTTTAACATCTACTAGTGATCGTGTGTGTAACTTCTGAACGAGATTGAGGTAATATCACTCAATATAATATTGTTTCATTGAGACGATGGTTCATAGCTATGCTAAAATCCGATAGGGGGCGCCGTATTCTACATGTAATAAATTCTGTATTTTTGTATCAAATTGATTCCAGATTGAATCTGAAATAAAACTCATAGTGCCACCTATCGGAAAGGGTAAACTAAAGGCAAGCAACGTCAGTAGTACCAGCTGCAAATTAAAAACGATGTCAGGAATAATTGTTTGTTTTAGTAATGGAACCCGTTATAATATTTAAACAGGGGTTAAACGAAATAATTGGAGACCAATAAATTAATTCAAAATAATGATATACGCGGTCGTACCACGAACACTTTAGTTATAGTCATAATTTCAAATAAGTACTAATCATAAGATATTTATACTCTAAGGTACTAACTAACTCATAATTAATTCTACCATTTTGTATAATACCTGTTATAAAATACTTATAACGACAAAATATTTTTATTCAAAATTGGCCTTTACTAAGCACTTTTTGAAAGACAAGAAAGCTACGCCATCGCCACGACCAGTCCCTAAATAATAATCGATAGGTACAGCACTCGTCGCTACGCCTGCCAACAATTAACTAAATTGTACTAGTGCGTACTGCGTAGTACATTGTATCTCGATGGCCTGCCAAGCGAGCATGCCAACAATGGGCGACAATGGAAGATGCCTGTATAGAAGCAATTGTGTAAAAATAATCGTTTACTGGGCCATAACAATAGTTCTGTCTAAGAAACTTTCCATATCATATCAAATCATAATTTTTTTAACGGAGGCTACTTTTATTCTATGAATTTAAATCAGTTGCAGTCGTAACAAAATATTTCAGATATATGTGTAACCTTATAAGCCTTGTAAAAAATATAGTGAAAATTATAATGTTACTTATAAGCCTTGTAAAAATATAGAAATGGATGAGTTTGCAGCCCTTTATTCCTTCGAAACACCTTTCAGTGTATGAAGTATCGCAGCTGTATAAAGAATTGCGCTGTAGACAACGCTAGCTACTTTTCGCACTTAGTGACCTTCTCGGCAGCTTTGATGACCTGACCACCTCCAGCCTCCTTGAAGTTAACAGCCTTGATGATACCAACCGTCTGCCTCATGTCACGCACAGCAAAACGACCGAGGGGAGGTAATTCCAGGAAGGATTCCACACACAGGGGATTGGACGGCACAAGGTTTACAATGGCAGCATCACCAGACTTGATAGACTTAGGGTTCTCTTCAGTAGATTCACTAGTACGACGGTCAACGTTCTCTTTGATTTCAGCGAACTTGCATGCAATGTGAGCTGTGGGGCAATCTAATACAGGTGTATAACCATTGGAAATTTGACACAGTGTGGTTAAGGACAATGACTTGTACAGTAAAGTATGCGGCTCCCCTGGGTGGGTTGTTCTTGGAGTCACCAGCAACATAACCACGACGTAATTCTTTGACAGATACGTTCTTTACGTTGAGACCTATATTGTCACCAGGTACAGCTTATTGGAGAGCTTCGTGGTGCATCTCAACTGACTTAACATCAGTGGTAATGTTGGCAGGAGCAAACACAAGACTGGTACCAGGCTTGAGGACACCAGTTTCAACTCTGCCTACGGGCACTGTACCAATACCACCGTTTTTGTATACATCCTGGAGGGGAAGACGTAGGTGCAAATTAATGTTGATTTACTATGCAACAGCCATTTTCTTCCGGAGGATATTTATATATGTATATTGTAATCTTAAACTACTATTGGTAGAATAAATCCTTTCTCCATTAATTATGATAATGGGTTCTTAACTCTATGTTTAAATACAAATCGTAAATTTGGTTTATATTATTAAACAAAAACGTTAGTTGTCGTGATCTTTCAAAATATTTTTAGTAATAATAATACATTTCTATTTCGATTGTTTTTGTATTTTAGAGAGACATCGTGACACGTAAACAATAAAAAGATAGGGGATACACAAAAATCAGACATGCAAATGCAATAAGAAAACAAAAAAGCTTAGGTAAAAAAATAAAACTTACAGATAGCTACCATGGAGAAAACTTAGTAGCTTCGCGGATAAAAACCCTCCTGAAAAGAAACAAAAAAATTGAAACAAAAAAAAATAAACAAAACAAAATAAAATTATATTATTGTTAAGCGATGCGGAAATGAGCATAAAAAAAAACAAATAAGTAAAAGAAAAAGCTGCTTGTAAAGTTGAAGCTAAACTTCTTCTTCTTCATTAACTCATAAAAATCCACTGCTGGAGATCTCCATTATCATGAGTTTTAGTTCATTGTAATCAATGCAAATTCCAAACCAATTATTAGTTTTTTTAATTTTATGTCGTAGGAAAAATCAGGTTTGCTGTTTAATAAAAAAAAATTTTACATGTTTTCACTGCCGGTCAAACTACGCCATAACTGAATGACAACACCGACTTCTAAATCGATATTATATTCTAGATTAACACTCATATTAACTTATTCATATATGCATTAGTGCTACCCGCTCAATCGTACATCGTATCGACATAAGGTCTATCATATTGTTTTAACATTTTACATTTTTAATTCAATGAAAAAAAAAAAAGAAAAGGAAAACCTCTTAATAAAACATGTAAAACCAATAAGGTAGTATTTAAGAATTGATCTATATTTAAAATCAATAAATATGAATAGCATTAAATTTTGAAAATAGCTGAGTAAAAACATTCGATTAGATAATAAAAAGTAAAGCTCGTAAATATGTAGTCTGCCTACCAGTGAAAGACCATTTATTCTAGTCATTTCATAATCGTTTTAGATATGAGATGCATGAGTTATGTATGTGTCAAAGTCAATGTTACTTCTATACATAATACAATGATATTAAAATTTTACTTTTATATATTTAAGTTGCAAAATAATTACTTTAAAAATGTATTAAATTACAGATGCATCACAGTAAGATTCTATTCACCGTATCCCATCACCGGATGTGACTGTAATGCTAAGCTTAACATTTATCGAGGATCAGACATGACCTGGATACTATACCATTATTTTTCCATTAATGGATTAATTATTTTTACAAACATATTTATATACTACTTGACATTTGACACATGCTCAAAAAGTAATTGTACGGAGTTTATATTATGGGTTTATACGTTAACCCTAACATGGAGCCACTCACTAGTAACGTAAGTATCCAATTTATTTTGAGGCTTATGCCTTAGATTGGATACGGATTATCTTGGTATAGGCTTAGACCTGAGACAAGCAAAAAGAAATATATAATAATAATCTGCTTGTGTCGCATTTTCTTACGCATTAAGTAACATTATAACCTTTTATATATTAAACCGGAACTTGCTTCGGGCTGTTATTTTTATTCTGTGCTTCGGGTCGCGACTTGCGAGCACTTCGAGCTATATTTAGCGAGAGGATTAGAGACATTATTATACATCTACCTAATAAGCTCGCGAAAGAAAAACTAATTGTGATTTCAGAGATTTTTTTTGACTTTGACACGTCTTCTATTCGAACATCAGTTACCCGAATATTCGAATAGAAGACGTGTCAGGATTCATTCAACACCTATCCCCTACCTTATCTTACCACGTACTTAATTTGACAAAAGAAAGTCCGAGAAAACAAATCAAAATTTGAAAAATAAAATATATAATCTATAATCTTTTTGTTTCTTATACAGGATGTTAGTGTAAACATCGTTATCCTTGAAACCAGTGGTTTGGTTTTATGGTATTTACTTTAAGCTTATTTGTCATAGGTAATATCGTAAGGATTTTTCAAATAGTATATTAATATATATTGTGTCATACTAGTTTAGTATTAAGATTACCAAATATCGAAATTTGATTTCACGGGATGCATTTAATGAAAACTTAATTTTTTTTAGGGTGTTCAAACACAAAAACCAATAACGAGTCCACCTCAAATATTATGCAGCGAGTCTCAACTTTCAAGGGCTTTCAAGCGAATCGACGACTCTTCAAACCGCTACTCAAAGTTTCGTTAGATTTGCATATTCTTTGAAAGGAATTTTCGAGTACGAACTTTTTATTTTAATACACAATCTTCAACTGATCTCGAATATATGAAGGATAATTATTTTTTAAGTTGTTTTTTTAAAAAAATGTTTAAATTTTGTCAGTAAAGTGTTATATTTTACATGTTGGCCAATTCTTAATAGTTGCGACAGCGCTGCGACGTACGCATAGACACAAACTACCTATATTACTTGAATTACATATTGTTTAAATTACTTATTTAGTACATTTTGCTCAATTATAAAAAAAAATGGAACATGTAATTTATAAAACAAGCCGAATACAGCCAGGTTCACTTCTGAGTACCTACCACTGCTTGAACCAAAGTAAAACATAACTTTTTTATAGGATAAGGGTGACAAACGAGTACAAAGTCCACCTTCCCTTACCATCGTAAGTTGATGCTGCGACCCATAGAGATCTACATTTAATCTCGTTTAAGAATCAAAACGCAGATGCGTTGTCACCCGTGAGGACTGAGATGGAATGTCTCGTTTCCAGTAAAACGGGTCTACTGTTGTCTACACTCACCATGCGAAACACAGCAGCATTAAGCCGCTATTTGACGCTGGTATTCTGTGAGAGCGTGTTCTTACCCCAATATATATATAACTTAGTAAAACTTACCATCAGGTGGACTGCAAGTACACATATCTACCTGATGGTAAATGGCTAGTGCACACAACAATAACATGTACCAACAGGACAGCTGCACCAAATTTTAAACAAAAAAGGGTTACAGAACTACGGATGCATCGTCACCATGGTATTCCATATAGGTACTCTAAGTTTATAAGAAAATATAAAAATTGCGAAAGATGACTATCACGCCACTTAAACACCAATGCTAACAAAATACAAATTGCTCTTTAAGTTATTTTATTCTTAATTTGCTGCCATACGTGGAATAAGACGTTAAATTTTCGTAAGACACGTTTCAACAGTATTGAATTGGTGTCGTAGGTAGAGAAGGGCCGAATATTCGTTTTATATTCGGTATTCGGCATATTCGGCAGTTTTACCGAATTTTCGTATTCGGCCTAATATTCGGCTAAATCACCGAACATTCGTTAAAGTTGTACTCAAGGTGTCCACTGTATTAAAATGTACGAATTGAGTAATGCTATGTCTTTCATAATTTTACTGTTAAAAGTATATTTTATTTATGGGTTAAATCTACTTGTATAGGTAGCGTTATGTTTTTGAGGCATTTTAGATTTATTTACAACTATAGCAAATAGAAAGCTTAATAAAATGTTTTTAAAATCAAACAAAGAAACATTACATTACATTAGTTCACTTTACTTTTCTTTATTTTGGTCGTCAGTTTCTCTAAAATAAGTCCAAAGAATAGATCTACTGTCACTCATTTTTATTATATAATTATGAATTTTCACTAAGAATAACACAACGAAATACTTTTTTTCTCACAAAAATAGTCAAAACAAAAGCATGTACCAGCAATTTGCTCAGTACTAAATGATGCAATAACATGTCAGGTGTGGCGGGAGAGCAAGGGGCAGGGTCCGGCGCTATTCCCACGCGCGCTATGGCAACAAGTTTCGACATAAATTGGTTATGTACCGAGGTGATCCTGCCGAATAATGTTCGGCCGAATATTCGGTTCGGTAAAAGTTTTACCGAACATTCGGCCCAATATTCGTATTCGGTGAAATCCACATTCGGCCCATCTCTAGTCATAGGTAATATTGTAGGACATGTTTTGTACCTTACGAGTCCGTCAGTGTAAGTACGAATACGTAATATGTAGTAGTCACGCTGCAGCTACATATACCTAGGCTGCACTAAAAGTATCGGGAATGGAATATTTCCACTGTTCCTGTCGTATTAAAATCTTTTTAATTGAAAACTCCTTGGTTTTAAAAATCGAATACCATTTATTTATTTAAAAAAAGATTCTCGGTCTTGTCACAAGGTTTTGTCAAACTTGTTTAGTCGTTGAGAAAATGGAATTGACTCGAGAAAATTCAAGAGCGATGATTTATTATGACTTTCGAAGGGGTTTAACACAAAAACAGTGTATTGACCGGATGATTTCTGCATTTGGTGATAAAGCCCCATACAAAACCACAATTAATCGCTGGTTTGCTGAATTTCAACGTGGACGTGTCAAGCTCAGTGATAATCCCCGTCAAGGTCGTCCAAAACTGCAGTCACCCAAGAAAACGTTGATGTTGTGCGTAAGCTGATTGAGGAAGATCGGCATGTGACGTACCGCGAAATTCAGGCAACTTTAGACATTGGCATGAGACAAATACAAATAATCTTGCATGAACAATTAGGTGTAAAAAAGTTGTTTTCCGGATGGATACCGCATTCGCTCTGTGAAGAGCAAAAAGCGGCTCGCGTTACTTGGTGCGTCAGAACTCTCGAAAAATTCCACGCAGGATCCTCAAATGCTGTATACAACGTCGTATCAAAAAACCAGTCACGAGTTTGGGTGTTCGAAAATGAGTTAAAACCAACAAAAATTGTTCGTTCACGGAGTGTTGCAAAAAAAATGGCGGCCACGTTTGTCTCCAAAACCGGCCATGTTACGACTATTCCTCTTGAGGGACAAAGAACGGTTCATGCAGAATAGTATGCTAGCATTTGTATGCCACAGGTCGTTTCTGAACTCCGTAAAGAGAACCGCAACCGCCGCATCATCCTCCATCACGACAATGAGAGTTCTCACACCGCACACAGAATAAAAGAGTTTTTAGAGCAAAAAAACATAGAATTATTAGACCATCCCCCATACAGCCCCGACCTAAGCCGTAATGATTTCTATACTTTCCCTAAAATAAAGAATAAATTGCGTGGACAGAGATTTTCATCACCTGAAGAAGCTGTGGACGCCTACAGAACGGCGACTTTGGAGACCCCAACTTCCGAATGGAATGGTTGCTTCAATGATTGGTTCCGTCGTATTGAAAAATGTGTCGAATTTCGCGGAGAATACTTCGAAAAGCAATAAATACATTTTTAAATAGTAATGTTGTGTCACTTCCTTGATTCCCGAAATTTTCAGTGCCGCCCTCGTATATTATGGTTTTAACACGAATGGGTTGGCTCGACCGGGGCAAGTACCACGCTCTCACAGAATACCAGCGTAAAATAGCAGCTTAATACTGCTGTTTCGTATGGTGAGTGTAGAGATCCGGAGACCCTTTTTTAATGGAAACGAGGCATTCTAGCTCACTCCTCAAGGGTGACAACGCATCTGCGTTTTGATTCTTAATTGAGGATAAATGTAGATGTCTATGGGTCACATCACAGCATCCACTTACCATCAGGTGGACTGTGTGCTCGTTTGTCACCCTTATTCTATAAAAAAGTTACACACTCTTAGATATTTCTTCCGTTAAATAGCAGCAATTAGAATTAGCGGTCTGAAGGGTTTAAAGAGCTAGTTAATTACAGACTGTGAGAGATTCCATCTTAGTTCTCAGGGGTGACAACGCATCTGCAGTCTTCCTTACATGAAGTTGGACTGCAGCGGCCACTTACCGTCAGGTGGACTGTAAGTTCGATTGTCATATCAATTTTACTAAAAAATATTACCAATATTAATCATTGAACGTTCAATTTCGTTGAAAGCGTCCGAAGGTGTTAAAGCTTTCAATCACTTTCCACGTTTTTAGACGTCTCAATTCCATAGAAGCCACCAATTCGAAGGCAATATTGAACCGAAATTGATCCGTGTAATATTGCCTTTATAGACACTGGTCAATACTTATAATAATGAACAAACATCTGATGTTATCGTTTAAAACTTACTAATACAAGAGGTATTATAACACAAATGACTCAGTAGCTCAGTACCGTTCAATAAGCGGATTAATTTTAAAACAAACAGAGACGTAGTTGTTTCAAATTCTCTGAAATGTAAATATTATTCATACGTTGCAATCAGTTTCATGCTACTTTTGTAGTAGGTAACCAATTTATTTTATAAGAAGTGGTAAAATTAAAAAATTTGTACAACCGACTTAAATATTTAAACAAAAACAAAACCGGTCAAGAGCTTGTCGGGCCACGCTCAGTGTAGGGTTCCGTAGTTTCCCGTACGTCACAATAAATGTTCCCACTTATGAGTTTAAAGGTGGGTATCCATTATGTTCGCGCTCCAGCAGCGCTCCGCGCCCCTGCAACTGCTCCCGGTAGTGAGAACTGTTGTTTCCATCCAAGTTCAAAATGATTTTCCTAGAAAGACCTTATAAAGTTCTACTTTTCAGATTTTTTTCACATTTTCTAAACTTATGGTTCAAAAGTTAGAGGGGGGGCACATTGTTTTTTTACTTTTGGAGCGATAATTTCCGAAATTATTGACATTATCAAAAATGATTTTAGTAAACCCCTATTCATTTTTAAATACCTTTCCAACAATATATCACACGTTAGGGTTGAAATTAAAAAAAAATCACTTCCCACTTTACATATAGGGGGGCTACCCTAATAAAACATTTTTTTCCAATTTTTATTTTACCACTTTGTCGGCGAGATTGATACACATATTGGTACCAAATTTCAGCTTTCTAGTGCTAACGGTCACAGAGATTAAGCGAGGACGGACAGACGGACAGACAGACATGGCGAAACTATAAGGGTTCCTAGTTGACTACGGAACCCTAATGAGAACATCGTTAATAAATCGAATGACTGAAAAACTACTGGTCAGATCTTGATCAAATTTATATGGGACCTCATGAGGGTTTGTTTCCACTTTTTCCCACCAAATGTCCTACCGGTGGGACAAAGTGGACTCTTTAGATTGTGTTCGCCTACTTTTCCCCACTAAGCGTTTCTTGGTGTGACAAATTACACTCTTATAATAAACCTCGTCCACTTTTCCCCACTAGGACTGGCTTTATTCCACGACTTTAGTGTTTATCAAACAACAAAAAAATCAAGTCACCAAAATTAAATAATTGTAATAACTATGTGTCATAGATTTATATATTGTTTATAATATTTTTTTGAGTTATCTCCAGAAATCACCGACAATGTTAATAAAAGATTTACATACATAATATCTGAAAACACAGATGATTCATAATATTACCTCTTTAAAATATAGACATACCTACAACGATATACATGCAAAGATATATAAATGACGGAATAGATGTTGCAAATATTGAAATACTAAACGAGTGAATATAAGTAATAAACCAAGAAATCAATAAACCAGTGAGAACAATATGGGAGCACTTTATAAGAAAATTACCATAGCCTTTTAAAACTTTTAAATGTTTTATTTCAAGACTTCACTTTTCAAGGTTAGATCTGAACAAAATCAACCTCAAAAGCAACGTTTAGAAAAGTTTATACACCCCGATCAAATGATCCATGACCCCCAGATGAAACTTTTAAACGGTAATATATTGTGGTTTACACCATTACATCAGATTTGATAATTCATTTTTTGTCTATATATATATATATATATATATATATATATATATATATATATATATATATATATATATATATATATATATATATATATATATATATATATATATATATATATATATATATATATATATATATATATACAGATATGTCATAGATTTACATATTGTTTAAAATATTTACCTAATTACATAATATCTGAAATCACAGATGTTTTGTAACACATATAACCTCTTATTATCTGGTCGAGAAGTGAGTTTTATGCGAAAAATCGTTCCAATTCTCCTAAAATGTGAGCTATGGCTCATTCGAATCGGAATAATATTCTGAGAAATGCTTTTTTCTTCTTGCAGACAAAAAATGAATTATCAAATCTGATGTAATGGTGTAAACCACAATATATTACCGTTTAAAAGTTTCATCTGGGGGTCATGGATCATTTGATCGGGGTGTATAAACTTTTCTAAACGTTGCTTTTGAGGTTGATTTTGTTCAGATCTAACCTTGAAAAGTGAAGTCTTGAAATAAAACATTTAAAAGTTTTAAAAGGCTATGGTAATTTTCTTATAAAGTGCTCCCATATTGTTCTCACTGGTTTATTGATTTCTTGGTTTATTACTTATATTCACTTGTTTAGTATTTCAATATTTGCAACATCTATTCCGTCATTTATATATCTTTGCATGTATATCGTTGTAGGTATGTCTATATTTTAAAGAGGTAATATTATGAATCATCTGTGTTTTCAGATATTATGTATGTAAATCTTTTATTAACATTGTCGGTGATTTCTGGAGATAACTCAAAAAAATATTATAAACAATATATAAATCTATGACATATAGTTATTACAATTATTTAATTTTGGTGACTTGATTTTTTTGTTGTTTGATAAACACTAAAGTCGTGGAATAAAGCCAGTCCTAGTGGGGAAAAGTGGACGAGGTTTATTATAAGAGTGTAATTTGTCACACCAAGAAACGCTTAGTGGGGAAAAGTAGGCGAACACAATCTAAAGAGTCCACTTTGTCCCACCGGTAGGACATTTGGTGGGAAAAAGTGGAAACAAACCCTCATGAGGTCCCATATAAATTTGATCAAGATCTGACCAGTAGTTTTTCAGTCATTCGATTTATTAACGATGTTCTCATTAGGGTTCCGTAGTCAACTAGGAACCCTTATAGTTTCGCCATGTCTGTCTGTCCGTCTGTCCGTCCTCGCTTAATCTCTGTGACCGTTAGCACTAGAAAGCTGAAATTTGGTACCAATATGTGTATCAATCTCGCCGACAAAGTGGTAAAATAAAAATTGGAAAAAAATGTTTTATTAGGGTAGCCCCCCTATATGTAAAGTGGGAAGCGATTTTTTTTAATTTCAACCCTAACGTGTGATATATTGTTGGAAAGGTATTTAAAAATGAATAGGGGTTTACTAAAATCATTTTTGATAATGTCAATAATTTCGGAAATTATCGCTCCAAAAGTAAAAAAACAATGTGCCCCCCCCTCTAACTTTTGAACCATAAGTTTAGAAAATGTGAAAAAAATCTGAAAAGTAGAACTTTATAAGGTCTTTCTAGGAAAATCATTTTGAACTTGGATGGAAACAACAGTTCTCACTACCGGGAGCAGTTGCAGGGGCGCGGAGCGCTGCTGGAGCGCGAACATAATGGATACCCACCTTTAAACTCATAAGTGGGAACACTTATTGTGACGGACGGGAAACTACGGAACCCTACACTGAGCGTGGCCCGACAAGCTCTTGACCGGTTTTGTTTTTGTTTAAATATTTAAGTCGGTTGTACAAATTTTTTAATTTTACCACTTCTTATAAAATAAATTGGTTACCTACTACAAAAGTAGCATGAAACTGATTGCAACGTATGAATAATATTTACATTTCAGAGAATTTGAAACAACTACGTCTCTGTTTGTTTTAAAATTAATCCGCTTATTGAACGGTACTGAGCTACTGAGTCATTTGTGTTATAATACCTCTTGTATTAGTAAGTTTTAAACGATAACATCAGATGTTTGTTCATTATTATAAGTATTGACCAGTGTCTATAAAGGCAATATTACACGGATCAATTTCGGTTCAATATTGCCTTCGAATTGGTGGCTTCTATGGAATTGAGACGTCTAAAAACGTGGAAAGTGATTGAAAGCTTTAACACCTTCGGACGCTTTCAACGAAATTGAACGTTCAATGATTAATATTGGTAATATTTTTTAGTAAAATTGATATGACAATCGAACTTACAGTCCACCTGACGGTAAGTGGCCGCTGCAGTCCAACTTCATGTAAGGAAGACTGCAGATGCGTTGTCACCCCTGAGAACTAAGATGGAATCTCTCACAGTCTGTAATTAACTAGCTCTTTAAACCCTTCAGACCGCTAATTCTAATTGCTGCTATTTAACGGAAGAAATATCTAAGAGTGTGTAACTTTTTTATAGAATAAGGGTGACAAACGAGCACACAGTCCACCTGATGGTAAGTGGATGCTGTGATGTGACCCATAGACATCTACATTTATCCTCAATTAAGAATCAAAACGCAGATGCGTTGTCACCCTTGAGGAGTGAGCTAGAATGCCTCGTTTCCATTAAAAAAGGGTCTCCGGATCTCTACACTCACCATACGAAACAGCAGTATTAAGCTGCTATTTTACGCTGGTATTCTGTGAGAGCGTGGTACTTGCCCCGGTCGAGCCAACCCATTCGTGTTAAAACCATAATATACGAGGGCGGCACTGAAAATTTCGGGAATCAAGGAAGTGACACAACATTACTATTTAAAAATGTATTTATTGCTTTTTGAATTTATTGAATATAAGTAATAAACCAAGAAATCAATAAACCAGTGAGAACAATATGGGAGCACTTTATAAGAAAATTACCATAGCCTTTTAAAACTTTTAAATGTTTTATTTCAAGACTTCACTTTTCAAGGTTAGATCTGAACAAAATCAACCTCAAAAGCAACGTTTAGAAAAGTTTATACACCCCGATCAAATGATCCATGACCCCCAGATGAAACTTTTAAACGGTAATATATTGTGGTTTACACCATTACATCAGATTTGATAATTCATTTTTTGTCTGCAAGAAGAAAAAAGCATTTCTCAGAATATTATTCCGATTCGAATGAGCCATAGCTCACATTTTAGGAGAATTGGAACGATTTTTCGCATAAAACTCACTTCTCGACCAGATAATAAGAGGTTATATGTATTACAAAACATCTGTGATTTCAGATATTATGTAATTAAGTAAATATTTTATTAACATTGTCTGTGATTTATGTAGAGAACTCTGAAAAAATGTTTTAAACAATATGTAAATCTATGACATATCTGTATATATATATATATATATATATATATATATATATATATATATATATATATATATATATATTGATTACAATTATAAATTTTGAGACATTTTGTTCGAAAAATACTTCAAAATCATAGAATTTGCTTATGCCAGCCCTAGTGGGGAAAAGTGGACGAGGTTTATTATGAGTGTAATTTGTCCCACCAAGAAACGATTAGTGACGAAAAGTAGACGAACTCATTCTAAAGAGTCCACTTTGTCCCACCTGTGAGATATTTGGTGGAAAGAAGTGGAATAAACCCACATGAGAAGCATCAGCTTTCAAAGAAAAGGAATCATCAAAATTGGTTTAAAAAAGTTCTACGGTAACACACATTAAAAAAAACATACAGTACGAATTGAATACCTCCTCCTTTTTTGTAGTCTGTTAGAAACATTTCTTTTATAACCCTAACGCAGTAGTTCGAAAAAAATCATCATCATTATAGCCCATCACAAAGGTCTTCCGCACAGATTATCACAAAGCACCGTCCTGAGTACCGGCTCCGGCAAACATCATATTAAGTACTTACTTCATCATCAGGTTATCGCTACTATATGTGGACCCTCAGCATTTAGTTGAGGGTCCACATATAGTCGAAAACCTTTTGTGCATTTGTTGTTTGTCAGCCGTCACATTGGCCATTCCAAACAAATATCAAGTAGGTTAATTATATTATGAAATTCGTAATTATTATAACGAAATTCCTTTGATATATAATCAAAGCGATATTCGTTAGTTGAGGCAGCTTTGTATCCATCCACTATCCCATGGATTGCGGCGATGGGGACCGCCACCCGTCATGCACAGCCCGACACGGCGGAAGGTGGAGGACGGAGTGCAGAGTTGGCACGTGGAATGTTAGAGGGGGCATGAGAGATAAGACGAATGAGCTGATCGAAATAATGAAAGAAAGACAATTAGATGTTGTGTGTATGTCGGAGACCAAACGGAAAGGCAGTGGTACTGAAGAGCTCCCTGGCGGAACGTTAGCTATATGGTCCGGAGTCCCGGAAAGCGAAAACGCCTGCCAGTGAGTGGGGGTGCTGTTGTCGTCCCGGTTGGTCGATCTTATGACTGAATACAAGGTTGTGAACTCAAGACTTCTCTGGGTTCGCTTTAAACTGGGACTGACGAAGTTATTCCTTTTGGCTGTTTATGCGCCGGTAGCTTCGTCGTCCAGGGCTGAGCTGGAGGAGTTTTGGGAGAATGTAAGAGAAGTTCTAGATTTGGTTAAGGGAAACGAAAGGACTGTTGTATGTGGTGATTTGAATGGATGGGTAAGTATCGCTCGACCAGGATACGAGTCGGTGCTTGGAAAGTTTGGCGATAAAAGGGTTAATGATGCTGGCAAGCTTATACTGGCTGTATGCAAGGAAAAGGGTCTTCTTGTGACAAACACTATGTTTAATCACAGGAAAATCCATATGTACACTAGAGAAAGAAAGAATGAGAGAAGTATGATTGATTTGTTTTGACTGCGAAAACAGGTGATGGATAAATGAGTGTTCAGGGCTGCTGACCTGGGAACGGATCATTATCCAGTAATTACTAGATTTAGGGGTTTGTTCGCGGGTTGGCGCTACCGGACGGCAGTAACAGAACCACAGTCGGTCTGTCGCATCCGAAGCTGGAAGCTTCAGGAAGCGGATACTAGGGACAAATATCACACGAGGGTAGCCGAAAAGCTTGACACCATCGATGGCAGGAAAGAATGTGTGGAGAGAACATGGCAGAACCTTAGGGATGGAATGGTAAGTGCAGCGGAAGAAGTATGTGGAACGACCAAAAGAGGTAGTAGTAAAAGAAGAGATGCATGGTGGAATGATGAAGTGAGAGAAGCTGTAAAAAAGAAGAAAAAAGCATGGTTAGACTACTTGGCCTCTAGTAACGATGAGCATATGAGAGAAAAGATGAAAGAAAGATATAAGCTGCAGAAAGTTCATGCGAAAACATTGATTGACGAAGTACGTGAAAGGTGTAGAATAGAAGCGGACGAGAGGTTGTCGCACAACTTTAAGGAAAACTCCAAACTCTTCTGGAAAGAGGTTATAAGGTCCCGGAGTGGTGCGACAGCCTTAAGAATGAACAAAGTGCTTTCGAGAACCAATGACGTCCTCTCAGAAAAATCGGACGTCATGCAGCGATGGAGTGAATTTTATAGAGAAACTAGCTGTACCCCGCGGTTTCACCCGCGTATATCAGTGGGCCGCGCGGCAATTTATTTTTTGACATAGACTCTCCTCCCACACCCCAGTGACACCCGCATCGCATGGTGCTGGCAGTGTACGCGATATAAGGATTTTTCGACGTTACTATTGAATATTTTAACATGGAAAAGTAGTTATTGTGAGATAACTATAATAGTTAGACATATGGTATTGCAGACTTTTATGTAGATATTGATGTTCTCCATAAAACTGTAGCACATCACTTTGCTCTATTGTCAATAGTTTCCGCAGCGTACGCGATATAAGGTTTTTTTGGTATTTTTTCACACCTTGGGTTACACTAACGAAGTTTTCATACGGATCCCTAAATTTTTTGAAAACTTTCTATCGCCTATGTTCATCAGGAATAATGTAGGATTCTAATGGTGAAAGAATTTTTCAAATCGGTTCAGTAGTTTAAGAGCCTATTCAATTCAAACAAACAAATCTTTCCTCTTTATAATATTAGTGTAGATGTATGCGTGTCCATGATCTTAGTGAAGGATCCAGGGGTGACGCCGTGACTGGCACGCCAGACACGGACCTCGATGACACTGAGGTCATCAGCATGAAAGATATTGAACGTGCGATTCGAAATTTGAAATGTGGTAAGGCTGCGGGACTAGACAGAGTTACTGCTGAAATGGTCAAGTACGGTGGGTCTCGCGTCTGGGACGGCTTTCATCTGCTGTGCAATTTGTGCTGGCGGACGGGAGATGTCCCGGATGATTGGCGATCCGCGGTCATTGTGCCTTTATATAAAGGTAAAGGTTCACATTTTGACTGCGGGTGCTATCGGGCGATCAGCTTGACCAGTTTAGCAAGTAAAGTTTACTTGAAGGTTTTGACACGTAGGATGCAAGAGAATTCGGAAAGATTCTTATAGGAGGCACAATACGGATTTAGACCTGGAAGAGGATGCACGGATCAAATGTTTTCTCTCCGCATGATCACGGAGAAGCTTCTGAGTGTTAACCAGAGGATTTTCTGTGCTTTTGTGGATCTGGAGAAAGCATTTGATAAGGTTATAAGGAAGAAAATGTGGGAACTGTTGCCGGGATATGGTGTGGATGGTCGATTGTTAAGGGCTGTGCAGTCACTTTACTATGACTGTAAAGCCTGTGTGCGGGTAGGGCATGACCTGTCACCCATGTTTGCGTCCAAGCGGGCGTAAAACAGGGTTGTGTCATGTCTTCCTGGCTGTTCATACTGTATCTCGACAGCTGTTTACAGAAGCTGAAAAATAGCTGTTTGGGTGTGAAATTGGGTGATATTAAAGTTAATTGTCTGCTGTATGCTGATGATGCAGTGCTTATTGCACCATCAGAAGCAGAACTGCAGGCATTAGTCACGTGTATGAAAGAGGAATGTGAAATTAAAGATCTCCGTTTGAATGCTAATAAAACTAAGGTTCTGGTATTTGAAAAGGACGAAGAGAGAACGAAATGTGAAATATGGGTAAATCAGGAATGTCTAGAACAGGTAAATGAAATTGTATACTTGGGGAGTGCTTTCAGCCGGGATGAAAGATGTGATTTAGATGTGGATAGGCGTGTCGCTGCCTGAAACAAAGTCAATGGTGCCCCGAATGCATTAGTCAAAAGCCAAGGCGTGGTGAAGAGTGCACGCCTTGCAATACATAACGCAATGTTGGTACCGACTCTGTTATATGGCAGCGAAACCTGGGTATGCCAGAAGAAGCATAAAAGCAAGTTGAATGCAGTGGAGATGCGATCTCTTCGTAAAATGTGTGGCGTTACCATAGCCGACCGAAAGCGAAACGAAGAGATTCGCAATATGGCAGGATTGAAAGATGACCTTATCACAAAAATTGATAGGGGCGTACTCCAATGGTTTGGGCACGTTGAGCGAATGAGTGAAGACCGAATGGTGAAGAAAATATATAGAGCGAAAGTAAATATTAAAAGGTGTCGAGGTAGACCGAGACCAACTTTCGAAGACCATGTGAGCAAATTGCTCAAAGAGGGGAGGGTCAAGAGTACTCGGATACCTAGACGTGCATGTATGAAGAAGTTAATGAACCTGAAAGAAGCGAAAGAGGTATGTAAGGATCGTGACACTTGGCGATCTGTTCTCTCTGGCTACCCTGTTAGGGATTGTGCGTGAAGATAAGTAAGTAAGTAACTCTGTTGCGGCGCCAGCGAAACACACCGAAGCCTAAATCACGCTATCAAAATTCCGAATCATAAACAGTATATGTAGAACACCTCCGAACTATCACATGGAGTGTTGGCCGCTCCCCGGGCAGAACACCTTACCCGGTGGGAGATCTCCCCTTTTCCTACTTCGGCCACAACTCATGGGCAGCATCGTCTTACTCAAAATAATAGCAAACTGCGGCTGCCAAGTGCCAACCCGCTTGCCAAGCGTAGCAATTGTGGCCTTTCTTTGCGGCAACCTATGGGAGAGATCTTTCAGCAGTGAACTTTGATAGGTTGAAACGTATACACATAAAAAATATAAAGAATATACAGTCGATTTGAGCACCTCCTCCTTTTCTTAGGTCGGCTAAAAATGGCACTTCACAGACCTTAATAACTTAAAAACTACAATATATTTTACATAATAAACCTTTTTACATGGTAGAGCCATGCTGCAGTTATATTAGTAGTATAGTTGTAGCACGAATGGGTCGGCTCGACCGGGGAAGGACCACGCTCTCACAGAATACCAGCGTGAAATAGTAGCTTAATGCTGCTGTATTTCGTATGGTGAGTGTAGAGAACCGGAGACCCTTTTTACTGGAAATGAGGCATTCCATCTCAGTCCTCACGGGTGACAACGCATCTGCATTTTGATTTGTAATGGAAGATAGATGTAGATGTCTATGGGCCGCAGCAACCACTTACCATCAGGTGAACTGTGTGCTCGTTTGTCAGCCTATTCTATAAAAATAAATAATATATACTAACCATGTCTATGGAACCCCAAATTCCATGAATAAACCATTCATGGAATTTTTGATTCCATAGACACGGTTAATAAAAAGTACGTTTGTTTAATAGTTTTAATTTATACATGATGAGAGAGATTAATTTATCATGATGAGAGATTACAATAAATACTTATCGTGTCTATATCACAATCAAATGAAATAAACTATCAAACAAATCCAAAAAAAGTAAAATTTGAGTTTAGAATAAAAAAGCTCATACCTATATATAATGTCGCTACGATGTTAATATACATTCACGTTATGAACCAAGCCATGCGTGAGAATATCTAGTTTGCAAGCAAACCGAGCGTCTCGCGGCTCGCAATGTTCCGGTTTCTGAGTCAGAGACATAGTGTGCCGGCGATAAATGTTCAAAGAACTTCATATCACACACCTTGAGTTGAGTCAGGTAGTACGGATTACACACTGCCATAAATGATGTGTCAAATTAATCATTCTTTTTGTATTTATATTCAACTTAATGAATTAATTAACCGCGACTGGTTTCTTTTGTCATCCAAAGGATAAGAACGTCATCGTAATTGTGACAGATCGTACAAACAAACGATGCGATTTCGTCGCACTACGAAATTAAACACACACTTTTCTTTAGTATCCTGTCCTAATTGAAACTTACAATTCATCGTGCGAGCACAAGAAATGCTGAGGAGGGTCTCGGTCTGCGCGGGCATTGAAAAATAGGTATTTGTAGAAACTATTGCCGTCCCTCACCTCTGGTGTCCGCCCAAAGAGTGCGATAGGGACAACTGCAGTTCAAAACGATTTTTTTGGTTTTTGTAACCAACCGACCAATTATCGCTTCGTATTCCCCTGTTTTCTCCTCGAAAACTAATCCAATTAAATTATTTTTGGTATCAAAATTTAAAAGAAGAATAGATCTATTTTTATCATTTGCTTTTATCTTAAAAACTTTTCAAATTTCTTTGGTAGTCGTCTGATTACGGAGGTAAAAACGGGGCATTTTTTAAGTTTTTTGGACAGTCGTATTTATTTTTGTAATAATTTTTTGAAAAAAAGTAAATGACATGCCTTCAATAGATCTAGATTTTTATGAACAAAAAAGATTACTCTAGAATCATTATCCAGGAAGAAAATAGGGGAATACATTTGTATGAAAAAAAAATACAGCCCGTTTACCCTCTTAATAACGATAGTACGATGGGCTCGATCATACGATCGTGCAATCAAAACTACAAGCAAGTCTCTTTTGGGGGTTCTAATTGGTAACACGTCATCGTTCGGGCGCAGCAACGTCAAGTATGAGGAGCGAGAGTTTTTTCAATGCCATTTGCAATTTTCAGAGCAATATTGCCCGACAGTAAAATTTGAGCATCTCTGTAAACAACCATTGTTGAAATGGCGCCGTCACGGTTGAAGGAGCGGCGGCATCGAGCGAAGATATCGCACGTCCTATTGGATTTTCGCTCGATCTTTTTCATCGTGCGGTGAAATCGCATCGTCTACTCGTACGATCGATGGCTATAATAATTAGGACGATGCCGATGTGCAGCTATAGAGCGAGGAAGGAGATATTCTTAATAAAAACTCAATAAAAAGACTGTTGTTACCAACCCGCCTGTTAAGCCTAGCATCTAATTAAATATGGAGGGATATATTATGATAAGTTTTTATTAAAGTTTCCGCCCTCCCCGCCTCATACTAGGATTTATTCCCTGTGTCGCGAAGCCGTTTTACTTAAATAACTTACATGAACAAACAACTATAACACTTTTCCATGAAAAATTATAACACGCGTCGCGCGCCAAGCACTTAACCACTGTGCTCCCGAGTCATCTATTTCATCATTATTATCAGCATAACTCCTATTAAATTTCAAAGTAAGTTATCAACTTAAACTTAATTTTTTGCTATATATAATAAGGGTGGCAGACGAACACACAGTCCACCTGATGGTAAGTTGATGTTGTGGGCTGTTACCTATAGATATCCACATTTATATTAGATTTGGAATGCAGATTATCACTCCCGACCTCCCGAAAACCAAAATGGAGTGCCTCATATTCAGTAAAAAAGGGTCACCGATTCTCTACACTCACCATACGAAAAACAGCAGCATTAAGTTGCTATTTTACGCTGGTATTTTGTAAGAGCGTGCTCCTAACCTTTCTCGAAAAGAAAGAGAACAACTTAAAGTGTTTCCTAAATTGACGTCGATTTTTAAGAGCATTCGAACTAAACAATTAAATTTGAAGCAAAAGTATAGTGTTATTAAGTTTGGTGATATTTGTTTGTTTTTAACTTTTTATTTTTACGAATATTCGCTACATGTTAACATACCTTATACTACTTAGAATCGTAATCAGCAATTCAATGTAATATCAAATTGATGTAAAATCCTCGTTAATTGACAAAATTCTGACGCAATGAATCCTTAAAAACTCGAAACGTACGAATTCAAAAGAGAAAGATAAAATTAGCTTATAAAATAAGATAAAGATATACAAGTATATTTATGCAATTAAGCCGCATTCTTAAGAAGGACGATTCCGTTATTCCATGCGGCATATGATTCGACAGCATGCCCGAGGACTGGTGTGACAAGGTTTTTACACGCTTTATTTCGCTTGATGTTCCTTAAATGCTTTAAAAGGTAAATGATTTGAAAGATCGTTGACTGTTGCATGATAATAGACAGTCGAATCAATGACCCGCTTCCGTAACGAATATGGATACAGAGTTACAGAGACCAAATTCCATTTAGTATGATATATTGAATAAGTAATACCGGCGCATATTCTAACTTATTCAATATATCATTTTTGCTTCTAGCTCGAAAAGGCGCGGTAATGGCGTAAGTTTTTTATTTTCTAGTATTACTGAATAGTTATCGAATCTAAAAATGTCTTAACTTGAGATCGGCAACGGGGAAATCTCTACTTAAAAATAAAAAGTCGGAAAATTTTCATATGGCACTTTAAAATTATAAATCAAATAAAAAACATATATGTCTTATAAAAACGTAACGTGCATGTAAATAAAATATCTTGAGCAATCCAAAAATATATAATACTTACATATTTTCTAGAATAACTTAGAAAATATCTTAAGTTGAACTTCCATAATGAGCAATCTAATTAATATGAAATTATCGAAGTGCAAAGTTTGGGTGTAATTTTATATACCTAAAACTGATTGTTAATTTTTTACACTGTTATATCGCATAGCTCTACCTTCTCAGAATATGAAACATTCAAAACAGTTTTTGTAATAGGACTCTTGTCTGAACTATTTTTGAGATGGAATGCATCGTTTGGTCCCATAGTGCGGCGTGAAGTACCGCCGCACCCTTGCGAGGACACCTCGTTCGTTTCCTTGCGATTGCTTTGTCCTGGACTCAATGAACCGCGCATAGTTGAGGTTTTGGGTGTACATTTTTTATTTTACTGTATTAGTGATTTGTCATCATAGTCACAATCAGCCAGGAGTATATTCCACATAACTTTGATTTGAACAGAACTTATCATTCAAAACACTATTCGAATATTAAATAAACTGGTGCTCAAGCATATTGATTTCTTAACTATTCCATACCCAATATTACACGACTACCAAACTCGCGTTGTTTCTCAACAGAAAGACAGGATTAAAATAAACCACGTGGCTAAATATTTATCTTTAGCATTAATAGCTCGCCCCTGACTGGACATGGAATACGGCGATTATACGCATTTAGCTGAATAAACCGTCTTCATCTAACGCCACTATCTAGTGGTGAAAATTAATGTGGTTATGTTTTAAAAAACTTTAGATATTCGAGCGATGATTTAATCAATTGATCTTCTTGAAAAAATTGCACTAGACCTTCTTAGATTTAATCTAAAATATGCAGGCCTTATCTATCAATAGGTTTAAAATTTTTATCATGCAAAAATTGTTTTGTAAGTTATTATAAAAGTTATTACACTACTAAAAAGTACATGATTGATAATAATAATCCCTGGGAATGAGGTGATCGCTACCATGATGTTAGTAAATATTTTCATACTAAGTAATTGTATTAAAATATTATATTGTATTTTTTTTTGTTTTTTTTGAAAAGTCCCGCTGGGTTTCTTGTTGGTTCTTCCCAGGACAGAGGTTTTTTTCCGAACCAGTGGTAAAGCTCAAATGACATTTCAATAAGTACTCTTGTAATCAATATGGATAAAATTTATCCTATTCTAATAACTTTTATTATCCCTCGGAAAAATATAAATTACAAATGCAATTAATAGATTCTTGGTTTACAAAACAGTAGGTGATTAAGATGTATGCTTATTTGTGTAATGCGTGATCTCAAGGTAACGGCGGGTTACATAGCAATTGTTCAAAAAAATCCCACGGTTTTACTTTATTCGAAAGTGAAGTGAAATGATTCATACATCATCATAATTCATTTAAAAATGTTTCTCCGGATATCAAAAGTAGTTTCCGCGCTAACTTATACGTCTCTGAACCAGTGCTATAACAGGCTTCCAGCATGAATATAAAATGTTACAAACTTCATTATATTCATTTTCATCATCTCTTTCAGAGCCGTGGAACAATCGTAAGGAAACCTAAAAAATAAGAAAAATTTTTATTTCAGAGACACGTGAAGTCCGCCCACACGCATTGGGGCAGCGCGGCGTACATTTCCTTGCCTAAAATCCTTTCAGAAATCAGAGGAGGCTTGTGTCCAGCAGTTGGACATATATTTTATAGGCTGTAACTTTAACTTTTAATTTGCATTGGGTGACAAACGAGCACACAGTCCACCTGATGGTATGATATGGCGCATAAACATCCACATTTATCCTCAATTAAGAATGAAAATGCAAAAACGTTCTCTCGCGTGAGGACTAAGATGGAATGCCTCGTTACCAGTAAAAAGTGTCTCCGGTTCTCTATGCTCACCATACGAAACACAGCAGCATTACGCTGCAATTTTACGCCGGTATTGTGAGAGCGTGGTCCTGCCTCGGTCGAGGAGACCCAATCGTGCTACAACTATAATATAGCTGCAGCATGGCTCTGCCACGTAAATTATCTTCCTTTTATATTGTACGTGCCGTGTAGTGAAGGCGTAAGATAATCTACTAAGCTATATTCACCCCGTGAGTTCCGCTATAGGCGATAGAGAGATGAAAGAAAACATGGCCAGCAGCATTTTCCTGTTAAACAACTCAATAACAGTCATTGGGTCAATAATAGTCTACGTACTAGAGAAGCTATTCCAAGCAAAAAATGTGCACTACTCTGTATCCGCACATGCGCGGGAAACAGTAGTCGCGCATGCGCAGTTGATTTAAACGCGCGAAAATTGTCATAATAAATAAATGGGTGCGTTCAGCAGAAAAAAGCGCTAGCAAGCGCTTACTAGCGCTAAAATAGTTTTCGGCCAGCACACGATTGCTACTTCAGTAGCGCTGACACAATCCGCCATTTTGCTTATTTAATTTGTTTGTTTTGAAGTAGAGTTTATAAGTTGTTTTTTTGCAATATAAGTTTTAAGTAATATAATGACATGAATAGACATATACATGTTATTAAAAATTCATGATTGGTAAGTTTTTAATATGAATAATTCACAAACATATATTTAAATTAGGTTAGGTTCCCCGGTTAAAACTAACATCATGTCCTAGAGGAAAATAGCTACTTACGATTTGACAGCGCTTACCGCTTACGATCGCCATTTTGCTTATAAGTGCTTGCTAGCGCTTTTTTCTGCCAAACGCACCCATTGTTTATTTAGATTGTATTGTTAATCGAGTACATATTTTTTTTAATTTTCGTTCATTTTGCATATGTGATAATTTAATATAAAATTATTATTAGCGCCGCTCTGCACTGCATGAATATCGAAGCCACAATAACAGTTCAATTGAACATGGTGAGTGTTCGGAATACCAAATCTAGTGCGTAATACATATTTATCGATGATAATAATAAAAAACTTGCGGTAGTCGACCAAGTATGACCGGTGAAGTGTGGCAACTATGCCTAGTATCCCTTCGACGAGGCAGGCTGTAGCCAACATTCAGCACTGGACTTTCGAAAGGATATAATGAATAAATAATGTACTAAACTAAATACATCGTACAGCATACTATAAATTGGTTGCCGTGAGGAGAAAAAACTCTCTTTCTTGATTAAACATCTTGTTTAACAAATGAAGATGAAGTTAGCTCTGCTACAGTGTTGCGATCCACGGTACTGACGGGACTCTATGTGTTATGGACCAAATAGCACTTAATAACTTTATTTGTTTGTTCTCAGCTTCTCTGCTATTCTCTTTTATTTCTAAGATGCGATAAAGGCTTGAATTATTTAAAATTTTTGAGTTTTTTATGAGTATACGTGTATTCATTAGGGCAGCGCGGCGGACACTTCCGTGCTCTAAAACCCTCTCAGAAATGAGGGGAGGCCTGTGCCCAGCTGTGGGACGTATATAGGCTGTAACTTTAACTTACTTTTAACATGTATTCATGTCATTCATTGATATTTGATCTATAGGTTGAAATTTTATCTACAATATACAAACGCATCCAGTTCCGTGGCCGTGTCAATAAACATATCGAATAATACCAGTATATTGTTTCTTTATATTATACCTACTATATATATTAATGTGTGCGTGTATGTTTTTGCTATTAAGACTTGACAACATGACGGGGTAATGAGCAGGAATACTTTGAGCATTTTTGTGAATAGCATTAAAGTTTTTGTTAAATTCACAAAAACTTTAATGCTATTCACAAAATGCTATTCACAAAATCTGAGTGGTTTACATAAAAATAGCCACGAAGAGTTTCTAACCTAACCTGTCCGAGTCGGGGTGCCCCAGGTCCCAGGCTCGCTTCGCTCGCTATTGCACTCGATATAACATCAAAATATTAACTTTTAAAACTACTTTAATTTATAACAATAATTTATGGCTGCCACCATTTGTAAGAAAAGATCTTTGCGATATTTAGCAGTATTCCGCCGCCACAAATATTCCACTATTCACCAAAACTCTGAAACTCGGAATCAACGGCATAACGAAAAGCTGTCAACAAAATGGCCGGCCTTGTGATTAATTTTACACATTTTTATATTTTTGATTTGCTATATTAGAAGTATGGCTATATTAGAAACTGGTTGACAACTGATCACTACACCGAGTTTGCAAATATGAACTCTATAAATAGGTTTTTTTTAATTCATTTTGCATTAGTAATAATAGCACAGTCTATAGAACTCCCTTTAAGTTTTGAAAATATGAAGAGAATAAAAATAAGCTATTACTAAAATTGGTGAGCCTTATTAAAAATCGAACTTTTTATTTAAGATTGGCTTGCGCGTGTCAGCCTTTAAATCTATAGTAAAAAAACCGGCCAAGAGCTTGTCGGGCCACGCTCAGTGTAGGGTTCCGTAGTTTCCCGTCCGTCACAATAAGTGTTCCCACTTATGAGTTCAAAGGTGGGTAACCATTATGTTCGCACTCCAGCAGCGCTCCGCGCTCCTGCAACTGCTCCCGGTAGTGGGTACGTGCGTGAACACGGAGCGTGCAACATTGCACGCTCAGCGGCAGGCGCTCCGACTTTCCATCCAAGTTCAAAATAATTTTCCTAGAAAGACCTTATAAAGTTCTACTTTTCAGATTTTTTCATATTTTCTAAACTTATGGTTCAAAAGTTAGGGGGGGGGGACACATTGTTTTTTACTTTTGGTGCGATTATTTCCGAAATTATTGACATTATCAAAAAATGGTCTTAGTAAACCCCTATTCATTTTTAAATACCTTTCCAACAATATATCACACGTTAGGGTTGAAATTAAAAAAAAAATCACTTCCCACTTTACATATAGGGGGGTGAAAAAGAATTCGGCTCGCAAGGACCAATTGAAAAAGAACCAAGCGGAATTCGACTTTCGATTAAGAAACAGAAGGGAGGAATCGAGGCTTCTCTCGATCCGGCCTCCTATGACGCCTACGTTGGGTTCGGGAACAACGTATGTGATCTCCGCAACGGAGTAACACACTAGGGCGATAACCTCTTTCTTTTTCAGCAAGTAGGTTCAGACGGGGATTACGGGTCTTCCGAAGTCGTCCCGGTCCCGACGCCTTAATTCTTCGATGTGGACTGTATAACTTTAGGGATGAATTACTTGGGAATAAAACAGCAATTATCTTCAAACCGTTCCGTGAGAGAGTAATCACTTTTCCCTATCACTTCCCTACACTTTTTCTTCTTGACTGCTGGTTTTTCACTTTTCCCGAAGGATTTTCTTATTTTTCCGAACTAATTCTCGAACTATTTTCCCGAACTATTTTCCCCGAACGAATTGCAATAAAACCCGTTCACTAAGCTACCCCCAGAGCTATACGCGAAAGTGAGCCGCGCCATTCGCGTGCCTGTGCAACTTAACAACATGAATTTGTACTATTACTCTCTCACGTTTCACTTAATTTCTTTATTCACATAAATCATACACAGATACAAGTTATCTATTTAGATAGCACAAAACAATATCTACACCATGATATACATTATTTTTTCGTATCACAAAAATCCTTTAAATTATAAAACAAAACATGCCTATTTTAATCACAAATTCAAAATCCGAACTTCTTAAATATTTAACACAGAAAGTTAAAACAATGTTTCCCACTTGAATTTATACATATGTTAACTAATACAATAGTTTAATTTACATTTTCTCTATTTATTTCACTATTTAAAACACTTTTAAATTTCTTATACAAAACTATCATTATTTCACTTATACACAGGAATTTTCACATAAAAATAACACAGAATTCACCTTTTTAGCACGTACAATCAACCTGAAATGTTTTACAAGTCATTTTTACATAAATTGCTGAAATTACAAACATTTTAAATTTTTACATATTCGGCCTCCTAAGGGCGTGGTCAGCGTGCTTCCGTGAACTCACACTATTTGAACAACTAACTTTGCACGGCTCTCGGCTATCAGAAAAAATGAAAGTCTGAAATACACTTAATTTTAACAATATTAAATAAGTAAGTGCTTCTACATAATTTTCAAACAGTAGGAAACTATCTCTGATAAGATTCTTATCAGTTATCATGTTTCTTATCAGATAACAATACAAGTGAATGTTTTCATTAATCGATCATAACAAATAGGCATTTGTTTTCGTACAAAACATATCATACTTATACAAGACAATACTTATGTAATTAACTTCCGTTAATTCTGTTTGTGCACAGAGTGATCATCTCGACCGGGGAACCAATCCGATCTCTAACTTCACTTTAATATTCCTTTGAATTTACATCGTTGGAAAGACGATTTCAACCGGGGAACAAATCCGGTAACATAATTTATAACATAAAATTCCCTATATGAATTTATTGAAAGATATTACTTAGAAAACAGTAAACTAGTCCGGCCTGGGAGTCGAACCCAAGACCTTCATACCATTAATTCGACATTTCTTTAAGATTTAACTAAGCATTTTCTTATCAGAACATTTTAATTGGACAATAAGTCTTTGAAAAGTTATTCGTCATCGGTTGACTTAATAAACTGAAACATTCTTATAGGCGCGTCGCCAACAATCTCCCCCCCCCCCCCCCCGTGCGTTAGCACCATCATTTGGGAGGCGTCGCGGGTACCAGGACTATTATTCTGGATGTAGGTCTCCTCAAGATACCTGTGCTAGTAATGACGTCAACCACTCTGGTGTGACCGTCTGGTCCCGGTAACGTTCTACTGATTTTGCCTTTCGGCCACGTATTTCGTGGCAACGAATGATCTATTATCAAAACAATATCGCCTTCTTTAGGTTCCATGAACTTTCCGTTATTACCTGTTCGCGGTATTAAGGTAGGCATGTATTCCTTCAGCCACCTTGTCCAAAAATGGTCGGCTAACCTCTGTGCAGCTTTCCAATTGAGTTGACCCGTCAGATGCTGCTCTAGAAATAATCCAGGTGGTCGATCACCACATGAGCGTCCCAGAAGAAAATGATTGGGTGTCAAACCCTCTTCAGGACTATCCATACTGAATGTTACTAGAGGCCTGGAATTTACTGTGTGCTCTGCTTCTAAAAGCAAAGTATGTAGAATTTCCTCTCGTGGGCTCCTTTCTCTGAGCGTAGCGGTCAACGCAATTTTAATCGACCTTACTAACCTCTCCCAGGCGCCACCCATGTGCGGTGCTCCCGGAGGTATAAATTTCCATTTAATGTATTTCTTAAATGACTCATTTTTCATGCCCTCATGGCATTCTTCGCATGCTTTCAATAATTCTTTATTCGCAGCTTTAAAATTTGTCCCGTTATCGCTGTATATAACGGCTGGTTTTCCTCTTCTGGCGATAAATCGCCTCAACGCCATTATCATTGACGCTGGTGTCAACGAGGCTGCTAATTCCAGATGTACTGCTCTGGTGGTCAGACACGTGAATAAAACACCCCAACGTTTTTCGTGTCGCCTTCCTATAGTCTCTAGGACCTCCTACACTCATAGGACCGAAATAATTCACAGCTGAGCATGTAAAAGGTGGTTCATGATGAGCTATTCTCTCCAGAGGAATATTTCCTTGTGGCACGTTCTGCGGTTTTGATCTGTATGTCCTGCACCACTGACAATGATGTGACACACTTCGTACTACATTACGTAAGTTCAAGACATAAAATTTCTTGTTCACCTCATTCATCACCGTCTGGTGATTGGCATGTCCAAAATGATGATGAACTTCTCTAATCATCATTTTAACGATTTCGTGTTTACCGTCCAATATGACGGGTTTTCTACTTTCCTCGGTCAAATTAGACTTGAAAGGTAATCGTCCATTTAAACGGAGTAAGTTATCTTCTCCTATTTCCATAGATAATTTACTTAAGCGTGAACTTCTTTCAACACTTTTGCCTGCTTTCAAGCATTTTATTTCCGAATAAAAACACTCGTCTTGAACGAACTTCCAAATTAATAATTCCGCTTTTTTCAAGAGCGCTATGTCCAACGCGCCATCGGGTCCTTTAACCGACTTTGCTAAAACTTTGTTGGAACACATAACCGACTTTTCGGCTGCGTCGTCGGGTCCTTTAACCGACTTTCTTAAACTCTTGAATTTTTCTACCGCTTGTAAGGTGCGTGTAGTTGCCCCAAGGAATCTCTTAAAGCTGCTAAATCGTCCGTAGTCGGGTAGACTTAACGGTTCTTGCTTTCTTAACGCATTTACGCCCTTCGGCGATTTTAACAGGCGACTTTCAACCTGCGCTCTATTCGACGGCATGCACTCATTGTCTGTGCGCCATAACAAAGCAGTCTCGTACCTATTATTAGGTATACGACGTACCGTTTTGTTCAAAATACTTAAAGCTCGTTCTTCTGGGTCGTTCGCGGGCTTTCTAGCCGACACTCCCAGAGATTCCAAACTAAAATAATCCTTGATCAATTTATCCATATCTTCCTCCTTCTTGGTGGAAATGTGGTTAACGATCTTGATCGGTTTAATACCACCCGATATGTGACCATGTAAAACCCATCCAAGTTTGGTGAGCGATGCTACAGGTAGGTTCTTACCTCCTGTAATTAATTCACGAGTAACTATGAGATGCCAATTGTCCTGACCAATTAATATGGTAGGTTTGGACCTCTCATACATCAACTCATCCTTAATCGGTGTCAAATGAGAACACCGTTGCAATAATTCTCGGCTTACCGACTGAGGAGAAAGGTTAAGTGACTTAATTGTTTGTACACTTATCTCTTCTAAGTCGCTCGAGTAAATGCCTTTTATCTTAACGTTTAAGCGATACGAACTGTCGTCGTTGATTCGCTTACCTCCCACGGCTTCGATACGTAATCCCTCTTTACGTCCGCGAGGCGCTAATTTCTGAGCCATCCACTCCTCTATGAGTGTCATGGTCGATCCCTCATCCAGAAGAGCTGTTGTCTTGACCTTTCCTCTAGGTCCATACAACTCGACCGGTATAATCTTTAAGTATGCACATGCCAGTGCATTCACTGTACTAACAGTTGTAATCTGAGCATCTTTACCCCCCTCGTCCCCTTGTGGCGAGGTTTTTTCATTGGGGTATCGGTGTAGCATTCGATGATGTGACATTCTACATCCCTCTACACCACATTTTTTCGCTTTGCACTCTAACCTCCTATGGTTAGGTGACAAACATTGGAAACATGCTTTCGCTTTTTTGACCGCTTCCCATTTCTCGCGAATATTCATGTCCTTAAACTTGTAACAACTCACTATAGAGTGCTCCTTGTTGCATATAACACACTTATGTGTTACCCGACTTACAGGCTTATCCTGGGTTGTCATAACCACTTGTCGGTTGTGCCCTTTACTATTTCGGCGTTCTAGACGCTCGCTCGAATTACTTCGGCGCATATAGCGCTCGCTCACGGCACAGCTGCGTACACCTCCCTTTGAAGTGTGTACAGTTTGCTTCCTGAATTCAGGACGCTTCCTTTTTTCAGGCGCATTTTCATTGTTTAAGGACGCTCCAAATTGTTCACTCAATAAATTTAAAAACTTGGCCATCTTCTGTAACTCTGGCTCCAAAGGATACTGAGCTCGATATTCAAACCATTTAAATTTAATCATAGTTCCGAGCTTCTCCACTATGCGGCTCACTAACTCCGGTGAGTACAAATACTGTGGTTGATTCAACGCTTGTATCGTGGCAACCACGTTCGTAATACGACTTGCAAAAGATCCTATATTCCGGCAATCTTCTGCCAATCTTGGCATACGCTTTACATTCTCGATTTCGGCTAGAATGAGCATCTCAACCCTACCGAATCTTCTTTCGAGAGCGTTCATTATTTCTTCCGGTTCACACAAAGTAAATAACAGCGACTTTACCGCCTCTTTAGCGGTGCCCTTTAATGCCCTCCTAAGGCGTGCAACATTTTGCACCCCTGAAAATTGGCTTCTTGTGTCTTCAAACACCGTTTTGAAAATTATCCATTCACCCGGGTCTCCATCGAACACCGGTAATTCCTGGAGGAAATGAAGCTGGGAAGACTTATCTTTACCCGCTATTTTTATTGCACTCACAATCGCTTCGGTCAATTCTGACACCTCACTCGCGTGTGTTTTCTGTGCATTTCCTTGGTTGCGCTCGATCTCCGCCCCTTTGCGGCGTGATCCTTTACACGCTTCCTTATCAGCAATATCGGGTTGTGCTACACTAACCGGCGCGCTCATTATGGTCTGCTGAACCCAACTCCTTACGAAAGGTTCCACCTGAGTATTCCGCTCTTCATCATCCTCACTCGAGTCGATCTCCTCTTCTCGGTTGAGTCGTGCCAACTCCAATTGAGACTTGGCTAAGGCAGCAGCTGCCTGTGCTCGTTCGAGCTCTGAGCGTTCGAATTTAATCCGCGCCTCTAATTCGGCTTTCAGCCTCGCCGATCGCGATGACCTACTACCTCTCTTTGACCCTTTATCACTAGTGTGCCCGATTACTGTCCTTGGCGATGCCGCTTCTTCGGTCCTTTGACCTACTTTTTCGACCACCGTTTCACTCCTGGATATAACGGATTGTTGTGCGGTGCTGGCCTGCGTACCACTGGTGTCCGTCCTGTAGCTTGTCGTTGCCATGGACGTCCCTGAGTCCCACGTGCATGTGGACGTGTCGGTGGTGGCTCCACTTGAAGGAGTTGCTCCATTTGACGCAGTAGCTGTGGTCGCTCCAGATGGTTCCGCTTCTTTAGCTTTTCTTGAGAGCCCTGTCCTTGTCCTGCTCCCTTCGCTTCTCCCTGTCTGGTCTTGTGCCTTCTTCATCTTGCAGGAAGGTGATTGTTGGCCTACGGTCCCTAACTGTCCCTACGGTCCCTACAACCCCTTACCTACAACCCTTCTACACCCCAACCTAACACCACTACCCCTCCCCCCCCCCCTTATCTCCCAACCCTACAACCCTACTACCACCCTAACAGCCCTATCAGCCCTATCAATCCTGGACGGGGCCTACCGAGGTGAGCCGTCCAGGGATGGAGTCGTGCAGGAATGGAATGGAGGAAAGGTTTAGGAACTGTCCCGCCAAGGAATATGACGAAACAGTCGAGCGGTAGTGCAAGCGCAGTCTCGCTCGAGAGAACTGCTCCACCCGAAGGTGTTGTGCCAGAGCCCAACCGTTTGGCACCGTTAGGTGGTCGGGATGTATGCTGTGCTCGCCGCCCAGTTGCCGGTGACGCCTCGTCCAAGCGCCCTCCTCCGGCCGCGATGCAGTCAGGTGCCCACGAGCACCCTCGCCTGGCAGCAGCAGCGGTGGATGCTTCTTCTTGCACCCTGATGACCCGACAGGAAAATGCCGGACACGGTCGTCCGACAGGAAATGCCGAGCACGCTTGCCCGACAGGAAAATGCCAAGCCCTGCTTGGCCACGATGAGTGCCTTCACAAGACACCTGCGCCCGGCTGCGATACGTGCCCCATGCGAGCACACGCCCCAGGCCGCAATCCCGGTTTTCTTTCTTCCGGTAGTTCCAGGTTTAGTCCTTCAGCGCTGACATCCTGGTCTTCTGGCCTTTGGTCCTATTGCTTCAGCTCAAACCTCCGGCTTCCTTCGGTTGCTGATCTTCACTCGGCTCCGAAGGTCTTCTTTTTCCACAACCAGCAGTCCACAGCTGGTTCCTTGATCCAGCTGGCGGGGTTCGGGTGGTCCTTTTAATCCGGCTCCGAAGGTCCAATTGAAAAAGAATTCGGCTCGCAAGGACCAATTGAAAAAGAACCAAGCGGAATTCGACTTTCGATTAAGAAACAGAAGGGAGGAATCAAGGCTTCTCTCGATCCGGCCTCCTATGACGCCTACGTTGGGTTCGGGAACAACGTATGTGATCTCCGCAACGGAGTAACACACTAGGGCGATAACCTCTTTCTTTTTCAGCAAGTAGGTTCAGACGGGGATTACGGGTCTTCCGAAGTCGTCCCGGTCCCGACGCCTTAATTCTTCGATGTGGACTGTATAACTTTAGGGATGAATTACTTGGGAATAAAACAGCAATTATCTTCAAACCGTTCCGTGAGAGAGTAATCACTTTTCCCTATCACTTCCCTACACTTTTTCTTCTTGACTGCTGGTTTTTCACTTTTCCCGAAGGATTTTCTTATTTTTCCGAACTAATTCTCGAACTATTTTCCCGAACTATTTTCCCCGAACTATTTTCCCCGAACGAATTGCAATAAAACCCGTTCACTAAGCTACCCCCAGAGCTATACGCGAAAGTGAGCCGCGCCATTCGCGTGCCTGTGCAACTTAACAACATGAATTTGTACTATTACTCTCTCACGTTTCACTTAATTTCTTTATTCACATAAATCATACACAGATACAAGTTATCTATTTAGATAGCACAAAACAATATCTACACCATGATATACATTATTTTTTCGTATCACAAAAATCCTTTAATTTATAAAACAAAACATGCCTATTTTAATCACAAATTCAAAATCCGAACTTCTTAAATATTTAACACAGAAAGTTAAAACAATGTTTCCCACTTGAATTTATACATATGTTAACTAATACAATAGTTTAATTTACATTTTCTCTATTTATTTCACTATTTAAAACACTTTTAAATTTCTTATACAAAACTATCATTATTTCACTTATACACAGGAATTTTCACATAAAAATAACACAGAATTCACCTTTTTAGCACGTACAATCAACCTGAAATGTTTTACAAGTCATTTTTACATAAATTGCTGAAATTACAAACATTTTAAATTTTTACATATTCGGCCTCCTAAGGGCGTGGTCAGCGTGCTTCCGTGAACTCACACTATTTGAACAACTAACTTTGCACGGCTCTCGGCTATCAGAAAAAATGAAAGTCTGAAATACACTTAATTTTAACAATATTAAATAAGTAAGTGCTTCTACATAATTTTCAAACAGTAGGAAACTATCTCTGATAAGATTCTTATCAGTTATCATGTTTCTTATCAGATAACAATACAAGTGAATGTTTTCATTAATCGATCATAACAAATAGGCATTTGTTTTCGTACAAAACATATCATACTTATACAAGACAATACTTATGTAATTAACTTCCGTTAATTCTGTTTGTGCACAGAGTGATCATCTCGACCGGGGAACCAATCCGATCTCTAACTTCACTTTAATATTCCTTTGAATTTACATTGTTGGAAAGACGATTTCAACCGGGGAACAAATCCGGTAACATAATTTATAACATAAAATTCCCTATATGAATTTATTGAAAGATATTACTTAGAAAACAGTAAACTAGTCCGGCCTGGGAGTCGAACCCAAGACCTTCATACCATTAATTCGACATTTCTTTAAGATTTAACTAAGCATTTTCTTATCAGAACATTTTAATTGGACAATAAGTCATTGAAAAGTTATTCGTCATCGGTTGACTTAATAAACTGAAACATTCTTATAGGCGCGTCGCCAACAGGGGGCTACCCTAATAAAACATTTCTTTCCAATTTTTATTTTACCACTTTGTCGGCGTGATTGATACACATATTGGTACCAAATTTCAGCTTTCTAGTGCTAACGGTCACAGAGATTAAGCGAGGACGGACAGACGGACAGACAGACATGGCGAAACTATAAGGGTTCCTAGTTGACTACGGAACCCTAAAAAGGTGCCACCGGCGAGGATAAAACTAGTTTTGCTGAAATAGGTAGGTATTGTAAAATAAGGCGAATGATTGTGTTGTGGACTGCCGCAGTTTATGAAGACAATATCATCGTAATTGTCATCTATTCACGTAGTGGACAAGGTGGCTTCATTACTTTCATAAGATATAATGATTTGTAACGGTCACGAGTGGTCTTTAAACGGGTAATCAATTAAGCGACCGTTAGAGCAGTAACGGATACTGCTTTAACGAATTAACTATCCAACATATGAACGTAGAGTATTTAAATATTTATATCGCTAAACTTGTTTTCAATTGCTAGGATAATATGTTTCTGATATTTGAAATATTGTGTATAGGTGACGTGAGAGATAAAATTTCTAAACCATGTCGTTCGTCTTTAGGTAATACCTCGAAAATTTGATGGTTTTTCTATTGCACATATGTTTTTAAGTTTTATAGATTACGAACAAAATTTATGGTATATGAATTTAAGACTATATAGCCTTGGATTTTATAAAAGGAAAACACGATAATATGTAATTTTCTCGATAGAAAAAAATTGCAATCTAGGCTCTAATCAGTTACATTTCTCCATGACACCACAACATTTTTACGAATAAGTTCATGGAATTATTTTTAAGGCATAGTAAATAATCATATCTAAGTTCTCATAGACCATTTTTTTAATCCATAACAAAGTTATGTTAAAAAAAAAAATAAAAATGTTGTTTGGCGCTTACTTAGTTTTTTTTCGAGCGCGTGCTCGGTACAGCTATCTCATAATTTGCGTATTATGAAGTCATTGCATCACTTTCATTTTGGCAGTTGGAACTTCCTCAGTCGTCCGTGAGCTTCACCGACAAAGGGATAAGCCACGCCCCCAAAAGTACGATTCATTTTCAAGGTATCCTCTTCATGGCAAAATGATGAGAAACCAGAGCATCAACCAACCATTCTGCTAAACAAGGGATTCCATGCAACTATGACTGCTATTGTTTTATGACATGAAATTTGTGATGATGATGATGATATTCTTGCGATTTTCGACCACAGCGACAATTTTCGACCCAGCACGAAAGTATACTCGTATATACTTACATCTGCGGCGCATAGGCATCTCACTAAGCCTAATTACCGTAGCTTTTGTGATTAGATCTGAAGTCGGTTAGGATGTGCTGTGAAAAACACAGGACAATAACAATAAATCCATAACATCAACTAAAAAGTTTGTGTTGAATAAAAATGTTATGTCTGCAATCTAAAAAATTACGTATTCGTACTTTCGAAATCATAAAATAATAAACAGTTTTTATTTTAATACGTTATAATTTCTCCTTGTGTAGATATCTGATCGTACAGAGCTGTTACATAACTAAATTGAAACGAAACATATTTTAAATGGGTACAGCAGAAACAAAGTTAATGTGCATCGTAAAGCTAAACAATAAAAATGGATAATAACACCTTTTTTATGTTACTTTTTGCAGAAGCGTAATATTTTTTAAAGAGCTTTATAATCTCGACGTTCTTGATTTGCTTATTATACATGTAAATTAACTTCTTTGCATGCGTTAAAGTCGAACACTTTCCTACCTCTTAAAATTGACGTATGTATAATATTAGCTTAGGAATTTTATTCCTAAAACTTGATGGAGCCGTTACATTCTAATTGACGAATTTTAGTGAAACCGACGAGATCGTCCCCAGAATATTCGCTCTCGAGTAAATTCTACACATAAATACTATAATCTATACATAATAGAATAATACATTTTATATATAAATATTGAATGTACGTAATGTATAAATATATACATGACAACAGGTATACATTATGTAAATATACTATTATGTGCGTAGGTATACATAATAGCTGAAGTAAAAGGACATTTTCATCCAGTACTTACAAGCTTACAACGCCTCAGTAGGTACATGATAGTCACGTTGCAGCTGTACTGGTATAATGACAGCAGCAGACCCTTTCGACTGGCTACTTTTGACTGACAAACATACGACGATTTAAGCGTAGGTGTCTATTAAATATTAATTACTTACAGCATTCGTTCACGTTCACGTGGACTGTGTATTTAACTAAATATATTCACATACCGCTTAAAAACATTACTACGTTACCTTTATTATTCCCGTTTCCCTGCCACAAATTATAACAGGACTTATGCTATATTTAGATCAAACCCTTAATCATTCCACTTTGACGTGACGAGCAGAGTTCAATAACCGCTTTAGTGACATTTATTGTTAAACATCTCGGTTCTTTGTGAGACCATCTTCTATACTTTAAATGAGCAGTTATCACCAAAATTGTACCGCCTTAAATTTAGATGTCCTTTAAGTTCGTGTTTATTTTGTGACTATATAAAACACCATATTTATCAGATTTTTTTTAAATCTTTTAAAGTCATATCTATAGATATAATTAATCACAAATAAAATACTACCAGAAGCGTTTAAAAATAATAAAATATTTATTTTCTGAAACCTGTTTATTTTTTTGTATGGATTGTAGATTGTCCTATCCTCTATCACATGATTTGAAAATTGATTTTACCAAAAAATAAAACTTTAGGAGTACATCTTTCCATTTTGATTAATCACATCACTATTTATTTACACAATGATACCTTTGTACATGTATTTACTTATTTAATTTATTAATGTTTTCAATTTATTTGTTGTCCTAGATTTAACTCAATTTTGATTATCAACATTGTTACCATGATATTTCACATATTTTGTAAAAATTACTACTTTTTTGGATGTTTTAATGCTGTGTAAACATTTTTCTCCATGTCGAAGTCCTTTATTCTTAAATTGGTAGGCTGACATGTATTCTGTGTCAAACAATCCGTGCACGAGTGTCGTGGGTACCAATTAAACTCAAACTTGTTACTGGACTTTAAACGGTAAGTACATACTTTATTAAAATAAAAAGAACATTTTTCCAATGATTTCTATGTGCATTCACTCTTGTTTCCACTATTTTTTACAACGTTAGCTAATAAAATAATATTTTTAGGCGGTAAAGAATCCCATAACCTCAAATTTTGTTACTTTTGAGTTGGTAACGTATATGTTGATCTCATTGGTAACACAATTGATATCATTAAGGGACGAATACATTAGCCTACTGTCAACGAATAGAAAATATTAGAATATGAAATGTATGTTTAACGTTAGGTATTTGTTTTTCGCTCTCGTATAATCTGCTGAATATATTTAATTGAAATCCAGAATGAATTTCATGTTGGCGATGCCATACATAGTTTTTAGCCATGATTTATTTTAAACAGACTTCCAAAAAAAAAAAAACACCACACATATCGACCACGTCTGTTTTTGCTTTTATTTAACTTGCACTGTTCGTATGTAAGTAAAAATATGTCCGTCAAAATTTGCAAACCATTTTTCAATGTTGGTATCCGATTGAGCTAAAATTTTGCAAGCACTTTTAGTTTTTATGACAAAGCAGTTTTTTGACAGATTGAACCCGATGTCACAGACAGGAGTGTCTCCTCATGAAGGAAATGCTTAATGGTTAATAGCAACTGAATGAAATTTAGTATGCGTATAAAAGCTTGCCTGCAAAAAGTATTGTAATATTTAAAACTTATTTTGTTTGTATTGCATGACCGATTTTCATAATTCCTTTTTTGGTAGTAATAGGATATTCCATTCTAACTTTTTATTAAATAAATCACCAAAGTAAATTTAAATTATAATATAGAAAGTTTTTTTAAATAAAAAATGGTGAAACAAATGTTCAAATAAACGAAAAACAAACTTAAACGAAGTAATACCTCTTTTCCCTAAATTTCAAAAGCGAAGATTTCATTGAAGTCGTGTTTTTGTTTATTTAAACAGTTTTTTATGAAGATGTTATTGTGCTGAATGAAATCTCAAATAAATGATTTTAATTTTAAGGTTATCGTATAAAATGGCACCGCTAACTGCCACGGAAGAAAGGAAACGCTATCGAAATAAGCCAGAATAAACCAGAAAAGTTAGAAGAATCAAGACCAAAAAATTTAGAAAGGATGAAGGTTAGACATAAAAAATCTGAGCTTAGTGACGAAAAACAAAATGGAAAACAAAATCAACAAAAATCATAAAACGTCAATCATTCATTGGAAGAGACAGAAGCGGCAAAGAATCAAGAAAATAAAAAAGATAAAAAAGAGAGCGCGACAAGACATTGAAATATTACAGCAAAATGTTATATAAACTACAAAAATTACTTGAAGAAAACGAAAAAAAAATTCAACAAAATGTAAATCTTACGGAGCACTAAATAAAAGATTGTACAGTATTAAACTGAAAATGATTCTAAAGTAAAAAAAAACTAGAATAATAGAAATAGCTCTGGTTATTTAACCTTAAATAAATAAATTAAGCCTTAGAAGCATCATTACAACAAATTTATAAAGATTTGAAATAGACATGCAATCGCATAGATTTAGCATTTTTAGAAATTGCTTTTTAAAATATCAACTTCTATATCATCTATATTACTAAATCCTTGCATTTTGATGAGAATGGAGATGCATTCTTATTCAAATGAATTAATTAACGACAACAAACGACAGAGTTTTCTTTTATTTAAGTAAATCTACCAGTTTCTAGAAATTAAGTCTATTTCCCGTATGTTACATCATAAATTTTAAAATAAAGGGTTGCTTATTTTAATTAAGAGTCCTATTATTATTTTCCGTTTATTAAACTAAATCCAATTATTATACCAGTATTCCCAACAATGTAAATGGGCCTTAATCTTTATAATAATTTCTTGGTTACCAATTATAATCAATTTTGTTACTGTCCATAAAAATAACGAAGATTTTTAACTGATAAAAATTTTAGTTTTGGACTTTAACTAATTATATTTACCTATTAATACTTGCCGAAAAATTGTAATTTTATATCATCAAACAATATTTACATTTTATTTTTATTTTAAAATACATAGAAAAAAATTGTTTGGTTTTCGTCCTAAGTAACACAGTTGAAAATGTTTGTATTGTAATTTAAAAATTAGCAAACTTTTACAAGTAAAAATTTTTTTGGGGGTTTAAATGCCTTCATATGTAATCATATAAAATATTTAACACGGAATAATCAAAGAACTACATTTAATTAAATGAATTTTGTTTAGTAACAAAATTGAACACGGTAATGCCATGCTCGGAAATAAACCTGTTTTATTCCTAAATGGTATATATTTATTGGTAACAAACATTAAAATACTCAAATTTTATATTACTTTTAGCAAATTCTTTAATAAAATCATTTAAAACAAACACATTTTTAAAAATCGAAAAAAATATTTTCCGTACAAAATTTTTGAGAACTGCTCAAATGATCCTTGGTTCCGACGATCGCTTTAGATCGCAATCGTTGATAGGTCATGTTGCAGGCGCAATCACTAATCTGACGATAATCAGAAATTCATACAATCGAAAACCAAAAACTATGCAGCAAAAATTAAAAAATGTTTTTATTTTTTTATTTTAAACGCTTTTTATACGTAATAGAGCCACGCTACAGCTTCGGCTATATTATGGTTGTAGCACAAATGGGTCCACTCGACCGAAGTAGGACCACGTGTTCCGTACCTATTGTGGGTGTAGAAAAGCGCAGAACCTTTTTCTGGATACGCCCCCCATTTTCGCACATGCTAAGCCCAAAGCTATAAATGAACTACAAATAGTTCAAAATCTATTCTGTCGTAGGGCCACTAACCCGCCCTATTATGTTCGTAATGCCGACGTACATCGAGACTTAGAGCTCCCAACAATCCAGCAGTTCCTTAAATCACTCTCTGAGAGATTTTTCAAAGCCTCAGAGTCCCACCCAAATCATCTCATTCGTGAGACAGCTGCCTATGTCGCCCCTATCCACACTCGCTATAGTGTGCGCAGACCGAGAAACTCTCTCTCGGACCCCCCCAACAAGCTTTCGGCTGACCTGAACTGCCTCCTGGCGGCTCAGGCCGAGCCTACATAACACATCCCTTAATCTGCCTTAGCTAGGCACTCTTCTAAGCGGCTTTTCGCCGCTTGCGCCCTCCTTTCTGCCAAGGAGGGTCGCGTTCGTATACGGCTTAGAGATCTCTAGTCAGATCGTTAAGCCAATTCCTAAAAGGCGGTGTTTAGTGGGTAAAAGTCGCCACATAACCACGCAGCCGGCTGCGTGGTATGCTATGAGCATTCATCGCCTTCCTCTCCCGCTTTCCGGAGGGTTGCCCATAATTGCTTCGGGCGCAAAAAAAAAATTCTGGATACGAGGCATTCCTATCTGGGTAACAAAGCATTTTTTAATTTTGCTACAAATTTTGATACTATTTGTATTTGCGTTGCCGTTGAGTTATAATTTACATATCTAATTTTTAAATTAGTTATGTAAATTAAAACTCAACGCCTAACTAATAAAGTATCAAACACATTTATGAGTGTGTCACGTTACCCAGCACAGCTTGTTACGCACCAATCAAATCTCTATTTGTTACATTTTATGGCTGTCGGGCTGCCAATAATTTCCCTCGGCACGTGCAGCTAGCTACAAGCATCACTGTATATTAAGTTCAATCAAACTGTTTTATTAGTGTGATTATCACATCAAACAACTTATTGAAACACGCTTAACACTAAAGCTACTAAGAGATGTACGAACTTTCATGCAATATAAGTAATTTGAAAGCGGTGAGAAAACTAGGGTCTATAACATTACATACTACTATACATAATAATAAAAATAACTGGGAGTGGAAACCGTCAATAGAAGTTTCATGGGTTCACCACCCTCTGTACCAGTGTCTAGAAGTGAACTGTTACTTGCTAATAAAGATGGGAAAAGATCATCCCTGATCTTTCATACGTGGTGGAGCCACGCTGCAGCTATAATATGGTTGTAGTACGCATGAGTCGGCTCGACCGGGGAAGAACTACGCTCTCACAGAATACCAACGTAGAATAGCAGCTTAATACTGCTGTTTCGTGTGGTAAGTGTGGACATCAGTACACCCTTTTTTACCGGAAACGAGGCATTTCATCTTTGTCCTCATGGGTGACCTCAGATCATATAAACAACAGGAGATATGCTCAGTAGTTGAAAATGTATCGGAACCCGGTGTCTCCAGTTGGCCCCTACCACGCGCCAACTACTACATATGCACATCAGTAAAAGCAGTAGATACACAATCGCGCACACACTCCCATTTTATAAATCAGAACATACTACACAACCAATTATAAACCTTATCTCATCATACGAAGCGTGAATTTACAATGCACCGTACAAATCTTATGCACACAAAAACATCTGTCGCTATCATTCACTTACAAAAGCCGGCAGCGGCTGCTTCACGAAACTATCGTGTGAGTGAGAGTATCAGTAAAACACTTATCCACTGCGCTATTAGACCAGCTGATTCACAGGTCGATTTGTACTTAGCAAGCAATGGTTTTTGTTCCTAATGAAAACATTTCATTTGGTTTTTCATCGTGTTTCTAGTACCACGAAGTAATGTTTTAATAAATTGAATAAGAAAAACATTAATATTTTAGTACTTACGTGTGAAATGAGATGCCATCTTTCATGTAATTCACAATAGAGCTGTTATTTTTGCAAACAATCACTGAACAACGCGGCATTTTGTCAAAAATCACGAGCAGTGAAGACGTCACAAGTTGACATTCGACTAATTACCGAAACTGGCATCAGGCCGCTTTGCGGCCAGATGCGTTCGCAAGTGCCACGCCTCCTTGCCATATCTCCTGTTGTTTATATGATCTGAGTGGGTGACATTTAGATGTCTATGGGCCACCGCATCCACTTACCATCAGGTGGACTGTATGTTCGTTTGTCACCCTTTTTTATAAAAAAATACCCCGACGGCTTCGTGGCGCAATGGCTTTGCAATAAGTTGCAGCGCTAAAGGCCGCAGGTTCGAATCCCGTACGGAACAAGTATTTGTATGGCCTACAAATAATTGTTCCGGGTATGGATTTTTTTCCTTGTGCAATGTATGTATCTTAACTGCCCCCACAATACAGTAGAAACTCCTAGTGTGGAGGTTATGTTTTTTTTAAACAAATAATATATAAAAATATTATCGGAACCTCCTGTAGATACTCCTACTACCTACACCTTTAGATTCTGCTAAGCTATACTTTAGATGGATCGTGATCTTGAAATAACTTCTACATTTTAAGAACAAAATTGTAGCCAGTTGAAATTTTATTTCCTTGGACTGTTTTAAAAATATAAAACAAAAGAATATAAACTGCATCTCGAGTAGCTGCGTTAGCAATTTCTCTGCAAAGCTTCACAAAAAGCACTTTGCGAGAATGTAGAACGACTTTTTAACCGCAGCTTTTAACTTGCTAAGTAACAATAATACGTAGCCGTTTAAGTCATTGCACGAGTTTTAGTTCTTATTTTGTTTCTCTGCAAGTTTTACTTAACACTTACATAATTTAAAGGATTAAATACTTGAATCATCATCGTCGTCATTACAGGCTATCACAAGTTCACTGCTGAACAGGTTTGCCCCAAAAAATGCCATAGAGCACGGTCCTGGGCCATCCGCATTTATCGACTTCCTGCATCTCTTACCAGATCGTCACTTATTTATGCAACACATCGCTTAGCCTGCCACACGAGAACCTTTCTTTCCATCAGATGTCGGTTCTTCGACCTATATGGACTGCCCATTGGCACTTCAGCTTACTGATCCCTTGCACTTATCGGTTATTTTGGTTTTACTGCGGACCTCATTACGGCGACTATCGCAAATTCGCAAAGAGAAACTTCGAGCATAGCCCTTTCAATATTTCGCTGAGCGACCATAAGCATGACCACCAGTGAAGGACCACGCCTCAAATACATATGTCATCAAGGCAACACGAATATATTAATATGATACAAAAAGCACAAATCGAGTTCTTCTGAATCATCCTTCAAAGTCCGTTACCGTTACCGTTATATCATATTAAAGCCCACTGCTGAACATAGGCCTCCCCCATAGATTGCCTCATAGGGGGGACATTTGCCATAGTTGCCAGGCTTGGCAAGCGAGTTGGCAATTTTATTTGAAGACACTGTTGTCCATATCCTTATTTACTGCCCTCTCTCAAGAATGCTTTTAATGACGCATATAATTATAAACCGACTACAATTATCAAATGATCAAGTTGAAATCTACGTGAAAGTATACTTTATCGGTAAAAAAGATTCTTGGTTTACATACATAAAAAAGTAAGTCGAATTTTTTAACCTTCTTCTTTTTTCAAGTAGGCTAAAATGCTCTTAGCATTGCTAAGAAGAAGAAGAGTTACAGCGGATTAGCCATTTGCGCAGGACAGGATTAAAGTGCCCGGGTGGTATGCCCAAGCACAGGTGAACTCTATATCTCCCTCACTCTCGTAGCGCGATGGGTCGATAATCCGACACCGCCGGAGAGAGATCAGCTATACGGGCTTTGCGAGGCACGGGCGTGAAACACCACCAACTTCAAACTCCGGCTGCTACTGAGAATTTCATGACAGAAAAGCCACAATAACTAATAATTTTTAACGTGGTAGAGCCATGCTGCAGTTATATTAGTAGTATAGTTGTAGCACAAATGGGTCGGCTCGACCGGGGAAGAACCACGCTCTCACAGGATACCAGCGTCAAATAGTAGCTTAATGCTGCTGTGTTTCGTATGGTGAGTGTAGAGATCCGGAGACCCTTTTTACTGGAAACGAGGCATTCCACTTAAGTCCTCACGCATGACAACGCATCTGCATTTTGATTCGTAATCGAAGATAGATGTAGATGTCTATGGGCCACAGCAACCAATTACCAGCAGGTGGATTGTGTGCTCGTTTTTCATCCTATCCTATAAAAAAAAAAACTAATTTTTGGTCCGACCCGGATTTCTAACCCAGGACCTCATGGTTAACAGTCTCGTTAACGACCACCATACCAACGAGACAGTCAAGTAGTAACAAAATATTATAAAAACTACATGCTTCATTAAATGCGATGCTTCATTAAATTACACAGGATAATTATAACATTTGTTATCGAGTAAACAATACCCTATAGCCGTATACAGTCGTGGATTGTCGTTACAATACTCGATGTATTTCTTATTAGTCATTATAACTCATTAGTATTAATTAACCGTTACACCCTATAAAAAAGTCAACTCCTCAACATATCCTCCCCATAGATAACCTCATATGGGGACTATTCGCCATAGTTGCCACGTTTGCCAGGCATGGTTAGCAGTTACAGTTTTTTTTTATTATATATTTAAGTTGTTATTAGGAAGACACTGGTCCTCATCTCCTAGTTTATTTTCCTCTGCCGCCTCTTAAGACACCCACGGTAGAAAAGGGGGTAGTAAATAATCTTACACCGCTACTAAACGTTCATTTACACGTTTAGCATTAATTTAGCAGTCATTCTGATAGCTTTGGAACAAACAAATTAGAAACACAAAATTTAATTAAGTACTACATCTTTCCTAACCATCTTCATCTTTTTCCTAACCAATTTAATCTAACGCTGGGCAAAGGTCTCTCTCACATCGTAACATTTTTTTCTACCTTAACCCCCGCTTGACCCTTTACTGTATGAAGGGAGGGGGGGGGGGGGGGTATGTATGCGGGAGAGAAATATTGGATCGTTTTAATTCGATGAATGAAAAATAATTATGACATTGCTTTTATTAAAAGCGTTAGGCGTCGTTCTAAATGGCAACGATCGTACGAGCAAACGATGCGATTTCGTCGCACAACAAGATTTAACACAAACGTTTCTTTAGTGTCCTAATTGAAGCTTGAAAGTGATCGCGCAAGCACAGGAAATGCTTAATAATGATCGTACGATGGGTGTAACATCGTAACTATCGTTTAATCGTACGATCGTGCAGTCGAAGCTACAAATTTCTTTTGAGTTTCCTAATTGATGACGCGTCATCGCGCGAGCGCTGCAAAGCAAGGGCAACGGTAAGTCGAGTTAGAGAGGATTAGAGACCTAAGACAGTAAAAAACTGTGCATTTCAATAAACAGCCATTGTTGAAATGGCATCGTTGCGGGGGCGCGATCTATTAGGACACCTTTTGGACTAACGCACGATCTTTTTCATCGTGCGATGTAATCGCATCGTTTACTTAAACAAGTAGTATTAGTTGCACACTTTGCATTACATCATTTTGTCCATCTGTTTATTCAGCTTATCAAAAAGTAAATGCCCCTAATTTATTTATCTATCAAGTGCATATTTGTAGTGATAAATATAAGGGTCAGCTCACACAGCGACGCGACGCAACACGACGATGCTTAAAGAGACTAGTGAATTCGAACCGCGCTGCGCGCCGCCGCGAAGCGCATCGTGAAATCGCTGGCAGCGAGATGCTTGGCTTCGTAACGAAGCACCGCGCGGCGCAGCGAGACGCCGAGGTAGTAGTAGTAGAGACAAGTCGCCACGACGGCTTCAGGCTGCGGCTCGCGGCTTTGCTGCGTCGTGATACGGCTAGCTATGCCGCGAGGCATCTCGAGGGCCGCCGCAGGGCATTTTTGAATTATTTTAATAAAATGTGTATCTATTTGTGTAGTAAATAAAACTACATTTTGTTTCACAATCTTAAAAAGTGTGCGCAGCGTCGCGTCGCGTCATGGCTCGGTGTGAATTGACCCTAATTAGTTTTAGTTCAGTTAAAAATAAGCATTACTACATGCCGTTAACACACTCGTATTCATGGTTAAGTTATCAAAATTACATAATAAGAAATCAAAGTAAGTAGTACATGTACCTAATTTCAAATTTGTAAAAAAATTACAGAAACATGCTGCAGCCGGCTCAACCGGGCGGACCACGCTGTCACAGAATACTGGTGTAAAATATGCTGCTGTGTTTCCTTAGGTGAGTATAGAGAACCGGAAACCATTTTATTGGAAACGAGGCATTCCATCTTAGTCCTAATGACAACGCATATGCAATTTGATTCTTAATTGCGGATAAAATATCTATGAGACCACAACATCCACTTACCATCAACCAATATTTGAAAAGATATCTAATTATATTAAGAATAAAGTATCGGTAATATTATATTTAGAAGAGTAGCATAAAAAATACATACAGTATTTTGATATAATCTCCTATACTCGTTTGAATATAGGAACTAGGAAGCATTGTTATAAATATATACGTCATTGGTTACGAAATACGCGATATACAGGTCGTGAATGCCAATGAATTAATAAGTAGACAGCGAGCTTTAGTGATGTATTTCTACTATGCTTTGTTTGTTTCGAAGCTGTTTTTTTTTGTACTTTCAATCTATAAACAATGCATTGCTTCGAAAATTGAAACAGATGACTTTAAGCTCTTGAATAATGTTAACGTTATTATCTTCCTATTATCTATAAGAAGTTATCTACAGCGCAGAATATTTAAGTGTTGTATGTATCTCAAAAAACTGATGCTGATATTTGTTCAGTATTCGTCAGTATTTTAGACAAGGAAATGAACAAATACGATATGACTTAGGGACTTTTAAGAAAAGAGCTTACATCTATTAAAGGGCCGGCAATGCGATACAATTCTCCTAGTTTCAGTTATTTATGAGTGGTGGTAGTCACATATCATCAGGTGAGGCACAAGAGCGTTTGTCCGTTCTTCTATAAAAAACGACGGGTTGCACTCCGAGAGTGCCGGCAGAAGTGAAAACTTGAATATTAACGTTGTGCATTTTTGATATTTTGGAATGGTTAGAGAATAATTTTGCGCGAATTGCTTTAATTATCAGTATAAAAGTACTGTTATTTATGTGGTAGAATACAATATTTATTTATTGCGTTATCGTACACAAATTTGACAATTTATATTACATAAAAAGTTTATCTTCTCCTACGCCGCGCCGGCTGTCTCCTCTCCATCCGTCTTACGAATTTTCGATCAGGTCACGTGTCCTGACGCGAGTTTAACATTTTTTACCCATTACAAAAAAAGTGTACAACGCCGCTAAAGAAATTTTCACTTCAAAAAGTCAAATACGAAAACTATCATAATAGAACAAATATATGTAATTTGTGATCAAAACCCTAAAACGCATCACTAAGGGTACCGAGATATACAATCAGTATTTTTATAACGCTTTAAAACCGACAAAATTAAGTTTGTTGTCATTAATTCAAGCGTTCGAAAGACTACATATTCTTTTACATTTACCCCTTTTATAACTATGAAGCGCGGTGAATTTTTATAGGCCTATGTTGTGAGGTGAACTGCCGTTGATAATGAAGGATTTCTTAAAAATAAATTAACTGTATTACTAATTTATTCCTAAAAGTCAGGAGTCCTAAACATCTAAGATTTATTTTATATGAATTCGTTTGGTTAGGTACTTGTTTCCATCCGTTAAAATGCTGCCTTGCTTAACAACGTTGTGTCATGTATATGAAAAGTTCAAATATTACGTAGTCATCCACGACATTTAATATCGAGCAGCTCTATTGACAGTTTCAAAATTCATCCAGTTGACACCTAACTCACCACAAGGGAAACCGCAAGTACGCCAATATTTATAAAACAAGCAGTTAAGGTTACATTCAAGTTTAGTGTTCATAAATCTACTTATTTTTCTCACATATACATTATTTGCGTAAGTTATAGAATAATACAATCATATAAAAATTATTCGTGGTGGCAGAGTTTGATAACCCATTTTTACAATACATTAACAAGTCAGCAACAAGCAACCTGACGGCAATTGGCTACTGCAGCACAAGACAACTACGGTTACTGATGAGAGGAGTTATTATCTGCCTGCCTATTTGGTCTAGTGGTAAACACGATTGCTGATCATGAGGTCCCGGATTCGAATCCCTAATCAGGCCAAAATCAGTTGTTGGGTTTATCTGGTGTAAGAAATTCTCAATCATGTCATGAGTCAACCCGGAGTCAAGAAGTTGGCGGCGTTTTATCCCCGTGTCTCGAAAAGCACGCAAAGCCGTTGGTCCTGCGCCTAGTCTCTCTCCTTTCGTGTCACACACTCAGGCGTAATAATCCCGTCTTGCGCAGATGGCTAGTTTACGTTGAGACTGGCCACCGTGACCGAAATTCGGTCTAGAGGACATTATTATCACCCATAGCAACTAAGATGAAAAGCTTTAGAATCTGTAACTATACTACAACAACTGGCAAAAGTGGCTAATTGTCACAACTACTATACTATATTACCCTATTTCTTTTTAACCACTTTACCTTATTACTCCACTAAAGGAAATATTCGTGGCATCAAAGACATACTGGATTAACACAGAAAAGTTTTCAAACTAAATATGCAGACTTGACAGAGAGCAACGACTATAGTGTGAGGCATGTACCATATACGTATAACCACGGAATAAAAACAATATATTCCGTACGTATTTTTTATTTTCGTATAACAATCACATATTATGCGAGATATAAAATACCGGATGAGATGTATGAACAAAAGCACACGAAAGCTTCGTTGGTGCGATCCAGAGAGGATCATTACGATAAAAGTTACACAGCTGCGACTGAGTAATATGGTATAAATATTATTTCGTTTAATATTAAGCTTTACAAACACCAAAAATAATTAATTAAAGGACTTTGACGTAAACACACAGTCGATTATAAAAATTATTTAAATATACATTTAAAAATAAAATTTCTGGAAAATTTATGGCAATAATGAAACGACGCAAATAAAATAAAAACTTTCTTTCAGCACACGAACGACAGCAATCTTTTGATCATTAACGATTTATTATAAAACAATATAATTAACACATGACTAAATATTAGTTACTACTTTTGAAGAACTTGTTTTATTATTAACAAAATATACAACTCGCAGCCTCGCAGCAGTTAGGTATTTGTTTTCCTCCTAACTTATAAATATTTTGAGTGAACTCAATTTTGATAGCGTATTAATATGGCTGCCATATTTATTGCTTCTTAATTAGACGTAACGAGATCGAAATGTTTTTCGTTGTTTTATAATTAATAGTCATTGAACTTTTACAAAGTTGTTATGAAGGATAACAATGGATTGATTTAAAAAATCATTAGAAATGTAAAATGTAAAAATAAGGTAAAAATCTGGATTTTTAATATATACGACCCATGACAACTTTCAGATTTTTTATAGAATAGGGGTGACAAACGATCACACAGTCCATCTGATGGTAAGTGGATGCCGTGACTCATAGACATCTACATTTATCCTAGATTAAGAATCAAAATGCAAAAGCGTTGTCATCCCTGAGGACTAAAGATGGAATGCCTCGTTTCCAGTAAAACGGGTCTCCGTATCTCTCTCTACACTCACCATACGAAACACAGCGTACTCTTACCTCGGTCGAGTCTACCAGAGTATAAAAATTATTAAATAAATATAATAAATACAATGAGATTATTCTTTTCATAAATAAAGCTTTGCTTTGCCATAACTCCAATGATCAACGCTCATGTGCATAATAACGCTCAGTATTTTATCTTTCTCTTCTCGGCACTTGTTTCTCGTCTTGATAAAGTTAAGTAAAAACATGGCTGGTTAGTGCAAAGGCTGTGTAATAAATACCGCTATTTTCCGCCACAGATAACCTATAAGTAATTTTATGTCAGATAAATTCTAACGAGCTCGCAAATTTGCCGGACCAACCGTTAGCTTCATTGAGTTATACAAGACTAGAGGAGCAAACCACATTACCGCGCGTCGAAAAAAGTGTAACCACTATCCAAACGCGACGACGTAGCTTTGAAACTAATAACAATTTTAAGTAAACATATATCTATCTCACTTACACAAGTTGCGAAAACAATATCGTCGTCGTAAGATTAGAAAAAGATAGACACACAAACATGCAATGGCGGGTTGGTGTGGCTTACTATATGAAATTTTACCTAAAATACGCAATAAAAATGAGTTTTTTTTAAGCTGCAGTTAATTGTTTTTATATTAAAAAAGTATATTTTATTTTAAAATCTTTATTACGTCCCCTTAGAAAAAAAGGCATACAAAGCTTATCAGATAAATAGAAGTAAACATAATGATGAAATAAAACGTATTTTTATGGTTCTAATAAATCAAACAATAAAAATAGGTATCTAATAAAATATAATTAATATAAAATGTATACGAAATTGTAAATAATATAAAATTATTAATATAAAATAGGTAATAAAATATATTTAAAAGATAATTCAAGAATAAACTAAAATAAGAATAATTAATTATATTGTATGAAAGTTAAAACGTAGTTTTTATTATAATTTCCAAAATATTTAAAATCGGAGGTAACAAATTAACTTACTCCATTAATTATATAGTCTCCCATTAATGTAGGATAATCACAAATGCGGAAAAGTGGCAACATTGAACCTAAATGGCAATATTCGATATTTTATTTAATTTTTTAGTGTTTTAAACGTTAATATGAATATATAAATTAAAACTTACGTATGGAAAGTGATTCCGCTTGATTTATTATGTTTTTGTGACCTTGAAACGCATTCTTTCACTACGCATTTACCCATTTTTTGTTGTGAATCGTTCGGCTTAACTCGGACGGCGTCACCTTGAACACTGAACCGACGTTCGCTGAGTATAAGGCTGTGGCCTTATGTGAAGTGACAACGCTTTGGCGCGGAATTTACTTATCTAGTGTAACATATAAATCAATGGTTAGCTTCTAACGCACACCGTACCAACCGGACGTTACAGTAATACGCATCATTAGCAAAAGCGTACGCCCGTTGGATGCGCACGTATTTTAGTAGGGGAGAGTGAGACTTACAAAATCACTGTATTCGAAGATTTCTTAACGGAGGATTGCGGGAACGAAATTTCTCATAGTAGCGGGGTGGCGATAGGTCGTCCGGCGTGAGTTAAAAAGTGCAGCCGGACTATCGGTCTCCAGTTCAGTTTCGTTTAAAAATAAGCAGGAGGCATCACATTCAGATGATTAACCTTTAGAGAAACCTTATCATATTTATAATCTTATTTTACTCTTGCCATATTATAATATCCTACTTATTTACTTAAATGACCTGTTCATTATTTTTTTATATAATAAGGTTGACAAACGGACACACAGATCTATCATCGATTACGAACCAAAATGCAGATTCGTTGTCACCCCTGAGGTCTAAGATGGAACGCTTCGTATCCAGTAAAAAGGGTATCCGGTTCTCTAAACTCACATACGAAAAACAGCAGCAGTAAGCTGCCTTGTCATTCTTTGAGAGCATGGTCCTTCACCCTTCGAGCCGACCCATTCGTGCAACAGCCATAACAAAACTGCAGCATGTCTCCACCAAGTAGAACTTTATACCATTTAACGTACTTTGGCACGGAACACGTAAAAATATTAGACGTCACATTTATAAACTAAATAAACGCACTTCATGTTGTATATTTACCGAAATTCCGTAATATACGCAAATGTGAATATACATGTTATACACATTCTTAACACGGCAAACTTCTAAATTATGCGACGTTTTAAATCCATGGAGACATTTTACATTGTCTGTCGAGGCGAGTGTAGAGTTTGTGCCATATAAAAATTCTAGGAGCGAGCATGAAATATTAATGATCGCGGCAGTGTTTCCTTATACATCGAGGCAAGCAACAATTTTTCCTTTAAATGTGTACATAGTTTGCCATGACATATAAATATAGTATATCCATATATGTTAGGGTGATATCTTAAATGCGTATGATTCACTCACAAAGTGCTCATTTGTTACACAACGCCTCTATCTTCTTCTTTGTTTTCTTTACAGGTGTCTAGATTTGCAACAATCGCTTCTTACTATGATATCAGTTGGACTGTTAAGCGGTTTGTAAATTTAACATTATGAAAGAAACAACATACGCGGTACTTGGTAGAGCTAGAGCCATGCTGCAGATATATTATGATTGTACGTAAAATACCCAGAATAATTCTGGTGTACTGTTATATTGAGTACAGAGAACAGGAAACTCTTTTTTACTGAAAACATGGCATTTCATATAAGTCCTCAGTGGTGACAACGCAACTGCATTTTCATTCTTAATTGAGGAGAGACGAGGAGAGAGGTCGAGTATGTAGAGAATCGAGGACAGTGCCTACAAGCCACAACATCCACTTACCACCAGGTGGGCTGTGTGCTCGTTTCTCCCTCCTATTCTATATAAAAACATCCATAGTCTAATGGTTAAAAGTGCAGACTGCAAACTCGGAAAGTCGTAGGTTCCAAACCGACATTCGACAATACGATCACGTCACTCCTATTTTCCATTACGATCAAGTACATATTTAACAAATAATGTTAGCCCTTTAAACACAAATTAATATTATTCTAATCAAGATTAATATTCATATCAGATTAAACTATGATATGTGATATAAAATATATGTAACATATGTGCTTGTCTTTATCTTTAATGGTTTATCTTAGAGTAAATGTATTAAAACTCTGCACAAGTTACGAGTAGTTGTACTGGATAGTTTTAACATAGTATATAATATGAACTTATATACTGTGGTTTTAAGTTGTCTTTTAAGTTATAAGTGACATTTTCTTTTTTTAGAAAATAAATTTCTTTAAGCTCTTACTCTATTTTCATTACATGAAATGAGGCATACCTAAACAATATATTACGTAGTAAGTTGTATTAAATTACGCGTACCTGTTCTATATATAGGTACAATACTATAATAGAAGCCGTCTTTTTTGTTTAGCAAAAGCCTAAGCCAAAAAATATTATCAATTTTTATTAGATTCCATGTGCACGTCCACTTTAACAAATGACTAAAAGCTTCTTCCATTATCTAAATTATTTAAATTAAAGCAGGCTCTTTGTTAAATATAGGATAGTAGCACCAGAAGTTTTGCTTACTTCGATCACAGAATAGATAGTACAAGGTTAAAGGGAATATTATTAATGCTATAAACATTGCTATCACTTTTTTAATAAAAAATTAAAAAAAAATTATTAAAAGCGAAATAAGTATTAAAGTTTACTCCAGAAAACACATAACTGTCACTGCCAATCTAAACAATAGACTGGGATTCCAAAAAAAAAAAACAATAACATTTACTATTAGTATAATACAATTTGAGCGTAGTTTAACCGTTGGCGAACAGCTGTGTGGCACACCTGCTTACCGACAGCTGAGCCCCCAAGAAGTCTTTCATTTTTTTAAGAGCGACGGCGCTTATGATTAAAATACAAGGCGAATGTCAACGAACGAATTGCGTTCGTAAAGTGACCAGTATTTTAAATACGAGATAAACAAATAATTCAGAAAATATTACGTAGATTTCTCTGATTTTTATCATTTTAAATATTATTTAATGAATTATTTTTTAGCATTTCGTCTTTTAATATTCGTTTGCAAGTCAACCGGTCTGTTCGAATATCTATTACAAAAGTGATTCAAACGATATCTGTGGGTAAAACGTTCAATAATTAAGTGTTCTAGACACTGGAAAGCAGCCAGTCAATAGAAACTGCTTTGATCAAAAAAATTTGGTAAAAAATTCAATTAATCAAATAACCTTCCGTTAAATTAATTAAATTACCCGTGTAGCGTTGTAAGAATATCTACTACCCATTATCATTCCATGGGTGTTGTAAGTATGGACAGAGGGAAACATATAAATATAAAAATAGTGTATTACATGGTATTACATGACTGCAGTATATTAGTAGTATAGTTGTAGCACGAATGGCTCGACTCGACCGGGGAAGGACCACGCTTTCACAGAATACCAGCGTCAAATAGTAGCTTAATGCTGCTGTGTTTCGTATAATTGTAGAGAACCGGAGTCACACAAGTCCTCACGGGTGACAACGCATCTGCATTTTTTTTTTTTAGAAAGAATATTAACAATGCTATAAACATAACCACTATTCCCCTTAACCACTCGTGGTAAGCTTAAATTGATTGTACTACGAGTGGTTCACGCCAGTAGTCGAATGGCGGATTCGAACTCACGACCTTTTTGAGTTCGCGGTCCGCGCCTTGCCATTAGGCTACTGTCGATTCGTAATCGAGGATAGATGTAGATGTCCACAGGTCATAGCAACCACTTACCATCAGGTGGACTGTGTGCTCGTTTGTCACCCTATCCTATAAAAAAAATCAGGAGATGGGCGGCAGCGTCTTCCTAATAACGATTAAAAATAAAAAACTGCGGTTGCCAACCCGATTGCCAAGCGTGGCAACTGGCAACTATAGCAAATATCCCCCCTATATGGCTACCCATAAGGCCAATGTTCAGCAGTGGACTTTAATAGGTTATAACAGTAACGGCAATAATTATCTTCACTTTTTGCTCGGAAAGTTTGTTACTTATAATATCCATATTTGTTAAGGCAGATAGGTGATCAGTGATTAATTAACCCAACATTATAATAGCGGCGTTTAAAAAGTTCTTTAATAAGCCATTACTGAATAAAATGTAAAAACAGGAAGCCACAAGCTTTTTAACATTTCCCTTATAGATGAGACGGCGGAAATTTGATATCGATTTCCTTACGTTGCGTTGCCTCCAAAAGGGTTTTTTTTATAACAAACTCTATTAATTATCGTTATTTCCTCCTTTTACCAGTACCATATTGCAAATCTGTACAAATATAATGTTACATGTGTGAAAATATTTTTTTGGTGTTACTAAGTTGCGAAAAATGACTACGGCGCTTTTAATTAGTTGTCACTTACACCATCAAGAGGACAATAAGTTAATTTGTAATGTAAAAGAATTACATTGAGCACAAAGATTATATCCTGGAAACCACGCGGGTGGAATTGCCAAAGAATTGTAGTCCATAAAAAAATATGTCTACATAAAATGTCGTTTATTGTTTGATTTAACAGAAATTCTTATGAGAAGCGTATACAATTTTTAAGATTATTCTTTACTTCATTTAGAAACTAGCAAAAAATTAAACAGCGTCGCCTAGCTCCAATATTAGCATTTTACGTATCTTCCTTTAAGATGACGAGATCACAAAATTACAGCTCTCAATAGTCGGTGCGGTGCCTATATAGAGGCGTACAAGTCTGTGCGAATGCGAGGCTACGACATGCTCTCTGGGTATGAATAATCAAGACATACCGACCCTGGCCTTCCCCTACATACTATACTGCAGAAGTATACTAAATAATCTCATTTCAGAACATTCCTCAGAATCATATTATGATCTTTAGGAACGACATTCGCATTTTTGATGCTGCAATTTATTTTTCGTGTTATACTCGAAGATTACCTACTCATAATATTAAAACTTTTTAATTTTCTTTAGCTCGTAAAGTCCACTGATGACCATGGGGCCTCCTGTTTTTATGATCGTTTGTAACTTCATTTTCGTCATTTAGTTTCAGTCCACACGATGGTTCAAGAAAGCTATAAATGACTTGTCACTTCTGAGGACTGAAATGGAATGCCTCACAGACTTCAATTATACCGATTGTCTATGCCCTTCAGACAAGAACACGGCAGTGCAGGTAGCTACTGCTATTTGTGGACAGAGATAAGAAGGTGGTGTCCACTGGGGATGTTATGGAAGTGGTTATGTCGGAACCGAATTCGGAAGCAGTTTTTAAATTTGGTTTTTCGGAACCGGAACCGGAATCGGAGGTGAAGGCAGAAGAGATAGGTAGGTATATATTAAGGGCAGGTCTAATAAAATTATAACGTTATTCATCACAAATATATTCGGTAAAAAACTGTCTCCGCCTTAACTGATAATTCGGCACCGGTCCGAATCCAATACCTTCCACAAAATTGAAGGGAAGATCTTGCAAAGCAATCATTTCAGGGAGGTTCCCCGTCATTGAGTTATACAACACTGCGTAATATATAAATCAATGTTTCCCGTGCGACAAGCTTAAACTTGTTCGTATTCGCTTGTAGCGTCCGTCACCGCTGCTATGCATCGACCTTCGATATAACAACTCATCATCATCATCATCATTACAGCCCTTCACAAGTCCACTGCTAAACATAGGCCTCCCCCAAGTAATGCCACAAAGCACGGTCCTGAGCCACCTGCATCCATCGACTTCCTGCATATCTTACCAGGTCGTCACTCCATCTAGTGGGGGGTCGCCCTACACTACGCCTACCGGTACGAGGCTGCCACTCGAGAACCTTTCTTCCCCATCGGTTATCGGTTCTTCGAGCTATATGGCCGGCCCATTGCCACTTCAGCTTACTAATCCGTTGGGCTATGTCGGTCACTCTGGTTTTACTGCGGATATCCTCATTTCTGAGTCTATCACGCAGAGAAACTCCGAGCATAGCCCTCTCCATAGCTCGCTGAGCGACCTTGAGCGTCCTCATACGGCCAGCAGTGAAGGACCACGTCTCAGATCCGTAAGTCATCACTGGCAACACGCACTGGTTGCCAGTGCGTGTTGCCAGTGATGATATAACAACTGCCGATTAAAATTTATCGGAACCGGAATCGGAATCGAAGGTGCATAATCAATCGAAAGTTCCAAACTTTCGGAATCGGAATCGAACCTCTGTAACATCTCTAGTGCTCATCAGTATCGCCATCACATGAAAATTATTAAGACTACTATATTATATTTAGCCCTTATTTATTAAGTTTGGTCCAATATATGCATAATAAGCTTTATGTCTTGAAACGTACTACTGCAAGACGTCAAGACAACGGAAGTAAGTAAAACGATTTATTACCATTAATAATTCCAGAACCACTGCGTCAACAGCTACGATAGCAAAGACGTTGACTTACAAGGTCGCGTCCTTCAGATATGGCGTGACCTAATCAATTAACCTCCGGTATACCTTGATTATTCTTTGCTTGACACAATATCGACCTTGAGTTGTCTGTTCCGTGTTGAAAAACTCCGCAACATTCAAATTTACTGCAGCTTTTAGTACCCGACAGCGATAAACTTCAAAAGGAGGGTAACATTTGTGGCTAGTTTGTACGCATAATGACTATGCATAATATATATAGGCAACCTCGTATCGGTAAGCAAAACGTAGGACGGTCCCCCACTAGATGAAGTGACGACCTGGCAGGACATGCAGTAAGTTAATGGATGCAGATTACTTAGGGCTGTGATTTGTGGTATTCCTTGGGTGAGGCATTATGAAGGCCTGTAATGATTGTAATAATGATGATAATGTACATGAATGAATGTCATAACAATGCGGGTTACAGAATATTATAAGAGCATAGCATAATATTAATATGTGATCGAGATAAAAATAGTAAGCAATTGTATATATTATAGGTATACGGTTACATTGAAGATCATAGATATATTATTAGAATAGAGTAGAATAGAATATTCATTATTCAATACAGATTACCTACATGTAATTCTTATTGAAAGTCATTTTTTACTTTACCACCGGTTCGAAAAAAAGCCTCTGTCCTGGGAAGAACCAGCAAGAAACCCAAGTATGTGGATAAGAGTGGGGGTAAGAGTTATAGGTTATAATCATAGGATACAATCACACATTTTTTCATTGTAGTTTTTTTTATTTGAAAGCTGGTGCTTCTCATGTAAATTCATATAAATTTGATCAACATCCGACCAGTAGTTTTTGAGTTATCTTTAATAATGCGTATTTAATTGACTTCAACTACATTGATGATGTTCTCACTCTATTTATATTGAAATTGAAATCGGTTGTAAAAAAACTTTAAATTCTACCACGTTAAGGAAATTATCAATATATTGGTGCAATGTTTCTTCTTTTCCATTCGGCCCGTATCAGGACTTGCTTTAACTTGAAATATTAAAGCCAGACGTCTCGAAGGTGCTAGGTGATTTAGTTATTTTACGGCCATCTTTTGGAAGATTATTTTCCAGCATTTCTTATAAGTAGACACTATTTACGACACGCAAGGAAAGAAATGATGCGATCACAGAAATTAATAATTGTAACGTAATTGTCTTATTATTACGATTTCTGTGGATGCAATAGATTTTCTTATGCCAACGCACATAACATAAAAAACATATTTCACTAATTCTTAGGTTTCGTTTAATTTAAACAATTTCCTTTTTATAACAAATAGTCAAAGAAAGATGTTTTACATGTGTTCCAGTACCTACTTTAATAAAGTTTTGATTGCAAGCGCAATATTATGTTACGTAGGTACAGACCGACACACTGGATTATTTATCCTTATACAGACCGGTTATTAATGCTTCACTGACTCATCATACATCGTTTGTGAAACATTACCTTTTTTGTTACAGTCTCGTTATATGTTCTATATGTCGATACCTCTGTAGCCGTCTGTAGAAGTGTGTTGTCAAGAGCATAGACTCTAGTACATTATCTAACACAAAAATCTTACGAGTAATCATGTAAGTTAAGTGAGTAACCTGTAAATAAGTTGTTGTCACTTTAAGTTGGCTTAAAATAGTCATTTTGTGAGTTTCTTGTCTTTGCATCTAAGCTATGAGTACTTGACAATCCGGAGAGCTTTTTCTTACCATCACGTGGACTAAGTTGGTTTTGTAAAAAAAATCTACTTAATGCTTTTTTGGTCCTTCACTGCTGGCCGTATGAGGACGCTCAAAGTCGCTCAGCGAGCTATGGAGAGGGCTATGCTCGGAGTTTCTCATCGTGATAAACTTAGAAATGAAGATATCCGCAATAGAACCAGAGTGACCGACATAGCCCAACGGATTAGTAAGCTGAAGTGGCAATGGGCCGGTCATATAGCTCGAAGAACCGACAACCGTTGGGGAAAAAAGGTTCTCGAGTGGCAGCCTCGTACCAGGCGTACACGGCCCAGGACCGTGCTTTGTGGTATTACTTGGGGGAGGCCTATGTTCAGCAGTGGACTTGTGAAGGGCTATAATGATGATGATGATGATGAATGTTTTTTGTGTTTACTTTGTAAGCCTTGTTTAAATAAAAAAGTTCTATTATATGTCTTATAATAACAATATTAACTTTTGTTTGATATAGACTTTTGATATAAACTTTGATCTTTTTACTACCTATATTTGTCACTGTGTGAGATGCTCAGTCACAGGCTCACAGGAAGAACCAGCATAAAATCCGGCGGACTTAAGTATGTGTGTTCTACACATGCTCATAACGTGAGCGATAATACAAAGAGGCTACTGCTATGCGTCTATTCATTTACCATTTTTAAAATGCGTTTGCATATTTTTTATAGCTACAACCGTGAACCAAATTGAGAAATATATGTATAGAGAGAATATATTTCTAATATTTAAAACAACGATTCCTTCGACCAACACTAATTAAGTTGCTATCGCTAAACTTTCTTTTTATTGACCATTTACATGTTAAAGTTTATTTTGTATAAAAACTGCTTAATATAAAAACTGCTTAATAATTTTTAATGAGAAGTTAGGTGTTTATTCTGCAAAATTGCGAAAACTTCAACTGATTTGAAGGCACACTTTATCGGTTCATAAGATACGTGAAACGAAAAATCGGAAACGGACATGAGACATTCCATCTTAGTCGTCAGGGGTGACAACGCAACTGCGTTTTGATTCTTAATCGAGGATAAATGTAGATGTCTATGGGCCACAGCATCAGGTGAACTGTGTGCTCCTTTGTCACCCTTATTCTATAAAAAAAAATTAGTAGAATCCTTTTAAATTAGCAGACTTATTCGCCTCAAAACGAAATGAATCAACTTTCTAATGGAAGAGACAACTTTCTAATGGAGTAATATTGTAACATAAGCATCAATAATTATAGAACAACTATGAAAATGTGTATAATTTAACCATCGAAGGACGTTTCCGCTCTACGTAGGGACCCTCGGGGAGTGTATACGCATGAATGCACGACAAAAGAACAAGTTTACTTCAACCTAGATACACGGTATCTTAATATCCTCTGAATCGTTTTAATCTGTAAACATAATAAAAATATTCCAAGTAAATTTAAAAGAAAAGAAACGAGCCTTATCGTAATAAATTCTGACAAGAAAAAAGCAATAATTCCTTTACTTTACAAAGGCAAAATAAAATAAAGTTTCTAGAGGTCGTCTGCTCGGTATCGGAGTGGTTGAATATTGGAGGCCAAGGCTGGAAATAAAATTAAAGAAAGCAAAAGAAAAAAGGTTTTTCAAGTGCTTACTTTAAACACACTTATTAAGGGGAAATATAATCTCAAATGGCTTAGCAAGATCCTTTGTTATGCCGAAAATATTGCAGCATTAATTTTGAAATAAATATATGGTAAAGTTGAGGATTAATGTCAAGGATTATGTTAGACGAAAACACGATTCCGTAAAATTTTCTCGATAGAAAAAAAATCCAAAGTTACCTCCAAAATAAACAATAAACCGCTGTTATTCATAAAGTACTTTAAATAAGATCATGAAACTTTGCATACTAACTGAACTAACTATAAAGCAGTGCTTATGTTATTTACTTTTTTTAAAATACCATTATTTTTACTGTAAAAAGAAATTACCTAAACTATTGGCCTTTTGAAGCGTGATTCCTGCAGCACGGTCACTTCGCCTCGGCCTTTGGACGGGGAGGTTGTGTCGCTTACGATCAGAATATACATTACGCAACAGTACGACGTAAAATTAAAATGGGAAATAACCGTGATAAAAATAAGAAGCGGCTGGCTTGGCGTTAAGAAACAGGCATAAATATGATAAACCTAATGAAATAAGTGTCAAACGACCTTTCTACTTACATTATTAGTGATACAAACATGTCGGTACATAGAATACGACGCGCGGGCAAGTGGGGACGAAATTAGAATTTGAGCTGACTTACTATATCCCCTTAACATAAATCTCTCAATATTGTATCTCATTGAAGATGAGGAATTCAGTACTACTAATACTTACACTTTATCATGCTATTTCATCCCTAAGGGCACATGGGGCACCAGCCCGGAGCCTCCACCTGACAGAGACCTCGAAATGTTCAAAGACATACCTATTTTGTTTTTTAATCAATCAATTATTATTTCTTAATCAAAATCTTCAATTTTATTTTTACTTTTAACCTAAACTTTGGGTGCTGTAGGGCAGGCCATGCATGAGTATTTTAGTGGAAACGTTCAGACAAATGCTTCGATGGAAGTTGTGCGCCTTGAGCCCTTGAAATACCATCGAGTTCGACTGGGTTAAGCTGTCCCAAAAAATTCGTAATGAGCCGGGTCAAATCGTGAAAAAATGTTTTACTTTTTGCATTAGTATTGTATTACAGCGTTTGATGTATTCCTTTTAGCTTGGCTATTGGAAATACCCGCAGCAGTTTTTTTTTTTAATTCCGTAATTTGTGCCGCATTCTAACTTTTTTTTAAATCCCTTCGTAAAAGATAATTCTACGGAGAAGTCAGAATGAATTAGAGTATAATTTAGCACTTAAACTTACTGCAGGTATATTTCACTGCTGCGAATCTGCGAAATTAGCTTCGTTGTCGTCCTCTAAGTCATATTCTTGCCAAGGGCAACACTCATTTGGTCCTTCGAGCCATATTTGGATGATGTGGCCTATGGACACCTACATCTATCCTCAATAAGGAACCAAAATGCAGATGTGTTGTTACCCAGTGAGGACTATGATAGATGGATGAATAGAAGGATCTTAGATTCTCTACACTCATCAAGCAGCATTGAGCTACTATTTACGCTGGTATTCTTTACGTGGTAGAGCCATGCTGCAGTTATATTAGTAGTATAGTTGTAGCACGAATGGGTCGGCTCGACCGGGGAAGGACCACGCTCTCACAGAATACCAGCGTGAAATAGTAGCTTAATGCTGCTGTATTTCGTATGGTGAGTGTAGAGAACCGGAGACCCTTTTTACTGGAAATGAGGCATTCCATCTCAGTCCTCACGGGTGACAACGCATCTGCATTTTGATTCGTAATCGAGGATAGATGTAGATGTCTATGGGCCGCAGCAACCACTTACCATCAGGTGGACTGTGTGCTCGCTTGTCAGCCTATTCCATAAAAAAAAAAAATTCTGTGAGAGCGTGGTTCTTCCCCTGTCGTGCCGAACTATTCGTGCTACAGCCATAATATACCTAGCTGCAGCATGGCTCTACCACGTATGAAATAAATATGTCGTTCTACCATGCCGAATAATAGGATCACAACTGTTTTGAATTTTCATCAATGATAGAACTTTTTTTGTTCAGAAACTAAAATGCACAGAACACGATAATACGAGTAGCACACTCGATTTAACCTACCTGTATCGTGGAAGGTATGAGGATAAAGTTAAAGTTACAGTCTATATACTACCCACTCCTGGGCACAGGCCTCAACTCATTTCTGAGGGTTTTAGGGCAAGGAATTGTCCGCCGAGCTGCCCCAATGCGTGTTGGCGAACTTCACATGTCTTCGATATATTTTTTTCTTATTTCTCAGACATGTAGGTTTTCTCACGATGTTTTCCTTCACCGCCGAGTACGTGGTAAATCATCACTTAAAATTGCAATTAACAATTTCATTGGTGCCGGCGGGGATCGAACCCGGTTTGCTCGCGTACTGCGAAATTTCTGCGAGCGCTAACCATCTGAGCTACCACGGCTCCTGCATGAGGTCGGTATGAGGTACCTAAACTGCAGTGTCAAACTTAAAAAGACAATCAAGGTACTTGTCAATATATTTTCAATCACAAAATCTTTGTTAGATAGGTATCCACTTTTACAGCAATTGACAAGCGTTTTTTTCCAGATTTGACCGGATTTTTATACCTATATTGCAATAAAAGCACAAAACCGAATGATACACAGGTATAATTTTAAATTTTTTCTAATGTAATATGTTGATTAGGTCATATTTTTTCCATTTTTTTAAATATAACGGAGGCCAAACGCACGCGTGTTCCATATAGGTACTTAATACATGTTAACGCATACACTCACCAATTAACTTTAATTAAAACTTTACGTCGGAGCACTTAGCAGATAAATTGTGAATGAAACATGATGCAAGTGCTCAAGAATCATGAAAGGTCCGTGGTTCCTAATAAAATATTTTATTCGTACTTGCTTCTTTCCAAACTATTCTACAATTATGTGCCTACGATCCTATGAAAAGCAAATATTATGTACATAAATAAAGGTTAAATGAACTCAACGCACCTCCTTACTTCGTTATGGAATTAAAAAATATATTTTAGTTGAAATCAACTTAACGCCTAGTTTTATTATTCAAGTTAGTGGTAATTAACTTCGTTAGTTAAGCTTTTAATTTTTAAATATTATCATATAATATAACTATAAAATTAAGATATTGCAAATACATACAGCTACTGGATACATGGCATTCATTCAGAACACACTGGTAGATAATCCAAGACTCCAATTCAATCATTGTAGACGCGGTCATCTTCACCACAAGAATTTAAACGTTTGTCTTATTCAATATTTAATAAAAATGAATAATAATAGAGTTTGTCATATATCTCACGAATATTTTTCACAATTAATGCATACTTAAATTAATATCTCATTAGTTCACCACTGTCCAGTCAGAATTCAAAAATAAACTACTTGTTAATAAATGCGCACATGTAAATCTACACGACGTTTCGTTATTTTGTTACCGCCCACGAACGTTAGTCTGAATGAGAATGATGAATATATCGAGCATTCGGGATTCGCATGAGCTACTATGGCCTCAACTATAAAGCGCTCGGCGACGTCTGTCGCTCGTATATTTTTGTGCTCGCCGTCAGTTCCGTTCCAGTCCAGCTGAAATATTATTCAAAGTGTTGCTATTACATAAAAACTTCTTTCCAATTGGATTATAAAGCAAATAAAATTTAGGATTTTTTTTATTCATAAAGCCCATTTAAATTCCACTGCTAAACATAAACTTACAGCAAAGGTTGCCTCATTGGGTATATGAACATACCTGCCTTACTTAGCAAGCGAGTTGGAAACCGCAGTTTTTTATTACTTTGAGTTGTTACTAGGAAGATGCTGCTACCCATATTTTGTTTTATTTCCTTCTATTGCCTCTTACGATACTCACGGGATAATATTGGACAGTGAAATTTGTTACACCACCTCTTCACGACTAGCTATTGAGCAGGTAAGCAGTGTACATAAAAAAAAATTAAAAATGTTTTATTTCAGTAAATCATTTTACAGTTACTTTGCTGAGGCCTCCCAGAAAGTAATCATAAGATGCTTGTGTTGGGAGAGTCTCGCTCTTCCTACGTAATCGTATCAACTTAGATTTACATCAAAATATAAAAATTTTAAACTTAATATTACAGTTATTCATGCATTTTAAAATGAAAAAAAAAAGAAGCTTAGGAGAAATGTATACCTGAGTAATTGTGTCCGTAGTGTGTTAGTTTATGATGTGCGCGTGTGGATGTGAGCTCGCGCGCGCGCGCGCGCGCGCGCTCTATCGCGAGGGAGCCACGATATCGCACCGCCTTTTAGTAAGTTTGGTATGGTCAAATGGTAACGTTTTGTGATATCTTAGTATCATGTGTAAAATATAAAATTTTCTAACGGAGAGCAGCTTAGATGTTTGGTATAGGGTTTCGGTGGAAAACCTATAGGGCCTACAGTACATTACCTTAATCAAGGATCTTCGCGCCCTTTCTAAATCTATAAAGTACGATTTAGCTGCTCCTCCCCATACGGATATGCAGTAGATTATTACAGATAGGGCTAGTGCGATATATATTTTATTCAGTAGCTTGGTACTCATCACGTTTCTCAGAGATTTTAAAACCCACATGAGCTTCCTTACCCTAACTATTATTAGTTCTAGATGTGGATACCAACTTAATCTTTGATCCACAATGATTCCGAGGTATTTAACACAACTAACTTTCTTAATTACTGGGCAATTACATGTGTTAGGGAAAGGTGTACCACAGGAATGAATTTTGATTTTAAAATTAGGTGACGGCTGCGAATTAATATATGGAACGAAGCATACATAATTCGATTTTTGAGTGTTAAGAGTAAGGAGATTCTCACTTAGCCAGTGCCTAACTCTGCCTAGTCCCATTTCAGCCCCATTCTAATTTTATCCCAGGTCTTGGCGGTGAAAATAATTGCGGTATCGTCCGCATAGGACAGTATCCTCCCTCCAATGTTACCAAGGTTACAGAGATTATTAATATATATCCAAAAGAGGGTTGGGCCGAGAACACTGCCCTGCGGTACACCAAACGTTACATTTTCTTCTTCACTTATTAGGTTGTTTATTTTTACATCCTACTTTCTGTTTTGAATGTAGCTGCTGAGAAGGGAGAGAGCAGAGTCACGAAATCCGACACTTTCTAGCCTACGTATAAGAATGGGGACAGAAACGGTATCGAAGGCCTTCTTGAGGTCAAGAAAGGTCACTAAAAATTTGTTAGCTTTGTCTACTTCTTTTGTTATAATGGATGTAAGATCTGTGATAGCATCCTGCGTCGATATTCCCTTCCTAAAACCATATTGAAAAGTAGATAGGATGTTATACTTGGTCAAGTAGCTTACTGTTCTAGAGTTCAAGAGCTTCTCAATGATTTTAGAAATGGAGGCCAACACAGAGATAGGTCAATAGTTGTTAACGTCGTCCCTATCTCCACTCTTATACACAGGGGTTGGAGCGCTTAAGACAGGAAGTTGCCTGTGCGAAAACACAGGTTGGCAAGGTCGGTAATCAAAGGGACAAGGATATCCTTACTTTGTTTTAGGAAAAAAGTGGAGATCCCGTCCCAACCTGGTGCACTCCCAGAGTCCAAGAACATTAAGGTATTTTCCACTTCCTTGCAAGATGTATCTAGCAAAACAAAAGAGGAATGATGATGGTTGTCAGAGTTAGTAATTTCCGAAGGTATGAAGCTATTTGAGATGTTCTCAGCTAATGTTCGCCCAATGTTGACAAAAAATTTGTTTAAATAGTTGATTGAGGTTTGCGGACAAGATTTTACATTAAGTAGGTAGTCATTTGGGCTCTTGGGTGGCTTATAGTGGGTGATTTCGTTAATGGTTAACCAAAGAGCTCAAGGGTTTTGTACCGATGCTTTATTTTCTCTTTATTATATTTTATTTTTAGTTTTTTTTTTCTATAAGATTTCCACAAAAAGTACGATAACGTCTATATTCTATTTGGTATATATTGATTTTGGGGGTTCAATTTAAGTTTTAAGTAAATAGTATTTCTCAGTCTAATACACCGCAAAGCACTTATGGTGCTTTGCGGTGTATTAGATCCATTGCAACATAAAAGTTTATACATTAAGAGGATATAGTAAGTCAGCTCAAATTCTAATTTCGCCCCCACTTCCCCGCGCGTCGTATGCTATGTACCGACATGTTTGTAATCACTAATACTGTAAGTAGAAAGGTCATTAGACACTTATTTCATTAGGTTTATCATATTTATGCCTGTTTCTTAATGCCAACCCAGCCGCTTCTTATTTTTATAACGGTTATTTCTCATTTTAATTTTACGTCATCCTGTTGCGTAATGTGTATTCTGATCGTAAGCGACACAACTTCTCCCTTCAAAAGCCGGAGCGATACTAACGGGGCGACAGGAATCAAGCTTACGCGCCCATAGTTTAGGTAATTACTTTTTACAGTGAAAATAATGGTATTTTAAAAAAAGTAAATAACATAAGCACTGTTTTATAGTTAGTTCAGTTAGTATGCAAAGTTTCATGATCTTATTTAAAGTATTTTATGAATAACAGCGGTTTATTGTTCAGTTTGGAGGTAACTTTGGATTTTTTTTCTATCGAGAAAATTTTACGAAATCGTGTTTTCGTCTAACATAGTGTTTAACATTAATCCTCAACTTTACCATATATTTATTTCAAAATTAATGCTGCAATACTTTCGGCATAACGGAGGATCTTGCTAAGCCATTTGAGATTATATTTCCCCTTAACATTAAATAATATAATATATATTTTATATTTATGCAATTATTTTTATTATATTATGCCTTTAAAAGCAAACTTAAACATTTATAAACGTTTAAACTACTCCAGTTTTTTATGTAATTTTTATTGACCGAAAAGTAATCGTTTTAAATTTTACTGAAAAACCGGTATTTTAATATGTTGGTAGAAACATTCTACCTTGGAATCCGGTATTATTAGACTTTACAGTTTGTAATCCCGTTAATCACTCAATAATTTCTCATATTTGTACCATTAGAAAATTAATAACGACGATAAAGAGTTTTATTAAAAAAAAGTGGATTTCTTATTAAGTATAAGGACTGTTTATGCACATCATACATGGCAGTACTTAATAATTTTCTTTTGGTAATCGAAATCATCACTAGGGACTCACGCTTAAACGATTAAAATAAGGCTCAGCTGAAATCAGTTATCAATGTTTAATATTTATCGACCCAGTCAAGTCACTACTATCTACGCATAACGATCCACTGCAATGAATGATGTAAAATATCTAGCTTGAAATACCGTCAAATAAAAATTATCATTTGAACATGAACCAAGAATTAAGTACAGTAGTTGTACGTACAAATATTTTAGTTACGAATTATTTGAGGCGTCCTTAAAAAAGATAATATTCAGTAGTAGATTCAACAGGCTGATATGGAAATAAGTAAGTGTTGGCAATTTCTCAAAATATTGTCTAATAATCAATCTTATCTTCCTTGAAATATAACAAGTCCTTTTGAATATATCTTGTTTCGTTTTGTACTCGGTTACTGTATGCTACTATGCTACTATGTAAAGGCGATAATATGCGGTTAATTTTGCCTTCTATTTCCATTGAATAATTTCCAATGAAAGTAAAAGAAACTCTCAGTTTCATTTTGTATTAAATTTCATTTTGTATTTATGCTTCGACGAATCAGATTAGCATCGATAAAAGTACAATTATAAAAATGATCGATAAATGAATACATACTGCTTTTATTTGTATTTTTTTTTATTTTATATTAAGCTTTATTCTACTGTCACAAACACAATATACTATTTTATACAAAATTTTTACTTCTACATCTTCATCTTTGTGATATTTAATGATTGTGTTAAATTTTTCAAACTTTTAGTATTAATATAAAGGAATGAACAATGAAATTAATCAATCGTTAGTACATGTAAGCGTTTTGCTTGCAACCTTACATCGTTTAATAAAAATTAACATTTCACTGGAAAGAATCCACTGAAAATAACCGTTTTTAAATAAGCCTTACCCTTAATTTAACCCTTAGCGGTAATAGTAACACAAAACTAATATTATACTTTGTCAACTCAACAGTTAACATATAACATATATAACTAGATTTGAATAATGTGATGTGTAAGTGCTGTGATTGAGCGATACATCTGCTACTAGGGTCGTCAAGCTCCTTGCCAAGCGTGAGGATTAAAAATAATGAAGTGATAGATTTTATTAAATAATATTGATAAGTTCCAATTTAAATTAAAATTTCCTTTTTTATCGCTTTTTCTGGTTTCGATTTTGTAAATTATAGTGACAATATCGATATTTGTCTCATAAAACTGATATCGATATTTTGATATTCCAATTAAACCCTAGATGTAGTCTATAATATATTGTCATAGTAATAATAGCTTGTCAGGCAGACGTTGTTCTGCCCGTTTCGATGACCCTTTGTCATGTCCTATTAAGATCCTTAAATTCGCAAAAAAATAATTGTGGGTCACTCAGGGGCAAAAAACTATCCTATCCTTCAAGTTGGACCAAACTGCACACGGTGTGCAAATTTGATTAAAATCGGTTTAGTAGTTTAGGAGTCCATCGCGGACAAACAACGTGACACGTTATTTATATATATTAAGACATAATCTTTAGGCTTGTATTTTTTTTAAAGTAGTATTGGTAATTTTTCGTAATTTTTCATACAGGCAGGTCAAGATGTTTAAACTCTATGCTCTTTGGTTTACACTTAATTTGATCCATTCCACTAGTTAGTCTGTGCTTTGTATCATCTATGGTCGTCTATGGTGTTCACAGGTGTCGCGCACTAGAAAGTGGTGTATTTGTAAATATTGTGTTTTTGTAAATATCTGAAGTGATGTGTAGATTTTACTAAGCAAAACTTAAAATTGTAATGTGAAAGTTTTTTATGATTACTAGTTGTGTTTAATTTGTGATCACTGTACTCTTAATTGGTATGTAATTTTCGCTTAGTTACTTAATAAAAATCTTTTGTATAGGTACTATGTGCAACATAAAAAGGTTTCACTTGTGACATTACTTATTTTAGGGAATTTGTAATCTTCATTTTTGATTTCCAAATGAAATTAATTTTGTTGTGTTACTGGTGCCGTTCCTATTAACGTTGAATACTTCTGAAATGAAAACTTACTAAAAATACTATACTGTATAGTTAGACTTATTTGTTGCAAAATAAAATCACTGATATAACTCCAATAATAACTGTACATTATATCATAGCTATTTGAAATTACTATAACAAAGGCATTCTTTCTTGTAAATATTTACCTGGTCATTCTTAGTTATTTAAAAAGAAAACTATATACGGTAGAGTCTCATTAATTCGGCACTTTAAAAGACCAGGCGGCCGTCACCGCATAAACATCATATTGGAATTTTCGATTACTGGATTGTATAGGGAAATTTAAGATAAAGGAAGCATTATGTTAATGTTTAACTTACTTAACTAATTTATCTTAAAATAGTCCTTAATTATTCTCTGTTTTTTGTAACTTGTAGTTTTTGTTAAAAAAAATCTCAGGGATACACCATTACTTTCAGCCCATATTATACTGGTATTGATACAATTGAACACAACAACAGTAGTAGTTGGTGGCTCCAATATTTCTGCAATGCTTTCCTTTTCTTGCACCTCTTTACATATTTCTTGATCTGTCATCATTTGCTCTGTTTTTTTTTTCAGTGTTTCCTTTAGCTAAGAATGTAATTCTGCTTCGCTTACTCTTATTGTCTTTACATGTTTCTCTATCTTCTGTCTGATTTTCTTAAGGTTGTGCATAGTAGCTCGCCCAACTGCATACTCTTTCAATTTGCACACATTTCCTCCACTACTAATTTTTTTTTAATCTCCATTTTCTCTTTCAATGCTAAAGTCTTATGTTTTCGTTTGCTTAACATCTTTATTTACACTATTTTGATGACAAATCACTATACTTGCACAGCAGCAGGTACATGTTTAAATGCAAGTGCAAGTGGCAAGCTTTTGCTCATACTGATGCAGGGAGCGGCGTAAGAGAGAGGCGGGGGTGGTGTTACGGATGTGCTGATCAACTGAAGTGCCAGAGTAGTGAGACTCTACTATACACTGTTTTATTAATAATTATACCTGATCTACTATTGCTTTCAAAACTTTGAATATATTTTTCTTAAATTCTAAATGCACATGTAGCAAAACTCATTAAACTATTTCCAACTTAATAACAGGTCACATACAAAATTTAATTCAATATTGTTCCCAATTATATGAAAAACCGATTTTATCATGTTTATTTTATAATTTTATCATACCAATGTTTCAAGTGTTTTGTAGCACCTTTGATCATGGAGGGATTAATTAAGTGTTCAATATTTTGATGTCTTATTGGTAAACCCAAGCCCTACTTAGTCTCTATCATTATTTTTTGATCTCTTAAGAATTAACTTCTGTCTGATCTATTAAGAATTAACTTACAGTATCTTGAAATCTTGTATGTTGTATGATTATACGATCTCACCTAGGGAAATAGGATGTTTTTTTGCAAAGGCTCACTAAGAGTGGAATTGGTGTTATTTGGCTAGAATGAGTGGTCTATGAAATCTAATGTAATGATAGACTGTGCTGCAGCTATATTAGCAGTGTAGTTGTAGCACAAATGTGTCGGCTTGACTGGGGAAGGACCACACTCTCACAGATTAACAGCTTAAAATAGCAGCTTAATGCTGCAGTGTTTTGTATAATGAGTTTAGAGAACCTGAGACCCGTCTCACTGGAGAGGAGGTATTCCATCTTAATCCTCACGGGTAACAATTCATCTGCATTTTTATTCGTAATTGTGGATAGATGAAGATGTCTATGGGCTACTATAGGGCTAGATGTCTATGGACTGTGTGCTTGTTTGTCACCCTTATCCTATAAAATAAGGGAACTGTTGATTCGGAACATGTTTAGCAATAAAAATTCCCTGGATTGTTGGTGCTTTGTGTTCAATGTTTTTTTACTGAAGTTTTTGTTCACCCTATGTAAGAGAGGCCATAATCACAATCAATAAAGAAGTATATTAATTACACTATGGTAAATTTTAACTTCTTTTTACATAAGAGATTCAAACCCATATCTGTGTATCAAAATAGGCAATAGAGTGAAGTCAAACAGGAGATGGGAGGCAGCCACTTCTTGATGACAATTTAATAATAAAAAATACTGTCGTCAAGTGTGGTGACTATGGTAAATAAATCCCTTACAAATTAATCAGCATATGTTCAGTAGGTACTGAATGTGATAAACTGTAATGATGATGAATATCCTAGCAGTTATGTGACAAATTAAAATTTTTAAAGTATGTACCTTAATGTCCATTTGGATGCTTGGCGGTCCACCACTGTATGTTTCACAAGGAGTTTTCTTCCGCGTACAACCTCTCTGTGGAATAGTTTACCACCGGTGATTTTTCCAGACCGATACAACCTGGGGACCTTCAAGAAAAGAGCTTACTTCTTTCTAAAGGGCCGGCAACGCACCTGCAATTCCCCTGGTGTTGCAGTCAGTGTTGCCGTTTTAGCGACTTTCTCGCTAGATCTAGCGGATTTTAACAATGTTTAGCGGATAAAAAAATCGTTTTAGCGAGAAATAATTATTTAGCGACTTCTAGCGACATTTGGACTTTTGAGATGGCGACTTTCTTTTATGAAGTAATTCATTTCAAATAAGTAATTTATCATATGTCCAATTTTGTAATCTACCGTTGGTAGCACTCTATATATAATATAATTTCACGGGAATTCCCGAACATAAACTAACAATTCAATGTCGTTAATTCACTTTCTCTGTTTCGACCTGAAACCATGTTCTAAGGTTTCGACATACAAAAATGCAGCAGGAGTAAACATATTCGAAGATTTATGTAATTTTGCAATAGTAATATTATCACTACCGCACTCAAATGCAGAATTTGAACGCGTATTTGGTGCCATGAATGTAGTTAAAAGCAAACTGTAAAACAAGCAATCAGAAAAACCTTTAAATTCCATTCGTCTAATTAAAAATCAGTTAAGGATTAAAAAAGAATTGCGCAACGTATGATATTCCCGAAGATCTTGTCAACCAAGTCGGTAAAGATAAACCAAAGATGGGAACTGGAGACATTGGCGAAGCTTCAGCTTCCGCTGAAGTTCTTTTTGAAGATCTGGATCCATACTTCGCTATTAATTTTGAAATTTAGGTACAAGAACATACTGAGCTAATTGTTTTATTTTTAATAAGATGACTAATGTTTAAACGTGGTTTAAAGAGATTTATTTTTTTACAATATTTTTTATTTTGTACATGAATAGTTTTTGTTTTGGTTGTTATGTCATTAACCTACACTATATATAAGTAATTTATATGAAATAGAGTCCGCTCTTTTTAAGGTTTTCTGAATTTATAGATTTAGATTTTCGGTATTCATTGTATGTATATATATATATATATATATATATATATATATATATATATATATATATATATATATATATATACATATATATATATATATATATATACATATATATATATATATATATATATATATATATATATATATATATATATATATTTGGCAAGATTTTTCAGTTAGACAGTTAGTTTAGTTAACGGTACCACGAAAATGTACCTAGGGACATCTAGCGGATTTTAAGAAAAAGAAAAATCCTGTTTCTGGCGGATTTTTTCTGTTAGTCTAGGGACTTTAAAATTTATAGAACGGCAACACTAGTTGCAGTTGATCATGAGCGGCGGTAGTCATTTAACATCAGTTGAGCCACATGCTCGTTTGCACACTCTTCTATAAAAAAAATGTACAGTCATATAAATCTTATCTTAATAATAATTTTAGTGGTGGGAAAGTATAAACTAACAGATTACCAATATTACAAGCAATTGTTTCATATGCTATTGTTTATCATTGATTGAAAACTTAACAAGATTCAAAAATAAGTGCGTGTAACATTTACATGCTGTTAAAGTAACACTTGTTCAGCTGGTAAAAGTCCACTGCTGAATGTAGACAGAGGTCTCGTAGAGAAGATTTACCTTAATCATCCTCCATGTCAGTCGGAGTGTATAACACAGTGCCAGACTTCTCACTCCATTGACAAAGTTGAACTAATTAATATTATTAAATATCAATTTTTATTTCTGTTATGTACTTATGATTATTGTAATGATTTCATATTTAGTGATAATTTTATGTACCTTTCTTTGTGGGTTGTGTATATTGTCATAGTTGCCAAGCACTACTAGATGTAATAATCTGGTAAGACATGCAAGAAGTCGATGGATGAAGGTAGCTCAGCACTGTTTTGTTATTTCTTTGGAGGAGCCCTATCTTTATGTGTATAGTGGACTAGTGGATGATGGATAATTTTTTATTTTTTAAGGAAATATTTTACTACAAAATAATTACTATTAATAGCACATAATATATTCATATTCTTGCATAGCATCACGATGTAATCTCCAGAGGGGATAAACGAAGTAAAATGAGCAGCTAGCTAAAATCAAAAACAAATATGGGTTTAGTTTATATGAAAAATTGTGAAAGAAGTAATAGCCAGCTTGGGCACCTTTTCGGTCTTGCTTTGCAAGTAATACGGTTGGCACATTATTTTTTATTATAATAAGTGTAATATAGGTATGAGATCTAAAGTAGTAACATTTTGACCATCACTAGTCATGTACATATAGTTTAGAACCTGGATAATTTGTCTGGCATAAGTCAAAATATTTTAAGAGTCTATTATAGTATTGTTAGTATAGAACTAAAATAAGCTAAGTGCACTATATGCCTATAGTTAGTTGCTGCCTTTATGAATATGGAAATTGTATAAATGAACCATTAATTTTACTGTGTATTATTCCTAAAAAAAGATCTGAGTTACCCTCAAGTTGTGCTTAAAGTTTTACTTCAATATTATAATGTTATTGTTTATTGTTGATTGAAAGATTAAATGGGTTAATTTCATTAATAACAATATCTATTTAAACTAATTTGTAATTTTTTTGAAACCTTATGTTAAATTATTTTTATAATTTCTTATCTATGTAGCATTACTTTCCGTTTGCAAATGTAAGAATTTATAGTTAGATTGTAAAACTGATAACTGTTATCAATACAGTGTTATTTGATGTGATAAAAGTACAGAAGGAATTTCACTATGAATGAAACATACAAAGCTCGAAATAATATAACATATAATGCGTAAAGTGGTAGCTCAGATGGTTAGCGCTTGCTGTAAATTTCATAGTTTGCGAGCAGACCTGGTTCGATCCCTGCCAGCACCAATGAAATTGATAATTGTAATTTTAAGTGCTGATTTACCATGTGCTCGGCGGTGAAGGAAAATATAATGAGGAAACCTGCATGTCTGAGAAATAAGTAGAGATGGGACGAATATTCGTTTTATATTCGGTATTCGGCATATTCGGCCGAATATTAGGCTTAATCATCGAACATTCGTTTTCATAGTGTCCAATGTATTGAAAAGTACGAATTGGGTAATGCCATGTGTTTTACTGTTGAAAGTATATTTTGTTTATGAGTTAAATCTACTTACTCTAGAGTGCCTTTATGTTTTTGGGCGCTGTGGATTTATTTCCGATTATGGCAAACAGAAACTTGGTAAAATGTTTTTATAATCAAACAAAAGAAACATTACATTACATTAGTACATTTCACTTTACTTTGGTCGTCAGTTTCTGTAAAATAAGTCCAAATAGTAAATCTCCTGCCGCTCATTTTTATCAATTTTCACTTTTTCCCTAAGAATAAAATTCTTACGACTCCTTTCACCAAGAATAAAGAGCCGTGGTAGCTCAGATGGCTAGCGCTCGCTGTAAAGTTCACAGTGCGCAAACAAACCGGGTTCGATCCCCGCCGGCACCAATGAAATTGTTAATTGCAATTTTAAGTGCTGATTGACGTGCTGAGCGGTGAAGGAAAACATCGTGAGGAAACCTTCATGTCTGAGAATAAGAAAAAAAATATTTCGAAGACATGTGAAGTTCGCCAACACGCACTGGGGCAGCGCGGCAGACACTTCCTTGCCCTAAAACCCTCTCAGAAATGAGCGGAGGCCTGTGCGTAGGAGTGGGACATATATATGCTATAACATTACTAAGAATAAAATAACGAAATACTTTTTTATCACAAGAATATTCAAAACATATGCAGGCAATTTGCTTAGTACTAGATAGTTCAATAACTGTCAGGTGTGGCGGGAAGCGAGGGACAGGGTCCGGTGCTTAACTCGCGCGCTTTACGGTAACAAGTTTCGACATAAATTGGTTAGGTACCGAGGTTATCCTGCCGAATAATGTTCGGCCGAATATTCTGTTCGGTAAAGATTTTACCGAACATTCGGCCGAATATTTGTATTCGGTGAAATCCATATTCGGCCCATCCCTAGAAATAAGGAAAAAAAATATTTCAAAGATATGTGAAGATCGCCAACGCTCATTGGGGCAGCGCGGCGGATAAATCTTTGCCCTAAGACCCTCTCATAAATAAGCGGAGGCCTGTGCCCAGGAGTAGGACTTATATAGGCTGTAACTTTAACATTTTAACTTTAAAATGCTAAGTTGTGTTACATATTAAACGCATATGAGAATATAGTTTAAACAATTGTTGGTTATATTTTCTCAAATTTATCAGTAATGGATATTCCTTGATCCCTTCTTCATAATCAATAACCGGCAGCAGTACACTGCTGGATACCTCTTCCATTACTGGGATGATTTAACAAAATTGCCACTCTTAACAAGTGAACTTGCTAAAGAAATTCTTATATCTTGCAAAATATACAATGCAGAGTTTCCTTAATAAATTATTAATTTGTAATTTGAATGATTTTATGAGGCTGAAGCTAGCTCCTATAGTTTCAGCTCCTAAGAGATTAGGTTAGTTAAAGTAAGACAAGCTATATTGAAATTTTAGCAATGACTAGCATATGATATAATACAGGTTACTGAATGTAGTTTAAAAATTCGAAAACTAATAGTAAATATAAAAACAAGGTACAAACCTTTAAACAATCGTTTGAGATTGGTAAGGAAAGTACCGGAATTTTTAATGATATTGATGAATAAATTTACAAATTTAGTGTTAGAATCGTCGAAAAAAAATAAGTGGACAGTTTTAAATTCTCAAAAAAATATGAGTCGTAAATTTTTTTAAAAAATTAGGCATATTTTTTGATATTGTAGTCTGAAAAAAATTATAGTCAGCTAGGGAAAGCTTTTGTTTATAAAATTATGAACAATTCTAAATGTAGAATTTCTAATATATTATAAATCGATGACGAAAAATTTCGAAAACATTTTTTTCTTCTTTTGAATTTATAGTTTAATCGATTTTTTATAATATATTTTATTTTTGTTCTTAAAATACCTCGTTGATTGCCACCAATTACATCAAAATCGGTTGATCCATTGGAAAGTTATGATCATCATCATCATCATCATCATTACAGCCCTTCATAAGTCCACTGCTGAACATAGGCCTCTCCCAAGTAATGCCACAAAGCACGGTCCTGAGCCACCTGCATCCATCGACTTCCTGCATATCTTACCAGGTCGTCACTACATCTAGTGGGGGGTCGCCCTACACTACGCCTACCGGTACGAGGCTGCCACTCGAGAACCTTTCTTCCCCATCGGTTATCGGTTCTTCGAGCTATATGGCCGGCCCATTGCCACTTCAGCTTACTAATCCGTTGGGCTATGTCGGTCACTCTGGTTTTACTGCGGATATCCTCATTTCTGAGTATCACGCAGAGAAACTCCGAGCATAGCCCTCTCCATAGCTCGCTGAGCGACCTTGAGCGTCCTCATACGGCCAGCAGTGAAGGACCACGTCTCAGATTCGTAAGTCATCACTGGTTGTACAATCTGGTTTTTAGAGATTGAGGTATACCTGACGAGAAGATATGTCGTAATTTCCCGAACGCTACCCAGCAGAGTTGAATCCGTTCGATTGACCTCTCGGTCGAAGTTGGACTTACCTAGTCGGACTATATGTCCCAGGTAAACGTACTCGTCAACAACTTCGAGCACAGTGCTCCCAACAACTACCGGCATAGGTGTGACATGGACAATAAACATGATCTTTGTTTTGTCCATGTTCATCTTAAGACCTATCCGTTGGGAGGCACTTTTGAGGTCATTGAGCATAGTGCTTAAGTCCTCCAGCGATTCTGCCATAAGGACTATATCGTCGGCAAATCGAAGGTGAGTGATGTACTCGCCATTGATGTTAATACCGTATCCTTTCCAGTCCAGTAGCTTGAAAACGTCTTCCAACGCAGCGGTGAAGAGTTTCGGAGATATAAAGCCGTGTAGTGGCGGTTGAGAATATCCACTACCCCATATCTTCCCGTGGGTGCCGTAAGAGGCGACAGAGGGAAACAGGCAGGAGATGGGCAGCAGCATCTTCCTAATAACAACAATGGCATAATAAAGAACAGCGGTCGCCAACCCGCTCGCCAAGCGTGGCAACTATGGCAAATATCCCCCCATGAGCAATGACGCAAATAAACGGCCCCCAGTCCCCGGCGGCCCCGCTATTCCTGGCTACGGTGGCGACCATGGTAACGGCGGGGCAGGGGGTGCTAAGAATCTCCGGTGAAGGTTCGGTTGCTACCTACGACGACTCGACCTGGCAACGTATAACGCACGCATCCTGAGGACTGACGAGAAGATACTGGAGCTGGAAGAAGAGGTAGACAAGTTGCGCCGGCATATTATTGGATTATCTGAGGTCCGAAGAGAGGGGGAGGACACGGTACGGACTCGAGTCCGGCAACTTGTTCTATCACCGGGAGGGCGACCATCTGTCCCAAGGAGGTGTCGGATTTATCGTCCACAAGTCTCTCGTCAACAACTTTGTAAAGATTGGGAGTGTGTCGACGAGGGTCGCGTTCCTGACACTCAGAATCATCAAACAGTATTCGCTGAAGGTCATACAGGTCTACGCACCAACCTCGACACATCCCGATGAAGAGGTAGAGGAAATGTATGAGGATATTTCTAGAGCCATGCATTCCTCCAAAACCCACTACACAGTGTTGATGGGTGATTTCAACGCAAAACTAGGCACAAGAGAAGGCGGTGAGCTGAAGTTAGGGAAATTTGGAGTAGGGCAACGGAACCGTAGGGGCCAGCAGCTGGCTGACTTTATGGAGAAAGAGGGACTCTTTATGATGAACTCTTTCTTCCATAAGCGGCCCCTCAGGAAGTGGACCTGGTCGAGCCCCGACGGTTCGACAAAAAATGAGATTGACTTCATTATGACGACCAGACGCCAACTGTTCAGTGATGTCTCAGTGATCGCAAGGGTGAAAACTGGCAGCGATCACCGAATGGTTAGAGGCACACTGAACCTAAACGTTAAGTTGGAGAGGTCTCGTCTAATGAAGTCAACGCTCCGTTCCCCTCGTGCTCTAATCCAGAATCCCGAAAACTTTCAGCTCGAGTTACGTAACCGCTTTCAGTGCCTAGAAGCTCGTGGAAACTGTCCATGCGGTCGGAGCTAAGTTCTGCAAGACCCGCCGCAGAAGAACACAAAAACTCTCCGATCACACTCTTAATCTCATGGCTGTTAGACAGGAGATGAGGTTGCAATCGTCAACAGATTTGACAGCATACATGCAACTGAACAGACAGATCTCCAAATGCATGCGGCGAGATTTACGCAACTTTAATACTTCTCCTATTAAAGAAGCGATCGAGTGGAACCAGGGCTCCAAAGTCTTTGCCAGAGATCTGTCTGCCAGTAAGAGCCAACTGTCAAAGCTGAAGACTGAGTGTGGCAGCATCGTTTCTGGGACACCTGAGATTTTGAGTGAGATTGAGAGATTCTATGGGCAGCTGTACAATCCTCGTTGGAGCCACACGCAAGTGTGAGTAACGATCCAAGAGCAAGTCTTATCCGACACTATTCCGATGATATCCCGGACGTCAGTCTAAGCGAGATTAGAATGGCTCTCCAGCACCTTAAAAATGACAGGGCCTGAGGCGAGGATGGAATTACAGCGGAGCTTCTGAAAGCGGGTGGAACACCGGTACTTGAAGTCCTTCAGAAGCTCTTCAATTCCGTCCTCCATGGTGGTACTACTCCAGAGGCGTGGAGCCGAAGTGCGGTGGTCTTGTTCTTTAAAAAAGGCGACAACGCTCTCTTGAAGAACTACAGACCGATTTCCCTTCAGAGCCGCGTCTACGTGCTGTTTTCGAGAGTCATTACGAATCGTCTCGAACGCAGACTCCACGACTTCCAGCCTCCCGAACAAGCCGGTTTCCGAAAAGGCTTCAGTACCATAGAAAGTTATCGTTGCCAAAAAATTCAAATAAAGTGTTTTTTTTAATAACTTCGATATTTCTGCTCGAACATTTTTGATGTAATGAGTTAACTGTTAGTTCCTAAAAATATTTGTCGAATGTTTTGAGATTAAACATGGACAAAGGAAGTTCCAGGGATGCCCTGCTGGGTCAGTAGATTTTTTATGTTGATTACCAGACGTTTCGCATTAAAGTCGTTACTGTCCATCGAAAGTATAACCAAAATTCTCACGGCTTTGCCGTAAAAACACATCACCTCCACCAGGTATAGCACCTATCAGATAAAATGGAATAATGTAATTATTCTGAATAACTCTGTTACGTAAGATAATCTATTTAGTCTCGAAGCCATTGCACCCTGTTTCTGTATATGTAGTAAACGTGAGGCACATATCTCAAATTCTTCCAGCTCACCGGGTCTGCATCAAGTCACCTGTATTTGCGCCACACTCTTCGCAATTCGATTACAATAAAAGACCACTTCAATTTAACAGATTTATTATGTAAAACATCGATTACCGATTTCGTACAAATGCTAGTTCATCGTTAAATTTCTCAATGAATAAAATAACGAGTTTCTCTAGCAGCAAGTTCGTAATTGCTTGGTAATTGCTAATGATAACGACTTTAAATGAAATAAAAACATATTATGAAAGTTCAATGCAATAGTCGTAAACGCTCACTACCTACTTTCTACAGCCGACGCGATGCCATGTGAGAATACTAAATGGCGTCCGTGCCCGTGTCTATTAGAATCAAATCACAGGTGACAGTTACTCTCGTTTTACTTTTAATTTTTTTCAACCGACTTCAAAAAAGGAGGAGGTTTTCAATTCGACTGTATTTTTATGTATGTTAACCTCATAACGTTTTTTTTAGGTGAACTGATTTTGATGATTCATTTTTTATTCGAAAGCTGGTGCTTCTCATGTGGGCCCATATAAATTTCATTAAGATCCGACCAACAGTTTTTTAGTTATCCTTAATAATTCGTATTTAATTGGCTTCGACTACGTTAACGATGTTCTCAATTTATTTGTATTGAAGTCGCTTGGTACAATTTTTTTATTTTACCACTTGTTTTATTTATGACTTCCATGTAAGGAAACTTGACGAACAGATGAGACCAATGCCGGCCCATTCCCACCTCAGCTTACTAATCCGTTGGACTATGTTGGTCACTCTGGTTCTACTGCGGATATCCTTATTTTTAAGTTTATCACGCAGAGAAACTCCGCGCGTAGTCTGGCAATGGGCTGGCCATATAGCACGAAGAACCGACAACCGATGGGGAAAAGAGGTTCTCGAGTGGCAGCCTCGTACCGGTGGGCGTAGTGTAGGGCGACCCCCCACTAGATGGAGTGACGACCTGGTACGACATGCGGGAAGTCGATGGATGCAGGTGGCTCAGGACCGTGCTTTGTGGCATTACTTGGGGAGGCATATGTTCAGCAGTGGACTTGTGAAAGGCTGTAATGGTGATGATGATGATTGATGGTATAAAATGGAGAATATTGTTTTTAATATCACCGGTTGTTAATCATTCAGGGGTCATTTTCAAGATAAATCAAAAATAATACTGGGAAAATCACAGCTACATCAAAATCAAAAAATAATAGGTACTTTGACTTCAGTGTTTTTTCCATTTCATAAAGGATTTCGTCAACATCTTATAGGTAATTACGTTAAAGTATATAATATATAATATTACAAAAACATGAACGTTTATACAAATAATTACCAATAGACACTTACATTTTACGTAATAAGCTTCGTGACAGAAACAAATTCATTGATTTCTTATGAAATGAAATTAAAATAGTAATGTTTAATACGCATTTAAACATCATCGTCTTATCACAAAACATGGTTTATTGATAGTATAGGGTTTAAACTGTGGTTTGAGAATAGTCTTTTTAGAGTAAATGCTCCTATTACCAAACTTTTAGTGCCAAATTTAACTTTAAAAATACTTTAATTAAAGAACGATATTTATAAGCACTTATTTAAATCGATAGGTTATTTTTATCCAAAAAAGTAATGAGCATTCATTACAAGCATATTATTTCAAGAACAATGTCAAAAATGACGATAAACATAATGAAGGCTCAAATAACTCAAATTCCAGCCACTTTACCGAATGTCGTCCTTTTGTGTAGGTACCTTGTGCCTGCCTAGTATAGGGTTATACCCTTTTTTATAATTAATTTAATAATAGGTCCTTACGAGTACATATGAAATTGGCGTTTTGTACGGGAGGAATATAAAGTCATTTTTTTTGTAAAATATATTTAATTAATCAAAGTATACACATACATAGTTCATTGATCCATTTACTAAAAAACCATGACCATGGACTACCGCATGGAAGTAAGAAGTTGTACAAATTCCGTAAAAATGATGATCTGTTGGAGCAAGTTCCGGTGAGTACGGTGGATGTCGCAGACGTTCCAATTGTAGCTCATCTAACTTAGTGGTTGTTTGTTGTGCAGTGTGTGGTCTTGCGTTGTTGTGAAGCAGCAGTGGCCTAGAGCGATTGACCAATCTCGGTTGTTTAGCAGCTAGTTCTTCCTTCATGGTTTGCAGTTGCCGATAATAGATATCTGCCGTAATCGTTTGGCCAGATTTTAGAAAGCAGTAGTGAAGGACACCGGCGCTAGTCCACCAAACCCTCACATGTAAATTTTTCTGAGTTAATTTTCATTCGAAATGAAAACCTTCTTCTTTTTGAAGTCGGTTAAAATAACTGCACTACTATGTCTAGATTGTCATATTCTTGCAAAACACAAAGCCTAAAGATGAGAAAAGGTAAAAACAGCTTGATTTTAAGGGGACCGTAACTTGTCAAAAATGGGAAAATAATTGTTACCAGTAGCCTAAGTGTTTTGATATTTTAAATACAAGATTTATAAATGTATGGTAAAGTTTCAAATTTACTTTCTTCTAGTTACGACGATTTTTTAGTTGAAAGTATGTTTGTAGTTAAGGCCACTAGAAACCTTTTTTGTGAAGTAAAAAGCGAAGAGGAATGGGGCTGGCATAGGGGCATCCACCATATAGTACCTAGTAGTCCCTTAGCCGTACTTCTTTAGTTTTTCGTCACAGTCGCGAAATTTGACATTTGCTGTCAAACTCCATAAGCTATATTTTTCCGTGAAACAAATATTAGGTAAAACCTGAGACTAAAATATAATATACTTTTTGAAATTAGAGCTCATAAGTCCTTTAATCACGTTCGATGGCCTCCTGGTCGATTTTACACTGGCCAAAAACTTCCTAATAACCGGTCCGCAAGATATCAAAATGTACTCGTATTATAGTAGATTATATCACAATAGTACCGCAAATACAAGTATAAATGCAGTCGCTCCTCCGAACCCAACCGTTTCCCAATGTAACGCTCAAATCATTAAGTGGTCTTAATGCTCAATAATTATTAATTAATTATTTTATAATCATTTAAACGTAACCTTGCTTGTTAATTTAAATAATTCTCGCGACGGAGAAACATACTCGTACTATTAATAGCAGAATAGAGGTGACGTACTCGTAGTATGTAGTTTTAAAACACTATTGCATTTGCATCTACCAATTCATACGAAGCGGGTTTTAATGATGTCATTGTGACCGATGTCCTATTTTATCCAATAGTTTTTTCTCTGTAATTATGTACTATTGCGATATATCCCAACTGTCTTTCAATACGGCTACGTGAAAATATTCCTTTATAAAATCTATTATGGTTGTAGCACAAATGGTTCGGCCCGACCGGAGAAGGGCCACGCTCTCACAGAATACCAGCGTAAAATAACAGCTTAATGCTGCTTTATTTCGTATGGTGAGAGTAGAGATCCGGATACCCTTTTTTACTGGAAACGAGGCATTCCATGTTAGTCCTCAGGGGTGACAACGCATCTGCGTTTTAATTCTTAATCGAGGATAAATGTAGATGTCTACGGGCCACAGCATCCACTTACCATCAGGTGGACTGTGTGCTCGTTTGTCACCCTTATTCTATAAAAAAACGTAGTTGGTAATCAGGCCTTTAACGATTACATGAATTGGTAAATCAGGCTAATAATATAGCTGCAGCGTGACTCTACCACGTATCAGCTCACGGCTCTTACTGGACGGTACTGAGTTTGATACCAGCTTCCTCAAATGATAATAGGGTTTAAGGTCCGGGGGTATTTTGATTATCTCTTTTATAACTTTACGTTTTTCGGTAGTAGATAAAAGGGGACGCGTGTTTTACGAGAGCTGGTGAGTAATTTTTCATACATGTTATTGGCATTACAATATTATGCCCTATTTATTATTGAGCAAATAACGAATCGAAAGTCTGGCGTTTTCGGTTTTTCTATCAAAAAAAAAAAAATATTATGCAATTAAAAACATAACTTGTAAAAAAAAAAAACAAGTCTCGCAACTCAGTTCTTCTACCGTAAAAAGTTGTGAGATCCATGTAATACCAAGTCGGTTAATTTATTCAGTTCCTACTTAAGGGTCCTTCTGTTTTAAGTTATTACGTAATTAGCTAACCTAACAACATTTTATAGTGACCATATCAATGTTAAAAGTCTTTTACGTTTTAAATATATAGATTGACTTGGCCATCGCATGAAACCACAATGTATCTCACAAGTAATACGCATTATATTAAATTATATTGCTTAATGCGATTGCCAAGTCAATTTATATATTTAAAACATAAAAGACTTTTAAAATTGATATGGTCACTATAAAATGTTGTTAGGTTAGCTAATTACGTAATAACTTAAAACAGAAGGACCCTTAAGTAGGAACTGAATAAATTAACCGACTTGGTATTACATGGATCTCACAACTTTTTACGGTAGAAGAACTGAGTTGCGAGACTTGGTTTTTTTTACAGGTTATGTTTTTAATTGCATCTCATTTCTTTTTTTATATAAGATAGTCCTAATTTTTTACTTTTCCAGTACCTTCTACTTCTTGAGTACCAACAACGTACCTATGTACACCTGTAATACATATACAAGTACACTGGTTCATTCACTGCAAATGTAACTTTGTAATTCTATATATTTATATGGGATTACAAAGTTACTTATGCAGTTAGTGTATCTAGAAAACTGGACAGAAATTAACAAATGTTTTAGTTTTTCCTTGATTTCTACTCTAAACACTAATTGTATTCTAAATTTGAAGCTTCTATGTCTGCTAGAAGTGCCTTAGAGTTTTGATGGTCGGTCAGTCAGTGAGTGACAAAATTTAGAAACTTTGACTGGTTACAATTCTTAAACTACTGGTTTAAATTGAATGAAATTTGTAGTATACCATATCTGTACAATGCTTACTCGGTTACGGAAAATCCAGGCTTCTAGTTTTTTTGACCACGAAGTTATAGGGGGTCGAAAATGACCTGAATTGCTTCGAGAAAAGATGGTACGGCCGTGCCGCTTTTTTGCTCGACTTGGCGGGGGCACTGCCGTGCCCCCAGATAATAATAATCATCATCACTACTGCCTGTTAAAAATCCACCGTTAAACATATGACTCCATAGATGACCCCATAGGGAGGAATTATTACTGTGAAGTGTGTCTAGTCCATCCACAAATAAAATACCTCGTCGGATGTAATTAATTATATTAGTCTTTTAATACACACCATAGCTAGGGGTAGCGTTGCCAGGCGTCCGGATAAAGCCGGACACAGGCTTTTTAGTTGCGTGTCCGGCCAAATTAGACAGTGTCCGGTCTGTCCTGCTTTTGTTAGGCTTTTTAAATTTGACAATTTCTTTACATTTTTCATGTACATACTATACATATTATAGTACCCGGATGACCGAACTTTGCTCGGTTTTTTTTGTAAATTGCATTAATTTATAAATTGCATACGGATGAAACATAAATAACATTTTTTGATCTTATTGACAGAATAGAAAAAACTGAACTGGTCATTTGAATAAAAAATCATGAGTGCAATTAGTTTTATTAAAATATTCGTATTTTCAAAAAAATACTAAAAACACACACAAGAAGGGAACTTGAAAAAAAAGGAAAAAAAGCCGGATCAGAGACAGGACGCGAACCACGGAACTCCAATATCACGCCCGACCGACATCCCACCTGAGCTATTACGATCGTTAGTGATCTGTCAAAATTTACCTTCTTATATTGTACCAGTTTTTTTATTGCCTGAAAACACGGACAAAAGGACATTTTCTGAAAATAAATCCTAGCTAGATCGATTTATTGCCCCCGAAACTCCATGGACACTAAATTTTATGAAAATCGTTGGAGCCGTTTCCGAGATTCCGATTATTGAAATTAATATTGTAATGAATATTGAATCATGAATGATTAATAACAAAGAAGACTTTATTGTTATTTCATTAGAATTTAAGAAGATTTTTTGGTAAATAATAAAATGCATTGTTTTACTTTCAAAAAAATTGTTTTACCAAGACTAAAAAATTAAGGGTGTCCAGCCTTTTTACCAAAATGTCCGGCTAAGTTCTCTGGTCTGTCCGGCTTTTCGGTTTTAAGACATTTCAACCCCAGCTATGGGTCTGCTGTTAGACGGCAGTAATATGTAAAGGGGTGGCACGAAGTCTTAGGAAGATGGAGAGGCGAGTGGTATCGCTTTAAATAACGCCCAGCTACATACCTAGACCTACCTGTCCTTTTGGCCTTTTAAGGAAGGATTAATTTATTATTCAATGTTGTCCTGTGCCCACAGACGTTGCACGACAACGATCGCATTGTTACCCATAAGCACTATGTAATATATACCTACCTAATATTTAACACGCTGAGCCTTCGTGAAACAGTCGTAAACAGTTTTGACCTTAGAGATAAGGTTTTGACATTGCTATAAAAATATTATATAGACAAGAATGTTTCGACGTATTATACCTATAGTGGACATCACATGTTGTGTATTATGCAGTGACAATCGTTAGTGTCGTTTTAAATTAATGTCTGATTAGCACGAATATTATGTTTTTTTTTTATTTAAATTATATAATGAAATAGTTTCGATGATCTTAGTTATTTTATAATTGATGACTTTGGTCTAAGTAGGTGTTTCATTTATTTCTTTATATGTTTTTAATCAAACTTATGGATTTTTAGTGAAATAGCTACGTATTTATTTATTTGAATATCGTAATAAATTAAGAGATCGAAACCAGTTATGTTAATTGCCGAAATGTGTGATGAGTTTTGAATGAATGTCTACCTATTAGGTTAATTTACCAGTATCTGATACAACGTCTGATCTGTATCTGATCTTGATTGTTAATTTGGAAAAAATCAAATATTAAACGCGAGGGTTTGGATAACTTAAACCAGAGATGCCGCGAATAATTGTTATGGCGAGTAGTCGAATACCGATTACTCGCCATTCCTCATGGCGAATAGTCGAATACTCGCTATAATTATTCGATGTAAAAAAGGAATATTATACAAAATAATTTATTTGTTTTCAAATACCTAATAATATTACACTTGTAGTAGGCTCTTGAACTTACCTGTCTATTTATAATTTTATTTTGGAAAAATCTTGGACTTGGACGTATAAATTTTGAAATGAAGAGTAACCCAGTAATACCATGGCTGATGAAATTGCCTACTACATCAGGTCCACAAAGTCTGACAGAAGTTTAAACTCATATTAATGGTCTTCTTTGAGTACCAGTAAGAATCGATTCCCAATTTTAAGTAAGCTTGCTACCTATACCTAGTCACGCCAGCAATCTCTGTTAATTCAGAAAGACTATTTTCTGAGGCAGGTTTGATTTACGAACCGATCAACCGACTCGATCCCTGTATTGCAGAAAAATTGTTTTTCTGCACCCCAATCTACCTACCTCTTTTAGACTTTGAATATTAGTTAAAAACCTTTATTAACTTCAACATGACTGATTTTTGCTAACTTATATATAAAAATATAGATTTTTAATGATGATTATATATTAATACTAAGTGTGTTTTGTTTAAAAGATGTTCAGTCAATAAGTTCAGTTCAACAAGTAATTATTTTGTCTATCTATAGTTTTTCTGTCCATTTAATATAAGTTTATTTTATTTAGACAACTATTCGCTGAATATCGATTAATGAACACTATTATTCGCTATTCGACGAGTAGAGAAAAATGCCGAGTAATGCCGAAAACTGAATAATAGCGATTAGCGGGTATTCGCGGCATCTCTGACTCAAACGTTATTACCTAGCGAATATGAACTTAACTACACCACAATCTCAATATGAACTTAATCTAAAAGCTATTAGATGTTTCTTAAGTGTGATTACTACGATTGTAATGATCCTTGAGATTTTATTCATTTTATATAAATAAACTAGTGTCTAATATCTGCTTGTATATTTCCGCCCATTATAGCAGTCGAGCCAGCCGAGTTCGAAATACAAGCTGTTGTGAGACGTCATGGCTATCACTCCATCGACAACAAGTCAAGTAGTTTTACCATCTGTTGGTTGAGTTTGTTAATGAAATAAATAAAAAAATAAAAAGAAAAGAGCTTACTCCTTTCTAAAGGGCCGGCAACGCAAGTGCAACTCCCCTGGTGTTGCAGTTGTTCATGGCGGCGGTAGTCACTTAACATCAGGTGAACCGTATGCTCGTTTGCCCCCGCTTCTATAAAAAAAAATATTTAATTAGTACATTGAAAACCGTTTGAAAAAACCTATCTTGTTCTTACCAATATTCCATTTCCATACTTATGATAGAGTAGAAGCCAATTGTAAATATAGTTTTAAGAATTTTGACTGTTTATCAGTCTACGTTTACCTACCAGGAAAATTCCTTGTTCAGCAAAGTAAATACTAAGCTAAGTTTTACTCTAATCAATTGAGAGTAAATCCAAGATAAAGCCCAACATATCATGTTTCATAAAAAACGGCGGTCATGTTTATTTGTAGTTATGCAAACGGTGCACAATAGTTAAGAAATACAAAACATTACTACTTGCTCCAGCGTTTTATTGTAGTAAATGACTCCTGTTGTGTATAGTGACAGTAGACATGTTGGACAGACCCAACAAGCAAGCCAATGACAAACAAGCGTTTAATTCATTTGTTTAATTGATTAATTTAACCTTTTAAACCTTAATCGTTTACGGAAAAGCTGGTAAACAATAATGCACTGGCGGTGGGTGCTGACGTCGCGTTCAGGCGATGCAATTTTGCGAGTAGAACGGGGGCGGAGATTATGGAGGGCATACAAGTCGCGTTCGCGCAAGACCAAAGCAAATGATAGCTGTATAAATTGTGGGTTTTTAACTTTATTCTATAATCTCTTCTTTTTGCCGATGTTTTTCAGCTGCTATTTTAATGGCACACTGGATGAAAGCAGTTTCGAAGCATTTTTCTAATGGAAAATTTTCAAGTGAAATTCGAAATCGGAAAATTAAACATTTCCAATTTTTTTAAGTGGTAACTTTCAAGAGCATAATTAAATATTATCACAACACATACTTAAAGACCTGAATCTCAGTTTTGTATTTGAATGACCGTAAAATTTTGTAACATGTTTATTTTCTTTCATCTCCGTGAAAGTTATAGATATATCTTTCTTAGTTTTGCGCGAAATGCTTCAAAACTGTGTATTCAATTCAGGCATAATTGCAAGCCTTTTTTATTTAAAAAAAAGTCAAAAAATAAAACCTATTTCCAAAACAATCTCTTAACCCATCCTCCATTAATGGGACATACGCAAAAATCGACAGTACTTACAGTAGTGATTTATGATATCATAAACCTAAGAAAATCCAGCTTTTTAATCAAAACTTAGACTGATTTTAGTTTTAGTTTTATGATAAAAATAATGTCGGTTGCTATTTCTTTAAATAAATGAAACAATTAGATAACCGAACCTAATAAAAAAAACCTAAACTGACATTTTATTATAAACCTAAACGAACTCAGGTTTTTGATTAAAAAAAATTCAGGATTTTTCTGATCAAAAACTTGATTTTTTTTTGCTTGATAAGAAATTTTGTCTTCTTCCGCTTCTTGATCAAAAACTAGATTTTACCATATACTATTTGTAAATAAATGGATTAGTAATGCAGGTTTATACATACTATATCAATTACATTAAGAAGTTATTCATAATTTCACTTGCGTGAGTAATGAAGTATCGTACTAAGCGTACCAAAACAATGAAATTTCCGTAGAGTAAATAATAATGACTAATCCTTGATATTAGCCTTATCAAGCGTGTCAGAGTCATTGAAGCATCGTTCATGGCACAAATAAAAACAATCGCGGATTAACAACCATTATAAAGCATGGTATAGTTAGAAAAAATGTCTATTGATTAAAATTTAAATAGTTTTTCCTTCCTACCTTTTATAATAAACCTTTGTGTTGTTTATAAACCTTCGGTGTGTTTCGCTTGCGGCGCGATGACAGCGCCGCCTGTCATCGCGCCGCAAGCGAAACACACCGAAGTCTAAATCACGCTATCGAAATTCCGAATCATAAACAGTAAGTATATATAGAACATCTCCGAACTATCACACTGCGCCCTCCGCTCTGCCAAAAAGGTTCGCGTCCGTCTACGGCTTAAAGATCTCTCGTCAGATTGATAAGCCATACCAAAGAGGTGGAGTTTAGTGGGTAAAAGTCTCCATATAACCACGCAGCCGGCTGCGTGGTATGCTATGAGAATTCTCCACCTCCCTCCCCCGTCACCGGAGGGTTGCCCTTAATTGCTTCGGGCGCAAAAAAAACTATCACACGGAGTGTTGGCCGCTCCCCGGGCAGAACACCTTCCCGGCGGGAGATCTCCCCTTTTCCTTCCATGGTCACAGTGGTGACCACCCGACGTGATCTGAACACGCAACCAACAACCTTCGGAAACTTCAAGCTTCATCATCGTCATAGAATTCACAATGTGCCTTCTGTCTCACCACTGTGGTCGTGGAAGGAAAAGGGGAGATCTCCCTTCGGAAGGCAAGGTGTTTCTGCCCGGGGAGCGGCCAACACTCCGTGTGATAGTTCGGAGCAGTGTTGCCAGATGCCTTGAACCTCTTATCTGTATTAAAAACTGCTAATATCTGTATTAAATCTGTATGCTATTTAAACTTAAAATCTGTATATGCTATTTAAACTTAATATCTAATAAACCAAACTAGAATGATTGATCATCATCATCATCATTGCTTCTTTTGAAAAAGAAGGACTAACTACTAACGTGATAAGCTGATAAGGTTTGATTATCGTTATTAAATGAATTTTTTATAGAATAAATGTGACAAAGGAGCACATAGTCCACCGATGGTAAGCGGATACTGTGGCCCATAGATATCTACATTTATCCTCGCTTAACAATAAAAACGCAGATACGTTGTCACGCCAGAGAACTATAATGGAATGCCTCATTTGCAGTAAAATAAATGGTCTCCGGATTCCTACACTCACCATACGAAACACAGCAGTATTAAGCTGGTATTTTACGCTGGTATACTGTGAGAGTGTGGTCCTTCCCCGGTCGAGCTGACTCATTCGTGCTGCAACTATAATATAGCTGCAGCGTGGCTCTACCACGGATAAAATATACACTAAATTTTTATATAGCAAAATTGAAAACATTAATTTAAGCAAACGATATATTAAAACTCAAACATTTACAACAAATGAACATATAATTACTTTATTATTTTCAGTCAAATATATTTTATATATACATATTTTATAATACACTTTTAATTCTGCCATACTAACTAATTACGTTATGAAAAAATAAAATTAACCATAAAGAATAGAATCATGCAATGATGTGTGTAACGCGGTATCTAGTCACTTATTTTGCTTCCTTCTGTTTTAAGTTGAATATTACGTTAATCCAATTAATAGAGTTAGAAAACTCTGTATAAAAATCTGTATCGAGTGCTAATCTGTATCACACACCTAAAATCTGTATAAATACGGGGAAATCTGTATATATGGCAACACTGGTTCGGAGATGTTCTATATATACTGTTATGATTCGGAATTTCGATAGCGTGATTTAGGCTTCGGTTTGTTTCGCTTGCGGCGCGACGACAGCGCTGCCACACCTTCAACAATGACGGAGAACGTTCTTCAATGAGTGAGGTACTAAACTTCATAATGTGTATTTAGTTTAATCATATTGAGTTCAGAATTCGAATAAAATTAGTTTTTTTTTTGGATTTTATCGCGTATATTAACTTTTTTATATTCCCGACGTTTCGAGCACTTTACAGCAACCATGGTCACGAGAGGGACTGAGGTGTTCGACGTCCCGATGTCATAGTTAACCACGGTTACCCACAGATTAAAGTTATTAATTTTTGTCCCGATCTACACATAATTTATAGTATCTTGAAGTCTTGCCAGTGTATGCTTGGGTTGAGATGTAATTTTATTAATTATAGGATTCCAAGCAAATGGTTAGCACCCAGCCATCTTCTTTATTGAAATTAGGATGTTTTTTGATTTCAATAGCCTCGCGAATCATCCTTGGATGGAATCGGTGTTCTATCAAATCTGATGTAGTGTCGGGGGCGAACGTACGTGTTCACAGACTGCAGATGTTCATCAGCTATATGTTCTTTAACGCGGGTTTAAGAAAGAACAAAGAACGTAAAAACTAGTTTTATATAAATGTGTAGTGTTCGCGTAAATATAAGAAATCATTATGAGTTAAGAATTAATATTAATAATTTGTCTCCAAAACCGGCCATGTTACGAGTATACCTCTTGAGGGACAAAGAACGGTTAATGCCTTCGATCAGTATATTATTGATCGAAGGTTAATGCAGAATGGTATGCTAGCGTTTGTTTACCACAGGTCGTTTCTGAACTCCGTGAAGAGAACAGCAACCGCCGTATCATCCCCCATCTTGACAATGCGAGTTCTCACACCGCACACAGATCAAAAGAGTTTTTAGACCAAGAAAACATAGATTTCATACCTACTTAAGCAAATCAGAAGACAAAATGGTCGCGTCTTTGTTTGTCTGATAGAATTAATTGAAAAACTCAAGACACAGACGTACGAGTACGAATTAAATAATTTTATACTTTTGATCAACTTAATGTTTTATTTTATTTCAGACAAACACAAATGAGTTAGCGATCATCTATTTTTATAGACAACCAGTTGCCACTGATGCGTTGCCACTCTTCAGAATTAAGAAATAGGTCTCGCAGTCTGTAATTATCCGGGTTCTCTTATTCTTCAAACTGGAGCAGCATTATTTGCACTGCTGCATGCCGGCGGAAATGGTTATGAGGGTACTAACCCAAAACCCAAATAGACTCCTAGGCAGATAAAAAATCCTTACAACTTTATATTATCTCAGTGTATTTTCCGCGTAATTATAATATTAATCAAGTATTAAAAAGCCAGGTTGTAGCGTCAAAATATTTAAATATAACAGTTTTACGTATTTCAAACTTTAATCATATTTATTTATTTTATTTCCATTACATTTAGGTCACGCTGCAATGTGCAGTAACCTAGAACACGCAACACAGTTGAGTATATGCAGTACCGCTTTACCATAAGGGCATACGGGGCTCGTACCCAGGGCTACTATCGTCACAGGGGCCCCCGTGATGAAAGGCCGATATATTGTTTTATATAATATTTTATCATTATTTAGAGTATTATACTAATACACAACACAATGCGTCAGTGGTTTGCTTTTTGATTTTTTCACTTTATAACTTTTTTTTTTAATTTTTCCACTTTTAGTTATATTTATGGTTTCGTTTATTCGTTTCTTATCTAATTAATATACCTAAAATATAACTAATGATAGGGAAAGAAACATTAGAGTTTACGCTTTCCTTAGAAATGATCGTCCCCGCTGTGAAATCTGTTAAATATTTTACCTCATTGTAAAATGGCGCCGCCCTGGTGGCAGAAAAAGTCGTGGATGTCCTCATTGATGACATATTATTTGATTTTTACCAATTTACTACAATAAATATAGGATCGTAACAGAAAAATGGTTTTGTCATTCACTTTTTTTACTTTCCAACAGGGCCCCAAATTCTGGTGTGCCCAGGGGCCCCGGTATGGAGTATATGCACTGCAATGTCCTGTATAGAACAGTTACTCTGCCTGAAATCCTGTTTTTCAAATAAGTATGACTTCTATAAATATTATCGCACAAAAATCAATAGCCAACTGGTATTGTGAGCCTGAATATTTATCAGTTGGTTAACTAAGTATTTGTTTTGGTATTCACAAAGCAACTTCCGCGCGCGCCTCACCTCGACGCCGCAGTCGGATGACCTAGACCGCTGCATGCCCAGGCATTAACGCACCAGGGAGTTAACGATTCAGAACGTACTTGAACGTGGAACTTTTTATACAAGTCTACGACAGTAAGAGCGGACATTTACTTATAAAACTCTGTCGTTAATTAACGCTGAAATAACTTTAGTATTGTTTTGAGTTAAACTTAAAGCATTTTCCGTGTCTCCATTCTCACTTATAACCTATTAATTACATCACAACCTCTATTTGTTTATGCACTAACATATGTAAATGCTTTAATTATATATAATTTACCATTTATATAATAGGTACAAGAAACAAGGAAATAAATGGGGTTTCTACATATTATCAATTACGTGACAAAGAATTAATTTAGGTATAAAGACTCTACCTGATGTCTTCATACATACTAATGTGCATGCTACACACAACAAACAAATGTTTTCGTATCGAATATAATATATTATACGGGGTAGACTATTTGGTTTTTTGAAGCATGAATGAAAATAAAAATTTGAAAAGTTTTTTGTTTAGTTTATTTAATATAAGCTGACATAATCTTTGAGGAATCTGGGCTATCTCATCACGTATGTTTTGCTTTAGTTGATATATTGTTCCCGGTTTATTGAAGTAAACTTAACTTCAATTTGTTTGGAAACATTTTTTCAGCACCCGTAAACTGAATAGAATTATTATGTTTAGATTGATGTATGGAATGTCGTAATTGAAAAAAAACTCCGTATTGTTGCATCCAGGTCCTGCTGTTGTAGCCTTCAAATTGATGTAACTGAGACAAATATTTCTTTATTCTATTCTATTCACGTCTATAAAGCCGGAATAGTCATTTAGGCAAAATTGCTAATATGTTTGCTAAGAGTTTAGTGCTCATTTAGTGCTAATTTAATAACGCAAAATTTAATTTCTCGCCAAAATAACTTGATCAAAAATTAGAAAACTGCTAACTTTTAATTGAGATAGCAGTGCTCTCCTCCTGAAATGATAACCGCTTAATACAGTACCAAATAGAAGCATCAATAATTTAGTGCTGATTTAGTGGTGATATACGATCGATATACGCAAAAATTTTTGGGAAAATCGTAAATATACGTTTAATAAATCTGTAAAAAATTTGTGTCTGTATTTATAATATTTTCTGGATAAACAAGTCCAGGGAACTAAATAAACAGGGCAGTAAAGCCAAATTAGTGGTTCTGAGAATGTTTGTCTGCCTATCTGTCTGTGGATTCACGATTCACTTAACACACAAAACTACTTAACAGGTTGCCATAAAATGTTGTGTATAAGTATTAAGCGACCCGGGGCAACTAGACTACTTTTTATCCGATTATAGAACTTAAAAAGGAGGGTTGAGTACTATTCTTCCTTTAGATTTTAATTTTGATTTTATACGATTAATCTGTTTTATTAAATAAATAAAATATTTATAAATAAAGCTTAAAATTAGTTTTAACCGTTGCGTAATAAATTGAACTACGCCGACAATCAACATTTCACTTTTTTAAGACAGTGCCATCTAACGTAAAATACAGAAAGAAGTAACATTTTTCCTCCAGTTACTAATAAATTAAATAATATAAATTTCTTACATTTATGTGATTATTTAACAAAATTATTACATAATTGATTTGAAAATTCTAATATTCATTTTTTTTTGATATTTCATTTTAGTAGATATAAGCAAGTTATAGTTACTAATTATTGTAACATTTATCGAAAATCATAAAATTAAGAATGTTTCTAAGTTTGATTTCTTACCTATAAATTTTATTAGTAGGTATTAGTTTTTTTATATATAAATAAACTGATAAAGATTGCAATTATTACAAAACTCTTATTATCCTTATAGTTTAAATAAAGAATTTTTTTATATATGTATTGCGGTATTTCATAAAATTTAACAGTGTTTGTTGACTATATCATGCTATAGCTTGACTCAGTCAATGAATAGAGATTGTTTGGCGATATTAACAACCAAACACGACATTGATATTTCTAGATATAACTGAGAAGTCATAAAACAATTTCATTACACACCGCTAGCGGTGCTGATTGCATATGTTTGACAGAAGCAGAATCTTTAATAGATTATAAATAAATTTATGCCTAATTTATGTATTAGATCAATGTTCGCGGTTTTGCTGTGCTATTGCGCCACTCCAATCTTCCCTCAACTTATTGTAGCTGAGTACCTACTAGAGGGTACAGTTTTGGTTTTCATAGTTTTAATCTAATAATAGCGCCATCTATTTACTGCCAAATAAACTTATAATAAGTACATAACTGGTCAAATAAAACACAATTCTATTAAATATGTACTTATTGTTGCAACGTCAAGAATTGTCAGACTTTAAATTTAACCTGTGTCCACTGTCTGCATGATTTATCATAATTGTCAATTTTAGCAAAATTAACTAACAAAACTGTGTACACAAAACTGTGATTAAGAGAGAAGGTCTTTAGTTGAATATGTTGTGTATCTATCGATATTGCAATATTTCTCCAATTTCTTTTTCAAGTGCGATATAAATAATTGAAAACTAAGTGCACTGTGAGATTTTTAACCCATAATTGATGAAATAGTTCATGATACCGCTGACGCAGCCTTTTTTACTTTTAATGAGTGAAAATGAATGAAAAGGTAGCTTTCATATTTTCAGTCATAACTATTGAATTTTTTCTGACAGTCCCAGTTTCCTACGTCACACGAGTAAATTAACAGGCTCTTACGAAGAAGTACTACAACTATCAAAGAAAGCAAATTTTAAACACAGGTTTATTTTTATTTTAACTATGAGTAGAACTGCGTTGATAGAATCTTGAAAGTCATCTGTCTAAGCCGGTAATCAACATCCGCGCAGACTTAACTCGTATTTTAATTGCAATTTCAAGTTACGATTTACCACCATTTCGGTTCCCGGTGAAACCTGCCCTGCATATCTGAGAAGTTAAAAAATATTTTGAAAGTTATTTTCAGACTTCAGAATGAACTTCAGATTTCAGATATATTTCAGCGTGTCAGATATTTAAAGGGGATGTTAAGTGAACCCTAAAAATACTCCCATTCAAAAGACTGACGATTCGGAGGTGACGCAAGCTCGTGGCGAAAAAAAATCGCCATATTAAAATACTCGAGCGTGTCAGGTTATTATACAGAGGGTTCGGCTTGAGGTCCAAGTTATGGTAGCTTAAAATCTGACTGTTATTATTAATGTCTATGACGTGTTCTAATTAATTGATTAAATGACGGTCCTTGTTAACGTGTCCGTACAAAATGAAAACGGTTCTCGACCGTAAACAATACAGTCTCAAGGCTAGAAAATCGTTCAAGCATAGTGACAGCCAATAAGTTACGTTGAATATAATCGTTTGGCTTCCTCTCCTACATACAATTTGAAGCTTATATTTAAGTAGTTTTAGATCCAGACGGGAAAGGATACGGTATTGACATCAATGGCGAGTACATCACTCACCTTCGATTTGCCGACGATATAGTCCTTATGGCAGAATCGCTGGAGGACTTAAGCACTATGCTCAATGACCTCAATAGTGCCTCCCAACGGATAGGTCTTAAGATGAACATGGACAAAACAAAGATCATGTTCAATGTCCATGTCACACCTATGCCGGTAGTTGTTGGGAGCACTATGCTCGAAGTTGTTGACGAGTACGTTTACCTGGGACAAATAGTCCGACTAGGTAAGTCCAACTTCGACCGAGAGGTCAATCGACGGATTCAACTCGGCTGGGCAGCGTTCGGGAAATTACGACATATCTTTTCGTCAGGTATACCTCAATCTCTAAAAACTAGATTGTACAACCAGTGCGTGTTGCCAGTGATGACTTATGGATCTGAGACGTGGTCCTTCACTGCTGGCCGTATGAGGACGCTTAAGGTCGCTCAGCGAGCTATGGAGAGGGCTATGCTCGGAGTTTCTCTGCGTGATAGACTCAGAAATGAGGATATCCGCAGTAAAACCAGAGTGACCGACATAGCCCAACGGATTAGTAAGCTGAAGTGGCAATGGGCCGGCCATATAGCTCGAAGAACCGATAACCGATGGGGAAGAAAGGTTCTCGAGTGGCAGCCTCGTACCGGTAGGCGTAGTGTAGGGCGACCCCCCCACTAGATGGAGTGACGACCTGGTAAGACATGCAGGAAGTCGATGGATGCAGGTGGCTCAGGACCGTGCTTTGTGGCATTACTTGGGGGAGGCCTATGTTCAGCAGTGGACTTGTGAAAGGCTGTAATGATGATGATGATGATGAGATCCAGACGTAGGATTCGCCTATGACTATTTCTTGCAAAGTCGCTAAACACGTGTAAACAAGTCTGGAACATTCTTTGCGGAAATTTCCATCGATTCTATATCTTTTAGCGTTTTCTTTAACGTGTCTGGATCGTCTGGTCGTGGCCTGGATCTCTACTTCAAAACCCTCTGGTGAGAGGAGGGTTGTGCCTAGTAGTGAGTTATATTACGTAGGCTTTTACCAACAAATTGTACGTGGTGGAGCCATTCTGCAGTTAAATTATGGTTTTAGCACGGAATGGGTCGGCTTATTGTGTTTCGTGTGGTGAGTGGAGAGAACCGGATACCTTTTTTACTAGTTACGAGGCGTTCCATCTTAGTCCTAAAGGTTGACCACGCATCTTCATTCCGATTCTTAATCGAGGATAATAGTAGATATTACCATCAGGTGGACTGTGTGCTCAGTTGTCACCCTAATACTTTAAAAAAAACCCAAAGGAGGTCGTTATCACCTACACGGACTGAGATGGAATGCCTTACATCCTGTATCCTATGGGCTTCAAAAGCAGATACGTATGGGGTATTGTGTAAAAGAATTAGTGTCGATTATAAGCTGATTACTATTACTACTATTTATTTTTATTATTGTATTATTTTAGGTTAAAAAGTGTTGTCATAATGAAAAAATATAACGCAGTTGCGGCGTGCTTCTCACCAGCACCGATACCTATCAGAGTTACACAATCGCACTGCTTAATTTAATGTGCCTACTTACCTTCGTATCTCTGATCACAAAGCATTACCATCACATCAAACATGGTTAGCACATAGCACCTCTGTTTACGTCTACGCTTAAAGCATTATTTCTCCATGCCCAGTTAATATTATTCGGTATTCGGAAAAGTTATCATTCGGTATTTGAAATCGGTTTAGCTAAACGATCTAAATGTCTTATGCCTCCGAACCAAACCAAACATCTGGTAATATGGTTACAAAACAACGACCGCAAAGGTCGCGTATAACGTATTATTAACATTACATTTTAAAACATTCTACAATATAGAGTGATACCTGCTCAAAAATTATAAACAAATGCTAATCAAACTACGAGATAAACCACTTCTGGCAAAGAAAATTGTAGGTCAACACTAAAGATATCAGCTCTGTGTAAATTGAGCGCAATCTAGTTTGATTTTTATCAGAGGTTTAGTCTTAAAATAAAAACACTTATTAGTCATATTTTTTATTTTTAACCAGTGATTCGTCAAATACCATTTACTTTTTTTTTTGCTTTTGCTCTCTATGTTTGTAAAGTTTTATTACAATTAGATTTTTTTCTATAGGATAGAGTGACACGAGCACACAGTCCACCTGATTGTGATTGCTGCGGCCCATAGACATCTACATCTCCTCGATTACAAATGAAAATGCAGATGAGTTGTCACCCGTGAGGACTAAGATGGAATGCCTCGTTTCCAGTAAAAAGGGTCTCCGGTTCTCTACACTCACCATACGAAACACAGCAGCATTAAGCTACTATTTGACGCTGGTATTCTGAGAGGGCGTGGTCATTCCCCGGTCGAGCAGGCCCATTCGTGCTACAACTATACTACTAATATAACTGCAGCATGGCTCTACCACTTATAGAATTCAGCCATTTTCGAAGATTAGTCCAGACAAGCAGACAGACCGACGGACAATTTAAAAAAAATCGTTGTACAGGTCTTAATGGCATGCAAATAACCCTCGCAGCTCATTATGAGACACTTATTTCGATATTACAAACGAACACTTTCATTTCTATTTATATGATGTGTAATAAAAAATATAGATAGCAGCTTAAGAGGATAGAGTAAGTCAGCTCAAACTCTAATTTCGTCCCCACTTGCCCGCGCGTCGTATGCTATGTACCGACATATTTGTAATCACTAATACTGTAGGTAGAAAGGTCGTTAGACACTTATTTCATTAGGTTTATCATATTTATGCCTGTTTCTTAACGCCAAGCCAGCCGCTTCTTATTTTTATCACGGTTATTTCCCATTTTAATTTTATGTCGTACTGTTGCGTAATGTATATTCTGATCGTAAGCGACACAACCTCAGGAATCACGCTTCAAAAGGCCGATAGTTTAGGTAATTTCTTTTTACAGTGAAAATAATGGTATTTTAAAAAATGTAAATAACATAAGCACTGCTTTATAGTTAGTTCAGTTAGTATGCAAAGTTTCATGATCTTATTTAAAGTATTTTAAAGTATTTTTCGTCTAACATAATCCTTAACATTAATCCTCAAGTTTACCATATATTTATTACAAAATTAATGCTGCAATATTTTCGGCATAACGAAGGATCTTGCTAAGCCATTTGAGATTATATTTCCCCTTAAGTAACGGAGAGGTTTTTATTTTCGATATCAGTATTGAGAATTGAGTTGTATTGTCGATATAGCCTAACAGATCAGTAAGCTGAAGTAAGGGAATGGGCCGGCCATTTATTAGCTCAACAAACTGACAACCGATTGAATGGAAAGATTTTAGAGTGGCAGCCTCGTACGTATAAACGGAGGGTAGGACGGCCGCTAACTATATCGAGTGAAGACCTGGTAGGAGATGCAGGAAGGCGATGGATGCAGGTGGTCAGGACCGTGCTTTGTGGCATTACTTGGGGTCCTAAGTTCAGCGGTGGAATTGTGAAAGGCTGTGATGATAATAATGATGATGATGATAGAACTTTAGATAGGTATATTAAGTTTCATTAACATGTATTGTCAAATTGGCTATTATCTGGCTAGTCTTTGGGTTTTAAGTGCAAGTTTTTGTTTTAGAGTGTTTAAAAATTCAGCTGGTCTAATATTATTTTTCGTCAACAAAGCATGAAATTCTTGCACATGGTAGATATCAGTGAGATTTTTATTTTTGCGATAGTATTCCTCAAAACGTAAATCGTTTCGAGGAATACTATCGTCTAAATATATCGTCGTAATATATTTCATCGCTATATTGACTGTGTTATAAACAGATATATAAAAACACAAATATATATACAGAATTTCTTTGTCAATTAGTGTAATTATATTACATATTGGTTTCTATCGATTACAAAACATAAGGAATGAACGCGCCGAACCCACGAATCGACTCGTCACCAACCTGTCATATCAAATCTTTTTAACCGACTTCGACAGAATTAAAAGGTTTTCGGTTTGACTACAGACATGTTTTGATTTAATTATTTAGACATTTCAGGTGTTACTTGTAATATTCCTAAGTCCACTTCAATGGTTCATTTTTTTTTACTTTTAAGTACAAGTAAAAACCGACCAAACAAAATTAAATAATTTTTACATATTGGGGGGCTTTAATACTTCTATACAGTAGGTATATTATAGCACCGACTTTTGAAGCTCTTATGTGTTTTTTATTCTTAGTTCTTGAATTCTAATTCTAAGTTCTGTAGATGAAAAGTAATTGACTCGAGTCACTGTAAATAAACCATTAACCACTTCATTAACTTCGTATGAATACTACAAAACTACAATCGACTTACGATACCACACGGATATTTTTTGGAATCACCACTAAGTGCTTCTTAGAAACCTCACTTTTAATTGCTATATTTGTAACGGATTTTGTACCTTCTACGAAGAGTTTTACAGCTTTCATTCTCGGCTCTCATGAAAGCGAAAAGTTTTACGGCTTTCATCATGTTTGATTATAACATTGTAATTAAAAACACTCGAAACATCGAGAATTAAAAAAGTACGTGAAAGTTAAACGACATAAAACTTGACAAATTACTTTTGGTAATTTCCAACAAATCTATAAATGTCTAATTTTTTGAGGAAATAACGTTAACACATGTATTTATTTTATCATACATAAAAAAATATTCTTTATTACAAATCTATTATTTATATAAATTATTTGAAATGAAACTGGAAATAATTCGTCTCTGACACCGCAAAGGGGCTAACCTCAATTTTAAAAAAATACAGGGGAGCAAGTTAGTCCCTGATCACTAGCTTTTTTTCATCAGAAAAGTAATAATATTAGATTTAATGGAAAACTACAAATACGATTAATTCTGATTCTGATGAAAAAAAAGCTAGTAATCGGAGAAAAATGTTTTCTTGCTCTCCTGTAATTTATTAAAAATTAAGATTCACCCTTTTGCGGCGTCAACGACGAATTGATCAAAGAATACATAGGACTTTAATGCCTTTGATGGTCCACCCACGATTCTACACGAAAACGTTGACTATGTATGTCCACGGTGCTTTGAGCTTGTGCTTGTGCTCTTTACAAGGATTCTCAACGCATCGTTACGTAAATACAAGCCAATCCCACGCGTTGTACTCGATCTCAGTATGTTGATCTCATTTTATCAAACATAGCGTATAAAGGATAATTTATGCTAGACCGTGACGTGCGCGAGCCGAATTCAAACCCTGTAAGCGCTAACATAACTTTATTCACTATTTTTCATATAGTTTTCATATTCAATATACATTCAGTGGTAGTTTAGTTTAGTTTACAACTCCACGTCTAAGCGCGTATTTTGCGTGTGGGCAGGAATAATATGCTTATTCGAGCCGTGATATCTCCCCGAAGAAGTTCAACAGTCCCTTGATGTTGCAAGCAACTTCGGGGAGCGATCCCGGCGTGCTGAGATGTTCAGCCCTGTATGAAGCGACTTCTGGACATGTCAGCAACACGTGAGCCGCCGATTCTTCCTCTCCCATGCATGCCCTGCACAGGGGGCTGTCAGTAACACCTATGGTGAACAAATGTTTGTTAAAAGAGCCATGTCCTGTGATAGCACTTGTTATTATCCTGATCTGTGGCTTGTTCAGTCTCATTAGAACCTTGGTTAGACGACTTTTTATTTCAGGTAGGGCCTCCCTAGCTTGTCTACAGTCTACTAAATTTTTCCAAAGCTGAGCGTGTAAATTATTGAAGTATCTACGTACCAGTGAACGAACATAGCCAAAGGGGATTGGTATTATTGGTTCCGGCCCTATAGTTGTGTATATGTAGATGAAGCGGTGTTAGCTCCAGCATAGCCTCCAAAGCTGCTGTTGGTGTTGTCCTTATGCAGCCCGTGGCAGCCATACAAGCTAATCTCTGGTAACGCTGAAGCTTTTGTATAGTGGTGGCTTCATTGGTTTTGGTCCACCATACCAGAGAGTCGTATGTGATCATGGGCCGAATTACAGTTTTGTACAGCCGCAGTATAATTTTTGGCGTTAAACCCCATCGTTTGCCAATCATGTTTCTGCACTGCCAGAAAGTTAAACTAGCTTTGCTGATTTTGTTTTCTATGTGTTTGTTCCAGTTAAGTTTACTGTCCAAGGTAAGACCTGGGTATTTTACCTCGGAAGAAAGTTGGAGTTTTGTGCTGAAAAGACTTGGAAGATGATAGTTATTCAGCATTCGTTTTTGTGTGAACATTACTATAACCGTTTTATTTGGATTAACGGTTAGGTCATATTCCCTGCACCATCTCTCCACAATACGGAGAGCCGCTTGGGTCAGGTCGCACACAATGCTTGCTGTCTTACCAGAGACCAGTATTGGCAGATCATCTGCATAGCCGACTTTGTAGAAATGATTAGTGTTTAATTTGCTGATGAGTTCATTAATGACCATATTCCACAGGAAAGGTAAAAGAACCCCACCCTGCAGGCATCCTTTCTTGATCTGAATTGTCTGAGATTCACCAGCAATCTTTATTGTTCGTGTACTGAGCATGTTTACTATCCAGTCAATCAGTGCCGGTTCAACATTGTTGAACATGTTGAACATTCAGTGGTATTATAAAACATGGGGTGTTTCTTAAGTACTTCATAATATTTTTCATTATAATTATTTTTATACGTGGTAGAGCCATGCTGCAGCTATATTATGGTTGTGGCACGAATGGGTCGGCTCGACTGGGGAAGAATCACGCTCTCACAGAATAACAGCGTAAAATAACTTAATACTGCTGTGTTTGTATGGTGCCTGTAGAGAACCGCAGTTTATTTTTACTGAAAATGTCACATTTATTCTTAATCCCTAAGGGTGACACACATCCGCATTTTAATACTTAACCGAGGGTAGATTTAGATGTTTAGGGCCATTGCATCCGTTTACCATCAGGTGGACTGCATGTGTCATCCTTAATATATTAAAAAATATATGGAGAGACTGTTACCTAAAACTTGCCTTGTTAACTTCTCGGACGCGGCATGGAAGCATGTTACTTAAAGCAGCCAACAGGGGGTCGAATCAATAGCTAGATTTGTAGGCGCCAAGCCTAGTCCGGGATGAGGATGCAGTATGGTGACACATGTAGGTATTGCTTCTTATAAAATTTTTATACCGTTTACTATCTCCCACCTGTTTCTCGTACGTGGCACGCTGCGGACGCGTCCCACTCTCGTCTCGGCTTAGCATAAATTATCCCTAAACCTATCTGTTATGTTTTATAAACAAGTTCTTTAAATTGAATAAAACTAAATTTACGGATTTACGGATTCTATCGCCTTTATTTAACTGATTTTACTTATTTTTATTCCCGACGTTTCGGGTGCTTTACAGCACCCATGGTCACGGGGGGGGGGGGGGACTGAGATGTTTAACGTCCCAATGTCATAGTTAGTCCGGCTACCTTCAGTTTTTGAATATTAATTTTTGGTCCGATTTACGTAAAACGAACTTAAACGAATGAATTTTATCTTGAAGTCTTGCAGTGGTATGCTTGGGTTTGGGTTTAATTTTGTTAATTATAGGATCCCAAGCAGATGGCAGCACCCAACCATCTTCTCTATTGAAATTAGGATGTTTTTTAATTTCAATAGCCTCGCGTATCATCCTTGGTAGGAATCGGTGTTTTTTTGCGAGGATTTGTGGTTTATCAAATCAGATGTAATGGTAGGCACGATCTTGAACATGATCACAGACTGCAGACTTCCCGGAGCGTCGGTGCTTCACAGTCCGGGAAGTCTGCAGTCTGTGATCATGTTCAAGATCGTCCCCACCATTACATCAGATTTGATAAACCACAAAATTAATTAATTTTTAGTCTGTGGAGTGTACCTATGTCAAGGCAAAAATGCAAAGCGTTAGTTGTATATCAGATATCTTTGTTTTTTTATTAAGATATATACATATTAAGGTGCAGTTGAAAGTGAAATATAGTTTGCTTAGTATACAAACCTAAAAATATACGGTCAACTTTCGACCACTAGTATACAGTTAAGAAACAAGCTTGAAGATGGCACAAACAAGTTAATCTTATTTCTAAATTCTAAATATGGCCATGCAATCCATCTCCACAATCGGCAGCCTTTTGTGTGAACTAGTCTACTCAAAAAAAAAAGTCTACCAAATTAACAAAGCTTTTGGAGTGTTTCGTATAGAGCATAGCAAATAACTATCAATATTTTGGTGAAGTCAGGGACACATGTATTAACGATAAAATAATAAATACCAGTATACGTAGACCTGCGTTTTCTTGAACCTTAATACATAATTTCTTTCGTGAAAACAACAATATTCAAACAACTGAGGGCTGAATCAGCTGGTTGTTTTAAAATGCACAGTTCTATTTCGAAGCTTGCGTAGGTGACATTGTGTCATCGTTCTTGCTTGTTTATTTCTTGCTTCCATTTTCCATTTTATGTATTGGCACTCTTCTCTGTAAACATGGAGTGCAGAGAAACATTACGTACTTGTATGCACAAATAAAAAAATAAAAAAGAGCCGTGGTAGCTCAGATGGTTAACGCTCGCTGTAAATTTAACAGAACGCCAGTAACCCGGTTGCGATCCCCGCCGGCACCATTGAAATTGTTAATTGCAATTTTAAGTGCTGATTTACCACGTGTTTGGCGGTGAAGGAAAACATCGAGAGGAAACCTGCATGTCTGAGGGATAAGAAAAAAATATATTTCGAAGACATGTGAAGATCGCCAACACGCATTGGTGAAGCGTGGCGGACATTTCCTTGCCCTAAAACCCTCTCAGAAACGAGGGGAGGCCTGTGCCCAGCAGTGGGACTTATATAGGCTGTAACTTTACTTTACTTTTATGCACAAATTACTTTGTTCTGTACAATCATTGCAAAAATAAGCAGCTATTGATGTTCTCCTTGCTGCTATTGAACACGCTGACTAATTTGGAGTGTTATCTGAAGCTGTGAGATGGCATGGATGTATTATATAGTACTCGATTTGGTTAAAACTAACTTTGTTAGTCTCGAGCATAGACTCAAAGTAACCAGCCTCTCGATGTTCTGCAGGATACTTTACGACAAGTGAACGCAAGGTCAGGAATTATGTGATTTTATTCCTTCTCATTTCCACCATCGAACAACCAGACGCCCGGCTGATCTTCACCCCTTTGTTATCAACATACCACGCATACGAACTAAACGTTTTTCGTAATGTGTATTGCGTACTACAAGTTCAAATATTGTGTTTAGAAGACAACAAATATCTAAGCAAACGTGTTAAGAAGTTTTTCAACATGTTTTGGCGCGCCACATAGTACATACGGAATTCCGTTTAGGAATTCCGAAACGGAATCCTAAAACGGAATTCCGAATGTGGCCGGCCTTATGAGTGGTGTATTTAAGGCCCGCTACATACATACGGAATTCAACGGGTCGGCCACACACAAACGGAATCTCGTTTGCCCGCAAAATTTCAAAAGGATAACTACCGTAGAAGTGTGACGAGTCATTGATTTTATATGGATTTGCTGTGTTCGGAATCTGGAGTGACTTTATAACCGCAGTACCAGTTTTGAGCACCTTTGACTATACTCTGACTGAAAAAACAATTACTTACTTTTTTAAATACCAGTAACGCTAAGGATATTACTAATACTCTCGTTAAACACCTTAAAAGCTAAATATATGCTTGTGCTAGGAGTGGTTCACCTCAGTAGTCGAATGACGAATTCGAACCCTCGACTTCCCGAGTTTGCAGTCCGAACCCTACCGCTAATCTACGATCGCTTATAATACAATATGTTTAGTAATATTTTTTTATTGTTATAGAATAGGTGATCGGTATGGTGATGGAAGCTAATTCAATTGCTGATGAGCACAGTGATGGTAAGTTTTGTCATTAATATATAATTATAACAAAATAAATAGGCAACTTACTGAAATTTTAACTACGCTTCTTAACATAATGTTAAATCTGAATTAATTTATCTTGACTTGACACAATTAAGGATACTTTTCCCATTTAAAAATAATATATTTCTAACAAAATTACTTTCACTCTGTGTGCTTATTACTTTAAGACCTTTAGAGTCCATCTAATGAATTGTTGTAGTTTTTAGGGTTCCGTACACAAAGAATAATCATCGGGACTCTATTACGAAGCCTCTGCTGTCCGTGCGTCCGTCAGTCTATCAGCGGCTCCCTACTAGAAAGCTAGCTTCCCTACTAGAAACGTCTTTTACGTTGGTACGGAACCGCACTTGGCCGGTTTTTATTATATTTCAATCATCTATCAGTCAGCACGCCGTACATATTAGATAATACTGTGTTTCAAGCCACAGAGACCTCCTTGGGTATAAAATTGCGCATTTTTTTTTAAATGAAATCCTCAATCGTATTTTGTGTGCGAAATATTACGCATTACTGACGGTGATTGACAATCAGTGAGACTGAGTGTCTAATGTTGATTTAATTTCATCACTTATCATCATTCGGTATTAAGAGAAGAGAGGAGAGGGTTAAGTAATGCTATGTACCTTATAGTTTATATGCTTTAGAGTACGCCTGGCGTCGTCCTAATTAGTAACGATCGTAACAGCAAACGATGCGATTTCGTCGCACGACGAAATTAAACACTCACATTTCTTTAGTGTCCTAATTTAAGCTTTGCAAGTCATCGCGCGAGCGTAGTAAATGCTTAATAACGATCGTAGGATGGGTTGGATCGTATGATCGTGCATGATAGCCACAAATCTCTTTTGAGTGATCTACTTGGTCATGCGTCATCACGCGAGTGCAGCAACGCGAGTCGAGAGAGACGAGTAGAGATCTCAATAAAAGTATATTATGTGGCCTACGACTTCTTTTTTCAATGTCATTTGCAGTTTTAAAGCAATATTATCTGACATTGAAACTGTGCATCTCTGTAAACAGCCATTGCTGAAATAACGCCGTTGTGGTGAAGATGCGGCGGCATCGCGCGTTCCACGTCGAGTCGCGCGAGCTGTTAGTAGACATGTAGGATCATCCTATTAAAGTTGGTTGTATTGGTGTAAGAAATCTTTCTAGTGTTGCATTGGCTGCTTTCCTTGCTTCCGTGCATAGTGTCAACGACTTATGTAACATAATTTTCAATAATAAAGTAGATCTTTGCTGCGGAGGCAAGGCAAACGTGGTTAACACTCTGTCCCGACGAAAATGTCCCACTGAAAGTTAACTAACAAACCAGTGGGATACTGCGTCGTTACGGAGTGTGCAGAAAGAATTGTTTCACTATTTCCAGAGTGAGATCAGGTTCGCCCTCTAGCTGTTTCAACTAAGGAATCTAGTCACTGGTTCCACGCTGTACCATCAAGTAATTTCGGCACATTGCTTGATTCGGAAAGTTAGCGCATCGCCTTAGGAATCCGTCTAGGAGATTCATTTCCTCATGCGATGAAATCGCATCGTTTACTGGTACGATCGATAGCCAATTAGGACAACGCCTTAGAGGTAGATTTGCTTTGGCCGGAATATGTAAAAAGACGTCATGAGTGAATACACTCTGAAGCCTAATTATAAACTGTCCTACTTACGCTCACGCAAAAGATGGCCGTCTTTTTTACACACATGATGTGACGCTCTATAAATACTGTACCAAAATCATGTTCGCATCTGTTTAGTCTCCTAAACAATACCTCGAGACGTCTTAAAGGAAAACTTGTAAGTGATTGCTATTGCTATCATGAAGAGTTTTTATTTTCATTTTGTAAGAAAGCAAATCCTATACGAATTGTTGCACAATAATTTAGATTTCAAACTCGGGAAGTCCAGGGGTTTGAATCCCCCATTGAACTGATGTCATTAACAATTTACACAAGCATTTTAAGCAGGTAGATGTAGTAGGCACTGATAATATTTTTTAGAAAAGAAAGATGCGCCCAGCATACAGTAAAAGCACAGTAAACTAAGTCGTTAGATTAAATACCTCACAGCATGATAATTTATTAGTTCTCGCAGCCTTCAAATAATAGATAGGTACTGCTCCTAAGCAGCTAGACAAACTGCTTATGAACTGTTTAGGATCTTTGTTTTTTGAGTTAAAAATTGAAATGAGTTTCTTAAAAAAATATTAAACATACTGGTTTACCGGTTAAGGTCACTTACTATAACATATATGCTGGTCATATTTTTTAAAGATCCTATATCGACACCTACATCTGTCCTCGAATCAGAAACAAAATTTAGATGCCTTTTCACCCCTGAGGACTAAGACGGAATGCAACGTTACCAGTAAAAAGGGCCTCCGGTTCCTGTCACTCGCCATATAAAACACAGCGGCATTATGCTACTACATATTTTACTCTATTATTCTCTGTGAGTGTAATCCTTTCATGCCGACCCATGCATGCTACAGCTATATTACATTGCAGCGTGGCCCACCACGTGTAACCAGTGTAATCTATTGCATCATGTGCTGAAATAAAACTGTCAGAGAAAATGAAATATTTAATACAAACACAAAAATGGAGCAGAAACATTAAAAAACCACTTCTGATAATTTCTTTCTGTAAATAGGCTAAAAACTGACCTAATTCTCTATTCTATGGTATCTGTAATGAGCAATCCTATTAGCGTGGTGTTGTGAAATACTAATAGCAGCTGCAGAGCTGCAGATAACTGCAGTTTTAATGATATTTTACAAAGACCAATTAGATTGAAGTGTGACATATAGTTCTTAATTTACTTGTACTGAAGACGCAATTTCGTTTGCATGAACATTGAGTGGGCGGTGTAGCGCATCACTCCAATACTTTATAGTAAGTTGATACTTATATGCACACACCATTATTAATACTGACTTACGTAACAGTGAGTACCTCTTAGTTCTATACAAACTTGACAATATACGCAATTAATTACTGATCCGAATTTTAATTATACTTATTATCGTCGGTTGAACCACTAAACCATTTTTAACGCGTATAGCCGAACGTTTCGTCGCGTGTAAGTAATACCTAACAGATATTTTATTTATATTAAGTCGGAGGGCTATCAGGACTTGTTTAGGGAGTGTCAAATCATTTTTATTATACGTGCAAAATAAAACAAAAACGAAATTCGCTCCAGTCTTAGTTCGTTATTCGTTATTATACGTGGTAGAGCCATGCTGCAGTTATATTAGTAATATAGTTGTAGCACGAATGGGTCGGCTCGACCGGGGAGGAACCACGCTCTCATAGAATACCAGCGTGAAATAGTAGCTTAATGCTGCTGTGTTTCGTATGGTGAGTGTAGAGAACTGGAGACCCTTTTTATTGGGAACGAGGCATTCCATCTTAGTCATCACGGGTGACAACGCATCTGCATTTTGATTCGTAATTGAGGATAGATGTAGATGTCTATAGGCCACAGCAACCACTTACCATCAGGTGGACTGTGTGCTCGTTTGTCACCCTATCCTATAAAAAATAAGTCTCTGTTCTGTTTGGTAAAGTTTGAGAGTAAACTGTGTACCTATATTTTTCTTTTAGTGTAACTTAAACAATATTTACACGAAATGAATCTATTTTTCATTGCTCATGTTATTACAATCGTATAGTGTAACTGTGTAGTGGAGGTGTAAAAATATCCACTACACCCCCCCCCCCTCCCCTTATTGTCACGAGGGTGTCGTAGGAGACAACAAAGGCTAAACAGGAGATGGGCAAAAGCATCTGCCTGATAACAACTGAAAATAATAAAAAAGCTGTGGTTACCAATCCGCTTACCACGCGTGGGCGAGGCTAGACTCTATGAGTGAGGCCTATGTCCAGCTGTGGACTTTTATAGGCTGTAATGGATGGTTGAATGTCATTACAAGTGTGAGTAAATAAAATAAACTCATTGCCCAAACTGCACGATTTTTTATAATATGAGATATTTTTTAAACATCATTTAAGAAATAATGTAGATAAAACAGAAAACTTATGAGACAAGATTAAAAATATCACACCACGCAGGGATATAACGTAATTAAAGAAATATCGAAACCGAAACAAATCGTAAATTAAAAACATCACGTGGATATTTTTGGTAAAATGTTCTTTATATTTCCAGATCGGGTGCTGCGACCAAGGGCGGGCGGTGACGTCATACCCGAACGCTCCGTCAGCGCCCTAGACCTTGCAATATCTTACCCGGCTCCCTCCAACTTAGTTCTTACACCGGCACCCGAGTGTAAGTTTTAAACAGGATTAAGTATACACTGTTGCGAATGATCAAATTATACATTTTTCGTTCTGAAAAGTATCAATCAATTTACATAAATGAATTACATTTAAATTTCTGAAATGGGCCCCTTCCTTTATTCTGATATGAAGAGATCTCTAAGAAATGGAACCTCTGGTGTTTAATTTTTTTTTTGGTTTTAATTTTCTTACCATATACTAAAATGAAGTTCCGGTACCTTGATTTAAATTACCGATATTAGAAGTTAATTTCACGTCAGTAATAATTTTCTTTTGGTACGTTTAAATAGACAGACAATGACTTTTCTACCTCAACTTTAGACAAGTGAATGAAAATATTATGTATATACTGAAATAGGATCATTTTCATAGTGGTAATAATTTCAAATATTTTTTCCAAAAAAAAAATTTCTCTTCTTCCCTACTCTTGCCACCAAAACCAGAAGAAATTAAAAAGTACTGCCCGTCGGCGGTCTGGGAATTTTACGTGTGCCTAGTGTTATCGTGGTATATACCATTACAAATTTCTACCATTGCCGCATATGTAAAGCCATATAATTTTCTGGAATTTTCCATAGTAGTTTCTTATGATACTGCACGGAACGAAATGGGGTGGCGAATGCTTTTAAGCTTCGACTACATTGTAACCAAACTTTACCAAAGTTTGGTTGTTTGAACTACACCAAAGGACTAGTGATTAGTGAATGATATTAAAATAAGATTTTTTTGAATGAAAAATGTTTCTGAAAAATATAATGAGGCCATAAAAATATTTCTCAAGCAGTATGTTATGTTAGATTGTTTCCTTTCATAGGTCGCAAGCTGTCACGAGGCATTTCCCGAGCAACCGACAATGAAGGTCTAGTTTGGGCGCTACGAAGCAACACAGAACCTGAGCCGAGCAACTTGAGTTCCGATCACATACTTCTGCTGCCTGATATCTCTGTATATCCGCCTGACTTCAGGTAATTTTCTAAAGGTTTCGACTTACGAGTATACGTTCATTATTGTATCTCTGCTAACGCTGGTCGTAACTCTTTGCAAAGAAAATGCAAAGTACTTAACGCATTGCGTTACGTATTCAGTACAATTTGCTATATTATGTTGTACTGAATACGAAGAATTAGTATATCATCAACATCATTACAGCACTTTACAATTCCCCTGCTGAACATAGGTCTTTCCTAAAGAATGCCACAATTGACGTTCCCGAGCTACCTGCATCCATCGACTTCTTGCATGTCTTATCAGGTCGTTTGTTGTTTTTTTTTATAGGATAGGGTGACAAACGAGCACACAGTCCACCTGATGGTAAGTGGTTGCTGTGGCCCATAGACATCTACATATATCCTCGATTACGAATCAAAATGCAGATGCGTTGTCACCCGTGAGGACTAAGATGGAATGCCTCGTTTCCAGTAAAAAGGGTCTTCGGTTCTCTAGATTCACCATACGAAATACAGCAGCATTAAGCTACTATTTCACGCTAGTATTCTGTGAGAGCGTGGTTCTTCCCCGGTCGAGCCGACCCATTCGTGCTACAACTATACTATTAATATAACTGCAGCATGGCTCTATCACGTAATATTGTGAGGCTGCAACTCGAGAAAATCAAAAAAATTACTTTGCAAGTTGTCAGTTCTTCGATTTATATGGCCGGCCTATTGCCAGCTAACTGATTCGTAAGCTATGTTGGCTGGTTCTACTTCTGATATATCTGCATAACTCCGATCACAGCCCTCCCCATAGCTCGCTAAACAGCCCAAAGCTTTCTCATACTTCCAACAATGAAGGACCACGTTGTAGATCTACATATCATTACTGGCAACACGCAATGATTGTATACACTTGTGTTAAATTATTGAAGAACGCGTGTCGGAAATGTGTTTTAATATCAGTGGTCAATCAGCACTTGGTCGCAATTAGGTCGCATAGCACGCGAGGCGAACGATCCCCTGACTTACCACGGCTCGCTGGAGCTGCATATCTGTTATTATTAATTGCAACTAATGAATTGAAATTAAAACCAATGAAAATACCAACCGTGATAGTGGACATTCATACAATGCCACTAGTATTATATCTATGAATATCCACTACCTCGTATCGTCTCGTGTGTGTCGTGAAAAGGGACAGGATACAAATCAAAAGATGGGCGACAACGCAATCCTAATAACATCTGGAAAATAAAAGGGCCAAGGTAGCGAACCCACCTGCCAAGCGTGGCAACTATGGTAAATATTCGTGCTATCAGGTAATCTCTGGGGGGGGGGGGTCTATGTTCGACAGTTGACTTTTGATAGGTGATAATACTTGAATTTCGTCACTTTGTTGGAGGAATTTTCACTAGGATTATCACAGTTCATGATCATTGTTTTATTTTTTTTAAACTTAATCTTTGAACGAATATTAATCGCAAAAATATCTACTTATACTTATTATAAGCTCTATATATTATGAGCACTCTTATTAATGCTTGCCAGGAGGGTTGAATGTCCATTGCGACTTTTGTTATGAATATTTCTCAACGTAACGTGTCATGTTCGCGCTAGTCATGCTGACGATTATTCTGTCGCCGTATATAAAATTGGGCAAAACGCCAGGTTTACACGCAACACGCCAGCTTGCTGCCATTGAACTAGCACCCTTGTAATAAACACACTTTGACCTCGCTTTATTAACACTGCATTCATTTTACTTACATTTCATTTAAAATTAAGGGAATTTATAATGTTGAATAAAACTATTATTTACGAATTTTATCGCGTTTAATTACTACTTTAATTTATTTTTATTATCCTGGCGTTTCGGGTGCTTTACAGCACCCATGGTCACGGGAGGGATTGAGATGTTTGACGTCCCAATGTCATAGTTAGTCCGGGTACCTTCAATTTTTGAATATTAGTTTTTGACCATGGGTGCTGTAAAGCACCCGAAACGTGGGAATAATAAAAATAAATTAAAGTTTTAATTAAACGCGATAAAATCCGTAGATAATAGTTTTATTCAATGTGTAGTGTTCGCGTAAATTTAAGAAATCATTAAATTTATAATGTTGTTACAACCCCTAGCCACGTGGTATTATAGGCAAGATATAATTTTGCACTAATGTTTTCACTTTCAGGTATTAATTGAATAAAAATCAAACGGAGATGAATTGTCATCAGAGGACTAATTTGATATGCCTCGTTGCCAGTTTAAAAGATGTCCGGGTCTCTTTACAGATTATACAAACACAGTAGCACTACGCTCTTTATTTTACGCTGGTTTTCTGTGTGATCGCGGTCACGCCGAGCCATTCGTGCTGCAGTCATAATACAGTTGCAAACAGATTGTAGCACTTCTTAATAAACAATTCTCACAGAATACCAGCGTAAAATAGTCGATCGCCTTTTTCCCTTTTAGTATAACAGCTTAATACTGCTATGTTCTGTATGGTGAGTGTAGAGAACTGGAAAGCCTTTTTTCCTGGAAACGAGGCATTCCATCTTAGTCCTCAAGGGTGATAACGCATCTGCATTTTGATTAGTAATTGAGGATAGATGTAGATGTCTATGGGCCACAGCATCCACTTACCAGCAGGTGGACTGTGTGCTAGTTTGTCAAATTTATTCTATAAAAAAAAACACATAATAATCGAATAATGCATAGGTCATAACTAAATTTCAACACGCATAGGTAATATGAAACCAATAAAAAGTACAAAAGGTTAAAAAATTAAAGTTATTGACCTAGCTTAAAAAATAGCTCCAGCTTAGCGTAGCTTTATGTCGAATCGTGAGACCTAAATACGACTTATTAAATTTGACGACACTGCATTTGGATTCGCATTACAACAAATACTAAACGGGAAGAAGGCAATCGTTGCCTTATAATAATAACAAAGTGAAACTAAAGAAAAATAAGTATTAAGAAACCTTTTAATGTACCAACTTACCACGTTTTTTTTACATTTTTGAAGTGTGAAAACTTCTTTAGCGGCGTTGTACACTTTTTTGTAATGGGTATAAAATGTTAAATTCGCGTCAGGACACGTGACCTGATCGAAAATGCGTAAAACGGACGGCGTAGGAGATCAAGTATCCCCCTCTCTTTCAACGGCGCGGCCAAAATGTATGCCTGCGCCTGCTGTTTCGTTTAGGCGGCGCAGGGCGCTTGTGTGAATGTAATATAAATTGTCATGTTTGTGTACGATAGCGCAATAAATAAATATTGTATTCTACCACATAAATTATAGTACTTTTATACTGATAATTAAAGCAATTCGTGCAAAATTATTCTCTAATCATTCCAAAATATCAAAAATGCACAACGTTAATATTCAAGTTGTCACTTCTGCCGGCATTCCCGGAGTGCAACCCGTCGTTTTTTACATTGCTATCCGATTTTGAGCTATGTTCAAAATTTAAAGTTTCTAGCTCCTCGGAAAAGTGGTTTAAAATTATGTAATTACTAAATCGTCCCGAACAGATAAACACAAAAACGAGTCAATAAAAACGCGGTCCAATAATACGCACTTGGTTGGATAACCTGCTAGGAAGCTCATCTCAAACCCTATCATTACTCGATACCGTGACCGTTACAGGTTATTAAACTACACTGTTGAACCCTAGATACAGCTTTTCCTATAGATTGTCGCATAGGGGGGATATTTGCCATAGTTGCCACGCTTGGCAAGCACAGTTTTTATTATTATTTTTAGTTATCATTAAGAAGACGCTTCTGCCCATCACGTGAACGCCAAATGTCGTGAACGCACTACGCAGCAAACGTCCCGATACCATCCACACCATCTGGATGCTTGGCGGTCCACCACTGACTTTTCAAAAGGAGGTTTCTTCCGCGTACGACCTCTCTGTGGAATAGTTTACCACCGGCGATTTTTCCGGACCTATACGACCTGGGGACCTTCAAGAAAAGAGCTTACTCCTTTCTAAAGGGCCGGCAACGCACCTACAATTCCCCTGGTGTTGCGGTTGATCATGGGCGGCGGTAGTCACTTAACATCAGGTGAGCCGCATGCTCGTTTGCACCCTCTTCTATAAAAAAACGTGATTTGTTTCTCTCTGTCGCTACTAATGACGCCTACGGAATGAAGTAGTGGATATTCTTACACCACCGCTATCCATTACCTTTCTAGGATATTCATCGAAAAAGATTTGTTGGAGACGGCAACTCTGGTGACTCTCGAATCGGCGGGTGTGTTGAACTGGTGGCGGCACGGGCGGGTGCCCGGGGCGCCGCGACTGCTGCCGCTGGCGACGTCCGGCGACGGCAACTGCCTGCCGCACGCCGCCTCGCTCGCTGCGTACGGCTTCCACGACAGACTGCTGGCGCTCAGGACAAAAGTGGAAGCCTTGCTTTGTGGCGAAGGGGGGGAGGCGCTTACAGGTCTGTAATCATTTTTTTCTTAAGGTTAATGTGACAAACGAACTCACAAGTCCACATGCAAACTTATAAGCGCATACGGCACACTTACAATTTATGAGGCGGAACCATTTTTTTTTTTTTTTTTTATAGAATAGGGTGACAAACGAGCACACAGTCCACCTGATGGTAAGTGGTTGCTGCGGCCCATAGACATCTACATCTATCTTCCATTACAAATCAAAATGCAGATGCGTTGTCACCCGTGAGGACTGAGATGGAATGCCTCATTTCCAGTAAAAAGGGTCTCCGGTTCTCTACACTCACCATACGAAATACAGCAGCATTAAGCTACTATTTCACGCTGGTATTCTGTGAGAGCGTGGTCCTTCCCCGGTCGAGCCGACCCATTCGTGCTACAACTATACTACTAATATAATTGCAGCATGGCTCTACCACGTAAAGAAACCATGTTGCAGATACATTATGGTTGTAGCACGAATGAGTCTGCTCGACCCAAGGGTACCACACTCTCACAGAATTGAGTACTTACAGTAAAATAGGAGATAAAAGCTGCTGTGTTTCGTATAGTGAGCTTAGAGAACCGGAGACCCTTTTCACTCAATACGAGGCATTCCATCTTAGGGCTCAGGGATGGCAACGCATCTGCATTTTGATTCGTAATCGAGGTTAAATGTAGATGTCCATGTCCCACAGGATCCACTTACCATCAGGTGGACTGTGTACTCGTTTGTCACCCTTATTCTATAAAAAAAACCTGATCGTAAGTGGCAACTACGATCCATAGTCTCGTGTAGCCAACTTTAGACAAATAAAGCTACATATGCGTTGTCACCTCCAAGGACAAATGCCTTATAGGCTGTAAGAATACTCGCACTCTACTCTTCAATCCGGAACACATAACAGAAATATTTCGATTAAATTTATAATTAACATTTGGTTTAAGTTTCCTTTTACCCGCCAAAACCAACAGATTAACTCATGTCTGTCTTTAATTAACCACAATTTTATAATTATACCAAATTCAGCTGTCCACTTGAAACACTCTCGGAGAAAAATCCTTGATCTATCGAGGTAGTTCCGTTATGCTGAATTTGTAGGCAGAACACTAAAATTACATTAGAGGCAGATAAAAATATTTTTATGGTTATCTTCGTTAGTCAGATAAGAAGAATATGATGTGCGTGTTGGACAGAATACGATTTTTAATATCTCTTCTTTTATTAGTATTAACAGATACAACACGAAAAACTGTAGTAAAACTGTGGGGAATTCCGCAGATAACGATAGATTGATTGATTGTATGAGGCAGTAGTAATTTTTTTTAACCAATGGAGCAATTATTGAACACCATACTATTAATATACGACAAAAACTTTTTTACTAGGTATATCAATGCTCTAAACTTAAACAGACATAAACGAGTGACCGTATCGTTTATTATTTGTATTATCAACTTTTTTATGTTGAAAACGTGGGCCTTGTGAGGTTATAATAATATTGTTGAGGAAGTTGATTTTTTTTATACATGTAATCGGTACAAAAATAACTTCCTATTAATGTCGCTTATTGGTATGAATTATATTTTACTCAATTATGCAAAACCCGTTATTGGATATTACTCATGGCAATTATTAATAAAACTAGTTATTGAATATAAAATATTATAATCACTAGTTATCGAATATACTTCAATTACTGTCCTAAAATTGGTATTATGTTACTTAATGTATAAAGTTTTATGTAGAGTCACGCTTTATAATGCAGTAGTACGTACAGGTCGACTCAACCGGGGTCCGAGGAAGAATCTCTGCTTGCACAAGATACAGCGGCCCTTCCTCGGGCGGAAAATAGCAACAAAATGTTTCTATATATTGAAAATGCAAATCGGATACCCTTTTTACTGATGGCGAAGAATTTCATCTTTAACATCGGAGACGACAAAGCATATGCGTTTGATTCTTACTCATGGTTACGCATAGGTCTACCGTGTAGTTGCAGTGTAAGAATAATATCAATATAATATCACATATCCTCCAGTGAGCAACAGGTGAAAACAAATCGGGAAATGGGCAGAAGCGTCTTTTATATAAGAACTGTAAAATAAAAAATAAAGTTACCAAATACACTTGCCATTCGTGTCAACTATGGTAAATATCCATACTATGGGGCAATCCATGGAGGAGATCTGTGTTCATCTGTGCACTATTCATAGATGAATTACTTTTATTAGAAGCTAAAAGATAACGGGAGTAGCCAAGTTGGCTTTCAAATCAAATCAAATCAAATCAAATTCATTTATTTGCATAATACAGGTATAAGAGTTGTTACAAAAAAATTAGAATATGTACACTGTATTATTACCTTATGAGGTGTGCAAATACTCTACAATATAGTCTACGCATTACTAATTCCTCTTCCTCTAGGTACTCTTTGACATTATAATACCATTTATTAATCAGAAATTTGTGTAATATCGTCTTAAATCGTGAGATAGGCAACTTTCTGAAATCATCTGGCAGTTTGTTGTGAATCAGTGATGCCATACAAAGAATGCTTTTATTGAGTAGTGCTGTATCTCCATACGGTATTTCTATGTCTAATCTTTATTTGTCGCGTAACTGTCTATAGTAGCTTTTAAAAGCAGTCTTGCTTTCTACTAATACTATAAATATAAATGGGAATAACACAACATTAAGATAATGGTCTATATACTTGTTATGAGATATTGCTTGTGGGGGCTGATTTGCTCGGGTACGCCATGCACTGATAAAATCCAAATTTTAAACGTCCTCTGAGTACATAAAAGATCATAGAACATGTTTCAGTTACTGATGGGTCTATTTTCGTTTTTATTGAGTATACTATTATAAGGTTATTGTAATATTAACTTTAAAAAAATGACATTGAAGAGTTTACCTGCGGATTTTCTTTCGGCGTTTCGCGAACCTCACATCAAAACGGTCGTATATTTGAAAAACACCAGCGCTCTTAAAAAGAAGTATAATTGCGCCTACAAGGCCTTCAAAAGAGTCATTGCCAAGGCAAGGTTATCGCACCATTGTGCATCACATTCAGATCATAATTTCTCATTAAACAAACGGGTAACGGTGTTAGCGGATATTCCTCTGAAATGATATTTATTATTTATTTATTTTATTGTTTATTACATCCTTAAACAAAAGAATACAAAGGGCGGACTTAATGCCTTGAGGCATTCTCTACCAGTTAACCCATGGAGTGGTGAGAATTTGACGTAGGTGTGGCAATATAGAATAAGATAGCACATCAGCAGAATTGGCGAGAAGCTAGTTCGCCTTTCTTCGGGAACCCGTTTATTCTGGTCTCTCACCAAGGCTGTCCAAGGGAACTTCTGTCAGCCATCTCTTCCATCTCTACACAGAGAGGATGACTCACTCGCCCATGCCGCAAAGAAGAAAGCCAATTTGTTAGGCTCTCTCTTTGCGTGCAACTCGACTCTCGATGACGGGGGGAACACACCGCAGACCATCCCGCATTTTGAGTGCTCCATGCTGGATGTGCGGTTTACACAGTGCTCGGTTCGCATTGTACTCCTGATGGAATCTCCCCCTTTGTGCTGAAGACGTGTGCTCCGGAGTTAGCACCGGTTTTAACGCGTCTTTTCCGGCACTCCTACTCCCGAGGCATAGTCCCGAACTGATTGGACGACAGCTTTGTTGTCCACCCGTTCCCTAAAAAGGCGACCGCTCAGACCCGTCCAACTACAGGCCTATCGCCACCACCTCCTTGTTCTTCAAAATAATGGAGTCCATTATTAACTGCTAACTCATGAGGTACCTAGAGAATCACCTGCTCGTTAGTGACCGCCAATACGGTTTCTGTCGTGGTCGATCAGCTGGTGATCTTCTGGTCTACCTGACTCATAGATGAGCGAAGGCAGTAGAGTCCAAGAGAGGGGTATTGGCCTTAAGTTTGGACTTAGCGAAGGCTTTCGGTTGGCTTTGGCACAAAGCGCTTCTTACGAAGCACCCTTATTCTGGGCTTCCCGAGAAATTCTGCAATTGGATCACCAGTTTCCTTGCTGATCGGAGTATCAAGGTCATAGTAGACGGTGCATGCTCTGATTACAAGCCTGTTAACGCTTGCGTTCCACAGGGCTGCATGCTCTCACCAACGCTGTTCCTTCTGCACCATTCATTGTTACGCAAACGACATACTCTGACACCGGCCACCGGCAAACGTCGCCGAGTACCGGGACAAACTTGTGTCTGAATTCGAGTCTTTGCTGAACAAAGTCTTGGATTGGGGGCAACTAATACTAGTCCAGTTCAATTCCCAGAATACACATGTTTACGTGTATACCGCTAAAAAGAACCCCTATATCGTGTCTCCTCAGTTTCAAGGCACCCCTCTTGCTGCCTCAGCTAGCATCTGTTTCCTCGGCGTCGACATATCGAATAGTGTGCAGTTTCGTTGTCACTTGGAAGGTAAGGCGAAATTGGTCCCTAAAAAGCTTGCGTGATCAGCATAGCGAGACAATATTTTATGCCGTCACATCGCTTGCAACTTTACAAAGCGCAAGTACCTACGGTCTGACATGGAATACTGTTCTCACCTCTAGGCCGAGGCACCACAGTGCCAGCTCCTTGCACTTGACTCCAGCGTAGAGCGGCTTGATTCTTGACGACGGTGCTTTCCGATCGGCTCGATTTACTGGCGCTGCGAAGAGATGTTGCAACCCTTTGGATTTTCTTTCGCATCTACCACGAGAAGTGCTCTGAGGAATTGTTCGGATTAATTCCAGCCGCCAAATTTACGAACGTTCATCACGTCAAAATTCACGGTACCACCTGGATGCTTGGCGGTCCACCACTGTGCGTTTTACTAGGAGTTTTCTTCTTCTTACGACTTCTTAATGGATGTGAATTGTTTACCACCGGCGATTTTTCCGGACCGATACGACTTAAGGACCTTCAAGAAGAGTTTACACCTTTCTAAAAGGCCGGCAACGCATCTGCAATTCCCCTGGTGTTGCGGTTGTTTATGGTCGGCGGTAGTAACTTACCATTAGGTGAGCTGCATGCTCGTTTGCCCCCTCTTCTATTAAAAAATGCAGGTGGTTCAGAGCCGTTCTTTGTGGTCATTCAAGTCATTCCTTGGGGGAGGCCTATGTTCAGCAGTAGACTTGTGGAAGGAATGTAATGATGATGATGAATGATGTTTGATGTTGTTGTGTGATAGAGGCGCTGCGTCGTCGGTGGCGGTGGTGCGAGGCGGGCGCGCTGCGGTCCGCGGGGCTGGCGCCGAGCGAGGCGGAGTGGGCGCGCGAGTGGGAGGACGCCGTGCGCGCCGCCTCCGCCGAGCCGCGCGCGCGTCCGCAGCCCGGTGCCGCGCCGCACTACGCCGCGCTCGACGCGCTGCACGTGCTCGCGCTTGCGCACGTCATGCGCCGCCCGCTGCTCGTCTACGCGGACGTCGCGCTGCGGGTGAGTGCGCACACACACGCATCCGCCCCGCGCTGCACTACGCCTTGCTCGACGCGCTGCACGTGCTCGCGCTTGCGCACGTCATGCGCCGCCCGCTGCTCGTCTACGCGGACGTCGCGCTGCGGGTGAGTGCGCACACACACGCATCCGCCCCGCGCTGCACTACGCCGCGCTCGACGCGCTGCACGTGCTCGCGCTTGCACACGTCATGCGCCGCCCGCTGCTCGTCTACGTGGACGTCGCGCTGCGGGTGAGTGCGCACACACACGCAGCCGGCCCGCGCTGCACTACGCCGCGCTCGACGCGCTGCACGTGCTCGCGCTTGCGCATGTCATGCGCCGCCCGCTGCTCGTCTACGCGGACGTCGCGCTGCGGGTGAGTGCGCACACACACGCATCCGCCCCGCGCTGCACTACGCCGCGCTCGACGCGCTGCACGTGCTCGCGCTTGCGCACGTCATGCGCCGCCCGCTGCTCGTCTACGCGGACGTCGCGCTGCGGGTGAGTGCGCACACACACGCAGCCGGCCCGCGCTGCACTACGCCGCGCTCGACGCGCTGCACGTGCTCGCGCTTGCGCACGTCATGCGCCGCCCGCTGCTCGTCTACGCGGACGTCGCGCTGCGGGTGAGTGCGCACACACACGCATCCGGCCCGTGCCGCATTACGCCGAGCTCGGCGCGCTGTTAGAACTCACGCTCGCGCACAGCTTGCGCCGCCCGCTGCTCGTCTACACACACGCGCTAGCACGCAACACACTATTACATACAGATACACAAAAATACCGAGCTGCTTATCCATTACAAAAAGTAGTTTATTATTGTACTCTTAGTCTTAAACTAAAATCTGTTCCTAACAAGTGATTTTTTAAATTGTATACAAAAAATATACCACGTTTTTTTTTATATTCTTACATTGTCATCCGATTCTGAGCTATTTTCAAAATTTCAAATCTACCTCATCAGAGGTGTTCAAAAAAAAAAGAGAAGTGCTCAAAATTTGAGTTGCAATATTCCACCCGGAACGATACGATATGAACCGGAAAGTGAGTGAAAATTAGTGAAAACAATAATGATAACAATCGTATATATCTCACTGCATTTAATTAACAACCTTTATTTTTAACAAAAATTGACTCAAAGTAATGTGAGTGACTGATGCCAGAAACTAAGGCACAAACCTGTATTTCAGGTCATCTGGTGATTGTGCTCTGTGGTGAACGTGACTCTAACCTAATTGAATGCCATTTGTGTGCGTGTATGTCGCGCGTATGTAAATCATTTTAGGTACGAGCTTTTTAAAAAACATAATGTAATAATTATTCTTTTAACTTCCTCAGGATTTTCGGGGTGACCCAGTAGCCCCAATACCGTTCGGCGGTATTTACCTTCCTTTGGAGTTGGATCCGGAAGTGTGCAGTAAGACGCCGATATTGTTGGCGTACGACGCGGGCCATTTCTCGGCCCTAGTGCCTTGCGAACCACTGCCCACTGACGGCGCTAGAGTGCCTTTGGAGGACCAAGCTGGCAACCCCATGCCGATTCGGTAAATATTTTAATACTTATGTAACATTATTGTAAGATTTTAATTATATGAAGATCGAAAGTGAAGATTAACCATGTGGTAGTGGAGTAAGAATATCCACTAGCCCACATAGTCCCGTGTGTGTTGCAAGAGTCGACAGAAGGAACTAAATCGATAGATGGGTAGCAGGATTTTGCCGATATCAATACAAAATTATATAAAAACACCGCGGTAGCCAACCCGCTTGCCAAGCTTTCCAACTATAACAAAATTATATAAAAACACCGCGGTTGTAAACCCGCTTGCCAAGCTTTCCAACTATAACAAAATTATATAAAAACACCGCGGTTGTAAACCCGCTTGCCAAGCTTTCCAACTATAACAAAATTATATAAAAACACCGCGGTTGTAAACCCGCTTGCCAAGCTTTCCAACTATAACAAAATTATATAAAAACACCGCGGTTGTCAACCCGCTTGCCAAGCTTTCCAACTATAACAAAATTATATAAAAACACCGAGGTTGTCAACCCGCTTGCCAAGCTTTCCAACTATAACAAAATTATATAAAAACACCGCGGTTGCCAACCCGCTTGCCAAGCTTTCCAACTATAACAAAATTATATAAAAACACCGAGGTTGTCAACCCGCTTGCCAAGCTTTCCAACTATAACAAAATTATATAAAAACACCGCGGTTGTAAACCCGCTTGCCAAGCTTTCCAACTATAACAAAATTATATAAAAACACCGCGGTTGCCAACCCGCTTGCCAAGCTTTCCAACTATAACAAAATTATATAAAAACACCGAGGTTGTCAACCCGCTTGCCAAGCTTTCCAACTATAACAAAATTATATAAAAACACCGCGGTTGTAAACCCGCTTGCCAAGCTTTCCAACTATAACAAAATTATATAAAAACACCGAGGTTGTCAACCCGCTTGCCAAGCTTTCCAACTATAACAAAATTATATAAAAACACCGCGGTTGTAAACCCGCTTGCCAAGCTTTCCAACTATAACAAAATTATATAAAAACACCGCGGTTGCCAACCCGCTTGCCAAGCTTTCCAACTATAACAAAATTATATAAAAACACCGAGGTTGTCAACCCGCTTGCCAAGCTTTCCAACTATAACAAAATTATATAAAAACACCGCGGTTGCCAACCCGCTTGCCAAGCTTTCCAACTATAACAAAATTATATAAAAACACCGAGGTTGTCAACCCGCTTGCCAAGCTTTCCAACTATAACAAAATTATATAAAAACACCGCGGTTGCCAACCCGCTTGCCAAGCTTTCCAACTATAACAAAATTATATAAAAACACCGAGGTTGTCAACCCGCTTGCCAAGCTTTCCAACTATAACAAAATTATATAAAACACCGCGGTTGTAAACCCGCTTGCCAAGCTTTCCAACTATAACAAAATTATATAAAAACACCGAGGTTGTCAACCCGCTTGCCAAGCTTTCCAACTATAACAAAATTATATAAAAACACCGCGGTTGTAAACCCGCTTGCCAAGCTTTCCAACTATAACAAAATTATATAAAAACACCGAGGTTGTCAACCCGCTTGCCAAGCTTTCCAACTATAACAAAATTATATAAAAACACCGCGGTTGTAAACCCGCTTGCCAAGCTTTCCAACTATAACAAAATTATATAAAAACACCGAGGTTGTCAACCCGCTTGCCAAGCTTTCCAACTATAACAAAATTATATAAAAACACCGCGGTTGTAAACCCGCTTGCCAAGCTTTCCAACTATAACAAAATTATATAAAAACACCGCGGTTGTAAACCCGCTTGCCAAGCTTTCCAACTATAACAAAATTATATAAAAACACCGCGGTTGTAAACCCGCTTGCCAAGCTTTCCAACTATAACAAAGTTATATAAAAACACCGCGGTTGCCAACCCGCTTGCCAAGCTTTCCAACTATAACAAAATTATATAAAAACACCGCGGTTGTAAACCCGCTTGCCAAGCTTTCCAACTATAACAAAATTATATAAAAACACCGCGGTTGCCAACCCGCTTGCCAAGCTTTCCAACTATAACAAAATTATATAAAAACACCGAGGTTGTCAACCCGCTTGCCAAGCTTTCCAACTATAACAAAATTATATAAAAACACCGCGGTTGCCAACCCGCTTGCCAATTCCAACTATAACAAAATTTTCCCTATGAGGGAGGCTTATGTTCAGTAGTGAACTTTTATAGGCTGGATAGATGGATAGGATGGTTAAAGTCTGAAAGAGATTCGAGAAATTATATTATGTACGTTAATATATATTTTACCTAGTAGTATCTCGACGGAGGATCATGCTCTCGCAGAATACCTACGAACCTACCTGAAATAATACGTATAAATAATTTATAACACATGGACCTAGAAAAAAGGGCGGACGTCATCTCTTAAAACAATTGCTGACGCACCCATAGTAAGCCAGTTCGCTAATACAAACAAGCAGACACGCACACATGCACACCATAGTAAGTCAAACACCCGTCATACGCTCCAATCCGCGCTCGTTTAGTTACTCACACATAGTTAAACGGCCGCCATTGCGGTGCGTCAATTGTTTCTTAGCGACACTCTGTCCGCCCTTTTTTCCATGTCCATGTCACTCACCTTACATTGCTGTGTATGGCGAGTGACGATGGCCGGAAACTTTTTTTAACTGGTCGTGGCATTTCATTTTGTTTCTCAAGGGTGACATTCCATCTGCATTTGATCATTAACGAGGTAGGATGTAGGTGTCTAATAAGTCACAGCGTCCACTTACCATAATTCATCAAAGCTGTATAGTGTCGGTGTAAGAGATTCATCTACCCTCTATATGATCCCATGGGTGTCATAAGAGGCGACGGAGGAAAATTAAATAAAAGATGGGCAGAAGCGTCTTTCTCATAACCGCTTACCAAGCGTGGCAACTATGACACATGTCCTCCCTGTAAGGCAATCTATAAGGGGAGGTCTTTGATCAGCAATGGGCTTTTGGAGATGGGTGGAGTTTTAGTCATTTTCACATTCACTCTTTCAGATTCAGTGTCGACCCAGGTGAAGATTTTCGCTGGGATATCGAGCCTGACCAAAAGACGATCAATAGTCTACTCCCGGACGAGTACCAACGCACGGCCATGCTGTCTGCTTATTTGGACTTAGAAAGAGTGGAATGCCTCTCTCAGACCCAGCCTCCAGAAGAATTAAGAAGATCTCTAGACGCCCTATCAACAAAAAGTTCTAAACAGTTAAACTCGGTAGCCAAACAGTTCGGAAGCATCGGGAGGTCTATGAGCAGTAAGCTAAAAAAGAACTTCGGGTCGATGGCCAAGTTAACCGGAAAAAGCAGTGGTAGTCACAGTAATCCAGAAGAAAGTTTACCAAGGAGGCAGTCGACTTGTGAAGTGCTGTGTTGTAGGGTGTTAGCTGCAAGGGCACCGGTCCAAGAAGAAATGGTCAAAAATTATCTGAATGAAGCATGGATAGGGTAAGAATATTTAACTAAGTTTTATTTAATATTGATTTCCCTTTCTAATCTTTTCCTCAGTCACTGTAATAATTCGTGTTGAAAAGAAATATATAATGTAAGTTCTTTCGCGAAGCGAGCACGCTTGCTGTTGTTGATTGTTTGCCACATATTCGGTTGTAAAGGTTAATATCGTGAGGAAACCTGCATGTTTGAGGAATAAAATATTAAGAGGACTGTCAGATCCAATAAAACACCGTAATTTAGGTAAATACGTGTATTGTGCTAGGTAGCAACACTAATGACAAACTGGTTTACTTAACTAACATTATTTTTTAACAATGTTATGCAAGGACGCACATTCATAACTATTCATGACAATTTGTCCTTTATAATTTGTTTCAAAACTTTTTCACAATATTTTGTGAAGTCGATGACGATAGTATCTTAAATAGCATACCGTCCAGTATTATGTTACGAGAAAAACGCCTGTCTACGCCTGTTTTTTAGACTTGTCGAAGGCATTTGACCTGGTTTTGTACAACCTATTATGGGATAAGCTTCAGAGGGAAACGAGCACGCCTAGGGAGATAGTCGATACATTAAGGTGCTGGTACCACAACCAATCAAATAATGTAAGGTGGGCATGCTCATACTCAAGTGAATATGAGTTGGAGTGTGAAGTGAGACAGGGAGGCTTAACTTCACCGAGGCTCTATAACCTATGTATAAATAGATTGATTGATGAGCTTAGCAGAACTGGCGTCAGATGCTCAATAGATGGTAACTTTGTAAACAGCATCAGTTACGCGGACGTCACGGTGCTGCTGAACCCTTCGATGAGGGCACTCGAGATATTAATAAATTTATGTGAGAGATATGCAGAAGCCCGTGGCCTCAGGTATAATTCCAAAAAGAGTGACCTACTTGCTTTCAAGGCAGGGAACAAAGAACCCAAGGCTATCTCACTGGTTAGGCTTGGAGGAGTACCTTTAAGTAGACTCACCAAATTTAAATACCTGGGGCACTGGGTTAAAGAGGACCTCTCTGACATCATGGATATTGAACGAGAACGTAGAGCATTAGCGGTGAGGTGCAACATGCTGGCTCGCAGGTTTGCAAGGTGTACAAAAGCTGTCAAGATAACCCTTTTTAAGGTGTACTGCTAAACGTTTTACACCTGCAGTCTGTGGGTCAAGTATACTAGCTGATCTTTAAATGCTCTACGAGTTTAGTACAATAATAGCTTTAGGATGCTGATGGGGCTGTCTCGATACTGCAGCGCATTAGATATGTTTGTTGAGGCTAACACGGACAGCTTTGATACAATAGTGCAGAAAAGAGTGGCCTCCCTAATGCGACGCGTGCGAGACAGTGCCAACAGACTCCTATGTACTGTATTAGAAAGGCTTGATTGTCTGGTTGTGCAGTACCGGAACACTGTGCATATGGGGTCCAGAGCTGTTACGTTTAATATAAAATAAGCGTTGTTGTTTTTAGTTGTATATTTACTAACGTTAATTTTAAGGTTATATTATTTATTACTAACAAAGTATGGAGCTTGTTTCTGAAATAAAATTATTAAGCAGACACATTATCTTGAGGATCACATCATCGTGGCATTTGTTTCATCATTTTCACTGATAGTTCATACACAATTTTTAATTCACAAAACCATTTTTACATGTCAAAACGAACTTCTAAGCTTTATTTTAGCAATAATACGAGAACAGCAATTCGTCACCGATCAACTTCCCAACAAAAACATACCTATACTTCACTTTCATTAAAGGTGTTGTGGATTAACTAGTAGAGATATAATCAATTTACTTCTTTAGTATAATGTATTTCTCCAAAGTAACGTCTATTTTATTAATTACCGTTGCAACCTATTAAAGTTCACTGCTGAACTTAAGCCTCCGTCTATAGATATAGCTTCATAGTAGGGATATTTGACATAGTTTACACGCTGGGTAAGTGGGTTGGCTACCGTAGTTTTTTTATAATCGTTATTATGAAGATGCTGCTGGCCACCTCCTGATTTGTTTTCCTCTGTCGCCTCTGTCGACACTCACGGGATGATATTAGACAGTGGATACCCTTACCCTGCCACTACAATAAAAATTCTATTGATTACTATTCTTACCTTTACATTTCTTATCTCTTACTCGTAATCAGTTCCTTCGATCCTCCGTCAATCTTTCTCTCTCTACACCTTTGCACTCTTCTTCCTTTTTCAAGAAATCCTTCACCGTAACCGCTGTGCGATTGTGGAACTCCTTACCTCTCCATATTCGTCGTGCTAAATCTCTTCACTCTTTCAAAAGTCTTGTTAAATCGTATTATTTAGAATGCTATTAGATAAATTACTTTACCTTTCTCGTACTCTTTTCATTTAATCTATTATATGATATTTTATATATAATTTTCACTTATCTTTATTTGTATGTATTATTATATTTTTTATTATTATTTCGTATGCCCCCATCTATTTTAACTTTTGTTTGCATCATTTTTCTACGCACAGGTTGTCTGGAAGAAATCACTTTCAGAGTGATAAGACCGCCTATTGTACATATTCTAATTTAGTTTTAACTGTATTTGATGTTTCTGTATTGTGGTGTACAAAAAAGAATAAATAAACACATTACAGCTACACAGCGGAGAAGAACCGCAAGGAGCGCGCGCAAGTATCGCAGCCGCGGTACGGCACGGGCCGGTCGCAGTTCTACGCGGAGGCGGACCGCGCGGCGCACCAGAACGTGCGCGGGCACACGGTAAAGTCGGGCCGGCCCGCGCCGGACCGCACGCTGCACCTCAGCCGGTCCACGTTCTACGACGACCGGCCGGCCTCGCCGCGCCCGTGCCGCGCGCCGCTCTGCCTGTACTACGGCAGCCCCGACAACGACGACTACTGCTCCAGGTGCGCCGCGCTGCGCTGACCGCACTACAACTCTACCCTCTCTATACACGTAGCCTCAGACACAACTCAACACGTTCACTGTCCCGTTACCCATATAGGTCATTGCTAATGTCGTACTATTGTGCCTGGAAACCAGCCAGTCAAACTGTTATAGTTTAAAAACGCCATTGATGTCAACCGTGTAGGTATTTACCCTCGCACCTACCCTCCGCAAATATGCTAGGGTTATCACAAAATTGGGGATAAAATAATTTTGAATATATTAACATTATACAATATGTAACAAAAACCCTGTGGTTCCCGTTAAGTGTGTTATCAGAAACAGTATCCAAGCATATAGTAATAACTTTTTTTTCAAAAAACATTTAAAAAATTATTTAAATGAAGAAAAAAATTATTTGCAAATTGTATGTGGTTTTATTTCCTCTAACTCACACGAGTATTGGTAAAGCGGGGTCTTTGACAATCTTCTTACTCCTCGGCCAATGCAGAGATAATAAAGCCACATATATAATTTTGTATATGTGGTTTTATATATATATATAATATTTTTTAATTAAAATAATTTTTAAATGTGTTTTTTTTTAAATATTTCTTTATGTTTGGATACTGATTCTGATAACGCAGTTAACGGGAACCACAGGGTTTTTGTTACATGTTGTATACATACATATAAGTTAAAAACATTCAAGAAGATAAGCATCGAGCATACAGTACACTAAATAATTGCACTTGAAGTTTTAATATACATATATACGGGATTGCGCTAAGTTACATACAATAATTAATACAACTAACTGTATACAACTTTTTATTTTACACAATAACCTTCAAAATATATTTAGTACTTTAACCACAGAGACTTTATAGAATAACACAGTCTACCTGATGGTAAGTGGATGCTGTAGCTTATAAACATATAAATTTATTCTCAATTAAGAATCAAAATGCAAATGCGTTGTCACCCCTGGGGATTAAGATCGAATGGCCTCGTTTCCAAGGTCTCCGAATCTCTTCACTGAACAAAATAACACAGCACCATTTAGCTGCTAGTTTACGCTGTTATTCTGTGAGAGATGTTGTTCTACTCCGGACGAGCCAACCGATTCATATTTCCACCACAATATAGCTGTAGCGTGGTTCCACCACCTAATATAAATACTATCGATATTGTTACGCATACAGTATCAGAGCAACAAAGAAATACGGGGTGCTGTGCTCGACTTTTTTTTGTGGAAGTAAAAGGGCAAAAGGGCATACGATTCGCCTAATAGTAAAAAATCATCGGATACACTAGCGGCGAGAGAGTTGCCAGTCTTTTAGAATTATGTGGGCTCTTATTGAACGTTTCTCGTATCGGTCCGGAAAAACTGCTAGCGACAATAAATTCCACAGTGTGGACATGTGTGGCAGAAATTCAGACTTGTTATAAGACCGTACTTACACGTACGCGGTTAACGTTACTAATTAAAAGTTCTCTACTTAACACATCTCTCAAGTCTTCCCGATAAATTGCCTTAAACGAGCAGATATTTGCCATTATTGTCACACTTGGCAACCGCATTTTGTTTTTATTTCCTTTTCGCCTCTTACGAATCCCACGGTAGGATACAAAGTAATGTATTTTCCTACACTGTCACTAGATGTACGCATTTAAAATTATTTGCAACCAACAATATGGTTTTGGCTATATATATTACACATGTGTCAATCATGAATGGTTCGTTTGTTTGAGCTGGTACACTTAAAAGTATTGATGGTTCATTCATCTATTTTTGAATGTTCCGGTACAACCAATCACAAACAATTGACGGAACCTTTATAACTCCGTGATTGGTATGAATTATAAATGAGTCGAAAACCGATTGAATCCGGAATTATCTAAATGATTATTTTTTAGTGTAGGGTACTGGAGCCCAAAATGATCCATTCGATCCGAATGTACCGGTACGCGTGACGAAATGTACTAGAATGATTCGGTCACGAAAATGATTGACACATGTCTACTGTATATGTGTACGTCCAGTGTACGTCCGACTTTGAAAGGAAAGATGAGTGCATTGCTTGAGACGTACGCAGCGCTCCGTTCTTGTTGGTCCAAGCGTACAGTATACTAAAAAATTTAATTTGAATTTTTAGGATATGTTCCGAAATACAACCCAGTACACTGGCCAATATTAATGACGTCATTTGCATTCGTCAATATACTGGAAACATTTCGGAACATACCCTTAATATATCTATACAGGGTGGCGCTAGGTTACATACAATAACTAATACGACTAAATGTATAGTTTCTTATTGTACAAAAAACCAATAAAATACAGTAAGTAGTTTAACCACAGAGATCATTACTATGTTTTAGAAAGTTGTACATAATATTATGCAGAGAAATCAAATTTCACTTGATAATGTCGATGGGATCAGAACCTATACCTACAAAATAAAAAGCGAAGTTGCTAGTAAAGGTTGGGCTGTAATTGGTTTTATACAATAGAATATTTATAGAATAGGATGGCAAACGAGCACACAGCCCACCTGGTAAGTGGTTAATGTGGTCTATAGACTTCTACATTTATCCTCGATTAAAAATTAAAATGCATATGCGTTTTCACCCGTGAGAACTAAGATTGAATGCGTCGTTTCCAGTAAAAAGGTTCTCCGATTCTCTAAATTTAGCACACGAAACACAGCAGCATTGAGCTGGTATTTACGCTGATATTTTTTGAGAACGTGGTCCTTCCCCGGTCGAGCTGACCCATTCGTGCTTCAACTTTAATATAGTTGCAGCGTGGCTTTACCATGTAAAAAATTAACTTAAATATTTGGTTTCCTTATAAAATTTTATCATCTTACTTTTACTGTAGATTAAAAGTAACTATTTTGAAATACTTTATTCGAACCATCGTGATTTCATATATAATATGAAAAGCCCCGACAGATGCAATAAATAGTAGTTACAATTGATACCATCACTAATAAATTACTATACTTTTATACTTACTACATTCTTACCACATTACCACTACTTGACTTCATTTCCACATGATGGTAAGTTATGGTGAAACCTTAAGTTGTAGATGATACTGTCTCAGCGTAATAAAAACCTTTTTTTTATTAACTGGCTTTACGGCTCTGGGTTCTAGCCCTTCTGAGCCTATCATTTCTTTCGGAATCTTCATTTTTATATTCTTTTATTTCTCAATATGCTGATGCGTCACATTGCGAAGCCCTTGGGAGATTTTAACGACAGCTCAACCCAGCGGACAGTTGATGACGACAGACACTTAAAGTTCATAAGGCGCCCAAACGATCAAAATAATTTGAGGTTTATACCGACACCAAAGCACTTGTTACGTTGTTTTCTCTAATAGTTCATACGCGCGCACACTTAATTCACAAAATCGCATCACTTTTACGAATCAAAATCCACTTCAAATCATTATTCAAGTGACAAAACAGGAGCGACAATCCGTCTACGGCCAAGTTCCCGCCAAAACTCTCAATAATAATAATAATAAATCACTGTTGCCTTGAAGACGCTCAGATTGTAATCGGACTGCAAGACAGACGCCGGCAAATTATTCCACTCACTATATCTTACGCATTACAAAAGACGAAACAACCAATTTAGTTCAAATGCGTGAGACATCGATATCAAAGCGGTGAAGGTCCGCCGACCACCCGGTAATCCGATGGTACGAAGGGAGGGAAGAATTATGGCATGTAATTCATGCGCACTCTCTTCAAAATCCATTCTATAAATTACCTAGACCTACATAACACAGTTTGAGTTTGCTTCTATTAGTAGTTGTAAAATCTCATATAAGTGAACGTAGATTTTAACTATGGCATTCTTTACTACTCACACATTAAAAAGGATTTGAGAGAATGTAAAATTGACATGTGCCAACAATTTTTTTTTCTATATTCGATTCGTCAGGATGTAAAAGTGACTTGTATCAACAAAATATTTTATTTATTTATCTGCCCTATTAAATGCTTTTTGGTTAATCAAATCAGAATCTATTCTATATATAAAAAAGTATGGAATATCACAAAGTTGTGACAGTTTTTAAGCAGTCACTAACAATTTGTGTTATTTTAATGCGAATTTTTAATTGAACTTTAGGAAATTAAGCAAGTTATGATATCAAAAGCAACAATATCCAAATTATATGGTGTAGTAATTTATTAATGATGGTGTCACCAACCCATTTGGTATACAATTCAATCAGAAATGTATTTTTAATAATTGCTTTAACAACCGGTAGCATTACTATCGGATTTATGAACTAGTTTCAGCAATGATGCATTCAAATCTTCCTCCGATGTTACTAGAGTGTCAAATTTTCTTAATATTAAGTAAAACTTAATAACTTGACGAATTAACTATCGAATTGTCTTTATGGCATATTTAAACTTCAAATGAAAAATCGATAAATTTTTAAACATTTGTCATATTTAATATACATTTGTCATTTTTAATCTAAGCAATGGTTTTTAAATCTTGAGGTAGCTTTTTTTAAATATTTAGAAAGAACCAATACTAGAAAATCATGGTTAATTTTTGCCGAGCGTAAGATTAATATAGTATTAAAATGCAAATATTTTTTTAACTATGATTATTTTGTTATAGACATAGAGACTTACAAAATGTGAAACACAGTTACTTAATTTTTACGTTAGAGTTTGTTATGTTTTTCACCATTTTAATGTGATATAATAATAATAATAAAAAGATCATTTTCATAATGTTATACAACTCCAAATGTTTTTTATTACTGTTCCTTACAATCAATCATTATGTGACTTATTATAGTAGTAACGAGTGCCAATAAATGTGGCTTCTTTTGATATTTTTGAAAAAAAAAAACTTGAGGGTCAAGTTTATAATAGTTATGTATATTACAGCAGATATTTAAGCATAGTATGTTAGTCCTACACATAATTAAAATTAGAAAAAACGCTATATAATAGTGTAGGCTTTCAAAGTTCGTAATGTAATTACTATATTATGTTAATACATCGATATTATTTTATGGCCTTTATCTATGAATACTTAAATTTAAATATGTGTATACGGCACATTTTAACTGTTTGTACCATATTTAGTCCCAGATTTAATGTTCTGTGTAACTAATGTGTTCAAGGAGTTAAAGGGTAAAATATTTTAACTAATACAGACCTGTAGCAATGTTCAAATTAAATAATGTGTACCAAGTTTTCATGTAGCTGAAAATAAAATTTTGTAACATCGGGTTAATAAAAGTGCAATTAAAACGTATGTCACTAAATTTATATGGTATCAGAATAAGCATAATTACAGTATTCTCGTTGTTGTATTTAAAAAAATACCTAAACTAGTATTTAGTTTTCGTCATAAGTTGAAATGTTACATCTTTAAACCTGTATACCATAATTTTTGTATTAATAATAATTATAATATCATAATTTGCGAGATTCAATTATGAGAAAGACGTCTTTTAAAAAAATATTTCATCCAAAGTAAAATTGAGTATAAAATTAAAGTACGGAGCAATATACAAAGAGCTGTCTGTTACCTTGAATAGGTGTGTATTGTGATTCTATTTACTGACTTCATATAATATGATAGGCCACCTGTCGGAGTTATTCGTTCTGCTGGTCGAGCCAAGTTTACTTTCTACAATCGTTAACATTAATAGAAAAAAAAACAAGTGTTTTTTTTAATTTTGAACTTTTTAATATACCTCGTTTTTTATCATATTCTTTCTTTGTCGTTTGAATTTAAGTTAGGTATATTTAAAATTCAAGATTCCAGCTCATCGGAAAGTTAGTTTAAAATCAGTTACTAAATTCCACCCGGAAAGATAGACAGAAAAAAAAGAAAGTGGGTTGTCATATGCAAATCACTTGACTTGCCCTTGAAATATGTTATTACCATTTATTTATAGTACCCGGTTGACCGAGCTTTGCTCGGTAATTTTCGCTCGGTTTTTTTTTGATTCGTGTCTTTTGGAAATAATATTTAGATACAAATTACATACTGATGAAATACGAATAATATTTTTTTGATCGTAGCGACATAATAGAAAAAACTGAACTGGTTATTTGATTAAAAAATCATGAGTGCTTAAAAATCATGAGTGCAATTAGTTTAATTTAAATTTTCGTGTGTTTAAAAAATACTAAAAAAAGGGCTCGAAAAAATAGATTTTCTCAAAAAAGAACTTGAAAAAAAATTTAAAAAAAGTCGGTCGGTCGGTCTGGGCTCGAACCATGGTGTTACGATTTTGCGACCGCCCAATATACCATTAAGCTATTTGTAATCATTAATAAGCCGTCAAAATTTACCTTCTTATTCTAACGATATTATAGCAGTTTTTCATTGCCTAAAAACACGGACAAAAAGACATTTTCTAAAAATAAATCCTAGCTAGATCGATTTATTGCCCCCGAAACTCCCTGCACACAAAATTTTATGAAAATCGTTGGAGCCGTTTCCGAGATCCCGATTATATATATATATACATATATACAAGAATTGCTCGTTTAATAGTATAGGATATATAGTTTTTATTTGCGTTTTCGATTGTAGGAAGTCAACTTAGCTAAGCCTTTTTTTAGATACTATAAGATGAATCAATAATAAAAACGTTAAGTGACTATATTGGGTACTGATGCAATAGTTGATATTTTAATAATTTTATTCGTCATTCATCAGACAGGTTTTCGAAAAATTTAGTTTAGTTAGTTACTTTAGTTTCGAAGTATTTAGTTTTAGTTTTCCGCAAAAGAATGCGCTGTATAAAACTTAAAAAACTGCTATCATACTATACAAATACAAATTATATTTATAATGCAAACACGTCACTGAAAACAACATATTCTTATTTTACAATATTGCATCCCTAAATTCAACCCCGTATAATCATATAACCCCGCTTAACTTGTATGAAAATTTACTAATGGGCAACGCATATATATATATATATATATATATATATATATATATATATATATATATATATATATATATATATTTCAAACAGTATTGAAGTATAAAAAATGTATTGATAAATATTATGCGCGTGTATTTCAATAAATGTAACAACATTTTTATAAGTATGTAATTTTTAATAACTAATTTCTAATGTATAATAAGTAATGTTTGAAACTTACAATAGAATAACACAGTACAGTGTATTTTTTAAATCAAGAAACATATATTTTTATTAATCATTTCATGCCCTCTACCTCACGAAAGGCAGCGGTTAAAAGATTGTCATATTTCTCATTTATAACTATTAGATGTTTGTAAAAAGAACCTTATGGTCAGGGTAACAACCGTTATTGCACTTACATTGAGGATATTTTATAGTGTTTTACTATATTCATAATAAACCCTAAAGTCAAATGAGCTTGGAGTACAGTCTCCGTCCTTAATTTGCTTACTGTAAGAAAAGTAATAAAATGGAAATAAAGAAAAAAATTATAATATTGATCTTCTAGTCCTATATTGTTAGAATAGCTTTAGTTACTTTTTTATTATAAGCGTGCGTTGAAGAACTAAGGTTTTCAATAATACTCTCAATGAGGAATACAAACATAATAATTCTTAACCTTCAACAGTGGTCTGTAAATAATAAAAACGTTTACTTTGCAGAGATTCCATGGTAAATCCGTATAAAATTTACATCAAATGTTTGTTATTTTTATGTCATATTAACAATACACTTTTAGGGCCTGCGCTCGCAGACAGCACGGTATGGCATGGCGTGTTAAAGGATTTTTTTCGTAAAAAAAAAAAAATATTTTCGACGTTATTTTAATGATCTTAACAGTGGCATTCCTTTATTTCAAGACATATAGACCGAAACGTCTCGCGTGACACCGCGGCATGCTGCGACACGTCACGGCATACCATGGGATGATGTGACGTGCCGCAGCTGGTTACTTTATGTTTTTAAAGTCATGTGAATGCTAAGTAATTGATACAAACTTGAACTAGCCCATTTCGGCAACAATCTCAGTGACTCGTGCGAGCGCCAGATACACGAGCTCGTCTTGACTTGCTTTTCCGCGGGATGCCAGGGTCACAGGGTCCTTCGGCATGCCTAAGTATGCCTTGCCATGCCGTGCCGTCTGTGAGCCATGCAGTCCGTAAAAATTCGACCCTTCGATCGCGTTCACTTCGGGCGCTCGCGATCATCCTGGCCAGTGCCCGTCGAAACATCTTTAAAGTACATTGTTTTTTTTTCTAAATCTTTCCCCACTTTGGTACTAATTCGCTCGACAATTACGACGATAACGTACTACAAGAGGGCCTTAATATTATCAGTCAAGGTCTCGTCAACCTTAATAAGATGTTATGGCACACGTACTAATTTTGATTAAATAGTACCACAGTTTAAAGACAGTATATAGTTCGGAAACGCCTTTGATGTCAGCCTATGCCGCCGCCCTTGTTGTCACGAAATTGGGAATAGAATAATTTTGGATATTATACTCACTGTCATTTATTAACATATTATGTACTTACTTATAAGTTAAAAACATTTATCGAACAAGATCATTTTTTATTATACTACATGTAGAATACAATTGACAAGTGTTTCACTGTCTGATATTTTGTGACACTTTCTTTTCAAAGATGTTTTTAGTTTTCGATTGTTCAATTTAATTATGTAGTGTACTCGCATTCAGATGAACAATTTTATCAAAAAAATAAAATAAGGGAAATATAAGCATGGCCGTCATTTGAATTGAACTTTACTTAGTAACTCATATAACAATGACAGTAATTCACCATTAAAGAAATTATATTTTTCGAAAACAGCACTTAAATTAATTAAGTAAGTACTATAAAACACGCTCGCGCCAACCGCATGTATTGTACAGCAGACTGAGTGGCGTGCGCTGGGACGAGGTCGCGCCGCCCCTCCGTCCCCCACCCCCCGCAAGGCCCCCGTCGTTGCTCTACACAAGTACAATCGTTTCGCAACAGCTGTTAGACTCTCTTTAAACTGTGATAGTACCATATATTATTTCATTCGTAAATATTTTTATTGGTCCCGCAAAGTAGTTTTTGATAGATAATACTCAATAAAATACAATAATTAACAAAAAAAAAAAAAACAATGTACATAGTTTAATAAGGTTCTAACTTCAGACCCGTAAAGACTTTCTACCTCAGACCAGTAAAGACTTATTGGTCTGAGTATATTCCATACCTCGTTTAAATTTCTTTTTCAGTTAAATGTTTGTATGACGGATCTTATTTAGGAGGATCATTACGATCATGTTGACAGTTTTATTTTCCTCGTTGGGTGTTGTTAACTTTTTGATGATTATTGTTGTGTTCCCACCAAAATACAGCTGTTCTGTATATCCCTTCTTTTGTTATCTCAAATATTTACCTAATGGGAATAACTATTTTAATATAGCCTTTATAGATCTGTGAAATAATGACTAGAAGGTAGAACATGACAAAGTATATTTTGTTACACAATAGTTCATTAAGAGTCGTATTACATATATTGTAAGATTTTGTAATTTAGGCGATTCTAAGACGCAGAAAGTTTGTGAAAACTTTCACTGTTTCATAAGCTATTTCACTCTATTATAAGCTATTTTGTAAATATCTGTTACAGCCAAACTTTCGTCGCAGTTATTTTTAAAAACGCACGATGACGAAACTCTTGAGCTCGTTGTTTCAATTAGTGATATTAAAATATGCTTAATCAGATATATGCGTTTATTGTTAGCTACGACTGTGTAACTTTATTGTATTTAAGAACACATAACCTAGAAAAAGAAATCAGATATATGCTGTTAAAAATGAAAAGTATTTTTCATGTTTCCCGTAAAAATATTCTAGAACCAGAAGTAAATATTACAACATGATGTTTCACTCTCTATTAACAGCAATATTGCGTATTTAGTCTAACTTAATGTGTTATTATGCGAATAAGGAAAAATAAACAGAATTAAATGTAGAAAAATTTGATAGTTCACGCACACGACTGGTACCTTTCGCCGTCGCCGGTTCTACCAAACTTTAAAAAAGCAATCCAAAACTACGACGTAATCATTATATTATACTCTTTGAATCAATCATGTAATACAGCTCTTAATGTATAAATAAAAATGTATCATAATAACGGTTAACACTGTTATATATTTTTTCATAAAACATGTAATAATATAGATATGGCATATCATGTTTTGTAGAAATAAAAATGGTTTACTAATTTTATGTTTATTTTGTATTATTCCTCTGTAAATAATAATTAAACATTACACTATAATTTCTTCAATTATACTTCAATAAACTGTGAATGGTATAACGGCGTGATAAGTCTGGTCGCTAAGCACGACTTCGTACATACAATGTTTTCACACAAAAACTTTTGTCTAGTGCTAGATGTCAAATTTTTTTAAGATAAAATGCGAATCTACAAAACATTGGGAAGTCGTAGTGAGAAAGAAAATAAAAATTTAATTAAGTGTGCAAAGCACTTCTCACCCTGGAGGTCAACAAGTCGAGAGTCCTTCATTACGCTACGAAAAACTCAAAGAATGCGTTTCTCTGGTAGTAAAAGAGGCCGGCTCGAATCGAGGAGGTACCTCGACCTCACAGAATATGAGCGTGAAGTAGAATGTTTACTTATGTTATTCGTCTGGTAAGCACCATTTTTCTCCCAGCCTTTATTCCCTTTACATAACATGGTGAGGTTCCATTGAGGTTCATTTGTAGGTGGCGAAGCCTTCATAGAAGCCGAGAAGCCGGGCTTGCCCTATTAAACTGCTCAATCAATAATATCAACTAATAAAATAACTCGTAAATTGTTTAATTCGAAATACACTGATTCGTGTTCTCTCTGTCTCAAAGCGAACACGCTATGGACTGTCAAAATTAATGAACAATATAAATGGATCCCGGTCGCTGTGAATCTCTAAAGGTACCTCCTAAACGACAGAAGACTCCATGAACTAGTTTATATGCAACTGTTGAAGCTTCTTGAATTGGAATGGCAAAGACATCTGGCCACTTAGTGAAGTAATCCATCACAACCATGAAATACTTGTTACCACTTTCACTATCCGGAAACGGCCCCGCCATGTCAATGGCTATTCTCTCTCATGGTGCACCAACATAAAGCGAATACGCTATGGACAGTCAAAATTAATGAACAATATGAATGGATCCCGGTCGCTGTGAATCTCTAAAGGTACTCCTAAACGACAGAAGACTCCATGAACTAGTTTATATGCAACTGTTGAAGCTTCTTGAATTGGAACGGCAAAGACATCTGGCCACTTAGTGAAGTAATACATCACAACCATGATATACATGTTACCACTTTCACTATCCGGAAACGGCCCCGCCATGTCAATGGCTATTCTCTCTCATAGTGCACCAACATTGTACAACTTCAATGCACCTCTACTACGAGTTTGAGGTTCCTTTACAGCCGCACAACTTGTACATTTGCGACACCAGTCCTCGACATCGTTTCCTCAGTGGACCCAGACCCATCCGATACTTTAGCTTTAGGACAACCATTTGCAAATGACAGCTGTCTCTCCGACCATTTTCTCATTTACGGCACAGAACTCCATCCTGAAGCAGCGACCTGTGCCATTGAGCCCAATAGCTTTTAGTGGTCGAACTCATCGCTGAGACGTCGCTCCACTTGGGCTTAGGAGCACTGGCCTTCCTGGATCTTCCTGCTGTGCATGTTGTAAGCTGTCCTTCCACTCGTTGCTGAGGTGGTCTGTCCTGAGCATCCTCACAGATACCACTCCCTTACCCTCTTGCCTAGTACAATGCTTGCAATCTTCAGACAGTAGTACAGTTCTTCTTGGCCGCGCTGCAGCTGCTCTTCCAACCGACGGGCCTGTTCCTCCTGTCGGAGGGCCTGTTCCTGCAGCTTCCTGAACCTTAGTCAGGTGCTGCAGATGTAGGAACTGTTGATGGGCCGGCCTCCGTGGACGGCAGCTGGCCCTTCGACTTCTGCGGCGTTGCATCTTCAAATCTTCTCTGGTCCGTCTCCTGCTGGCGTTGACTTCGGGTACGGACACCCTTCGTGTCGTCCTTCGGTAAATCGGCATGATTTGATCCCACTCCTGACACCAATTGTTACGAGCTTGGGATTCGTGACAATAAAAACTGCTGATGGAATTACCAAAATTGACACTTTAATTACCGACACCAATTAAAACTTAAAACACACCAATAATTACTCACACTTAACACTTTAGTTCACTATATTTCGCTCCGAAGTTTTCGCTTGTGTCACCAATTCAATGCTGCCCCGGTCGCGGCCCTAAACGCCTTTCTATAGGCCTTTTCCACCGAAACATCTAGAATTTTCCAGCAAATACCGTTCCCAACCAACTAGACGTAGAAAATTCGAGTGTGGAGTTTTCTAGAAAGCTTAGTTCTTCTATTCGATACATGATGGCGCTAGTGGGAGAGTTCTAGAAAGATATTGACGCTCCCATTTCTGCAGCTTGATACCATATTGCGCTAATAATCAGCCGCCATATACCGCGCGCAAATTATAGCGCGTAACAATAGTTTGTACTTTGTTCATGTATTGTATTGTATGTAAATATTTTTTTTTCGCTTAAGCAAAACCAAACGACTTTTTTCAAAGCCATTGAAGGTATGCAACTGCTAATATGTCAAACAGTCTATCTAGCAGTAGTATGCCTTCTGTGTGCTTTGTTAAATACGTCCTCGACAGCACTGAATATGAAACTGAAGAGTGGAGACAGATCAGAGATCTCTTGGGCTTGCCCTAGTTTGGAGCCCTAGCTTCGCCATTGAACATGGTAGTCGAATTAGGTAAGAGACTACCCCAAGAGTATACTAGCTCCCCTGGTAATGAAGAATCCCTCACTGTGTATCCACGCCTAAGGTACCCTACATTTCCTGAGCTGAAAATTTCTGCAACATTAGGGCGCTTCACTCGAACTTTAACGGCGTCCATTCCCATCTGTAGACGGTGAAGCTGGCTTTTCTCTTTCTGGCCGAGATGCAGGTGTCCTCCGGCTGATAATTGGAACAGTCCTTTGTACCCAGGACTAGAGTTTGCCTATACGTCAGAGAGGACATCTTTTCTTGCCACTTTTTTATTCAATAACGGTACCAATCCGTCTTTTCGCTTACATTGGTAATGCCGACGCAGACCGACTCATCAACTACGTCCAAATGCCTACAGACTCCGTGATATAACAGAACTCATCCGCAGAGATCGTTATCCATGGTATTTAACGCCCACCACGCTGAATGGCTCGGTTAACTCTTCACGGACTGTCACGGATCATGCGGGAAGCAGTGGCAGACTCTCTTACAACTAGTTACTTTATCTGGATCACGCACATTCCCTGTCGACCCTTCTGCTGACCTCTTGTCCGGTCGACCTCTTGGGTCTTCAGACCATTGTCTGATCCTAATATCCTGAAAATATGTTGGTCCTTCTCCAAAATATGGCAGAAGACAATGATCAAACTATTGAAACAAAAATTGAGGCAAGTGTTCTTTACGATATACTTCAATTTATTGTGTAGTATGGGAAGGAAAGCTTATTTTCGAATGTGCACATTTCCATTCAAATTATGCTCACAATTACAGTATCCATCGCATGTTCTGATCACGATTTCAGTAAATTAATATTTTCATATTTAAGGGCTACAATGGGTCAAGAAAGGTTATGCGACCTAGCTTCCTGTATAGGACAGTTACTTTACTCTTTGGACCTAGCTTTGCTCAGTGTAGAACAAGAAGAAATGGAAAACACCATCGATATGTTTGCATCGCAGAAGGTCGGGAAGATGTTTCTTTTTGATTTGGTTTTTCTTAAATACATGGTCGGCGGTTAAGGCCTACTAAATTTCACCATAGGCCTTATTATACTCCCTCTTCGTATGTAGTGTTTTTGTTTAATAATGTATTTTATATCACTTTTACAATGTTACAAAAGCAAATAAATCGTACGCTTTTATAACTAAACTAATGTCGTAGTCAAAAAAGACAGTGTGTCGGAGAATTAAGGCTTTGACATTAGAAGTTATTAAATTATGTGTAAATTATTGGTCCTGTCCCTAAGCTCTCCTGGACCGTGGCGGATTGCGATTTGATGATTGTGAAGGGAACACTCACAATTACATTCACATACATTCGGACACTATATTTCTGAACCGTGCTGATAGCCTAGTCACCGTGGATACTGGCCGCTGTGAGAAAAGTTCGCTTGGGAGGACACTCAACCCAACTTTCAACTCAACCTAACATTCATCTAAACTCGAGGCACAACCGATGCACACCAGGAGTTCGTTTGTTTGTCAATTTGGTCATCATTATACTAATGACTAAGTGCTGTTAGACGAGAAAATTTTATTGAAGTGAAAACTTCTTTAGCGGCGTTGTACACTTTTTTTGTAATGGGTAAAAAATGTTAAACTCGCGTCAGGACACGTGACCTGATTGAAAATTCGTAAGACGGATGGAGAGTAGACAGCCGGTGAGGAAGTATCCCCCTCTCTTTCTACGGCGCGGCGAAAATGAAGTATAAATTGTCATGTTTGTGTACGATAGGGCAATAAATATGTATTGTATTCTAACACATAAATGATAGTACTTTTGTACTGATAAAGCAATTCGTGCAAAATTATTCCCTAACCATTCCAAAATTACAAAAATGCACAACGTTGATATTCAAGTTTTCGCCTCTGCCGGCACTCCTGGAGTGCAACCCGTCGTTTTTTTTTAGAATTAAGTCTTAATGACTGCTAATCTAATCTATCGCATAGATTACTCTGATTACGGCACCCCAATAGTCCCCGTGGTAAAAAGAAATTGTGATATACACATTTGTGGTGATTATAAGATCACAATTTAGTACTACAATAACTAAGTTAAAAAGAAATTATTATCCGCTACCGCGCATTGAGGCATTATTTGCAAATCTTAGGGGAGGGGAAATATTCACAAACATAGATTTAAGGCACGCGTACTAGCAGTGCATTCTATCAGATGATTCCCAACCCAATACCGCTATTACCACACATGGGTACCTTTGCGTACCGACGTACTCCTTACACTCACAATTACATTCACATACATTCGGACACTATATTTCTGAACCGTGCTGATAGCCTAGTCACCGTGGATACTGGCCGCTGTGAGAAAAGTTCGCTTGGGAGGACACTCAACCCAACTTTCAACTCAACCTAACATTCATCTAAACTCGAGGCACAACCGATGCACACCAGGAGTTCGTTTGTTTGTCAATTTGGTCATCATTATACTAATGACTAAGTGCTGTTAGACGAGAAAATTTATTGTTGAGTATACCGGAGAAATTTCGTAAGTTAATGGAGCAGACTGCGAGGGGTGGCGGGGTGCGTTGTATTCTTGGATGATATTTGGTGTTACGGGATCGAATAATGTAGAACATTTGAAAAATTTAAGAGCTGTACTCGAACGGTTACGGCGCATGGGGTTTACCGTTAAACTTAGCAAATCTAAATTATTGCAAGACAGTGTTAGAAATTATTTGGGTTTTATCATTAATAATGTTGTGTGAATAAGTCAACTAGCGCCATCTAGTGTCAGGAACGAGAGCGAGGGGAGCTTTGCAGAGAATGACATCACAGATCTCTCAACCGACAGCGCCACCCGAAGAACTAAGTTTCTAGAAAATCTATACTCGAAATCTCGGTACCTTGCGCGTGTTTACTTGAACATTCCGGATATTTTGCTAATTTAAATAAATAGGTGGCGCAAGATGCGATCGGGGCAGAGTTGATTTGACGAAATTAGCGAAGCTTCGGAGCGGAATTAAGTGAATTAGTGTTTTTAATTATTAGTGTTTTTAACTTTAGTTTGTGTAAAGTAAATTAAAGTGTTAATTTAGGTAATTTTATCGGCAATTTTTATTGTCACGAACCCTAAGCTCGTAACAATTGGTGTCAGAAGTGGGATAAAATAATGCCGATTTTACCAAAGGAGGAAACGGAGGGTGTCCGTACCCGAAGTCAACGCCAGCAGGAGACGGACCAACGAAGATTTGGTGGTGCAACGCCGCAGACTTCGGAGGGCCAGCCACCGGCTGCAGGCCCGTCGGTAGCTCCTACATCTGCAGCACCTGACTTAGGTGCTCTGATGGTGATGCTGCAGGAGCTGAAGCGCGGACAGGAGGAACAGGCCAGTCAGTTGAAAGAGCAGCAGGAGGAACAGGCCCGCCGATTGGAAGAACAGCTGCGGGGCGGACAAGAGGAGCAGGCCCTCCGACAGGAGGAACAGGCCCGTCGGTCGGAAGAACAGATGCTCCTCATTAAGGACCTTCATGCTACCTTTGGGAAAGAGATAAAGGAGGTGAAGGATAGGGTTGCTCAACATGACAACCGCCTGTCGGAAACTGAAACCCAAATCAAGGAAGCTAAAACCCAAATCGACCAAGTGAACAATCGGGTTGATTACGTGGTGGCTGACGTGAAGAAAACGCTGGACGACCTCAAACTGGGTGATGGAACTACAGCTCCCGTAGTAGCTACTACACCTTCGCTACGTGGGTTCAAAGTGCCACCGTTCAACGGGACTTCTTCCTGGTCAGCCTACAAAATCCAGTTCGAGGCTGTTATGAAGGCGAACGGCTGGAATAAAAATCGGGCCATGACTGCTCTCACCCTAGGCCTGCGCGACCAGGCCTTAACAGTTCTGGAAGCTCTCGGTGAGGAAGTGACTTATGAGCAACTCCTTGAGGCATTGGAGGCGAGATATGGCGACGCTCACCTGGAACACGTCTTTCGTGCGCAGCTTAAAGATCGTGTGCAGCGCATCAACGAAAACCTGCAGCAGTGGGCTCTAGAAGTGGAGAAGCTGGTACGAAAAGCATACCGGTCTGTACCTGCGCTCATTGAAGGGAACCTGGTGCAGACATTCATCGACGGCATCCGCGACCTGGAAGTCAGAGCTGCTGTGAGGCTCGGGCACCACGAGACGTTTAAGGACGCCTTGGCCCATGCACTGGAAGTGGAAGCCGTGCGGCAGGATCATCGTTCCCATCGCGTAAGGGAGGTTGCAGCAGCCACAGTTCGCGACCGCAACAAAGGATACAGCCCAAGGTTCTATGGCTGTGGGGAAAAGGGCCATCTTCGATCCAGCTGCCCTAAGTGAACCCTAGAAAAGGAAATTGAACGATCTCAGGAGGGTAGTGCGGCCAACAGCGCCGCCCAGCAGCAGCAGGGAAACGAGTAAAAGCCAGAACTGCGGGGCTGGTGCTGGCTGATGTTAAAAGAGCCCCAAGGATCTCGATCTCACAAACCCATGATGGGAACAGCCTAATCATAAAGGGCGAGATCAACGGAATGCCGTGTAAGCTGACCATAGACACTGGAGCCTCTCGTACGGTTGTTAGTTCCCAACTTATAAGTCAGTTCCTTGGGGACTCCGCATACAACCGAGAACGGATTAATTTGGTAACAGCCACCGGTCAGCGTATACCCGTCCGTGGAGAGAAGGAGATGGAGTTGAAGCTAGGCAACGTGATCTACCTGCATAATGTCATCGTGGCTGATATAATGGACGACTGCATCCTAGGCTTAGACTTTATGAGGAATAATTGTTGCGAGATCGACGTTAAGCAAGGTGTTTTGAAATGTGGACAGGAGGAAATTTTTATGGAAGGTGCGTTACCAGGGAACGTGTACAGCATCAAGAAGATTGTTCTTCCGCCGAGATCGGAAACGATTGTTCCGGTTAGTCTTCCTCGAAACGCTGGGCAAGCTCACCGTTGTGTACTAGTGGAAAGGGTAAACAATGACCTTCCATGGAAAGTAGCTCGAACCTTGGTCAGGACCACTGACATCTCAGGAGTACGTGTGCTGAACCTTTGTGACCAGGAACACATTATAGAAAAAGGCACACTCGTTGGTTGGTACTTGCCAACCTCAAGTTGAACCCGAAGAAATGTTCACTATTCCAACGGCAAGTTAACTTTTTGGGGTTTGTAGTATTGGAAGAAGGTATCCGCACAGATCCAGAGAAAATCGCCGCTGTCAAGGATTGGCCGGTTCCAAAAGACAAGACGCAGGTTAGAGCATTTTTGGGTTTGTGCTCCTATTACCGGCGATTCGTGAAGAACTTTGCAGATATAGCCAAACCTCTGCACAAGCTAACCGAGGAGAAGCGACATTTCTGCTGGGATGAAAGTTGCAATATCGCATTCCAGGAGCTCAAGGACCGTCTGTGCAAAACACCTATTTTGGGATACCCTGATGCAAGCAAAGAATTTATAGTTGACACAGACGCAAGTGATATAGGACTTGGCGGTGTGTTGTCTCAACGGAATGGTGACCAAGAGGTCGTGATAGCGTACTTCAGCAAGTCGTTGTCAAAACCGGAAAGGAACTACTGTGTCACAAGACGCGAATTGCTAGCTGTGGTAAAGTCGTTGCAGCATTTTAGCAAATATCTTCTGGGGCGAAAATTTCACTTACGAACTGACCATGCTGCACTAAAATGGCTATTGCAGTTTAAAAATCCAGAAGGACAAGTTGCGAGGTGGATTGAACTACTGCAGGAATACGACTTTGAGATCGAACATCGTAACGGGAAATCTCATGGCAACGCAGATGAATTGTCAAGAAGACCTTGTCCTGAAGATTGCAAACATTGTACTAGGCAAGAGAGTAAGGAAGTGGTATCCGTGAGGATGCTCAGGGCAGACCACCTCAGCAACGAGTGGAAGGACAGCTTACAACCTGCACAGCAGGAAGATCCGGACATCAAGCCGATCCTGGAATGGATGAAGGCCAGTGCTCCCAAGCCCAAGTGGAGCGACGTCTCAGCGATGAGTTCGACCACTAAAAGCTACTGGGCCCAGTGGGACAGCTTGCTGCTGCAGAATGGAGTTCTGTGCCGTAAATGGGAAAACGTTCAGGGAGACAGCTGTCATTTGCAAATGGTTGTCCCTAAAGCTAAAGTACCGAATGTTCTACAGCTGTACCATAATGATTGTTCAGGAGGCCATCTGGGAGTTAAACGAACCCTACTGAAGATCCGAGAACGGTTTTACTGGGTCCACTGTCGAAACGATGTCGAGGACTGGTGTCGCAAATGTACAAGTTGTGCGGCTGTAAAGGGACCTCAGACTCGTAGTAGAGGTGCATTGAAGTTGTACAATGTGGGTGCACCATGGGAGAGAATAGCCATTGACGTGGCGGGGCCGTTTCCGGAGAGTGAAAGCGGTAACAAGTATTTCATGGTTGTGATGGACTACTTCACCAAGTGGCCAGAAGTCTTCGCCATTCCAAATCAAGAAGCTTCAACAGTTGCAGATAAACTAGTTCATGAAGTCTTCTGTCGTTTTGGAGTACCTTTAGAGATTCACAGCGATCAAGGAAGGAATTTTGAGTCTCAAATAATCCAGGATACTTGCCGAGTTATGGGTACTCATAAAACAAGAACGACTTCTTATCACCCGCAATCTGATGGAATGGTGGAACGATTTAATCAGACATTGGAGAGGTACCTAGCAAAAGTTGTAGACAATCGGCAACGAGATTGGGACAAGCACATACAACCGTTTTTGTTGTCATATCGGAGTTCTGTTCACGAAAGTACAGCAATGACACCAGCTTTCGCAAACTTTGGAAGAGAACTACGGCTGCCTGCGGACCTGATCACCGGGATACCACCTGATGCCCCACGCAGTATAACCGATTATGCAAATGACTTGCGGAACAAAATGAATGACATTTATGAGCACGTCAGACAATCGGGCCAGCAAATGTCTGAGAAAATGAAAACCCGGTATGACCGCAAAATGAACAATAAAGGGTTCAACGAAGGTTCATTAGTGTGGTTGCACAATCCAGTCCGCAGCAAAGGGAAATCTCCTAAGCTTCAAGCTAAATGGGACGGCCCGTACCGGATTGTAACCAGGATCAACGATGTGACCTACCGGATACAGAAAGGCGCAAGAGGGACTCCTAAGATCGTCCATGTGGATCGCTTGGCGCGTTATTATGGGACCGATAATGCTCGGGACGAGCATGTCTTAGGAGGGGGCAGTGTTGTGTGAATAAGTCAACTAGCGCCATCTAGTGTCAGGAACGAGAGCGAGGGGAGCTTTGCAGAGAATGACATCACAGATCTCTCAACCGACAGCGCCACCCGAAGAACTAAGTTTCTAGAAAATCTATACTCGAAATCTCGGTACCTTGCGCGTGTTTACTTGAACATTCCGGATATTTTGCTAATTTAAATAAATAGGTGGCGCAAGATGCGATCGGGGCAGAGTTGATTTGACGAAACAAGCGAAGCTTCGGAGCGGAATTAAGTGAATTAGTGTTTTTAATTATTAGTGTTTTTAACTTTAGTTTGTGTAAAGTAAATTAAAGTGTTAATTTAGGTAATTTTATCGGCAATTTTTATTGTCACGAACCCTAAGCTCGTAACAATAAGAATGGCTTGCGGACAGACCCTGAAAAATTTGAGGCCATTTCCAGTGCGCCTAAGCCGGATAATGTAACTCAACTTAAAGTTTTTTGGTAATGCTAAATTATTACGGGCGATTTATTTCCAATTTGAGCACTTTATCACAACCTTTACACAATTTATTTAAAAAGATATCAGCTGGAAACGGGACTCTAATTGTGAGAAAACGTTTGTGGAGGCGAAACGATCTTTCCCAAGCGAGCGAGTGTTGGTGCATTACGATGAAGGGCGTGAGCTCGTTAAGTCGGTTGATAGTAGCGCGTACGGACTGGGAGCTGTGCTGACACACTGTTACCCAGACGGCAGCGAGCGTCCCATCAGCTGCGTGTCTCGCACACTCAATGCATCCGAGCGCAATTACAGCTCGACAAGGAAGTGCTTGCCATCCTATTCGGAGTAACTAAACATCATCAGTATTTATTTGGAAGGCGTTTTATTTTGCGTACAGACCACCAACCGCTGACTTATTAGGGGTAAGGAAGGTATCCCACAAACGGCAGCTAGTCGTTTGCAGAGGTGGGCAGAGCGGCTAGCCGCATATGATTTCGCGATAGAATTCATTCGATCGACGGAGAACGGGCCGCATGCTCGTAGAGTGTGCTTGCTGATTTTGCAGGCACAGCCTGCGGCATTTTATTGTGGTAGACGCACACTCTAAGTGGATTGAAGCCATTTCAATAGGTAATACGAATGCAGATTCCACGATTAATTTATAAGAAGTATTTTGTATCTCATAACGGATAACGGGCCACCGTTTTCCTCCCAGGAGTGGAAAACATATTGTTAAAATAAATGATTAAATATTATGTCTACTACCACGGCCCTTATCGACCACGGAAACGGTGGGGCGTAAAAACAGTCAAAAAGGCAATTAAAAGAGCTCTGTACGAGGGTGAGGATATTAACAGGGCTCTTAACAAATTCCTTCTGTGAGCACGTGACGACGGGCGTGTTGCCGGCGGTAGCGCTGCAGGAGCGGCGGTTACGTGGCCGACTGAACGCACTGCGGCCGAACATGCAGGCTGCACCAGTGGCAAATGACACCGATCTGAAATCGGATGTACACAAAGGTCAGTGAGCGAAGTGTTGGATGACGCGATCAGTGGGGACGAAGCCCACAGCAAGTCGTTAGACGGTTAGAGAAAGTGCAGTCTCCGCAGACACAGGCCGAGCAAACACCGCCACGGCTTGTGCCTGGACCGAGGTCACCATAAATATCTGCTCGAGCCCTGCGAGCACTAACGCGAGCTAATAAGATAATATAGAGTAACTTTAGTTTTAAGGTCGATCCTAGCTGTAATCTTAGTGGATAGAGATATAACTAACGTATTATTGGTTAGTTGCTAGGTGATTATTGTAAAGGTGGCGGGTAGGTTATCTTTTTGTTAATAAATCGGTCTGCGTACGCCACATACGCCTTTGGTTGACGCTCCACATTTAAACTTACTCCACATTTAGACTTACTCCACTTTGCGTTAGATTTGCCGGCGCGCTCATTATAAAATGTTGAACCCAACTCCTTACAAAAGGTTCTACTTGAGTATTCCGTTCTTCATCATCATCCTCGCTCGAGTCGATCTCCTCTTCCCAGTTGGTGCACGATTTCGAGCTCTGAGCGTTCAAATTTAATCCGCGCTTCTAATTCGGACTCCAACTTCGCTGATCTTGATGACCTACTGTTATTCCGCGATCTATTTTCATTTGTCGTTCTCGGCTATCGCTTCTCATATCTGTGCGACGCTAGACTGCATACTACTGGCTACCATTCTGCTGCTTGTCACTGCCATGGACATTTCTGAGTCCCATATGTTTGTCATTGATGTCTCGGTGGTAGCCCCACTTGATGTTGTAGCCGCGATCGCTCCTGATAATTCAATTTCCTTCGCCTTCCTTGCAACCCTTGTTCGTGTCCCCTCGGGTTCCCTCGGACCTCTCACTCCGATGCTGTGCCCTGTTCATCTTGCAAGACGGGAACTGTTGGCTTGCAATGCCCCTAAAGTCCCTATTTCCTATCGGTTTTTATCAATCTCTATCAATCCCTGTCAGTCCCTATCGGTCCTAACAATCTTGGATGGTAGCCTACCGTGGTGAACCGCCTGAGGATGGAACGTGCAGGAATAGGTAAAAGAGAAACTGTACGTCAGTGGACGTACACTTCACAGGTTGCTCAGGGTACGGGTGGAAAGTCCACACCCCTCGGCGTGACTACTCAGAGACCCTGCTACGCGCACGACATAATTACGCAGCCGAGCTGTTCACTTCCCCCAAAGTGTCAGTGCCAAACTCATCCGATCGTATTTTTTTTAATTTTTTTATAGAATATGTGACAAACGAGCACACAGACCACCTGATGGCAAGGGGTTGCTGTGGCCCATAGACATCTACATCCATCCTCCATTACAAATCAAAATATAGATGCATTGTCACCCGTAAGGACTGAGATGAAATGCCTTATTTCCAGTAAAAAGGGTCTCCGCTTCCCTAAACTCACCATTCAAAATACAGCAGCATACGGATATATTTTAGCTACTATTTCACGCTGGTATTCTGTGAGAACGTGTTCCTTCCCCGGTCGAGCCGACCCATTCGTGCTACAACTATACTACTAATATAACTGCAGCATGGCTCTACCACGTATAAAAACACGTTTGCACCATTCTGAAAAGCGTTAGCCCAAGCGCCGAATTTGGCACCGTTAGGTGTCGGTGCTTGGTATGCTGGTGTAACGTTCCGCTCGTTTGGTCGCAGATGACACCTTGCCTAGGCACCCTGTCTCATCCGGTCACAGCGCAGTCAGTGCCCCATACGAGCACTCTCGTCCAGTCGCAGTCAGTGCCTGATTTGAGTACTATCGTCCGGGCTCAGTCTTCTTGCTTCTCACTGATGTCCACCACCTACTGCATCCTTTCGCCCCCTTGTGGCGACGCAGACTTTATTCAATGACCATAGCAGTAAAAAACATATTCCATAGCAATAAAAATCGTCGATAACAATGTATAGTGTAATAAATCAATGTCTTCCAAAAAAGTAAAATTACATAACTATTTTTTGTTATGTGCGAGAAGCTATTTAGGTCTAGGAGTAGACCAGTATCACTGCGACCCAAAAGATCTGTTGTGATCGCTGCTATGGCTAGTTGTAGTTATAGATTGTTCACTGCTAAGCCCTACGTCTTTAATGAATAGGAGGAGTTTCTTAGCTCTGAGCAATTTCACTTCTTCTGGGCGGAATATATAGTTTCCCAGATGAATGTTAAGTTTGCGCATTAAGGGTCCGCAATCAGTTAAGATGTGCAGAGGCATTTCTTCCGCTGGGGAACAGAATCGGCGCATCCTTGAGTTGCTCAATCCCAGGATGGACATGTACTTTTTAAGACAACAGTGTCCATTTAGGGCTCTTACCAGTATGCGTAATTTATTTTTACTTAATCTCAGGGCTTATGAAGCGAATTTACGATCAAAAGCCCGGATTAAGATTTTGGAATGTTTTAAGCCTGGTGTGGCAAACCGGATCTAAGCGATATTTTACGATAAAGAGTTTCAAGGGTTAATCGGGCTAAGCTTTTTGAGATTCCACAAAATGGCTCATATCCAAATTATGTACTCTTTGAGCCCTCCCGTGCGTAAAAGTTACAGAATACAAAGGTTGGCTGCGAAAAAAGTTACATGTAAGCGCCCACTGTAGCGCTAGTAGCTGTAGTTTGAAGATAGCGTTCTTTTCTCGGTAGAGAGTAATTGTGTCTGTGCTTCTGCGAGTGACCCTGAGCCACAGAAATGTCAGTAACTTTGAGTATTCAACCAAATCAAAGGTCAGTAACGATCATTTAGGTTATGGAGTGTAGAGGTAAGAAGTACGGACTCTGTATAAAAGTGTTTAGGAAAGCGTTAAATACCACTGTAGCTACAGTCTAAATTTTAAAGAACTTTTTATAATTTTTTTATTGCACAGTATTTAACCATAATTCTTTTTACAATAATTATTTTATTGCTTTCAATGTTCATTCTCAAAATCACTCTCAACGTATTTTACGGCGATTTAATCCCGTAGCCTCTCGGGCACTGTAGTGGAGAGTTTTTGAACTGTTATTTACTGCTTACAGATGGACACTTTTTCAACTATTCTCCTATAGGAGTTGTTACTCCCTACTTCTACACTCCATAATTGAGGTATTATGAAAGTGACAGCATAATATGTAATAGTTTTTTATTTTGTTTTATTGTTAAAATCCGAAAACCATAGATAACATAAATAGACCATATTTATGTTATCTATGGTTTTCGGATTTTGGTTTCAGAACTTTTCTCAAAGTGTCAAAACACGCTTTTTAAGAAAAGATGCATTTCTTAAGAATAACATAAAAAGTGCGAATTTATTGATATAAATTCTTTAAATTATGTCAGGAGGGCTCATAGATAAAGTTTATATAGGCTTGGACAATGCGCCGGCCGCATTTGATATAAAAGGCCGTTTGCTAGGACCAGTACGTGTTTGCCTTATTTTTAAGTTGTTATTTATATCTTATTAAATATACTATCATTATTTATGTTTATTTTCAGAATGGCACTAACTTAGAGTATATTCGATCGGAGACTGGTGTTGTTGCTGTTTTAAAAAGTGACAAATTCGAGCCATTGCATTTGGCACTTCATCACACTAGATCAGAAGCTCTTGCGGCAGCGCGGTCTTTGGCTCAAAATTTGATAGAGACTATACGAGCAGAGCTAGCGCAGTGGAGTGCAGCACAGGCTGGAGGGCCTCCACCGGCCTTGAATGTTCCACCACCAACATTGACTACGACAGCTGCTCCGCCGCCTATTCCACCGCCTGCTGTTACTGTATCGCTATCAACCCCTTCGTCATTAGCGACTAGCTCACACCAAACTATCATCCCACCAGTTGTCAGTATGGCCCCTGCAAGTACACCTCTAATGACTGTTCGCCAACCTACCGTTTTACAACTCCTACCACAACAGCAGTATGTATTAAATCAGGAAAATGGGCAGTTAATTCCTATAGTACAACCGGGAATGCAAGTTTCAAATACCAACTTTACCTCACTGCCAATTGCTCAACAGTTAAATACAATTCAACAACCAAATTTTGGGCACACACAAATTGTGGACATATCCAATATGCAGCCAGTGAATGTGACTCAATTAAGACTTAGTGGTGTTCCTTCATCTATGTCTATGATATTACCAAATGGACTTACATTTCCTCAAGCAAGCTTAGCTACAGGAGACTGTACCACTGTGAGCTCAGCCACATCAACACCAGTTGTGTGTGCTGCGCAGAGCACAAGTTCTCAGAAAATACTCTATAGTACAGACAAAGGTGACAAAGAAGTAAAGTATCATATACAAGGAGCTGACACAGTGCAATGGACTGTACCTGGATCACAGACAATGCTCATTCCATATCAACAATTTCAGGAACTAACTTCAAATCAAGCAGGACTAACAAATTTACAACCTCAACAATTTGTTTCAGTAAGTTGACATTTTTATGATACTACTATTTCACTTTTTTCTTCATTCATTTATCTATTACAGCAAATATAAGCACACTGCTGAACATAAATCTCTCCATAGCTCCTCCAAGTGACTTGGCAACCGGAGTTTTTAATATTAAGTAAGATGCTGCTGCCCATTTCCTGGTTTGTTTCTTTCTATCAATTATTAAAACACCCATAGGGTGATACGGAGTATGGGTTTCCTTACACAGCTGGTCATCCACAACTACATTGCCGGCCAAAAGTTTAAGACACATAATTACACATATTATCTATAAATTTTAATGAAATCCCATAAGACAAATAAAAGAAATTTGATAGATGCACTAGGGTGGAGTAAAATTTTTTTTTCACCTTATCATAATCTAATGGTGCGCAAAAGGTGCCTCTAGCAATCAAATTAACTCATGCAAAATATTATTTGGATTGATTCAGACTATCTGCCTCTGCAAGGTCATTGAAATTTTATAAAAAGATGATTTTCGACACAGGATTGATGCTATGTAAATATGCTATTATTCATTAAATTATTACATTCTGTTTTATTTTTTACTTTAAAATATAGTTTATTTTTGTTATAAATCAATAAAAAACCAATTTTTTACATAAACTTACTTCAATCAAGCATTATGGCATGCACAGGAAGTAATTTTGGCACCCGTGCGGAAAGTAATTTATCATGTCACTGCCAGTATTTGGTGCATTCAAGTGTCCCGTTTTTGGTGATATCTAAGATATTAAAGAGAACACCTTACCTATGTGTGAAGATGTGATGAAGTACTACGAGTGGCCAGATATCAACTAAACTTGCAACTGGAAATTGTGAAAGAGTCAATATTTTCACAAATAGGAGATATTGTGGCACCTACAATTGAAAATACCTGGCAAACTGTGTCTATTCCTTACCAGATCACGAGTTATACAAATGTTAAATGCCTACCACTTAAAATGTAAAAATTAACTCAAGTCTATTAAGAAGCTCTCTTCAGAAAAAATGGATAAATTTCGTGAAAAGGTAATAAATATTACAGAACAATGACTTTTAAAGAGCAAATTTCCTAATTAAGGAGCCGGGTTCTATGTACATGGGTTATGTAGTACCTAGAACTGATTCGGCGAAAGCAGTAGAATCAGCAATCACAGGGTTCTTAGCAAAGGATACTTTCCTTTGCTAAGAACCCTGTGATTTTTGCTTTCCATAGAACATCTTGTAGCAATAGGTTGTGATGGGACTAATGTGAATTCTGAAAAGTATGGTGGCATTATACAACTCCTTGCAAAAGGCTATAAAGGCCCCTCCAACGGATTATTTGTTTACTGTATATGAATGAGCTGCCATTAAGGCATTTGTTTTTATATACGAGGGTGGATTGAAAAGTACTCGGCCTAACACAGATCCATTCAATTCTAAAAATCAAATCTACCCACATTATTTAGTTCAGTTCAGACTAGTTCATTGTGTGAAGTTCGAAACGTGTGCGATAATTAGTTGTGATTTTATAAATTTATTAAGAAAGTAATCAGACATAATTTCCGCGAATGGAGCAAATTGAGCAGCGTGCCGTCATTAAGTACCTCCATAAGAAGGGGCTATCATCAAAAGTCATCCATGATGACATGGTCAGTACATTAGGCGATTGTGCTCTGTCATATTCATCTGTCAAAAAATGGATAGCAGAATTTAAGCGTGGTAGAGAGAGTGTGAAAGATGAACCCCGCTCTGGAAGGCCTTCGACGTCAACTACTGACGAATATATTAAAAAAGTACTTGATTTAATAATGGGAGACCGCAGATTAAAAATTAGAGAGATAGCCGAGATTATAGGCATCTCTTATGAACGAACTCAAAACATCATTGTCAACGAGTTGGGTTTCCACAAGGTGTCTGCGAGGTGGGTTCCGCGACTGCTTTCAGTTGAACAAAAAAGGACGCGATTGACTATTTCACGCGACTGTTTGGAGTTATTTGAAGCCGATGCAGATGATTTTTTGAATCGTTTTGTTACTATGGACGAAACATGGGTTCATTACTGTACACCGGAAACTAAACAACAATCAAAACAGTGGAGAAGACCTGGTTCACCACCCCCTAAAAAGGCTAAGTCGATTTTGTCGGCAAATAAGGTGATGGCTTCAGTATTCTGGGACTCGAAAGGTGTGATTATGATTGATTATCTTGAAAGGGGTCAGACTATAAACTCTGATTACTACTGCACCTTACTACGTCGTTTACGAGAGGAAATAAAAGAAAAACATCGAGGAATGCTCAGAAGAAAAGTCCTGTTTCATCAAGATAACGCCCGTGTTCACATGTCAGTACAGTCAATGGCTGAAATTCACAACTGTGGCTTTGAACTGTTACCGCATCCACCGTATTCACCTGATCTGGCACCATCAGACTTCTTTCTGTTCCCTAACCTAAAAAAGCACTTGGGAGGTCAAAGATTTTCGACAAACGACGAGGTCAAAGCAGCTGTAGACGCATATTTTGACTCTAAGGAAGAATCATTTTTTTTCAACGGTCTAAATGCTTGGAAGGGGAGGTGGCAAAAGTGTATTGAACTTGATGGTGATTATGTAGAAAAATAAAAATATAACTGATTTAGTATGTGTTTATTTTCTTGGTTAGGCCGAGTACTTTTAAATCCACCCTCGTATTATTGGAAGCACTTCAGGACCCATGTGGTTAGTTGGAAAAGATACTGGAAATTTGTGAACTAATGCCGATTAAGAAATTCCAATCCGTAAAAGCATAATCACACCCAAAAATGCCCCAGATTTGTGCACAGATCAAAAGTACTTGCATGAGATTGTCTATGCAGTACAATTAAAAGTTCTTTTCCAGAAAATCTAGCAAACAGGTCTACAGGTGTGTTCCTCATTCTTTTCTACACTTTGCTAATACTCACACATGCTAATTTTTTTTTTTTTTATAGAATAGGGTGACAAACGAGCACACAGTCCACCTGATGGTAAGTGGTTGCTGCGGCCCATAGACATCTATATCCATCCTCCATTAAAGATCAAAATGCAGATGCGTTGTCACCCGTGAGGGCTGAGATGGAATGCCTCGTTTCCAGTAAAAAGGGTCTCCGGTTCTCTACACTCACCATACGAAATACAGCAGCATTAAGCTACTATTTCACACTGGTATTCTGTGAGAGCGTGGTCCTTCCCCGGTCGAGCCGACCCATTCGTGCTTCAACTATACTACTAATATAACTGCAGCATGGCTCTACCACGTAAAATTTGATAATTGAATCCTACGTTTGTATGTAGCACCAGAGAAACCATCAGAGAATTTGATTGCTATGGCTACATTTGTTGTAAAAGGTTACATTCCAACTTGGTTCTCGATTAAAATTAAACTATATGTAAGGATGGAGCTTAACATCTATTTAAATTTATATTAGCCTCTGCCAGAATCCTTGAAAGATGTGATTGATTTCGTCATTCAACGCAATAGCTACTTCGCACATCCTGGGAATCATGCTATTTGCAATTGATAAAAAGCACATTTGTGAATTGGCAGCCTGGTGTATATTAAAAGCATAGGGTATATAGCAATCCCCTGCACCAAGGCTATTCGAGATGCCTGATATTAATTTCAGAGCAACAACCTACATTGATATGATAAATTGGCAACACACCATTACTGAATCTGGTGGTGAGAGTGAACTTTTGTTTTTACGTCTCCCATGTCATACCCAGACTGTTGAGCGAGCTGTGAAGTTGATGACAGAAGCAGCCATTTCTCAATGTAAGGATTCATCATGAATGGGGGCCATAAAAGCCAAATTGGAATCCCATAAGAAAATGCCAAAATTCGAGATGAAGAAAGATTTTAAGGCATATTGATGCTTTGATTTTTAAAACTTATGATTGAATTTTGTTTCACTTTTTTATTAAATTACATCGTAATTTAATAAAAAAGTGAAACAAATTCTAATTATATTATTGAGTTTGATTTATAACCTCTAGTTAACTCTTATTTAATATTTATCTTAGCCCAAACACACTAAACTTTTTCGATAAAACATTAAACTCGAAGGCCCCTGCGGAGGCAGAAGATGTTATTCAATTGAGCTGGAAAAAAAGTAAACCGACTTTAATCATAAAGCACTAATCCCGCGCAATTAGAATTTAAAATATGAAAAACATTTTTTTTTTCATACAATGGCGCTCCACCCTAATGTACACCTGCATATTCTGTTGATAAGTACCTACCTACCTAGATGACCGAAGCTTGGTAATTTTTTTTTTGAAAAGCAGGTTTTTTTTTTGTAAATTATATTTAGGTACAAATTACATACTGGTGAAATATGAATAAAATTATTTTTAGTGTTTAAACACAAATATTTTAAAAAAAGGGCTCCAAATAATAGATTTTCTCCCAAAAAAAGAGAACTTGAAAAAAAAGGAACAACAGACAGACTGGAGACACTTGGATTCTAACCGGCGTTCTGTGATTTCAGGACCGCCTGATATCCCATCTGAGCTGTTATAACCATTAAGTGATTTGCAAAATTTACTTTCGTATTCTAATGTTATTGTAGCAGTTTTTCACTGCCGGAAAACACGGATAAAACGACATTTTCTAAAAATGAATCCTAGCTAGATCGATTTATTACCCCCGAAACCCCCTGGACACCAAATTTTATGAAAATCGTTGGAGCTGAAGTCATTCAAGAAAATCACTTTCATGTTATTGGACAATAAACATGTATTGTTTTCAAACATCCACAAATACTGCCTTAGAGCCAGGTGGTAGAGTCGTAATAATGTTTTTAAGATGGGCTAATAACTGATTGCTTTGCTTTTGTTTTCCATTGGTTAATAATTAGGATTATTTAGCTTCTAAAAACACATGTTTCTGACTTATTATTACCTGAATTTACATGGTTTTGTTTAGTCTAAACTTGTGGATTGTTGTTACCACCAAGCGAAATAGATGCTTAACAGCACCGGAAATCCGCGTTAAAGTAAAAAAACCCGAGTTAAACCTTTATCATTGACTACAGTAAAACTGTGACTGAGAGATGCGAAATTGTATGGTCGTGTCGCCGTTCGAAAACCTCTGCTAAGGCAACAAAACAAGAAAAAAAACGGATGCAATGGGCCCCCTGCCAATCGAGATTGGACTGAAGAAGATTTTAAAAAATGTTCTTCGAACCAATGAATCCAAGTTTGAGCCATTCGGTTCAAAATGAAGAATTTACATTTGACACAGTGACCAAGAAAAGATGATGCCGGACTTGTATATGCGACTACACCCAACAATCAAGCACAGTGGTGGCTCAATTATGGTCTGGGGTTGCTTTTCTAGCCAAGGAACTGGTGATTTGATCAAAATTAACAGACTTATGAAAAAGGAAGAGTACAAAATAATTTTAGAACAAAATGCCGTTCCTTCGGGGTTGCGATTAATTGGAGATGAATTCATTTTCCAACAGGACGATGATCCTAAGCATAGCTCAAAATTATGCAGAGAATATTTGGATTCTCTTCCAAATATTGAAAGAGGCTCAAAGGGTGTTTAAAAACGTGGTTTGGCCTACTCAGAGCCCGGATCTCAATCCCATTGAACTTTTGCAGGAAGAGCTTGATAGGAACGTCCGTAATTGTAGTCCATTCTCGCGAAAAGAAATGTGGAATGCTTTGTGAGAAATTTAGAGCAATATATCACAAGACACAATCAACAAATTGATTGCCCGTATGCCGAGACTTGTGTAATTTTGTTCAAGTCTTAGAATGCAAAGGAAGATTTTTTGATGAAAAATCAGTTTAGCTAACTATAGCCTTTTTTAGCATCATCATCATTACAGCCCTTCACAAGTCCACTGCTGAACATAGGTCTTCCCCAAGTAATGCCACAAAGCACGGTCCTGATCCACCTGCATCCATCGACTTCCTGCATGTCTTACCAGGACGTCACTCCATCTAGTGGGGGGTTGCCCTACACTACGCCTACCGGTACGAGGCTGCCACTCGAGAACCTTTCTTCCCCATTGGTTATCGGTTCTTCGAGCTATATGGCCGGCCCATTGCCACTTCAGCTTACTAATCCGTTGGGCTATGTCACCCTGGTTTTACTGCGGATATCCTCATTTCTGAGTCTATCACGCAGAAAAACTTCGAGCATAGCCCTCTCCATAGCTCGCTGAGTGACCTTGACCTTGTCCTCATACGGCCAGCAGTGAAGGACCACGTCTCAGATCCTTAAGTCATCACTGGCAACACACTGGTTGTACATCTAGTTTTCAGAGTTTGAGATATACCTGAAAACTTTTTTAGCATGGACTGTTAATATTTCTGTATGCTTTTCAATTATATTGATTTTCAAAAAGTGTTTTATTGGATGATTTAACAGTTTATTTAAACAAATTAATATTTTATTGGAGTTTTGTTTAATTTTTCTACTTTAATTAAGGTGGTCTTAAACTTTTGGCGGCGGTGTACACGGTACTTACTTGTATAAAAATAATAATAATAATTATTAATAATAATAATATAATAATAGCTTTATTTCTCTACACTTTTACAGAGTTATCAAAATTATTAATAAATACATAGAACTATTAGAAAGTTCTTCTTGTTTTATGTAGTCCCTCTTGGGTAAAAGCCTCCTCCAATTTGAGCCATTCTTCACGCTTTTTGGCAATTTGCATCCATTCTTCTCCTGCTATGTTAATGATGTCATCCACCCATCTTTTCCTTTGCCGACCCACACTTCTCTTGCCAAATGGGCCCTTCCATTTTGTTGTTTGGTAGGTCCATCTTTTGTCCTGGTGTCTAGCTATGTGTCCTGCCCATTTCCATTTTTGTGTTTGACTATGCTGAAGTGCATCCGTTAATTTCGTTTTCTTTCGAATATCTATGTTTCTCGTTTTTTGTATTCTCCATAGTTTTGTTTTTCACTCTTTCAGTGTACACCCATGTTTGGCTTGCATATGTTAGACTTGGGAGGATACACGAGTCCATTATGACCTTTTTCGATCTTAGGCTGTAATTTCCTTTGAGAATTTCTTTTTGAGCCCAATATTTTTTCCACGCTATATTTATTCTTCTGTCTATTTCTTTTTCAGTGTTGTTTAGTTCGAAAGATATCAATTTGCCTAAATATACATAATCATCAACATATTCAATGGATTTTCCTTCTATTTTGATTGGTTTTTTGGAGCTGTTTGTAATTATTTTTGTTTTAGATGCATTCATTTGAAGTCCTGCTTTTTGGCTTTGGGTGTTCAGGCTCTGAAGCATGCTTTCTAATTCAGTCGCAGATTCACTAAATAGAGCTATGTCATCAGCAAATCGTAAATGTATTAATCTTCTATTTAGTATCCATATACCTTTGTTTTCCCATTCTAGGTTTTGAAATATGTCTTCTAGGACGGCTATAAATAGTGTGGGTGAAAGAGGGTCACCTTGCCTCACTCCTTTCCCAATTTCAAACTCTTCTCCGTGTCGTTCTAGTTTTATTTTGCTTGCACTCTTAGCATATATGTTCTTTAGCACACTTATGTATTTTTCGTTTATTTTGTTTTTTCTCAAAGCCTTCCATATACAAGAGTGTGATGTGCTGTCAAAAGCCTTAGCATAATCTACAAATGCTATGTATAACGGCAAGTTATATTCTTTGTATTTTTCTATCATTTGTTCCATAGCGTGTATATGATCCATTGTTGAGTAGCGTGGTCGGAAGCCTGCTTGCTCTATTGGTTGGTTTCTGTCTATGTCTGGGGCTATTCTACTTAGGATTATCGAAGAGAACAATTTATAGATTGAAGATAGTAAACTAATTGGTCTAAAATTGTTGATGTCAAGTGGATTTCCTTTTTTATAGAGCAGTATTATGTTTGAGCTGCACCATTGTTTTGGTATTTGTTCTTGTTGTATGATTAAGTTGAATAGTTTCGTCAGGTAGCTTACTAGAATAGGTGACCCAAGTTTTAGAGCTTCATTTGTGATTTTATCTGGCCCTGGGCTTTTTTCAGACTTTAGTCTTTTTATATGCCTTTCTATTTCCCCTTCAGTTATAGGAGTTAAATTTGCTTCTTCCAGTTGGGATTCTCTTTTATGTTTACTTTCCAGTTGTTCATCCTGTGTTTCATCTTGAGATGTTCTTCTGTAAAGCTCTGAGCAGAAAGTTGTTGCGCGCTTTACTATGTCTTCTCTGTTTCTTGTTTCCTCTTTTCCATCTTGTAGACCTTGTATCCAAGTTTTATGCGTTGACAGCTCTTTAAGAGCTCTCTTTGAACTTTTATATGTTGCTATATTTCTCTCTATGATTATTCTTCTATGTCTTTCGTAGTCTTGCCTGATTGCTCTGTTTGTTATCTTATATAGTTCTTTTAATTTGTGTCTCATTTCTTTAGATTTTTCTCTTTTAGATAGGAGTTCCGTACGTTTAGAAATCAGTTCTTGTGTTTGTTCGGTAATAATTTTAGGTTTTTTGTTACTGGTTTTAAATGCTTTATCCTGTTCTAGACTATTTGTGATGGTTTTTTCCAGCTCGCTGCTCAAAGTTTGTACATTTTCTGTGTTCTTCATTGTTTCTTCTAGTCTTGTTGTATTTTCTTTTAGCTTTTCTAGATAAGTTTCTTTTTCTTTTGGAGTCTTTAGCATATTATGTGGGGCTTTAAATGATTTCCTGTTCATTTTTGGGGTCCGGAGATTCAGTGAACATCTGACCATTTTATGATCCGATGGGAAGTTTATATTGTTTAAAACCTCAAGATTTGTGATTACTTTGAGGTTGTAACTTAGTATGAAATCGATTTCATTTTTTGTGTTGTTGTCTGGAGAAATCCAGGTCCATTTGCGAGAGTTTCTCTTTTTGAAATATGTATTCATCAATGATAGTTTGTTTTCATATGCATATTGAATTAATCGTTCCCCTCGTGGATTTCGTTAACCATATCCGTACCGTCCCATTATCATATGTTCTTCATGTTTCGGGTACCCAATTTTTGCATTTAAGTCTCCAATCACTAGTAATGTCTTATCTGCTTGTTCTTGCGCTTTTTGTAAATCCACGTAGAAACTTTCAATTTCTTCCTCACTGGAGCTCTCAGTGGGGGCGTAAACTTGAATAATAGACAGTGATACCTTGTTGAAGCTCATTTTTAACAAAGCAACTCTTTCTGATATGCCTACAAAGCTCACGATATTTTGTTTCAATGTTTTCTTTACTAAGAAGCCTACGCCATGGAGTCCCAATGTCTCACCAATGTAACATAAAATATATTTGTTATGTTCTTCTATACTGTACCCTAGTCTTTTAATTTCGGCGAGTCCTATGATGTCCCAGTTAATTTTGGCTATTGCATTATCTAATTCTAATAGTCTTGTCATTGATGATAGTGATCTTACGTTATAGGTGCATATTTTTAAGTTGTGTAATTCTTCAGATTCATAGTTTAGATTTTCAGATTTTCTGCTCTTATAATTATTGGTTTTATTTAATGGAGGGTTGTGGTCTTCTTCCCCCACGGTGACCAGCCGGCTTGGGGTTCTGATTGTTTTATTTTTATTTTGTTGTGTTGTTTGATTTGTCTTGTCCGGGTTCCAGTTGAGGGAGGCAGTTTTTAAGTTGAAGTTTTGAAGTTTTTGGTTCAGACACCGATGATGCTCTACCTCGTGCTGCATAATTGAGTATGCTTGGTTTTACTAATCCTTATGTATTATTTGCCGATGGCTCCTCAATATGTTTGTCAGTAAACTGTTTCTTCTTGGTGTTTTGTGCCATTGTTTCTGGTGAATCTACCTTTTCTCTTTTCCTTTTCTCGCGGTTAGAATCTTTTGGGTTTTTTACTACAAACTTATCGTATTTCAGATATGCTAAATTTCCCTTCTTTCTTTCTTCTTCCAGCATTGGTTGGAGATTTTTCCGAGCTTTTAGAACCTCTTTAGGAAAGTCTTCTTTAAGATAGATGCCTTTGGGCAGGTTAGATTTGTTCTTCTGGATAAGATGTTTTTTCCATGTTGTTGTCAATGACACCACTACCGGTCGGTTTTTATTTGAACGTTGCCCAATTCTATAGACTTTGGCTATCTCTTGACTGTCTAGGTGTACATCCGTCTCCACTATTATTTCTTTCAAATAGTCTACTAATTCACACTCTGTTTTTTGTTTCTCTTCTATTCCGAAAAATACTAAATTGTTCTTTCTCTTTTCCTTTTCCATGAACTCTATTTTTTGTTCAAGGTTTGTTATTTTCGTTTTTAAGGTTTTGTTTTCTTCCAAGATGCTTTCATTTTTTCGTCGAGTGCTTGCATTACATTATTGGTGACATTGGCGGTTATTGTCAAAGTTTGTTGGTTTAGCTTCTCGTCAAGTTTAGTTAGCAACAATTTCATACTTTGATCCATATTTATTTTGGTAGAATTTTAAATTTTTTCTACTGACAACACTAGAACTATCAAAATACAGTTCCTTCATATACACAGTAATCTATGGATCCTTCGTTCATTCAATATTGTCAGGTTGGCACCATAGATAAGATGTTTATACGGGAAGTTGGCACTACGTTTGTGACAATGTCAGATGGACGCACTTTTTTCTTTTTGTAGCTTATCTTTATAATAAATGTTCTTGATTTCACTATATACACTATTTTCCACTGAGATTTCTTCGTAATTTGGAGTTATAGTGGGTTTCTTCGGATATTTTCGCAGTTTTATGGTTAATTAACTAGTTTTAATAGCAATTGTGAATTATTTTCGACGGAGCTGATTTTATACGTGTTTACGTCTACAATACCGGAACCGGAAGTAGTAAGTAGTAATTATTATTATTGCATCCATAACCCATTCTCTGTCGCTGTACTCAAACGAGTACAGTTGTTTAAAAATTAATTAAACTAAATCTGTGAGGGTTTATTAGTTTTTATTTTAATAAATGAAATAGAGGTTAGATTCATATTTTTTTGTGTCGTGCAAATTGAGGGTATTTCTAAAATATATGTCTTTTGGAGCAACCGGATTTCATGTTATTGGACTAGCGTGGAAGTGAGTAGTATTTTTGTTATATTTTATTATTATTATTTGTGTAAATGTTGTTTTTTGTAATAATTGTGATAAGATATAGTGTAGTCTATAATGTGAGTTACAAATTTGAAACAGTAATTGTTTATTACTAAATTTAGATGAAGATTTTTACTAATGTACTCAGTTGAGTACACTAGTTACTTCAATAGATAAAAAATACCACTTTGTTTCAATTTATCAACAATAAGACGCAAGATGTTTTTCGGTAGAAATAGCTTTATAGGACTTGAGGAAGTAATTGCAGCAGTCACAGCAGATAGTGATGATGACCGTCAATATGATTTGGCGACAATACCACCTGATTCCAGTGTCGTGACTGACGAAGAGGAAGGGTCTGATGAAGATATGGTGACATACATTGCCATAAGATGTGCCGGGAAATATTGAGATTATGGTACGCGATGAAGGTACTTTTTCAACCGACTATGATTTTAGTTACGTAGAACCATTGACCGTAAAACGAGTTCGTCGAAATCCTAACATTCAGCAGTGGAAGTAAACTCCAGCCTGCAGAAAATGTTAACCATCCTATACTTTTGGCCATCAGCATACGTCTGAGGTGCAAGATAAAAAATATGCTACAAAGCAACAACACAGCTGAAAGACCAAAATCCAGTACAGATTTTTGAAAAAATACTGGATGAAGTATTGCAGCTCATATTATCTAATAGTATTTTGTACGCTAATCAAAACAATATCTTTTCAATTTGATTTACCAGACCTAAAAAAGTTCATTGCTATTTGGTTTTTTTTTTGTCTCGGGAAGCATTACATTGATGACTGTATGAGGACGTCAGAGTTGCGCTAGTTTCAAGAGATACGACGAGGAATAAATTTCATGAAATAAAAAGATATCTTCATCAAATTCCAGGGATAAAATGTTCAAAATTAGATCCCTAGCCGACATACTGATGACCAAATTCAATCAATGGGGCGTACTTGTACTACTATGATTACTTTGAACCAATGAGCACGGTAAAAAGATGGTGCCCAGAAATAAGAGAGAAAAGCGATGTAAGGATTCCGCTTTTATTTGAAAACTACAATAAAGGTATGGGTGGAGTCGATGAGCTTCGTCAGTCCATATCATTATACAGGATCGAGATTCCTGGCAAAAAGTGGTGGTGGGTTATATTTACATACTTGTTGGACATGGCTGTTTCAAACGCTTGACGTTTACATACCAAATACAATTTGCGACAAGAAACTCTAAAAAGAGTCAGACCATCTTCTTCTTTGGTCAAAGGACTGCCTCAAGATGGTTCAGGCTACTACCAAAAGAAGCTTGAAAAGCAATTACGGTGCGTCATTTGCCATGCAAGGGTCCGATAGGGATGCAAGAAGTGTTTGAAAACACTCTGCGTTGAAAAGTCATGCTTCGGAAAATTTCACATATAAGTGGTCGCTGTACTTAAAAAAGTACACCCCTAAAAAATAAAATTAAAATTTTTTTTTGTTTCATTTTATGTTCGCTAGTCCTGCCCAGATTAACAAAATAAATATTTTTCGTTAAAAACGTTTTTTATTTCATTTTGGCCACAAATGGGTTAAGATTAAGTACACACAATAACAACAAACATCATAACTAAATTTACAATTATCTGACATGACATCTAAACTTTATCTAAACTAGGCAGAGCCTGTATCTTAAATGTCAGAGTCTTCTCCCACACATAGTACAAGGATTTAAGTACAGAGCAGTTAGATAATAACTTTAACTGATAAAGGTAACATTTTACTATCAAGTATATAGATATATCAAGTATATAATGTCACAAAGGTCCATAAATCATATTATGTTAACATAAATTATATATCTAAGACTCAATTGTATCTTAGGGATTGTGAAGTTTCATAGTATGAAATATCATCATCATCATTACGGCCCTTGACAAGTCTACTGCTGAACACAGGCCTCTCATGAAATATCTTTAGTAATTTTTATGAAATCAACACACAAAGACAAATTGTTATTAATTTACATGTTTAAAATAAAACAAAGCTCATATCAAAAACACATCACTCTGTTAGAAAACACAATTGAAGATCTTCAAAGAGACTCCAGAAAATCTAGCTTAGAGATAAAAATGTGCCTAGACAAAAAGAGGAAACAGAGGAAAGGCTGTTAAATATGGTTGTATGCCTTGCTAACGAAGTAGGCTGCAATCTAGCCAAGATAAAAGATATTTAATTTTTCAACATAAAAGATATTTACAGAACTCGTCCCAAAAAAGATAAAAGTATGAATACTCCCATTATTGTTGAAAGTACATCCACCCTCATGAAAACGGAATTATTAAAATTGTGAAGGAATTACAACAACAAAAATAGTAAAATGAAACTCTGCGCCAAACACCTGGGCCTGCGCTCTGCTGGGGATACACCAATTTACATAGCTGAACATTTAACGACAAGGGCTTCCCGCTTATATTTTTTAGCCAGAGACCTTTCAAAGTCAAAGGAGTATAAATATTGCTGGACTGCCTATAGCAAAGTCTATGTCAGAAAACACGACGATTCTCCTATTATTACGATCTTAAATGAGGCTCAAGTACAGAGTCTATTGCAAACGTGACTTTTTCTAGGTATAGTTATGTCTTTTGTAACTGTGTGTATTAGTCAGAAATATATAATGCTATACAAAATAACTGTAAGCACTGCATTGTTAGTATTAAGCATCGTTGTATATAGCCAAATTGAATACAGACTCTCAATTCACACACTTAATATATTGTCATATTTACAAAAACAATATAAATTTTTTACAGTATTTTTAGCTTTAAGTTACCTCTCATACAGCAAAACTAAACTCTTAATTTACACATGTATGTAATACATTGTCGTATATATACAAAGACAATGTACATTTGTTGCAGTATTTTTAGCTTTAAGTTATCTTTTATACACATATAAAACTGAACTCTTAATTTACACACGTAATACACAGACATACATAAAAAACTATATACATTTATCACAGTATTTTCAGCATCAATTTATAATTCATACGGCAATAAATCTGTAAAATTGCTCTATATTAAAGGGTTTATTATGTACTTAAAATTATTTAACGTGTTACTAAGTTCGTACCGCAAGCATTTTTGTAATTCTTTAGCTTACAAAAAGTTACAATGTACTATATTTTTAGGAAATCGAATGTATAAGCTACAATATCATAAATGTAAAATCACAAATTTCGTAAACACACTTCATTTACATATAAAAATACATATAACAAACATTGCACCACACATATCTCACAGTATTATGTATATTTGTAACATTCAACCTTTGCCGTCTGTCTGTCTTTAACAATAATGTCAATGGATAAAAATATTTTCAATAATTTACAAGAATTGGACAATATAGAGATAGCTTCCGCATATCAATGTGATGTAGAAAATTTAAACAAATATTTAAAATTTACAACAACAGATTTCACAATTGTAACCCAAATTATAAGAAGTATTTATTTAAACTATGACGATTTTCAACTGACTTTAACTTCTCTACAAGTTAATGCCGACATATTAATACTGACAGAATGTAGGATTCAATCTACCAAACCTATTCCACGTCCAGGTAACTATAATGACTATATTACTCATCATCATGTTAATCAAAATGATGGAGTAGTGGTCTATATTAAAAAAATATTTCATCTCAAGTCAAAGAAATTAAGTTGACTCATGCATCTTGCATACAAATCTACCTACAAAACTTAGTAATACTGGGCATATATAGGAACCCATCGAATCTTTACCCATCGAATTAACTTTTCCAAAATCTTTGAGAACACAGGCAGCAAGGAGATTGGCCGATAATTACCAACTTCTTTCTTATCTCCACTTTTGTATATCGGTATTACAATAGATTGCTTCAGCAGCTTCGGAAAGACACCCTTTTCAAAACATATATTAACAAAATGGCAGAGGATGGGGACAAGTAGTTGTTTAGCCATCTTGAGAATTCCGGTTGAAATATTGTCCCAGCCAGGGGTGGAATCTGATTAGAGACCTGCAATAATAGTGTTGATCTCTTCCGGATAGGTTTCCATAAAAACAAAGGAAGAATGTGCCTTTACAGATACAGTTTTGTGTGCTTCATCAATATGGCAAAAAGATAAACAATAATTAGGATCGTTAGTACTTATTTTCTCGGCAAGATTTTTACCCACACTAGCAAAGTACTCGTTTATTTTATCAATCAAATCAACTGGTGAGGATTTCGAACTTAACAGGTCTAAACTATTGACACTTGATTGTTTTGTATGGGTTATATTCATTATGTGTTTCCAGAGAGTTTTTACTTGATTTGGATGATATTGCTAAAAGTTTCCTTTCATATTCCCGTTAAAGTTTCTTGATTAATTTAGTAACATAGTTGCGATATCTTTTGTATGTAATTTTTAATACTTCATTATAAGGATTCAATCTTAGCTTCTTTTGCATACTATTCCTATTTCAGGTAATGTAGACTCTACGGCGGCTGACCGCTTACCTTACCTCTTAGCGGTCAGCCGCCGTAGAGTCTACATTACCTGAAGATGCCTCGTGTAGAGGCGAAACACGTGTCGTATTATCGTCGATGGTGTGTCTTACCTGGAATATTGGTGTTGGGAGTAGTGGTGCTGGGACTAGTGGTGTTGGGAGTAGTAGTGCTGGGACTAGTAGTGCTGGGACTAGTGGTAACGGAGTTAGTGCATGCAATTGAGGGAGGGTGGGAGGTGCTCTTCAATCCAGGTAGGACACATTATTGTATTTATTTAGCGTAAGGTTGCAAAGAAATTTATATTTTTATTTTTTAGAAAATGTCTTGCTGTCTTCCTAGATCTAAAAAAGGCCTTTGATACTGTATCAATCCCCATTCTTGTTAATAAATTAGAACAGATTGGTATCAGAGGTATACCTCTAAAACTAAACACCTCTAAAAAAAGGATTACCTCTCTGACAGGATACAGATTGTAAGAATAGGTCAATACAGTAGTAGCTATACAAATGTTAATTACGGTGTACCGCAGGGAAGCGTACTCGGCCCTACGTTATTCTTAGTGTATATTAATAATCTGTGTAGTATGAGTGTGAATAGGGGAAGAGTTTTCTCATACGCAGATGACACTGCGATATTATTTTGGGGAGACACTTGGGAAGAAGTGCAATTGATAGGGGAAAAACAATTAGCTATGGTTGCTCGTTGGCTTGATAATAACTTACTAGTCGTTCACTTCAAGAATGCCGTTACCTCCCGCCGCGCCCCTTCATTCCGCGCCTCAAGCGTCACCCTTTTAGTACCGATAGCAACGTCGAAGTGTACTTGCGTCCGTTTTTTATGCTCCCGTACGTTCTCTAGTTTGTTACTGTTTTTGCTGTTGTTGTTGTTACTGTTTTTGCTGTTGTTTTTGTTACTGTTGATTTTTTGTTTTTGTTTCTGTTGATATTCGTTAATTTGTTCTGTTACAATGAGTAAAAGAGGAAAATCTTTAATTTGATATATTTAAAATGTAAAATAAAACTATAAAAAAATATTTTATTTTATCGAACACGTTATTATTTCATCATCATCATCATTCAAAAAATATTTTATTTCATCGAACACGTTATTATTTAACTTTATTGAAAATATGAATACTAAAAAACATAAACATGATGACTTTTTTCGTCTACGGTACCGTCAGCTGTGACGTCGTAACGGTCTACGACGGCAAACTCGAAATGAACGCGTAGTACTTACTTTGAATGTTAATAAAACTCAATTCATATGTTTTTCTATAACTAGCCGATCACAGCCAAAGGATGACTTTAGACTCAAAATACATAAATGTTACAATCCTTCCAGCGGTAACTGTACGTGTACATCTATTGAAAAAGTTTCATACATAAAGTATCTGGGCGTTATGGTGGGTATACTTTCCTGGTACAAACATGTCTAAGTTTTAAATATCCAAGTGAGTTTTCGAATTCTACTAGACACTAATTCAAGATATGTTGCTTGTCCAGGTCTTTTAAATCAAATTTTATTAGCGCTTGCTCAATCTATAATAATATATTGTATACCTATTTGGGGGGGGGGAGGTACTTATAAAAGTAAACTTATTGAAGTTGAGAGAGCTTAAAGATGTTTATTGAAAGTTATACATTTTAAGCCATATAGGTTCTCCACTAGCATTTTGTATTCATCTTGTGGGCTGATTTCGGTGAGGCAGTTGTACATATTACTCACTTTGTTAAAAAAAAACATAAGTCTTTGTCTTTTAATCCTACCTACGATAGTAAAAGAAGAAATTATATATCAGAACACTTAAATAATCAAATTAATAAAATATTGCAAATATATCCGTTAAAGACATACGATTGTTAGAAAAAAAATAATGCAGTGGCTTAAGACACTTTTTTCTTATTGTACACACACACACACACACACATACACGCACACGCACACGCACACGCACACTCACACGCACACGCACACGCACACGCGCACACACACACACACACACACACACACACACACACACACACACACACACACACACACACACACACCCGCACACTGTTTCTATTATGTTAAATGTACTTAGTTAAGGGAGGGCGAGGGCCTTCTACAAGTATCTTTTTACTTAAAAGAAGTCCTCAAACTCGTACTAATTTTAAGAAAATGTTGGAAACAATAAACTTTCATTTCAAACTTTCATTCATTTCATCAAGTGTGTTACCACTCAAAATAATTAAAAACAGTGTTTGCCAACATGCTTTCCAAGGTTGATAACTATTGTAAAATGCCCAGCAATAAACTATTATAGCTCATATAGATTGTAAAATTAACTTAACTGCCCCATTGGTTAAGTGGTTGTAGTAGTGTAACTGCTGATTATGAGGTTCTGGGTTCGAATCCCGGGTCGACCCAAGAAACCAAACACAAAAAAATTATTGAGTTTTTCTGTCAATAAATTCTCAGTAGCTGCCAGGACTCCGGAAGTTGGCCGTGTCTCACCCCTTGCCTCGGAAATCATGTAAAGCTGTTGGTCTTGCTCCTGATCCTTTCCGGTCATGTCGGTGTACGGTCCCATCGGATTATGAGAGTGAGGGAATAGAGAGTGCACCTATGCTTGCGCATACACTTGGGCTCTATAATCCTGTTCTGCGATGATGGCTAGTCTCTATTGAGCAGCCGTGACTGAATTTCGGTCTGCAGGACATTATTATTATTAAAATTAACTTTATTTGCTCACAGTTTTCATTGCCAAAGGAAAAACACTGTAAATTTTACCTTGTTCGTTTTTGAGAAACATTTTTAATAACATAGAATAACAATATCTTGTGTGGTTATCTTTTACAGATAGCTCCAGCAAGTGGTTTCCAACAAACATCCCTTCCATTATCAGCAGCACAGTTGCACCAATTGCAGACAACTGGTACTATAATGCAATTTAATCAAAAGGTATGTCAGACGGTGTTATTATATAGAGATTCTTTCCTTAAGATAATTTGGTGCCTTATGTTAAACAATGCAAGTTGCTGATTTTCTTGTTTCAATTATTAGTATGTTAATAAAACATTAATATTGTTTAGTAATACAAAGTGTTCTTAAATTTATTTGACTTTTCCTACAGCCCATAGTAAGCAGTGCCTCTCTCATAAATATTATTTCGACTGGACAAGCGTCTTCTCCACAAATTATATCTGTGAGCATTTGTTGCAGTTTGTTCATACTAATTCCTTTATTTATTTCTCTTATTCATGCTGTTACTATTTCTCAGTTATTTCTTTTTGTTGTTCATAGACTATCACTAGCTTTCCGTTTTTATTGCTATTGGTATTTCCGCTGTTACCTTATTATAACCATCTTAACATCTTTAATTTATACTGTCCTTTTCCAATTTAATAATTTTTTTTACTTCAAATCTTCTCTCATAACTCATACCTCACACATTTATCTCATTATTCACAGTTTTAATTTTTTTACCCCATCACAGATTGTGCGCTTTCCATTTTTGTTTTCTTTTATATTAGCATTTATCTTTTCATCACTTTAATGGAATTCTGGTTTCACCTTCATCATATTGTTACTAACATTGATATTAGCTACATTTATTTTTAGTCAAGTTTTTAATTTCTTTACTTGGTGAATGGGAAAAGATCCAGGTATTAAATTGAAAATATATTTAATAGATGTAAAGGACAAAAACAGTTATGTTAATGTTTCGGGATTAAAGTGAAACTTTTTAGTCCTGTATATGTTACCATAGTGAAGCGTGTTCCATCTTGTTGAAGCGAGGAAACATGAATGATATGTTAGATATTATTATATCTGTAATATTTTTATTGTTTAAACACCATTAAACAATAAAAATATTACAGATAATTGTATTTGCCTGTATTTACTTACGATCAAACCAAAAAGACAAAACAAAGTATTTTTTTAAAGTAATGACAAACCATCGATTTTTGTTACAAGTATTAAAACATACAATTATTTTTATCTAGAATATTTGCTGAGATAATTAAGATCTTTGGCCCAAAACTGTGCCAGGCGCATAGTTTTGTCATAAATTCCGGCGGGTTTTGTATGAAGTTGTGTATGAGCAATATCATACAATACCAACAATACCCGCGCGTCTCATTTACTAGTACCTACATATAATAGTTTTTGCTGCATAATTGTATGAGGTAGTTGTGGGCAAAAAGGTTTCACTTGCGCAATATGATATTTTTTGACATTTGTTGTGATGTTTTAATAATTAACACATTATTTACAATTGCAAAAGCTAAGTTAAAGATGCTATTGTAGATATACTAAAATGATAATTGAAAATATGCTTAAACATAATATGCTGTCCTTTTACTGGCCATTTCTTTCGATATCACATCGCCCAGATTATGAATAGTTATATATATATATATATATATATATATATATATATATATATATATATATATATATATATATATATATATATATATATAAATATATATATATATATTCGTATAAATTTTATTATTGTATAATAATAACCTTTCGAATATTTACCAAAACTAAAGTTTTTGATGAGAGATTTATTTGGATTTCAGAACTCATCTACACCTACAAAAAATTTAACTCAAGAATCTCGGGGACAAAAGAGACTTTCTGATGGTACCCCTAGTCAACTGCAATTGAGACCTATTGCACCTGCAGGGTAAGCAAGTTACACTATTACTGATTAATAACTTAAAACTTTCTTTCAGCCTATTTCAATTTAAAACGGATTGCATGTACTAATTAATAATTAAATTACATTAATTAGAGACAATTGGTGTTTATAGAGTTGTGAAATGTTAAAATGAAAAATTCTTAAATTCAAAAATTAAGACCACTGTCCACCTACAAATAAACCCCTTAATATACAAACTCAAAATTATTTCATTATATTTATTGTATCAGTTTAGACCATGTCAAACTATCATTTTTTATATTTTTTTTTAATATTTAACTAATCTCAGCAGCAAATGCGTTAACATTTTTTACTTGAGAAAGGTTTTCTTCTTTTTTGTTTTGCGGAAGTTAAAATGGCCACATTTGTTTATTTTAGTGTCTTAAATTATATTTATTATTCATGGAAAAATTTTACTTAAAAATATTGTTTTTAATCAAAATTATAAAATTGTTTGTCTTTGTGTGTATATTTAAATGATGTGATGATGCAGGTCGCATGTAAGCCAGGACAAGAGTTCAACGAGAGACTCGCGATCCTGGACCAACACAGCAGGTACATTGAAGATTTACAGCTGAAACTATGTCTCACTTTGTATCAGAGAGGACGATCCACAGAGAATGTTCTAATTTACAACCAAACCCTGAATTCTTGAGAAATCATTCATATAAATTATTATCCACTCGTCTTTTCTCAGATATAAAGTGTTGCAAGAAATTTTTCTTTATCTATTTTGCTACTATGACTTAACTAGCTTAGGACTGATTGTATTTATTATATTGAGTCTAATATTAGATATTACTTTTATTATAACTTTATTTAATTTTCTTAATATATGATCGACCTTATTACAAAAAGTGACTTATAATTAGTCTCAGGTTTGTTTCACGAAAGATGTCACGTGGAAATATATACAAAGTAAATAGTTAAGTATTGAGTTTGACAGAAACTGTTCGCGATGCCCGGACTATACTTCAACCATAATTTACCCTGACTATCAATAAGATAGACATAGAAACCAGAGACTATCAATATACCATGTTTTGTAAAAAGACGGAATATTCTATGTATTTTCATATATACATTTTTAGGTAGTATAATGCAGTAGCCAGATCTTGCTTCAATTATTATTATTATAAGTAATAGTTCTCTTTTACATTGGAGTCCTTGGATAACAGTATTATGACAGAGTTTCCGTTACGCCAGTTTAATAAGCAGTTGTCCAGTTTTATATTTCTTTACATTTGCGACTAATATATTATCTATCGAGAGCATTCCTGTGTTTTAAACCTTAAAATAGTTATATTTTTATCAGTGTTGTAAGAGTTGGAAATAACTACATTTGCACTACTTTAGACATATTATTTATATATAGCCATATTATATTATATTGCTATTTAATTATATGATGTATATATTTTTAGTTTTTGTCTACATTTTGCATATTTCATTAATAATATTTACTTTTAAGATGTAGCTTAGGGGATCCTGAGATGTTTTTTTTATAATTAATTAATACTTTAGGGTAACTTCAGGGTTGTAGAGTACTTATTCCATAAGGTATTAGGTCTGCCCAGGTGTCTTACAGTAAAGATTAAATAAATATCATTACAATACGGCCGACGTATCTTGGCGAGTCTGAATATAGGCTCTGCGAAGTTTAGCGCATGAACACTCGTGAAGAAAACTGTTATTGTCATTTTTTTATATATACCAATGTACAAATAAAATTTCCCTAATACAGTGACCAAAAATATCAAAACACTTTGGAGACATTATAAATTAAAGATTCAATTTTGATACCTCACCTTTCGATAGGGGCAGATTTTATCACAAACACATACAATATTATTTACATTTAATACTTTTTATTTATTTACACTTATTATTATTTAATCACTGTCGCTGAGGGGGGAAATTCCTAACATAAAGTCGTCGGCCCCTTGTGTACCATGTGAGGTACTTGGCATAGGTTCATCTTCGTAATCGTCGCTCTCACTTTCAGACTCACTTTCTGAATCTGAAGCTGTATTAATGATGAATAATTGATCCGTCATTTCGTCAATAATATGGTCGCTCTTCCTATAGTCATGTTCGACCTCTTGCACTTTTCTGCATAAAGCACTCCATTCATTCTGACCCATTAAATTTACTTTTTCTTGTATGAGCTCCATTGTCCGGGTTACGTTCCAGTCGACGTTTTTAGCGGCTACGTGCCCTTTAATGGCAGCCCACACCATCTCGATGGGGTTTAAATCGGGATGATATGGGGGTAAACGAAGGACATCGTGGTTGTTTTGTTTAAACATTTCATCTATTACGTATTTTTTATTCACGTCTTTGTTTTTTTTATTAGATCGTAAAGTTGTGGTTTACGCATGTCCTTTTCATATGGTATACCCTTTTCTAATAACCACGATTCCATTTTTGCCTTCTTGTCATTAGATGTAGGGGCAGGATCCATTAATTTGTTGTGGTACGGAGCATTATCGATAACCACCACCGAGTTAGGGCTCAAATTTGGAATCAGTTGGGTCCGTAACCATTTCTCATAATTTTTGAAATTCATGTCATCATGATAGTCTCCGGTTTTGCTGCCAGATTTGAACATTAGTAGCGCGTTCGGAACAAACCCTGCTTCTGACCCAGCGTGTACCATCACTATCCGCTGACCTTTTGATATCGGGCGCTTTAGTCCTTGAGCGGAACCATCTGACCACGCCTTACCTTTTGTATGTGATGAGTGGGCATACGACTCGTCAGTGAATACAATTGGTCGCCCTTCGTCCCTGTATTTTTTCATTGCCTTCAAGTACAAGATCCTTTTCAGGCGAATGTCGGTCTTCTCTATAAGAACCATTCTATTGGTTTCGGTCTTTCGCCACTTGAAACCCAAGTTTTTGATAATTGTCTTTAAGCTCGTTTTACCACCTTGAAAATTTATATCCCGTTTGAGTTTCGCTAGTAATTTGTTTATCGTCGGCATTTCTTTTTCAGTTTTGTGGAAGTTGTGTATGCATCTTTTTACTACTCCCTGGTCAAAATTATCCATATCAGTAATAGGTTTTGATCTAGACCTTTTTTTACCAGGCGTGCGGAATACTGAAAGTAAGCCCGAAATATTGCCTTCAGTTGCGATCCGCTGTACTGTGCGTTGGGACACACCAGTTGCGTTAGCAACTCTTAAATAAACTTTATCGACATCTTTTACGCCTTCTTCTTTTTCTTTTTTCATATATTGCGTTAAATCGTAAATAATTTTTCTCGCCTGGCGATTTAACACACTGTTATGTTTTGGTGGCATGTTTGGCGAATAATATAAGTGCTAACTGACACTTGCAAATAAAACAAATAAAACAAACAAAACAAACTTAACACTATTAATAAAAACAAACAACAATAACAACGAAAACTTTTGTAACCGACTGTGCTCAAGACAGAGATAGCGACACGAACACGACACCAATGCTAACGTGTGACTGAGAAATATTACCGTGTACCGAGCATTGCCGAATAAGCACGAAGCTTTACGAAGTAACCAGAAAGGGATGTCCAACACGCGTGCCTGAGGGTGTTGTTTAATCGATTTTTATTCAAATCGATTAAAATTAAGACATAAAAATATATTTATTTGCAATTTATAAGGAGGTTCTAAATTTTCTCAAATAGTCGTTACTCAAGAAGACGTTAATAGATAATTGATATTTAAGTACATTATGTCTTTCAGCTGAGAAAATAATATGTTTTTAGTTTTTTTTTTTATTTAAGTCGAAATCTTGTTTATTATCAACAAAATTCACTATATTTGTAAATCTATTTCGTTTAATATCTTATATAAACAAAAATCAATAACTTCTAAATAAAACTAATCGATTGCGATATTTTATGACTAAAGGGTCGATTGTGTTTACTTATGGTCAATCTCTAGCCTAGACCACCGCCCCCCGTACGTCGCCTCATGCCACCATTTTGTTCCTTAAAAAAGCTATTGCGCAACCTTCTGCGCGAAGGTCGGACTCGCCAAGATACGTCGGCCGTATTATACAGGTGTTTACACTCACAATGTGGCTAGAATGATCAATTCAATAATTGATACCTATATTTTATCAGCACTACTGAATTGTATAATTATTATAAAATATACATTTATTTATCAATTTATATAATTTTGCAGATATTCTATAAAATTGAAATATAATTATCGAGTTTAAATTACTTGATTATTACTACTTATTACATTATTACTTGTTATTTGATTGAAATTTTATTTAATTTTTTCTTTTGTAATGGACTCGTACGCTTGTACTTTAGCCAGTGTCAAGTATATTAAAAATTATCGTTTATATTGTTTTTGGTCAAAACTAGTTCACAATATGTTGATGCGACACATTGCGAAGTTATTTCTAGATTTTAACAGCTGCTAGAGCCGGCAGCCACAGTCGATGACGATGGGTGCCTAAGCAGACTGCTTATCTTGAGATTCACATCACCATTGGAGCACCTGTTTTATCGTTTCCACTAATTGTTCACATGCGCACATATTTATTTCACAAAACCGCACCACTTTTATCTATTAAAACTACTTCTACATTACTTAAAAATAATACAGGAGCAGCAATTCGCCGCCGTTCAATTTCCCGCCAAAACACCCAACATTTTATTTTAGATGGCTTCATGCACTTACATTTATTTTTTTTAACAGCTGAAAAGTAAGGAAGAAAGGGCAAAGGCAAGAGAAAAATTTTCGTCCTGTGTATTATTATTTTGTGTCTATCCCAAAGTCTGTCGGTTGGAAAAGTCATTATATATATTTTTTTACAGGTTCTTGGTGTTGCCAATTTTCATCTCAATATTTTATAAACATTTTGATCCCAATATTTTACTATACTTGTGGATTTGCAAATGCGTATTATCAAAATGTTATGTTCTCAGGAGAATAGTTAATAATTATTTTATTTGTATTTGTTGTCGTCATGTTTAAATAGCGCAAACTATTAATAGCATTTTGCGTCCATGAAAACGTTTAATTAGCAATAGGCGTAAAAATAGTTTCACTCGCTTTATTATAGCTATATTGATTAGACGATTTCGTTTCATTACAAAAGTATAGATTTATTTTTGAAACAGAAAACAAGAGCGTAGTAGAAAAGAAGTACGTTTTATTTAGCAAAATAACGTAACTTATGTGAAAATTAAACGAAAAATGACCCAGTTGTGTGAGATATCTCCTGATATAGGTGCATTTGCCGCGTCATTCATAAAATCAAACGTCGCTATGCTAAGCCTGGTTGCAATTGGTTAACTTTCTTAACATTAAGCATCAATTTTTACATTAGCATCTAAACAGGGAAATAAAAAACTCAACAGCACCTACCGTCTGTTGCGATATCCGTTAAATTCAGTAAAAACGTCTAGAACGAGTCTATATTTCGAGAATTAAAAGTTAGCGAAAGTTGAAACAGGCGTTCTAAGACTTGGATTTACGACCGACTTCAAAAAAGGAGATTTTCAATTCGACTGTATTTTTTATGTGTGTTACCTCAGAACTTTTTTTGAAGTGAACCGATTTTGAAAGCTGGTGCTTCTCATGTGATTGCATATAAATTTGATCAAGATCTGACCATTGGTTTTTTAGTTTTCCTTAATAATACGTATTTAATTGACTTCGACTACAACAACATTTGTATTTAAACAAAAATTTTAATTTTTACCACTTGTTTAATGCATTATTTTGTTTTTTAGGTGATATGAACGTCATCTGCAGTAGTGGTAACATTTTGATCACATATTAAAACAGATTTTTTTAGCATTTCAGTTCAGTTTCTTATTTAAGATTTCTGTTTACAGAAAAGCCGGAAAACTAAATTATTCCTGCTTAATAGAATATTTTACTAATTTCTTACAGATGCCAGTACCTGCAGCAAGTAGCACCATTTAAATTGTTCGCCCAATATAATAAACTAAAGGCGTAATTTACATCTCGCCAAACTAATTTCTTTATTCCACGTTTTAGGTTCTTGCATCATCGATACCTACAAAACACTACTTGATCGTCGATACTTACAAAATTTTTTTTCAGATGTGTCCTGTATTTTTTCGTTTTAGAATTTCTTCATCATTATTTATTTACTTTTCTATGTTTAAAAGATTTCTTCATTAGTATTACCGAAGACCTCACTCTGTTATTCTAATTATGTTCGTGTGACATTTGCAAAGCGTCGTTTCATCAACTTATATATAGTTCAATCATATATTTTCATTTCATTTCACAGCTAGGGACAGCACCGTTGTCAGTATGGGAATGAAAATCAATCCAGCACATGGCACAATCATTCATGTCTCTTCAGGACAGCAAACTAAGTAAGATTTTTTTGTTTAAACCATCCACCATCCATCCATCCATCTATTAGATCCTATAGAAGCCCACTGCTGAACAAAGGCCTCTCTCACAGATTGCCTCACAGGGGTGCCCCTAGGTATATCCACTGACATCCCTTGGGTATCGTCAGGGACGGCAGAGGTATGTGAAGCAAGAGGTGGACAGCAACATTTTCTTGATAACAACTTAAAATAATAAAAAAACTGCGGTTGCCAACCTGCTTGCCAAGCGTGGCAACTATATCAAACAATATCCTCCCTATTGGGCAAGCTACGGAGGAGCCCTATGTTCACCTGTAGACTTGTGTTAAACTATAACATTTTGGATAGATGAATGGAAGACATCCTTCTAATTTCGCTATGGAATTAAGGTTTGTGAATTCAGAAATTTATGAGTATAAACACTATGCGCATAAAATATATCCGTAATCTTTTATAATGATTAATATTATGCGGTGTTATAACTACAATGATTACCAATGCGGTCGCTAAGGAGTATGTTAGGGCTGAATCTGAGTGACAGGGTGAGAAACTGTGTGATAAAAGAAGAGTGTGGTTTGCAAGATGATGCAGTGACCAGGATTAAGAAAGGAATGCTTCGGTGGTTTGATCATGTAGAAAGAATGAATGCGGAAAGACTGACAAAGCAAATATATGTTGCAGAAGTGAATGGAAGAGTCTGAAAGGGACGTCCTAGGCCGAAGTTTGTCGACCAAATTGGCGATGTACTAAAAATGGGCCAAATTAGGAGTACCCTTAACCGACGAGCATGTATGCGTAGGTATATGGATGTGGAAGAGGCGAGAGAGGTATGTCAGGATCGTGCTAAATGGAAGTCTGTAGTCTCTGCCTACCCCTCTGGGTGACAGGCGTGAGTGTTTATGTTATGATTACCTCATTATGCAACAATTATGAAGTATTTAATGTATAATTTTTAAATATGTAATGATCTATTTATATATTCAACAGTGTCTCCGCATCGGGAATTGCACAAGATGGCACCGGCATGTACATAAAGCAAATAGACCGCAACGCTATTCAGATACAGGCGTCGAAAGACGGCCAAAAACAAGATCTGTCAACGAACAAAATGCAAAACACTGCACAAAACGTTCAAATGATAACCGTGCCTCAAGGCATGACTGTGCTACAAAATCCATTAAACCTTGGTCAAATGTCGACCGTCATTGGGCAACCGAATAGTCAGGTCTATATGATTCCTGCAAACCATCCGAATTTAGTCCAAGGATCGTTGCCTCCGGGCTTAATTGGGCAGCAAATGCTGCAGCCAGGGCAGAACGTCACAGTAATGCAGCATAACCAACTAGGTATGCCAGGTGGAGTACAATACAACATGCCATTGATGCCGATGAACATGCCGCCGAATTCGCACTACATGCCGACTGGCATTAATTTGAATACGCAGCTGTCAGCTCAGCAGTTGAACGCTGCACTAGCAGGACAACAGCTCACGAATCAAAATTTATCTGTATCTGGAACTATTCCGGTAGTGCAGGCACCACCACCGTCTTCACCGATGACAAATCCCCAACAAACTAACCCAGTGTCTCAGCAGCCGCCTGTGCAACAGATTGTACCACAAAACTCGACGTTCATCACACCTACTTCTCAATACACGGGAATGCCCCCGCAATATATGGTGCAAGCAAACTCCGGCAATTTGTCCGTACCAGGCAGCAATCCTACTGTTCAGTATTCTTTATCAACAAATCAATCCAATCCTGCAACACCAACTAATGGCAACGCCCAATTAAGTGCTGGGGTCGACAGCGACAATTCAAACGGGGCTTCAAATCAAACTAGTTACATTTCGTCTTCGTCACAGGATAACAGTTACGCGCTATCGAGTACTACTGGCGTGCAGAACCCCGGGCAACAAAATTTCTCAACTGATGGTACTCCTTCTCAAACGGCTGGATTCGCACCTGGGAGTCAATCGGTTAACCAAAACTATAACGCCACTAACGGAAGCAGTGCCCAAACCCCAAATTACAATGTTGGCCAAACAAACACGTCGCAACCTCCGGCAAGTTATAATCCTGGGAATGGATCGAATTCACAAACCAACCAAAACTACGGGGGCTCAAATACGCCCAGCTCTCAAAACACATCTCAATCTAACTTTTCGCCTTCAACCACACCTGGGCCAAGCCAGTCGTATTCCAATGCAAATTTACCCAATTTGTCCAATGTGCCATATCCACCAAACCAAAATTCGCAGAACCTGTATCCTAATGCCACTGGACAAAACTTGGCGGCTTACGCCAATAACCAATATCAGTATAATAGCAGGCCGTGGTTTAGACCTCGATACGGTTCACCACAAAGCTCTCCCTACGGAGGCGCTGGGTCCGTACCCTCTAATGGGCCCCCAATGCCAGTACCTCCGCCCTCGGGGAATTACAATTACTGGCAAGACAGTTGAGACTTTGACACTTTTCTTGAACATGAAATTATCCTGGAATAAAGTTAATGAATATGTAATTATATCATCTAACACCAAAATCCCTGGAGGAAGAAAAGTATTTTGGTAGAAATGGTGTTCCAGTGATGTATAATTCTCGCTCTGTATATAAGCCGTAATGACGTCAATGAAAGGAACAATATTTTGTTAATAAAACCTTTGAGGTTATTGTATATGTGACTGACACTTACTAAGAACAATCGAATGAACATTTTGCGACGTTGTATTACGCTAATATATATTTATGTTTTCATAAGTAGAATTTCTGTTAATAACAATTATGTATATTGTAAGATTAAAGTAAGAAAGACTGCTGATAAATATAGACAAATATATTACATTTATAAAATGTATAAAGAAATGTTTACAAAAATGTCTATCACCGCAAACAAGTCTTTTTATTTTTAATCAACTTCAAAAAGGAGCAGGTACTCAATTCGACTGTATATTTTTTATATATGTTAACTCGGAACTTTTTTCTAGGTGAACCGATTTTAATGTTTCTTTTTTATTTGAAAGCTGGTGCTTCTCGTGTGGTTTCATAAAAATTTGATCCAAATCTTACTTATATAAATAAATAAAATGAGAACATTGATGATGTTCTCACTTTATTAATATTGAAGTTAGTTGTACATAAGTTTTAATTTTACCACTTGTATATTATAAACTAAAAATAATAGGGGGTGCTAAGAATCTCCGGTGGAGATTCGGTTGCCACCTATGACGACTCGACCTAGCAACATATAACGCACGCACCCTGAGGACTGACGAGAAGATACTGGAGCTGGAAGAAGAGGTAGACAAGTTGCGCTGGCATATTTATTGGATTACCCGAGGTCCGAAGAGAGGGGGACGACACGGTAATCCTCGAGTCTGACAACTTATTCTATCACCGGGAGGGCGACCATCTGTCCCAAGGAGATGTCGGATTTATCGTCCACAAGTCTCTCGTCAACAACGTTGTAAAGATTGAGAGTGTGTCGACGAGGGTCGCGTACCTGATAATCAGAATTACCAAACGGTATTCGCTGAAGGTCATACAGGTTTACGCACTAACCTCGGCCTATCCCGATGAGGAGGTGGAGGAAATGTATGAGGATATTTCCAGAGCCATTCATTCCTCCAAAACCCACTACACGGTGTTGATGGGGGACTTCAACGCAAAACTAGGCACTAGAGAAAGCGGTGAGCTGAAGTTAGGGAAATTTGGAGTAGGGCAACGGAACCGTAGGGGCCAGCACCTGGCTGACTATGGAGAAGGAGGAACTCCTTATGATGAACTGTTTCTTCCAGAAGCGACCCCACAGGAAGTGAACTTGGTCGAGCCCCGACGGTTCGACAAAAAATGAGATTGACTTCATTATGACGACCAGACGCCAACTGTTCAGTGATGTCTCAGTGATCGCAACTGTGAAAACTGGCAGCAGCAGTGATCACCGAATGGTTGGAGGCACACTGAACCTAAACGTTAAGTTGGGGAGGTCTCATCTGATGAAGTCAACGCTCCGTCCCCCTCGTGCTCTGATCCAGAATCCCGAAACTTTTCAGCTCGAGTTACGTAACCGTTTTCAGATTGCAATGCAGTGGACGATATGAATGACAAGCTCGTGGAAATTGTCCACGCGGTCGGAGCTAAGTTCTGCAAGACCCGCCGCAGAAGTACACAAAAACTCCGCTCACACTCTTAATCTCATGACTGTTAGACGGGAGATGAGGCTGCAATCGTCAACAGATTTGACAGCATACAGGTAACTGAACAGACAGATCTCCAAATGCATACGGCGAGACTTGCGCAACTTCAATAGTGCTCGTATTGAAGAAGCGATCGAGCGGAACTAGGGCTCCAAAATTTTGCCAGAGATCTGTCTGCCAGTAAGAGCCAACTGTCAAAGCTGAAGACTGAGTGTGGCAGCATCGATTCCGGGACACTTGAGATTCTGAGTGAGATTGAGAGGTTCTATGGGCAGCTGTACACATCATCGTTGGAGCCACACGCAAGTGTAACGATCCAAGAGCAAGTCTTATCTGACACTATTCCGATGATATCCGTCAGTCTGAGCGAGCGGAGCTTCTGAAAGCGGGTGGAAATTTGGGCGGTGCTACAGTCTCTTCAGCGGTGCCAAGTTGACTGTCGGTATATCGAAGTGCTGAAGTGTTTGTACAGTACGGCTACGATGGGTATCCGAGTACAAAACCAGAGTAAGAAACCTATCCAACTGCAGAGAGGTGTAAGACAGGGTGACGTTATTTCCCCGAAACTCTACACCGCTGCATTGGAAGACGTTTTCAAGCTAATGGACTGGAAAGGATACGATATTAACATGAATGGCGAGTACATCACTCACCTTCGATTTGCCGACGATATAGTCCTTACGGCAGAATCGCTGGAGGACTTAAGCACTGTGCTCAATAAACTCAATAGTGCCTCCTAACGGATAGGTCTTAAGATGAACATGGACAAAACAAAGATCATGTTTAATGTCCATGTCACACCTATGCCGGTAGTTGTTGGGAGCACTAAGCTCGAAGTCGTTGACGAGTACGTTTAGAACACATACATGCCCTTCGGCAAATTGTACAGAAGTCCGAAGACCGAAGAGTACAATCTGCCACTTTGCCTGGCGTATGTGGACTATGAGAAAGCCTTTGATTCCGTCGAAATTTGGGCGGTGCTACAGTCTCTTCAGCGGTGCCAAGTTGACTGTCGTTATATCGAAGTGCTGAAGTGGGAGCACTAAGCTCGAAGTCGTTGACGAGTACGTTTACCTGGGACATATAGTCCCACTAGGTAAGTCCAACTTCGACCGAGGGGTCAATCGACGGATTCAACTCGGCTGGGCAGCGTTCGGGAAATTACGACACATCTCGTCAGGTATACCTTAAAAACTGAAAACTAAGTTGTACAACCAGTGCGTGTTGCCAGTGATGACTTACGGAATCGAGACGTGGTTCTTCACTGCTGGCCGTATGAGGACGCTCAAAGTCGCTCAGCGAGCTATGGAGAGGGCTATGCTCGGAGTTTCTCTGCGTGATAAACTTAGAAATGAGGATATCCGCAGTAGAACCAGAGTGACAGACATAGCCCAACGGATTAGTAAGCTGAAGTGGCAATGGGCCGGTCATATAGCTTGAAGAACCGACAACCGTTCAGGCCGCAAAGGCTCAGGAATTGCTTTGTGGCATTACTTAGGGAGGCCTATGTTCAGCAGTGGACTTGTGAAGGGCTGTAATGATGATGTTGATGATATTATAAACCTTTTCTCCTATAAAATATCTGTTGCAGCGGTATTTAGTGCAGCTAAACTCATACACTTTTGGACTTCTTGTACCCGTATGTTAATGGTATTTTAACAGTGGTACACAGTGGCAGCCTTTGCTGTTGCACGTTTGGGCCGTCTCGAACCGGGGTGGTACCAGGCCCTCACAGAAGATTAGCGTAAGGTAGAAGCTCTGCTTCTGCGTTTCGTCTGGTGAGTTCATTCCCCCCCCCTTCCTTTAACATGGTAGCGGAATTAAATAAAGCATTACCCAGGAGGGTATCAGCACCCCCGGTGACGGAGAATCCCTTGCTGAGCATCCACACCCAAGCGACCTTACTCTTTCTAGGCGTGGATGCTCATGCTGCCCCGTGTATTTGGGGGGAGGGTTAGAAATTCCGCTCGAGACTAAACCTGCTCTGGGCAAACAGAGCAATAAGTCAAAGGCGCCCCCTGCCACGCTAAACCCTAACGCCGTCCCCTACCATCCGGAAACGGCGAAGTTGGTCTTGCCCTTTCTAACCGAGACACAGGCTGATACTTCGTATCTCTGCTACCCGGGGTACAAATTAGAACACTCCTTTGTGCCCCAGACTGGAGTTTGCGTGTACGTCAAAGTACATCGACATCTGTCTTCGACGTCTCGACAGCTTTGAAGGTAAGGACCTGTCCATCTTATGGCTGCGCGTAGACAGCGATGACCACCCCCGCGTCTGGGTGCCTGTATAGGTCCCATAGCGATAATGCCGACACAGACCGACTCATTGACCACGTCCAAATGGCTGCAGACTCCGTGCTACAACAGGACCCGTCCGCAGAGATCGTGATGCTTGGTGATTTTAACGCCCACCACGCTGAATGGCATGGTTCTTGTTTAACCGATCATGCGGGTAGATCTGTTTATGACTGCTTTGGCATATGATCTTACACAACTGGTTACCTCGCCTACGCGTATCACATGTGGAAGATCATGTACCTTCCCTGTTGGACCTTCTGCTGACCTCTCTTCAGACGGCTCTCTCTATGCGTCCAACTCGACCCTTGATGATGGGACGAACAGCCGACCATCCCGCGGTGTGAGTGTTCATGTAGGATGTTCTGTTTACCCAAGCGCAGAGCACTCCTCTCCATGGACTCAACAAATCGTGTGGGCCTGATAGCGTCCCTTCTATTGTGCTGAAGATGTGTGCCTTGGAGCTGGCACCGGATTTAACGCGTCTTTTCCGGTACTCTTACTTCCTAGGCGTAATCCCGAAATTATGGAAGACAGCTTTCGTGCACACGATCCCTAAAAAAAGTAACCGCTCTGGTCCATCCAACTATAGGCCTGTTGCCATCACCTTCTTGTTCTTTAAAATAATGGAGTCCATTAATAGTGAGCTGGCTGCTCACGCAGAACCTTGAGGATCACCAGCTGTTTAGTGACCGTCAGTACGTTTTCCGTCACGGCCGTTCGGCTGGTGATCTTCTGGGTTAACTAACTCATAAAGGGACGGAGGCAGTAGAGTCCAAGGTGGAGGCATTGGCTGTTAGGACAGTGAAGGCCTTCGATCGGGTTTGGTACACAGCGCTTCTTACGAAGCTTCTTTCCTATGGACTTCCCTAGAAATTTTGCAATGGCATCACCAGTGCTTTGTATACCTGCCGTGCCAATATTTCTCGGGAAAACGTCGCCGAGTACCAGAACAAACTTGTGTCTGAAGTCGAGAGTTTGTTGAACAAAGTTTCTGATAAGTGCCCACAAAATCCTAGTCTAGTTCAATCCCCAAAAGAAATAAGTTTGCGCGCTTACCGCTAAAAAGAACCTCTTTATCGTGTCTCCTCAGTTTTAAGGCACTCCCCTTGTTGCCTGAGCCAGTATCGGAATCCTCGGCGTCGACATATCGAGTGACGTTCAGTTTCGTGGTCACTTGGAAGAAAAGGCCAAATTGGCCTCTAAAAAGCTTGGCGTGCTCAGCAGGGCGGGACAGCATTTCATGCCGGCACACCGCCTGCATTTTTACAAGGCGCAGGTTCGGCCGCACATGGAATACTGTTCCCATCTCTGGGCTGGGGCTCCACAGTGTCAGCTTCTTACTTGCTTAGTTTGACTCACTGTTAATTCGAAGAGCTGTGGCATCCCTTTGCGTATTTTATCGCCTTCACAACGGGCAGTGCTCTGAGGAATTGTTCGGGCTAATTCCAGTCGCATAATTTAACTACCGCACATCGCAACAAAACTCGCGATACCATTTATACCATCTTGATGACTGGCGGTCCACCACTGTGAGATTTAAAAGGAGTTTTCTTCCTTGCACAACTTTCTTGTGAAATCGACTACCACCAGAGATTTTTCCGGACTGATACGACTTACTTCAAGAAAAGAGCCTACTCCTTTCTAAAATGCCGGCAACGCATCTGCCATTCCCCTGGTGTTGCAGTTGTTCATGGGCATCGGTAATCACTTACCATCATTTAATAGCCGAATGCTAGTTTTCCCCCTCCTATAAAAAAAACATGCGTGCAGCTTACACGCGACCGAAGTGAAACCTTTAAATGAAAGGAAATATAAAATACAAATACTTTACGGCAAATGATTTATTTAATATTATAATTTAAACTACAAATTCGGCATAAAATATAAGAAAATTTAATTTCTTATTAAATAAATGCTGTTACGAGCTTGAGGTTCGTGACAATAAAAATTGCCGATAGAATTACCTAAATTAACACTTTAATTTTCTTTACACAAATTAAAACTTAAAACACTAATAATTAAGCACACTGATTCACTTTATTCCGCTCCGAAGCTTCGCTTGTCTCGCCAAATTCAATACATCCCCGATCGCACCTTGCAGCGCCTATAAATACACATTAGTACCGAAACATCCAGAACATTTTAACAGTGGTAGAGCCATGCGGCAGCTTTGCTGTTGCACGTATGGGCCGGCTCAAACCGGGGTGGTACCACGACCTCACAGAATACCGGCGTGAAGTGGAAGTTCTGCTTCCGCGTTTCGTCGGTGAGTGCAGGTGGCCGGAGGCCCAAATCCCCCCCCCCCCCCCCCATCAACATGGTAGCGGAATTAAATAAAGATAGACTACCCCAGGAGGGTACCAGCACCCCTGGAGAATCCCTCGCTGAGCATCCACGACCATGTTTCTCCACTTCTGAGCGTGGGTGCTCAGGCTGCCCCGCGTATTCTGGGGGGGGCGAAATTCCGCTCAAGACTACAACTGCTCGGGGCAAACGGAGCAACAAGACCAAGGCGACCCCTGCCACGCTGTCCGTGAATTTCTGCAATATCAGGGGACTTCACTCTAACCTAAACGCCGTCCACTACCATCTCGAGACGGCGAGGCCGGCTCTGCTCTTTCTGACCGAGACGCAGGTGTCCTCTCCGGCTGATGTTTCGTATCTCTCCTACCCGGGGTACAAACTGGAACACTCCTTTGTGCCTCGGGCTGGAGTTTGCGTTTACGTCAGAGAGGACATCTGTTCTCGACGCCTCGGCAGACTTGAAGGTTCGGACCTGTCCATCCTTTGGCTACGCGTAGACAGCGACGACCATCCGCGCGTCTACGGGTGCCTCTATAGGTCCCACAGCGGTAATGCCGAAACAGACCGACTCTTCGACCACGTCCAAATGGCTGCAGATTCGTTGCTACAGCAGATCCCCTCTGCAGAGATCGTGATCCTCGGCGACTTTAACGCCCATCACGCCGAATGGCTCGGTTCACGTTTAACCGATCATGCGGGGAGATCTGTTCATGATTTTGCCTTGGCATATGGTCTGACACAACTGGTTACTTCGCCTACGCGGATTCCAGATGTGGAGGATCATGCACCTTCCCTGTTGGACCTTCTGCTGACCTCTCACCCGGACGGATATCAGATTTCCGTCGACGCCCCTTTAGGCTCCTCGGACCATTGTCTGGTCCGGAGTGTTGTGCCACTCACGCTGAAATCGCGGTTGCATTCTGCAGGCTGCCGCCGTGTTTGGCACTATAGGTCAGCCGATTGGGATGGGATGCGGTCTTTCTTTGCATCCTACCCTTGGGGGCGGGTTTGCTTCTCGCCGGATGATCCCAACGTTGTTGCGGATTCTGTTACTGATGTGGTACTTCAGGGTATGGAACTTTTTATTCCTTCCTCTGTGGTGCCCATTGGAGGCAAATCTCAGCCATGGTTTGGTCGCTCCTGTAAAATAGCATCATGCTATAAGCAGGAGTGCTACCAAGCCTGGGTTGATGCATCAGCGTCCCGGGATGTAAACACCAGCGCTCTAAAAAAGAAGTATAATTCCGCCTCTAGGTCCTTCAAAAGAGTCATTGCCAAGGCAAAGTCAGAGCACATAGGCAGAATTGGCGAGAGACTAGTTCGCCTTCCTTCTGGAACGCGTGCATTCTGGTCTCTCGCCAAGGCTGTCCAGGGGAATTTCTGTCAGCCATCTCTTCCATCTCTGCACAGGGAGGACGACTCACTGGCCCATACTGCAAAGGAGAAAGCCGATCTTCTAGGCTCCTTCTTTGCGTCTAACTCGACTCTCGATGACGGGGGGAGTACGCCGCCGACCATCCCGCGGTGTGAGTGCTCCATGCCGGAAGTGCAGTTCACACAGCGCTCGGTTCGCAAAGCACTCCTCTCCCTGGACATCCACAAGTCGAGTGGGCCTGACGGAATCCCCCCAATTGTGCTGAGGACGTGTGCTCCAGAGTTGGCACCGGTTTTAACGCGTCTTTTCCGGTACTCCTACTCCCTAGGCGTAGTCCCAAAATCATGGAAGACTGCTTTCGTCCACCCGATCCCTAAAAAAGGCGACCGCTCAGACCCGTCCAACTACCGGCCAATCGCCATCACCTCCTTGTTCTCCAAAACAATGGAGTCCATTGTAAACTGCCAGCTCATGAGGTACCTTGAGGATCACCAGCTGATTAGTGACCGCCAATACGGTTTTCGCCGTGGTCGGTCAGCTGGTGATCTTCTGGTCTACCTCACTCACAGATGGGCGGAGGCAGTAGAGTTCAAGGGGGAGGCATTGGCCGTTAGTTTGGACATTGCGAAGGCCTTCGATCGGGTTTGGCACAAAGCGCTTCTTTCGAAGCTCCCTTCCTATGGGCTTCCCGAGAAATTGTGCGATTGGATCACCAGCTTTCTTGCAGATCGGAGCATCAAGGTCGTTGTAGACGGTGCAAGCTCCGATTGCAAGCCTATTAATGCTGGTGTTCCACAGGGCTGCGTGCTATCGCCAACGCTGTTTCTTCTGCATATCAATGATATGTTGCATACCCGTAACATTCATTGCTATGCAGATGACAGCACTGGTGATGCTCTTTACACCGGCCGAGCCAATATTTCTCGGGAAAACGTCTCCGAGTGCCGGGACAAACTTGTGTCTGAAGTCGAGTCTTTGCTGAACAGAGTCTCGGATTGGGGACGACTAAATCTAGTCCAGTTTAACCCCCAGAAGACACAAGTTTGCGCGTTAACCGCTAAAAAGAACCCCTTTGTCGTATCCCCTCAGTTTCAAGGCACTCCCCTTGTTGCCTCAGCCAGTATCGGAATCCTCGGCGTCGACATATCGAGTGACGTGCAGTTTCGTGGTCACTTGGAAGGGAAGGCCAAATTGGCCTCTAAAAAGCTTGGCGTGCTCAGCAGAGCGGGGCAGTATTTCATGCCGGCACACCGCCTGCAACTTTACAAGGCGCAGGTTCGACCGCACATGGAATACTGTTCCCATCTCTGGGCTGGGGCTCCCCAGTACCAGCTCCTTCCACTTGACCGCATCCAGCGCAGAGCGGCTCGAATCGTCGACGACCGAGGGCTTTCCGATCGGCTCGATTCACTGGCGTTGCGAAGAGATGTTGCATCTCTTTGCTTATTTTATCGCATCTATCACGGGGAGTGCTCTGAGGAATTGTTCGGATTAATCCCAGCCGCCAAATTTCGTGAACGCACGACACGGCAAACGTCCCGATACCATCCACACCATCTGGATGCTTGGCGGTCCACCACTGTACGTTTCACAAGGAGCTTTCTTCCACGTACAACCTCTCTGTGGAATAGTTTATCACCGGCGATTTTTCCGGACCGATACGACCTGGGGACCTTCAAGAAAAGAGCTTACTCCTTTCTAAAGGGCCGGCAACGCACCCGCAATTCTCCTGGTGTTGCGGTTGATCATGGGCGGCGGTAGTCACTTAACATCAGGTGAGCCGCATGCTCGTTTGCCCCCTCTTCTATAAAAAAAAAAAAAAAAAAAAAAAAAAAACATTCAAGTAAATACGCGCGCCAATTGACAAAGCCCCGAAAGTTCGAGTCTCAGCTTCTAGAAGCTTAGTTCTTCGTTTCGACACTAGATGGCGCTGTCGGTTGAAAGATTAGTGGTGTCGTCTTCGAGAAAGCTCCCCTCGCTCTCATCCCTGACACTAGATGGCGCTAGTGCCGGGTACATGACGTCAACTTAGGCGCGTAACAATACTATAATTGTAAATAAATAGACACATTGATATTATATTTTTTTTTTGAGTAAAATTATAATAGCGCCACCTCTTCATTCTATAGGTAGTCGCTTTATAGAACAACTGATTGACATCCAAGGTAGTACGTAAAATACACACTAGATGGCCTAAATTTATGAAATGAATTTTTAATGAATGTTTTTTTTCAATATGGTTAATTGTATTTGTTTTTTTTTGCTGTTTACTGCCGCTGCCACGTGGCTGCCATTTCTATATGAAAATTATAGATTATGAAAAGTGAACCATACAGATGGGAAACGCACGAGACTACCTACTACCGGTTTTGATGGTTCTTTTTTATTCAAAATAGTATTACTTGGACTCATTTTATTTAAACGACATATTTTAATCCGCCCTTTAAAGTATATATAGAAGTCTTCGACATTGTTAATGTAGATACTTTTAAAAGTACGGGACAGCCACTAATTTTACGAGGAGTATATTAATTTCCCTTCGAGTGTTTATAGGTACTCTTTTCGATATACATTATGTTATATAGTACTCACTAATTACAAAAAGATTTATATCTATTTTACCCATTACGAAGTTGAGGTTTGGCAGTTCTTCACTGCTTGTTTATTCCATAGGCACACGACACCTTCGTACCTTGTGGAACAAAACGCGTAAGCGACGCCGTTTCGGCGGCGTTTCTGACTTTTTCTCGCGAGCATCGAGCTATAATGCTTCCTATCTCATTTTCTCCCACGACTTTTTCATTTCATAGACTTTCAAATCACAACGATGCTAATAAAGAAGCACTTCAAAAATTATCGCCCAAATATGTTCACTTTACCGCCACAAATACACTACACAATCGTCCAACTACAAATGTTCGCCCGAATCTGTTTTAAACTCTGATCGATGGTTTTTTTCTTGTTACGTCATAGTTTCTCTACATATACCACGTAAAAAGAAACGTAAACGTATATGTTAGAAATTACTTTCAAAACTCTTTTAATAGATGATTAAACTTATTACCTTATTAGTAATGTGACTTTACATTATAACATATTCATGGGACGCATTAGAAATAATATATCATGCAAATTCAGTATGCAAACCAACAGCAACACCGCCCGTCACCATGCGACGTAGGGCTGCTCTCCGTAAGTCCGTAACATTACCTTAGCTTGTGCCATTGACGACAATGATTATAAGACTCGTGGAATGACGGATTAAAGTTGCTTGAGTAGCACTTTAAACTGCTTGAACGAGTTGGAGGAGTTTTAACACTTAATAGTTTTCTACTCTCACTCCCAACATAGATAATGAATGCTAATTATACAGCGAAATCAATTTTATTTGTAGAAGATCGGATCGTGTGATTATACTTATATATTACATTGTTTGTGTTATGTGTATGTTGTTTTTTTTAATTTAACTAGCTTTACGGCTCTGGGTTCTAGCCCTTCTGAACCTATCATTACTTTTGTAATCTCCTTTTTTATATATTTTTTCTTCACAATTTGCTGATGCGTCACATTGCGAAGTTTTTGGGAGATTTTGACGACAGATCAACCCAGCGGACAGTTGAAGACAAAATAACTTGAGGTTTATATCAATATCACTCACTTGTTTCGTCGTTTTCTCTAATAGTTTACACGCACAGACACTTAATTCACAAAATTGTATCACTTTTACGAATCAAAATCCATTTCAAACCTTATTCAAGCGACAAAACAGGAGCGACAATCCATCGACGGTCAAGTTCCGCCAAAACTCCTGTGTTGTATTGTTATATGTTGGTGATAGAGGGTAGAAGAACAAGCGACGTGCGGGGTAATTCCGGCTCGGTAATAGTGATATTGTTTATTGTAATTATTTCGCTATGAAAGACAAACGATAGTAGCTACTTGAGGTTGACCAGTGTACATCGCGATAAGCAGTGTTGCTGTTTGCATACATTTGCAGTTGCAGTGCTTTTTATACATTTGCAGTTGCTGTGATTAGCATATATTTGCAGTTGCATTAATTTGCATTTAGATAATACCGCTTTTTGAGGTAGTGTAGGTACTTAAACCTGAAATGCGAAGTTATACACTGTGTCGGTAATCGACTCGCCCGTGGAGTGGACATGTGAAAATGTCCCACGCCTTAGATGGTCCCGAGGTATATAGTACGACTTTTGGGGAAGCTTAATATGTTCATCAGTAGAATTTTGATAAGCTCTAACGATACAGTATCGGTGGGATAGACTAGCGGGTAATATATATATAAAATCATACTCCTTATGTTTATTCATTTAGATAACGTTTTGTAAGAAATATGATATTAATATGAAAACGACATTGGTTTCTAATCTATACACGTATATTCAATAATACGAAGAAACAACGTTAAACGTAAAACAAATTTCACCGCGATTTTCAGGTTCTCATTGAGAATGAGAATCGTAGTCAAATGAGAACTGCTCGTCAGTGTTAGCATAGTACAGACTACTTACTATACAGGGTTATTTTTCAAATAGTAGCCAAATTTTAAACTTCAAAATATATAAATAATGTTAGACCGTTATTGCAGTTTTTGAAAATACTAGTAAATAAGGCTTCTACTTTTATTTGAAATGATCCTAAATTGAATGTGATTTATGGACAACAACGTTTTTGCGTACCGATCGACCTACGAATGTGTCCGTACGCAAAATTAGTTAAATTAATGCATTACCACGCTTTTTGAATAAAAAAGATAAAAAGGCCAGAATGTTTTCAGATGTTTTTAAATAATTTTTTCACCATTTGCCTATATTAATTATTCTGAACCTTCTCTGCAAATTTGGCCGTTTATTGCTAATTAACCCTGTATATATATATATATATATATATATATATATATATATATATATATATATATATATATATATATATATATATATATATATACACACACACAGAACAAAAGAGTTTTTAGAGCAAGAAAATATAGAATTATTAGACCATCCGCCGTACAGCCCCGACCTAAGCCATAATGATTTCTATACTTTCCCTAAAATAAAGAATAAATTGCGTGGACAGAGATTTTCATCACCTGAAGAAGCTGTGGACGCCTACAAAACGGCCATTTTGGAGACCCCAACATCCGAATGGAATGGTTGCTTCAATGATTGGTTCCATCGTATGGAAAAATGTGTCAAATTTCGCGGGGAATACTTCGAAATGCAATAAATACATTTTTAAATAGTAATTTTGTGTCACTTCCTTGATTCCCGAAATTTTCAGTGTCGCCCTCGTACTGAGGAAATTGCCGACACATGCTTATGTTTTGACTATTCTTGTAATAAAAAAAAGTATTTCGTTGTTATTTTTCTCAGTGAAAATTGATAATCATATGATAAAAATTAGGAGCTAACGGCAGGAGATTTACTATTTGGACTTATTTTAGAGAAACTGACGACCAAAGTAAAGTGAAATGTACTAATGTAATGTAATGTTTTTTTGTTTGATTCCAAAAACATTTTATCAAGTTTCTATTTGATATAATCGGAATTAAATCTACAGTGCCTCAAAAACATAAATGCATAGATTTATGCATTTGATGCACGCTAGAGTAAGCAGATTTAACCCATAAATAAAATAAATATAGTTTCAACAGTAAAAGACATCGCAATACTCAATTCGGACATTTCAATACATTGGATACTATGAAAACGAATGTTCGGTGATTTAGCCGAATATTCGGCCCATCTCTAATATATATATATATATATATATATATATATATATATATATATATATATATATATATATATATATATATATATATATTAAATCAGAGATATTAAAAAAATTGATGGCGCCCTGTAGAAGCAAGCTCGCCGTTCATTTGCATTTTAGAATTTCTTTTTATAAACAACCTTTAATTACATTGCACAAGTGCTTTTAATTAATATTTGTTTATGTTTTTTGTGCTTATTGTTAGTTCCTATTATAAAAAATAAAAAGTGAGTGTTAGGTACACAATCATATTGTTGATCCATTTCTAGATACCTCATTTGAACCAGGCCCTAATCCCTAATTTTGAAACGTAGTTTAAAAAAATCTCTTTAATTAATTACCATTTACTGTCTTCAAAAAAATTACAACTGTCATTTCTTAAGTCATTAAAAAAGCGTCACGACATCACTGCAAATTAATAGAATCGCAATGAATACTGAAAATCGCTACCCTGTTACAGCGTCGTTGTTCATGCTTAGAGAAATAAAACAGCGCCAGGAAAAAGTGAATCGAGGGTACCAGCTGTTAAAGCGAAAAACCGAAGCACTTCGTATCAGAGGCAGACAAGCGGCAATAGAACTGTCCGCCACACAAGCTGTGTTGGGCCACACTTTGAAAGAGGCTTATATATCATTGGCAGCTATTAAATTTACCAATGGGGAGTCTAATGCATTAGTGCTCGAAAATGTAGGGCAGGTAAGTTTTTGCATTGATTTTTACTCTATTCATTCAGTGACGTACATATTTTGTACACTTGGTTCTTTATGTAATAATAATGGTAACAAAAGAATACATACAGTACCAAATTTTGGCGATAGACATATTATATCTGTCCTGAGTACTAAGATAATTAGGGTATAATGATTGGCAATAAATTTAGTTTTCACTATCACATTGACCTTCTAACGGCAAGAATACGCAAATGATTGGTAATATTTAAGGCCTTGAGACATGTGGGTCAGGAAAAATAATAAAATCAGTTTACTTCGCTCTTTGCCAGTCCCAACTAATGTACTGTATCACTTCATGGGGTGGTGCCCGTAAAACACATATACTGAAAATTGAACGAGCCCAAAGAGCACTTTCAAAAATGAGCTCGTTCCTACCATTCGATTATCCAACGTTTGATCTCTATCAAAAATGGAAAGTCTTGACTGTACGACAGCTTTACATTTTATATACCGTCCTTAAAAACATTCCCAGTTAAAATATGAACCAGAGATATTTAGGAATCAGCACCGCAAGGATAAGTTCTGCAATATTACTATATACAGAACTAGCCTTACACATCGATTTTTCTGTTACCGAAGTAGTACCTAACCTGTATAATAAATTGAATAAGAAACTATCAATATATTCCCTTACAAAAACTAAATGCAAATTTATTGTTGCGGAGTGGTTAGAAAATTGGATTGTAACCGTACAGAAGACTTACTCTATAAATAAAAAATGTTCACATAAAGGCGCATACACACAAGTGGAAATACACACAAGTGCAAACACACACACACACACGCGCGCACACACACACACACACACACACATACACACGCGCGCGCACGCACGCACGCACGCAGGCATGCACACACAATATATGAGGTTACGAAACCACTGTTACTTTGTATTTATTTTATTTTCTTAGTACAATTTTTATTTTACATATAAATTAAATTGTCACTTATATCGAAATAATACATTATGATCCTACGATCTACAATATATGTAGCGCTCAACTACAAATAATGCTCTTATTTATAACTCATGGGGTGGAGACCTGGTGATTTGTAATACAGATATTTTATTGCCTATCTCAAACACCAGCTCTTCACAGATTCTAGGCTATGAGTATGAACATACCTGTATTTAAATCATCATCATCATCATCATTACAGCCCTTCACAAGTCCACTGCTGAACATAGGCCTCCCCCAAGTAATACCACAAAGCACGGTCCTGAGCCACCTGCATCCATCGACTTCCTGCATGTCTTACCAGGTCGTCACTCCATCTAGTGGGGGGTTGTTGACGAGAGACTTGTGGACGATAAATCCGACACCTCCTTGGGACAGATGGTCGCCCTCCCGGTGATAGAACAAGTTGCCGGACTCGAGGATTGCCGTGTCCTCCCCCTCTCTTCGGACCTCGGATAATCCAATAATATGCCAGCGCAACTTGTCTACCTCTTCTTCCAGCTCCAGTATCTTCTCGTCAGTCCTCAGGGTACGTGAGTTATATGTTGCCAGGTCGAGTCGTCGTAGGTGGCAACCGAACCTCCACCGGAGATTCTCAGCACCCCCTGCCCCGCCGTTACCATGGTCGCCACCGTAGCCAGGAATAGCGGGGCCGCCGGGGACTGGGGGCCGTCTGTTTGTGTATTTATTCATGGGGGGATATTTGCCATAGTTGCCACGCTTGGCAAGCGGGTTGGCGACCGCAGTTTTTTATTACGTCACAGTTGCTATCAGGAAGATGCTGCTGCCCATCTCCTGTCTGTGTCCCTCTGTCGCCTCTTACGACACCCAAGGGAAGATATGGGGTAGTGGATATTCTCAACCGCCACTACACGGCACGTGTATTTAAATAGATATAAGTTTTTATTATGTATGGTCGGTATTTGTGAAGAGAAATAAACATAATTATTATTATTAATTATTATATTATTATTATAAAATGCATCATTTCCAAAAGGGTCTTTGGTTCTCTACACCCGCCATACAAAACAACCGTTTTCTCCTAGTGGTTCAGGCTGTCGACACCAGACATCTAGGAATGATAATTTTCTACTAATGTTTAATTTCTAACTTTCTTATGGGTGATAATAATACATCAGGATTCTTTAAAAATATATATTTAATATCATAATATTACATATCTATAAATACAAAGATAATTAATTAATCTTCTAATAAAGTTAATTCATACCACTATTAACGTACTACTCACGACTCAGTTAACAGGAAGTTTCGCACCTCCGTTAGTATCCGATTCGAAATCAGGCTGATATTCGTAAGGATGATGACATATTTTGTTGTAAGGGCCACAGAAGTGGACACAGTCCACATAATGATAAATGGACACAGAAGCCCAAAGAATGTGAGTTATTCTCAGATAAGAATGAAAATATCACGTTGTCACCTCTGAAGACTAAGATGGAATGATGAACGACGGAATAATCTATAGTACATATAAAAAGTTTCTATTACCACACTTTCTACCAGAAAAATTCCTTGTTTACAGTTTTTTCTTAAATTAAAATACCTTATATTATTTAATTATGTATTATTATGAGCCGGAGTAGCTCAAGGGATAAGCGTTCTCTGTAAATTTTACAGTACGCGAGCAACCCGGGTTCGATTTACGTCGGCGCCATTAAAATTGTTAATTGTAATTTTAAGTGCTAATTTACCACGTGCTCGGCGGTGAAGAGATATCTTCAAGAAACGTGTCTAAGCTATTAAAGAAAAAAAAAAAGTTATTTAGAAGATATGTTAAGTTCGCCAACACGCATTGGGGCAGCGCGGCGGACATTTCCTTGCCCTAAAAATCTTCTCAGAAATGAGAGGAAGCCTGTGCCCCGCTGTGGGACGTATGCAGGCTGTAACTTCGACTTTAACTTTATGCAATAATGTAAACTTTAGGCACAAGTCCGCGTTCTAAGAGTTCCAGAGAATATTTCTGGTGTTGCTACAGTGTCTTTACAAGCAGTAGAAGATTCGGCAGCAAGCGACGCATTGCAATACGCTGGGTTAGGGGGCGGTGGACATCGGACAAGTGAAGCTAAGAAAGCCTTTAGAGAGGTTGTGCGTATTCTTGTTAAATTTGCCTCCTTGAGAAACACTTGTCTATTACTAGACGAGGCAATTAAGTCCACTTTACGGTTAGTACAATGATAGATTTTGATTTTCAAACGAATAAAGATATTTGAATTAATGGATTATTTCCGATATCTTCGTTGATCTTTCCAAATTGATAGGAATTTCGGGAATAGTGTATTTAGTAATTAGTTTTGTAAACACATTTAGATATCCAGGTTTTAATCTGTACTTCATTATTAATAAATAATTATAGGTAGGTACAAGAAGTCTAGCTGTTATGACTACTATGCATCCACTACCTGTTAGGCTTATAATACCTATTACGCATCGATGTACTAACCCAGACAGATTCAGGGGCTTACTTTAAATTGATTTCACAAGTGTAGGACAGGATATGAATTAAAAAAATGACGGATTGCACTCCGGGAGTGCCGGCAGAAGTGAAAACTTGAATATTAACGTTGTGCATTTTTGATATTTTGGTATAATTGAGGAATAATTTTGCACGAATTGCTTTAATTATCAGTATAAAAGTACTATAATTTATGTGGTAGAATACAATATTTATTTATTACGCTATCGTACACAAACATGAAATTTATATTACATTCGCACAGGCGCCCTGCGCCGCCTAATCAACGAAACGGCAGTCGCAGGCATACATTTTGGCCGCGCCGTAGAAAGGGAGGGGGATACTTCCTCTCCTAGGCCGTCCGTCTTACGCATTTTCGATCAGGTCACGTGTCCTGATGCGAGTTTAACATTTTTTACCCATTACAAAAAAAGTGTACAACGCCGCTAAAGAAGTTTTCACTTCAAAAAATATTATCAAATAAAGTTAAACGAAGGATCCAAAAAGAATAAATAATTAAGTTGCGGGATACTAGTATATTATTACTTTATACTAGGTTGATCAATAAGTTTTCGGAATAGGACACTTATCAACGAGTTATAGAAATGCGTTGTAATTTTTTCGAATCTTAAATTCGTTAGTAGCCAAGGCCAGAAAAAACTAAATAACTATACCCAATTTTTTTTTCAACTACAAATTTGGCGGGAAATTCGTGCGGTTATTAAATATTTAAGCCTGGAAAATTTTGTTTATAAAAAGTGTTTTTGCAGTCTACTTTGACAGACAATGCTCTGTCTTATTCTACAGTGGCTTACTGATGCACTGAATTTAAACGCGACAGAACCGCCTGCATTGACAGCGATCTCTCGTTAAAAAAACTAAAATAGATCGACGTGTGACCTGTTATTTGGCTGAGATTCTAAAACTGAATTATCCCAAGCGAGACTTGGGATAATTCAGTTTATTTTAACTCATACTTTTAAATTCAAAAAAGTGCCCGCGCGCTGGGTTTGTCGAATGATGGTCAAATATTTAACAGACGCCCAAAAGAAAGGAAGAGTTGACATTTCAAAGCTAAATTTAGCAATAACGAAAGAAGATCCAAATTATTTTTGCGCTCATTTCGTAACCGTAGATGAAACGCGGGTACAACATTTTGACCCGTAGACGAAAAACCAAAACAAGGTGTGGAAAAGACCGTCTTCCTCGCCAGCCAAGAGATTCAAGGTGTCTGGGTTCGCTGGAAAAATAATTGTCTCTGTCTTCTGGGATGCGGAAGGTACCTAAGTATAATAATGATCGACAATTTAAATAAAGGAGTGATAAGAACCGGAGATTATTACTCATAATTAATCAAAAAAAAACTACGCGAAAAACTAAAAAATAAACGTCGAAGAAACTTGCGTGCCGGAGTGCTTTTTCACCATGATAATGTCACTGTCCATGGATATGATGCAGGCGCTGCCATCCCAACTGCTGGGTTTCAATTGACGCAGCACTCACCATATTCTCCGGCCCTAGCTCCAAATGATTTTCACCTTTTTACTCGAAAACCAACCCAGTTGCGTCACTTGCATGGTATAAAATACGATGGGGACGATGAGGTGATGTGTGCTTTCTGAAGGAAATCCACCAACACCAACTTGCAAAACGCCTTGAATACGTGTCTTAGCTAAAAGCGTTTACGTTGAATAATAAATTCAATTTATATATACTTACTTATCCTAGAGTTTCATTGCGTTTCTAAAAACTTATTGATCAACCTACTTGAAACGTACGGCTGCAATCTTCATCTCACGCCGTAACAGTGATCAATCAATTACTGATACCCTTTCCTCCTTACCTCACCTCGATGGGTTCGGGAATGAACGCGGTGGTGTGACCCCTGATAAGACGTTCGACTTCGAAACTTAACCACTCATTTAAAAGAAATTGGTTTACAATGTTTCGAAACGATGAAAGATTTAACGAGATGTGACGTGAAGACATAACGAATGTTACTTCGTGGTTGCAGCGATGGGAGACGCGTGTATAAGCCCCGCACATATCAAGTACTAAATTCATTCATTACAACCTGTCAAAAATCACTGCTGAACGTAAGTCTATATTATAAATTATCTGTAATAGGCTTCTGCCATTTCCCTGATAGAGGGGATATATTTTCTATAGTTGGTACGCTTGGCAGGCGATTATAGGAGTTGGTCTGAATTTTCTAAAATCTAAATGTCATCTCTAATCAAAAGTATTGCTGTAAATTCTGTAATTTACAAATATTTTATTAAGTATGAAGCCAAGTACGACTCAACTTTATATCTACAAGTACCAAATACTGATTTTGATGGGTTAAACAATTTAAGTCACTGTTAAATTATTCTTCTATTTTATCGGTTCGTAAGGGTTTACTGCCGGGCATGCTCTCTCCCGTCGCAGGAAAGATATACCTTAAGCGTCACGTAATTATAGGTACGTGGTAGAGCTACGATGCAGCTATATTATGGTTGTAGCACCAATGGGTTGGCTCGATCGGGGCAGGACCACGCTCCCATAGAGTACCAGCATAAAATAGCAGCCTAATGCTGCTGTGTTTCGTATTGGTGGTGATTTGTGTATGGTGAGTGTTGAGATCCAAAGACCCTTTTTCACTGGAAACGAGGCATTCTATCTTAGTCCTCAGGGGTGACAACGCATCTGCGTTTTGATTCTTAATCGAGGATAAATGTAGATGTCTATGGGCCACAGCATCCACTTACAATCAGGGGGACTGTGTGTTCGTTTGTCACCATTATCCTATAGAAAAGACGTCTTGCAATTTGGACGCCGTTGCCCGTCACCGGGCAAATGTATTTTACGTCTATTTTTACGTAATTTTTTTTAATAATATAAGGGTTACAAACGAGCACACAGCCCATCCGATGGTAACATGATGATGTTGCTCATAGAAACCTACATTTCAAAATGCAGATGCGTTGTCACCCCTGAGGAACAAAAAGGTCTCCGGACACTCTACTACGTGAGAGCGTAGTCTTACCACAGTCGAGCTGACTCATTCGTACTACAATCATAATATAGTTGCAGCGTGACTCTACCACGTCCAACATAAACGAGATAGTTATATCGTATTCTACAAAAATTACTGTGTAAGCTATATCAAAACATTTTTCGCCCTGTACAATAAAGTTATTGTTATTATCTAAATCTAATTCCAGTAAAGTCAACGGCATTGAGAAAGTTATCATGCCAAAATTACGCAATACTGAAAATTATATCATGATGGAAATGGGAGAACAGGTGTGTTCAACAAACAAGTGTTCAAATAATTTTGTTTTTCTATTCAATAATCTTACATTTTTTTTTCCTATTTAGGAAAGAGAAGAATTCCATCGCTTAAAAATGGTAAAAGCGAAAAAAAATCGAATAAAAAGCTTACACAACTTGAAACGGAATGCTTACGGCGATCCCGATTCATCTTCTGGTACCTTTTTTAATATTATATTTTTATTAAGAGGAGGTAAACGAACTTGATGGCAAGTGACCACCATCGCTTATATACATCCGCAACACCTGAGGAATTGTAGATGCGTTGCCGGCCTAGTAAGGAGTAAACTCTTTTCTAGAAGGTCTAACGGTCCGTAAAACTCAATAGCAATATTTAATGCTACAATATGGCCATGCGTGTCAGAAAATTCCCGGACAAACGCACGTTAGTGTGTTGCCGACATTCGAGATTAGTTCAGTCAAAGAGTTTAGTAAATATATAAGGAAAAGTGCAGTGTGCGATCGTGCGATGGTGGGATTAATCCGAACAACTCGGAGCACTCCCTGCGGTAGATACGATAAGATAATATGTAGAAACACAACTTCGCAAGGCCATTGGAGCCAAACTGCTCAGACAGAACTCACTTGTCGAAGATTCAAGATAGCATTGCTGTTATAAATGGCTTAATTTTGAACAATATATAATCTACATCTACACTAATATTATAAAGAAGAAAGATTTGTTTGTTTGTTTGTTTGTTTGAATTGAATAGGCTCTGAAACTACCGAACCGATTTGAAAAATTCTTTCACCATTAGAATCCTACATTATTCCTGATGAACATAGGCGATAGAACGTTTTCAAAAAATTTAGGGATCCGTATGAAAACTTCGTTAATGTAAACCAAGGTGTGAAAAAAATACCAAAAAAAAAACCTTATATCGCGTACGCTGCGGAAACTATTGACAATAGAGCAAAGTGATGTGCTACAGTTTTATGGAGGACATCAATATCTACATAAAAGTCTGCAATACCATATAGAACAAAAAAAAAGATACGTAAAAAATAATAAAAAATATCATTATCTATACTTATATATATAATATTATAAAGAGGAAAGATGTTTTTGTTAGTTTGTTTGTACGAAATAAGTCCGAAACTACTGGACCGATTTTAATCAATTTTTGCCAATAGAAAGCTAAATTATAGGAGGGGGGGGGGGGGGCGTGAGTGGATATAATTTAAATTTTCTGTATAACGTGTGTATTCCGATAGATAAAAGTACGCCATTAATTTTGCTAATTTTTAGCTAAAATGATTGAAATAAATGAGCGAGGTGTCATATCACGTCGCGCGGCAGAGACGCGTGATATACGCGGGTGAAACCGCGAGGTACAGCTAGTTATTTTATAAAAGGTATATTTTATAATTTAAAACTTCTCATCGCAAACAAAATTCTGTATATTATCCTCCACTTCATCATCATTATCGACAGTCCATTGATGGACAAAGGCTATTTCTTCCACTACACAAAGGATTTACCGTAATCGTTACATTTATTGGCTGCACCAGACGTCTTGCACTTGACGCTGTTCCCATCTCTAATGAGACTTAATTGCGAGAGATTGCAACTCATGAGTCATAAGACCCTTCTGGTATTTCGCATAGTCGCCACTTTCCACACTCTTTTTAAAAGCTTCGGGCATATGAAGAAAGAGATAGTAAGAATGAATGACGAAAGAGTGACAAGACAAAATGCTGCATAGAAGTGCGTAGCAAAGTCGGTAAGCGACGCCCTAGAGCCCTAAACGAAAGTTTATCGATAAAATTATTGGTGTATTGAAGACGGGCTAAATTAAGAGTATCCTTGACCCCTTAACCGACGAGCATGTAGGCGTAGAAATGTATATGAATGTGAAAGAGAGAGTTGTATCAGAATTAAGGGTATTGGGGGGGAGGGGGGATGCTTATGATATGCGAGGCATTGCTCGCAAAGTTGAACGAAGTTGGGCAAAGACGATTTTGTACGTGGTAGAGCCATGCTGCAGTTATATTAGTAGTATAGTTGTAGCACGAATGGATCGGCTCGACCGGGGAAGGACCACGCTCTCACAGAATACCAGCGTAAAACAGGAGCAAAGGCTGTTTTGTTTCGTATGGTGAGTGTAGAGATCCGGAGATCCTTTTTTACTGGAAACGAGGCATTCCATCTAAGTCCTCAAGGGTGACAACGCATCTGCGCTTTGATTCTCAATCGAGGATAAATGTAGATACAGAGCACACAGTCCACGTGACGGTAAGTGGTTGCTGTGGCCCGTACACATCTACATCTATCCTCTTTTTATTTTTAACTAGTGATTCGTTTTAGCTTCGCCTTAGTGGGTCAAATACTATTTACTTTTTTAAATAGTTTGTTTGTATAGTTTCATTATAATTAGTTTTTTTTTCTACAGTATAGGGGGACAAACGAGCACACAGTCCACCTGATTGTAAGTGGTTGCTGCGGCCCATAGGCATCTCTCCTCGATTACGAATCGAAATGCAGATGCGTTTTTACCCGTTACGATTAAGATGGAACGCCTCTTTTTCAGAAAAAGGGTCTCCGGTGTTCCCTGCACTCACCATACGAAACACAGCGGTATTACGCTACTATTTTACGCTGGTATTCTGTGAGAGCGTGGTCCTCCCCCGGTCGAGCCGACCCATTCGTCCACAACTATACTACTATAACTGCAGTTATGCTCCAGGGGGAAATGGTAATATGGGACCTTTTTTAATTTCTTTGCATCCAAATATACGCACATACTTAAAATACGCAACAGTGCACAAATCAAACGCAGCTGCCACTTGTACGTCCTCCTTCTCGCCTAGCGTGTGAGCGACTAGTTCCTCACGAAGTTGAGTGTGTATAGAGGCCCATCGTACCTCGGCTGACTTTAGCGAATACTTCAGACGAGGAACTTCGCGAGTAGTGTACTGCAGCTTTAAATGCTAAATCAAGGGTTATTCTCTGCATCAACCCTTAAAAGTACACTAGACATGCGCTTCTTCGGATATGGAGAGTCAGACTTTGGGCACCTTCAAGAAAAGCTTCATCATTCATCATTATCATCATTACAGCCCTTCACAAGTCCACTGCTGAACATAGGCCTCCCCCAAGTAATGCCAAAAAGCACGGTCCTGAGCCACCTGCATCCATCGACTTCCTGCATATCTTACCAGATCGTCACTCCATCTAGTGGGGGGTCGCCCTACACTACGCCTACCGGTACGAGCCTGCCACTCAAGAACTTTTCTTCCGCATCGGTTATCGGTTCTTCGAGCTATATGGCCGGCCCATTGCCACTTCAGCTTACTAATCCGTTGGGCTATGTCGGTCACTCTGGTTTTACTGCGGATATCCTCATTTCTGAGTCTATCACGCAGAGAAACTCCGAGCATAGCCCTCTCCATAGCTCGCTGAGCGACCTTGAGCGTCCTCATACGGCCAGCAGTGAAGGACCACGTCTCAGATCCGTAAGTCATCACTGGCAACACGCACTGGTTGTACAATCTAGTTTTTAGAGATTGAGGTATACCTGACGAGAAGATATGTCGTAATTTCCCGAACGCTGCCCAGCCGAGTTGAATCCGTCGATTGACCTCTCGGTCTAAGTTGGACTTACCTAGTCGGACTATTTGTCCCAGGTAAACGTACTCGTCAACAACTTCGAGCATAGTGCTCCCAACAACTACCGGCATAGGTGTGACACGGACATTAAACATGATCTTTGTTTTGTCCATGTTCATCTTAAGACCTATCCGTTGGGAGACACCATTGAGGTCATTGAGCATAGTGCTAAGGTCCGGAAAGGTACTAAGGTAAAGAATATTAACAATGCTATAAACATTACTAATATTTCCCTTAACCACTCGTGGTAAGCTTAAATTGCTTGTGTTACGAGTGGTTCACGCCAATAGTCGAATGGCGGATTCGAACCCACGATCTTTTTGAGTTCGCGGTCCGCGCCCTGCCATTAGGCTACTGTCGCTTATAAGTCGGTATCCTCGCACCAGTAATGGTTTCTTTATAACGTCGCCCATGTGCACATTTTGCGGGCAAATAGGTTACAAGATCATTGTTCTTATGCTTGTAATCGGTGGCGAAGCCTCCATAAAGGCCCAGAAGCCAGGCTGGCTCTATAAAACTGCTAAATCAACAATATCAACTAAAAAAATAACTCGTAAACTGTTTCAAATTATTTCAAATTTCTTGCGCACTCCTCTTTTCTAGGCAGGGCACGACCTCGTAGCATATATTATATGTAACGTCAACACTTGGCAGTTTGCTTTCAATTCGAAATACACTGTCAAAATTAATGAACTCAAGGAGTTGATTTTGTTGTCTTTCTCGCACGCTTTGGCTTTTTACTGGGCTTTCGAGAAGACGATCGCTTCCTTTCTAACCTGTGGCAAAATGTTCTATAATGAAATATAACTACGAAATGTTATATAGCAATTACTATGGAACCAAAAGCCGTGCTTTGCCCTGAAGTTGGTTAGGAGTGCGTTAGGAGGTAGGAGGCAGGAGGAGGTACGCGCGATGCGTTTGCAAGTTCACTTCACGTTTTTGTTGTGTCTGTTAAAAATGTATGCTTTTTCAAAGATTTTTAGTGAAAATGGGAGGATAATAGTGTTCCTTGTGATGAATATAAGTGTGTTAAAGTGCTAATCGGCAAGGAAAACTTAAAATCTTCAAAAATGAAATTTTAATTCAATAAACATTTCTTCATACTTTAATAGGTAGGTACAGGACTCTTTACTATTAAAGTTTAATTGTTCTAGGCGTATTTAAAGGTTTAATAACTCAATACTTATGTTATCATATGAGTAAAAAATTTACATAGTTTGTTCGTACTTTGTTCATGCTTTTCTTTTGTTCATGTATTGTATTGTATGTAAATATCTTTTTCTTTCGCTCAAGCAAACCCATACGGCTCTTTTCAAAGCCACCGAAGGTATGCAATTGCATATGTCATACAATCTATCTAGCGGTAGTATGCCTTCTGTGTGCATTCCTTGACAGCACTGAATATGAAGCTAAAGAGTGGAGACAGATCAAGATTGGTGTATTTTTATAAAACTGCTAAAAACAACAAAACTTTATCTTGGGCTTGCCCTAGTTTGGAGCCCTAGCTTCGCCACTGCTTGTAATATGATACAATAAATGACCTGTCCACTTGAAAGCATTGGTTGACATTAAATAGTCATTGTAAGAAAATAAATACTTATAAATAGATAAAAGTCACTTATCCATAAAGAATTTTCTCAACTTTCTCTTGGCAAAATTATTTCTGAATCCATCAATAGAACCAAAGTAATGAATTCTAGTGTATGAAGTGTAAACAATTTAAAAATATTTCGCTATTACAGGAATCTCGACCAATAATTCTTCGATGAGCATAGATCGTTTGACCAGTATTATGTGCCCAAACCCAGAAGGTCTTTCTTCCACCACAGACTCGGCGGGAGACGGCAATCTCGTCTGCTACCCTCATTATTGGGATGACGACGACTTGTTGTTTTAAATCTCGTCGCGCTGTTTAAAAAAATAAACGACACGTTGTTGAACTCACGTATTACGGATTTTGTATTTGTTTGAATTGTTATTTTTATTTTTTAAATCTTTTGGAAAGCACGTGGTCATAAAATTTAGGAGTATATCGGCCACTATCCATTGTCACTGGCATGCACGTGTCATGTGAACTCATTTTTTATTTTATTTTTTTGTTAGTTCTAATCAACTGTAATTGTTTTACGACTCTGTAAAGACTACCCCGCCTTAGAAAATAAGGGACGGTCTCAGACACAAACTTGTAAAATCATATCCGATCCTCTCTTTCTAAACTTCAATGTGTGTGGAATTATAGGAACACCTACCTACTCATAAGATGACTTAAAGTCGATTTTTTAATCGTCATATAAATTTAAACATAGGATACAAAATACAATAAGTAAATTAAAAATTACAATGATTTGAACAAAATAGTGTTCCTTGTGTTCTTGTTTCACTTTTATATTCAGTCAGATTACAATTTATATATTTAACATATGGCTATCGGAGTATTGAAAAATCGATTCATGTATGTATTAACAAAATCTGTAATAGCTAAGTTTGTTTAATAAAAGATTTAAAGCCTTTTACTGTTTATTTTACATAAATACGAAAAACGTCTAACAATGAAAAAGGTTCGACATTACTTGGTCGCTTTTTAGGTTTCACGCGAGTTACAAAACCCAGCCATCGTCCAAACGTTCTTCCATGGGCTTAGTAAAGTATTGACATCTTCTAAATTTTTCCAATATTTCACCCTATAAAACAAAATTATTAAGCGCTTAGTAACAACCAACATTTTTACAACTAATTCAAGTTTGTTACACTATTACTTACAGGACCGGTCTTTTTAATCGTTTCGCTGTAAAAAGTGACTGCGCTCGAACCCGTTCCATACAATGGATATTTTAAGTGCATCTGTCGAAAAAAATTTAATCTATATATATTCTCAAAATTATCTAACAGATAGTGTTTTAAATTCAAAGGGGTTAGTCGGATATTGAAAAGTAAAGAGTCCGCGTTGCTAATTCTTTGTGTGTGTGTTTAATATTGAATAAACTGAGGGAACCGAGATTTATAGCTTAAAATGGGTACAAACGGCAAAGCTTGTGACGGCAGGTTTGTAATATAGGCTGCACCTATCTTTGTAGGGTCGCGATATAGAAGTGGAAGGTGTTAAAGGAGATGTTTGTGATCTTCTATGACTTTAATTTCTCATTTTACACGTAACACTAATAAAATTATGTCGTGTAGGCTACAACACTACAGGATTATTATTGATCACTAATATATAGGTAGGACTTCTACCTCAATAGTATGTATGACCAATACAATTACTGACAGTGACGCATTCTTTCAAATAAAAAGAATTCCGCGTGGGATGCTAGAACCGATTTTATGCTTGTGCAACTCGCTCGCTTACTTAGCATATTAAATTAACATGATAATCAAAGAGCTGAAAGTCCTTTTGGAAAGTTGTAATTGTGAAAAATATAATTTCGTCATAATCACTAATAATTTCGTAAAATTATAACTTCGTCAATTGGCGAATCCAGTGCCGCGAGTCTGGGACAGCGTTTTCTGTTATTTGGTTACTGCGCAGCATATAACATTTGCAAAAAAAGTCCAAAAAATTTTAGAAGCTTGATTTTTAAAATCTTTTAATTTAGTTTTCATATAATTCAAAAAAATAATCCCAGACGTTTCTGTCGGTTATAAGGTATCACCAGACCTCTTCAAAACACACGGTTTCTCAATAACCAAATACAGCACTAGGAGCTTGGACCCCCATCAGCTGCCGGCATGCCTCGATAAGCTATCTTTCTCTCACCTACAGCTACGCTTAAGACTTTTTTGTGGTATTCATTTATAAACTTTATTCACGTCTGAGAATTGTTAAAAACCGCTAAATTTGTCTGACAATTTGCAGGTATTATTAAAATTACTTAATAAATACGTGATAAAAATTTGAGATTGAGATTGAGATTTCAATAAAATATTTTTGGAGAGGTCTGATAATACTTTATAACCCATAAAAACGTCAGGGATTATTTTTTTGAATTATATAAAAACCAAATTAAAAGATTTAAAAAAATCAAATTTTCAAAAAAGATTTTTGAATTTTCCGCAAATGTTATATGCTGCGCAGTGACGAAATAACCGCAAATACTCTCCCAGCCTCGCGGGACTGGATTCGCCAATTGATGAAATTATATTTTTTCACAATTTTAACTTGCTAAAAGGACCTTCCCAAAATTCAGCGCTAGCTCTCCGACTATGACTTGATCAGATTTTTACATTTTGACATCGGATATAAGCAATTGCAACAAAATATCAGAATTTTTCTTTATCCCTTTCCCTGACCCATGAATCATAAATTCATATATGAACATTTCGATAATTTATTTATTGTGTCTGTTTCATGGACAGGGAAACTGTTAAAATAATACCAATTCAATCGTAACAACGACATATAATAGATATAGGAATAAGTATATTTTATATATATCAATATCGTCGTAGAATTAATTATGCTAATGTGATTTTCTAAATGAGTATGGTAAGTAAAAGATTACACTTACATATTTATCAGCAGTCACTTCTAAGCTGCGTGGTTCAAACTGATCTTTCACATAATGCGTATCGTATTCGGTGCAAAATTCACTTGTAGGTTGCGAGGTAGCTAATTCCTCAATTACTTCATCCAGCATTTGCTCCCAAAAAAAATTTGTAAGCATTCGTTTGCGTATACCTTTAAAACCAACAAAATTTATCATTTACTTAGTACATAGCCCACCGATTGACATTGTAGCAGCGCGGCGAGCTCTTCCTTGCTCTAAAACCCTCTTAAAAATTATAGGACCTATGTGCACAGCTGTGAGAAGTATATAGGCTATAATTTTTACGCATACGTCTTATTAATTGCCACTGAAACAAAAGGGCAATTTTTTAAATCTGTAAATTTTTGACTAAAAATAGTAAATATGCTCTTTATATTTATTTTTGGACCCGAACACAGCAATCGCCTACGTTTATTTGGTGGTAGAAAACCCACAGGCGGATTTACCTAAAGAAAAAGTTAGCAACTAGGTACTTATGGATCTAGTGCTTAGAAAAATGTTTTAACGTGATAGAGGAAGTTCAAAAAAAGGAGAGGTGCTGGTTGCCTGACACTCCCATTGGTTAGGGGCCTTTACATGGCTTAATCCTCTGAAAATAGGTAAAAGGTAATAATTTACCTTACGGCCCCCTGCAGGGAAAAAGACTTTCACCATGAATAAGAGATATTTTTTTCTAAAATCTTAAAAAAACTACAGAAATTTCATTAATTTCATCATATTCTGATTGTATTATAGTATTCTATGTGCTGGACATTGGTCTCCCAAGGGTGGATAATCGGAATTCGTATATCATTTTTCTTCCGATTTTCTCCCTCGCCTTTGTACAGTCGTTTATAGAAAAATGATGACTAATTGTAAAATCTTTTTTTGAATAATGACGATAATATGATGGCATTTGTGAAATACAATGACAAGACATGGCTCAAGTACGAAAATTATGTGGCTGTTTGGAATTCATTCGTGCCTCACAGAACTACAAATTCATTAGAATCCTGGCATAAAAGTACCTATTTCAAATGAAGTTAAAGATAAGCATCCTTTAGTAAAGTTTTTGGATTGCATCCAAAAAAAACGCCCAGTTTTTTGCTAACACGTCTGTAGTAACATAGAAATTTAGAAAATGCTAATATACATTAAAAGAGACGAATTTATCAAGGATATACAATTACGTCTACTCAATAATGAAATTAGTGTTGGTCATTTTCCTGGACATATAGCAGAATTTATAAATTACTCATCATCATCATCATCATTACAGCCTTTCACAAGTCCACTGCTGAACATAGGCCTCCCCCAAGTAATGCCACAAAGCACGGTCCTGAGCCACCTGCATCCATCGACTTCCTGCATGTCTTACCAGGTCGTCACTCCATCTAGTGGGGGGTCGCCCTACACTACGCCTACCGGTACGAGGCTGCCACTCGAGAACCTTTCTTCCCCATCGGTTATCGGTTCTTCGAGCTATATGGCCGGCCCATTACCACTTCAGCTTACTAATCCGTTGGGCTATGTCGGTCACTCTGGTTTTACTGCGGATATCCTCATTTCTGAGTCTATCACGCAGAGAAACTCCGAGCATAGCCCTCTCCATAGCTCGCTGAGCGACCTTAAGCGTCCTCATACGGCCAGCAGTGAAGGACCACGTCTCAGATCCATAAGTCATCACTGGCAACACGCACTGGTTGTACAATCTAGTTTTTAGAGATTGAGGTATACCTGACGAAAAGATATGTCGTAATTTCCCGAACGCTGCCCAGCCGAGTTGAATCCGTCGATTGACCTCTCGGTCGAAGTTGGACTTACCTAGTCGGACTATTTGTCCCAGGTAAACGTACTCGTCAACAACTTCGAGCATAGTGCTCCCAACAACTACCGGCATAGGTGTGACATGGACATTGAACATAATCTTTGTTTTGTCCATGTTCATCTTAAGACCTATCCGTTGGGAGGCACTATTGAGGTCATTGAGCATAGTGCTTAAGTCCTCCAGCGATTCTGCCATAAGGACTATATCGTCGGCAAATCGAAGGTGAGTGATGTACTCGCCATTGATGTCAATACCGTATCCTTTCCAGTCCAGTAGCTTGAAAACGTCTTCCAATGCAGCGGTGAAGAGTTTCGGGGATATAACGTCACCCTGTCTTACACCTCTCTGCAGTTGGATAGGTTTCGAGCTCTGGTTCTGTACTCGGATAGCCATCGTAGCCCTACTGTACAAACACTTCAGCACTTCGATATACCGACAGTCAACTTGGCACCGCTGAAGGGACTGTAGCACCGCCCAAATTTCGACGGAATCAAAGGCTTTCTCATAGTCCACATACGCCAGGCAAAGTGGCAGATTGTACTCTTCAGTCTTCTGTACAATCTGCCGCAGGGTATGTATGTGGTCTATGGTACTGAAGCCTTTTCGGAAACCGGCTTGTTCGGGAGGCTGGAAGTCGTCAAGTCTGCGTGCGAGACGATTCGTAATGACTCTCGAAAACAGCACGTAGACGCGGCTCAGAAGGGAAATCGGTCTGTAGTTCTTTAAGAGGGCGTTGTCGCCTTTCTTAAAGAACAAGACCACCGCACTTCTGCTCCACGCCTCTGGAGTAGTGCCACCATGGAGGACGGAATTGAAGAGCTTCTGAAGGACTACAAGTACCGGTGTTCCACCCGCTTTCAGAAGCTCCGCTGTAATTCCATCCTCGCCTGGAGCCCTGCCGTTTTTAAGGTGCTGGAGAGCCATTCTAATCTCGCTTAGACTGACGTCCGGGATATCATCGGAATAGTGTCGGATAAGACTTGCTCTTGGATCGTTACTCACACTTGCGTGTGGCTCCAACGATGATGTGTACAGCTGCCCATAGAACCTCTCAATCTCACTCAAAATCTCAGGTGTCCCGGAAACGATGTTGCCACACTCAGTCTTCAGCTTTGACAGTTGGCTCTTTCTGGCAGACAGATCTCTGGCAAATACTTTGGAGCCCTGGTTCCGCTCGATCGCTTCTTTAATACGAGAAGTATTAAAGTTGCGTAAGTCTCGCCGCATGCATTTGGAGATCTGTCTGTTCAGTTGTCTGTATGCTGTCAAATCTGTTGACGATTGCAGCCTCATCTCCCGTCTAACAGCCATGAGATTAAGAGTGTGATCGGAGAGTTTTTGTGTTCTTCTGCGGCGGGTCTTGCAGAACTTAGCTCCGACCGCATGGACAGTTTCCACGAGCTTGTCGTTCATATCGTCCACTGCATTGCAATCTTCTAGGCACTGGAAGCGGTTACGTAACTCGAGCTGAAAGGTTTCGGGATTCTGGATTAGAGCACGAGGGGGACGGAGCGTTGACTTCATTAGACGAGACCTCTCCAACTTAACGTTTAGGTTCAGTGTGCCTCTAACCATTCGGTGATCGCTGCCAGTTTTCACCCTTGCGATCACTGAGACATCACTGAACAGTTGGCGTCTGGTCGTCATAATGAAGTCAATCTCATTTTTTGTCGAACCGTCGGGGCTCGACCAGGTCCACTTCCTGTGGGGCCGCTTCTGGAAGAAAGAGTTCATCATAAAGAGTCCCTCTTTCTCCATAAAGTCGGCCAGCTGCTGGCCCCTTCGGTTCCGTTGCCCTACTCCAAATTTCCCTACCTTCAGCTCACCGCTTTCTCTTGTGCCTAGTTTTGCGTTGAAGTCTCCCATCAACACCGTGTAGTGGGTTTTGGAGGAATGTATGGCTCTGGAAATATCCTCATACATTTCCTCCACCTCCTCATCGGGGTGTGCCGAGGTTGGTGCGTAAACCTGAATGACCTTCAGCGAATACCGTTTGGTGATTCTGAGTATCAGGTACGCGACCCTCGTCGACACACTCCCAATCTTTACAACGTTGTTGACGAGAGACTTGTGGACGATAAATCCGACACCTCCTTGGGACAGATGGTCGCCCTCCCGGTGATAGAACAAGTTGCCGGACTCGAGGATTGCCGTGTCCTCCCCCTCTCTTCGGACCTCGGATAATCCAATAATATGCCAGCGCAACTTGTCTACCTCTTCTTCCAGCTCCAGTATCTTCTCGTCAGTCCTCAGGGTGCGTGCGTTATATGTTGCCAGGTCGAGTCGTCGTAGGTGGCAACCGAACCTCCACCGGAGATTCTTAGCACCCCCTGCCCCGCCGTTACCATGGTCGCCACCGTAGCCAGGAATAGCGGGGCCGCCGGGGACTGGGGGTCGTCTTTTTGTGCATTTGTTCATTGGGGGGTATTTGCCATAGTTGCCACGCTTGGCGAGCGGGTTGGCAACCGCAGTTTTTTATTACGTCACAGTTGTCATCAGGAAGATGCTGCTGCCCATCTCCTGCCTGTCTCCCTCTGTCGCCTCTTACGACACCCACGGGAAGATATGGGGTAGTGAATATTCTTAACCGCCACTACACGGCACTCATTACTAAATTACTCATTACTAAATTACTCATTATCATTTAAAACAAGTAAGTTTAATTTAGTTTAAACATTGAGGTACTACGTATAGAGAAGACAACGTCTGGCATGATTTTGCACCACGCTTTGCGGTACACTGTACCGCAACTGTTTAGTGAGTGTCCAACGCCCGCACAGACGAGTCGTGTTCGCTTCGCTTAAATACCAACTTCAAAATGCTTGGTCGTGTTCTTAAAGACTGCAGTAAACACTCCAAAATATCAAAACAAGTGATGGTTTAACGTTCCATCGATAAGTAGACATTAAAAGGTATAAACTCTTTGATTTAAAAAATTTCACGTTGTTACAATGCCCACAAGAATCGGGAAAAATGTTAAATCTATGGGAGCGACTTGTATACTACATTGAACGATACGCGTAAACGCCATGAAATTCCTGGCGCTTATGACGTTTTGGTTGCGAGAAAACTAATCCCTAATGCAAACTAGCGCTGCATGTTTTAATACTTTGGTTAGACGACGTAACTATTATTTTAGCGCTGCATTAAACTTTAGCTCTAAATCTTACCAAAATGAAGCAAACTTTTGGTTCGAGGTGTCTGTTGTATACGCTAGTAATGAAAAATGTAGTTCGATGGGTTTAAATGCAATATGTATATATTGCATTTAAACCCATTTAAACCCATCGAACTATATTTTATTACTATGTTTATTGTTCAAGTTTCTGATTATTAAAAATGAATCTAATAAAATGTTAAAGTATGAATATATTTTCTGTTGAACTGTAATTAGGATGGAAAGGCAGAACAATAATCAAAAAGTGAATTCCGATTGACCACCCCGTCTAGGGTGAATAAACGAACACGTGTTTCCGAGTATCCACCTTAGGGTGGATTAACAGAATAACCCGACCTGATTAGATTTCGAAGTCAATCGGTCTAGCCGTTTTAAAGATATTCAAAACATAAAAACAAAAAAATATTATTTTCAAGATAACTTTCAAAATATTTGACTTATCAGCTCCAGACTTTAAATAAACTTTTTTATACTTTAAAAACTGCGTAGAATATCGTCAAGTTAGTTAAAATCGAACAACACGTTCAAAAGTTATAGGTGTTTAAAAAATTCTAAATAATCGTTTTTTTATATAACTTTTGAATTTTTGAGCTCGAATAGGCTATACACAGACAGTAACATCCTCGTAGGAATAGTCTGAATAGCTTAATAGGACTTTAAAACGTCAATATCTGATGAAACCTCGATTTTTGAAAACTGGGATGAAATCAATAACTTACCGATTTTTTGAAAATCATAGATTTTCATAGCGTGAAGTTAAAAAGAACATTTTAATCTTCAGATGAAATCGATAGAGTGATGAACAAAGATACGAAATCTGTATGGGGAAAACAGAGAGCCTTTTTCACGTGGAATTACGAAAAATGTCCGATAATGAAGAATTTAAAAGAGAAAATGAAAATTAAATCTTCAGCAGAGGCAAAATGTATCGTCCCCCTCCTTTTTTTATTGAAATATTCATAAAAATTATAGTTTTACTTCACAATAAATGCGAAATTAATTTATATATATCACGTAAATGTTAGCATCTTCTTTCATCAAATGAGCGGTTATCGGATTCTCAATTGGACAGTTATTGTTATTCTTCCGGTAGTCAAGTAATTGTCTGTTTAGGTATCGAGGGATTGAAATATCGGCCCTTACATGTATATATATATATATATATATATATATATATATATATATATATATATATATATATATATATATATATATACAACATGTAACATACATGCACTTTGAGAAAGTAGTTTGTTCAAAATCCTTTACTGAATCGATTCCTATCATTTTTAATATAGGTATTTTTTTATTCCAAAAATAATTAAAACTACGTAAATTACAAGAGCCGTGTTAGCTCAGTGGTTAACGCTCGCTGTAAATATAACAGAACGTGAGTAACCCGGGTTGGATTCCGGCCGGCACCAATGAAATTGTTAATTGCAATTTTAAGTGCTGATTTACCACGTGCTCGGCGGTGAAGGAAAACATCGTGAGGAAACCTGCATGTCTGAGGAATAAGAAAAAAAAATATTTCGAAGACATGTGAAGTTCGTCAACACACATTTGGGCAGTGCGGCGGACACTTCCTTGTCCTAAACCCTCTCAGAAATGAGGGGAGGCCTGAGCCCAGCAGTGGGACGTTTATATAGGCTGTAACCTTACTTTACTTTTTTACGTAAATTACAGTCACACTAAATCTGTTCAATCAAAACAAACTGAAATGGACCGTAACTTAAGGCAATAAGACTTTTAAGAGTGCAGTTTTATTTGTATTATTAGGTACCTACTAATTCTGTCATTCAATAAAAATAAAGAAAAATGAACTTTATTTCAAGCATGTTAAAGTCTTTGCGTTCGTGGATTTGTACTGTGACCACAACATTCTTCCGGAATTAGTATAACTAATTTGATAAATAATCAGTGCATAAAAATGTTTAACTAAAAATTCAGTGTATGTATTATGATTATAACATAATATACTAATTGGGGTATCTGAGGGTGTGCGTTAATTACATTACATATTGTATATATACTTTCTCTACTGTGTTAAGTTTGCACAAAACAGAGGAAATCTTTTACCTTAAAGCAACAGCATTCAATTATACATTCAAATATATTTGTGTATGAAATATTATTAAGTTTTAGAAAAAAATCTATCACAATCACTACCATCTAATAACGTTAATCCAATATAATGTTATAACGTGCGAAAATAATATTACTGTGAATAATACCAGGTTTCTCTACAACAGTTAGTTAATTTTTCACATTTTCATTTAAGTAATATAGCCAAGCTGCAGCGTGAATAGGTCAGCTCAAACAAAGAAGTACCAGTAGCTTGCTACATATTTACTTATCTACGCATAACATGTAAGAAACAACATTTTCGTACAAATGATAATACGTCGCGTCTGCTCAAGTGCGGACGATTGACATTTGTACGGAAATCGATCTACACTTAAGTAGCAATCCCTAAGCATGAATAAGTCAGGTCAAACAGGGAACAACAACGTTTGCACAAATTAGCAGCGTAAAAAGAGAGCATGAGGCTGTTGAAGTTAGTGTGGTGAGTGACGAGAAACGAGAACCGAAAACCTTTTTACTAGTGACGAATACTCGTCATAGGCGTAGGTCTAGTCTTTTTTTTATAGAATAGGGGCGACAAACGAGCACACAGTCCACCTGGAAGTGGTTGTTGTGGCCCGTAGACATCTAGATCTATCCTCGATTACGAATCAAAAAATTATCACCCGTGAGGACTAAGATGGAATGCCTCCTTTCCAGCAAAAAGGGTTTCCGGTTCTCTACATTCACCATAAGAAACACAGCAGCGTTAAGCCGACGCTGGTATTCTGTGAGAGCGTGGTCTTTCCTCGGTCGAGCCGACCCATTCGTGCTACAACTATACGACTAATATAGTTACAGTATGGCTCTACCACAAAAATATCTATCTATAATCTATAGGACAGTGTTGTTATTATATGCTGTCATTTGAATATCTGCATTGTTGGGACGCAAAGGATGTGGTTAATGATAAAGTGTCTTTTCAAAATTACCTTCACCGAAGTTTGGTTTCTTAGGTATTTTAAAACAGTCGCGCATTTCACTGCCTTGCATGGAGATTTTACGACCATCTTGAAGTATCCAAGGGCGGCTGTAATTTTTACCTTTTCCATAAGCTGAAGGTTCTATTGGTGCTTTCGGATAAAGTTTTACCTTCTCTAGAGGTCTTATTTTCTCTTGTGTTTCTCCGTAATTACTATCTGGAAAATCTGCCTGTACTTCTTTACTATTTTCTGCATTATTCATTTTTTCTGTATGTAAAACATCATACAAATCACAAATTACTAAATTAACATTAGGCAATAATACTTTAGTTGCTATGGTAGCTATTAAAACGTGGTGATTATATACTCTTTGGTTGTTAAAGTATAATGAATAATCGATTTCTACGTAAATATTTTGCATAGAGCAACACGGGCCACCGGCGAACCGTAGAGGAATTCAAAAATATAAAGATAGGTAACTTAAATTTAGCTGACAATCTTCAAACAGCCGAAAAAATTTTCTTGAATTATAACTAAGAACATCAAGTCACCTTTCAAACTCATTCACTCACTACAGCCTTTCACAAGTTCACTGCTGAACATAGACCTCCCCCAAGTAATGCCACAAAGCACGGTCCTGAGCCACCTGCATCTATTGACTTCCTGCATGTCTTACCAGATCGTCACACCATCTAGTGGAGGGTCGCCCTACACTATGCCTACCGGTACGAGGCTGCCACTTGAGAACCCTTTTTTCCCCATCGGTTATCGGTACTTCGAGTTATATTGCCGGCCCATTACCACTTCAGCTTACTAATCCGTTGGGCTATGTCGGTTACTCTGTTTTGACTGCGGATATCCTCATCTCTGAGTTTATCACGCAGAGAAACCCCGGGCGTAGTCCTCGCTGAGTGACCTTGAGCGTCCTCATACGGCCAGCAATGAAGGACCACGTCTCAGGTCCGACCTCTCGGTCGAAGTTGGACTTACCTTGTCGGACGATTTGTCCCAGGTAAACGTTCTCGTCAACAACTTCGAGCATAGTGCTCCCAACAACTACCGGCGTAGGTGTGAGTGACATGGACATTAAACATGATCTTTGTTTTGCCCATGTTCATTTTAAGAACTATCCGTTGGAAGACACCATTGAGGTCATTGAGCATATAGTGCTTAGGTCCTCCAGCGATTCTGCCCTAAGGACTACATCGTCGGCTAATCGAAGGTGAGTGATGTACTCGCCATTGATGTTAATACCGTATCCTTTCCAAACCAGTAACTTGAAAACGTCTTCCAATGCAGCGGTAAAGAGTTTCGGGGATATACCGTCACCCTGTCTTACACCTCTCTGCACTTGGATAGGTTTCGAACTCTGGTTCTGTACTCGGATAGCCATCGTAGCTCTACTGTACAAACACTTCAGCACTTTGATATACCGACAGACAACTTAGCACCGCTGAAGGGACTGTAGCACCGCCCAAATTTCGACGGAATCAAAGGCTTTCTCATAGTCCACATACGTCAGGTAAAGTGGCAGATTGTACTCTTCGGTCTTCTGTACAATCTGCCGCAGGGTATGTATATGGTACATAGTACTGAAGCCTTTTCGGAAACCAGCTTATTCGGGAGGCTGGACGTCGTTGTGTCTGCGTGCGAGATGATTCGTAATGACTCTCGAAAACAGAATGTAGACGTGGCTCAGAAGGGAAATAGGTCTGTAGTTCTTCAAGAGAGCTTTGTCACCTTTCCTAAAGAACAAGACCACCGCACTTCTGCTCCACGCTTCCGGAGTAGTGCCACCATGGAGGACGGAATTGAGGAGCTTCTGAAGGACTTTAAGTACTTGTGTTTCACCCGCTTTCAGAAGCTCCGCTGTAATTTCATCGTCGCCTTGGGCTCTGCCGTTTTTAAGGTGCTGAAGAGCCATTCTAATCTCGCTCAGACTGACGTCCGGGATATTATCGGAATAGTGTTGGATAAGACTTGCTCTTGGATCGTTATTCATCTTTCAAACAAAGATATCCAAATCATAATAATATACGTTAAACATAACACTGTTTAAGTCTACAAAGTAGGACTGGACTTAATATTTATTCGAGATTATGTTTCTTATTACACTGCAAATATACGTGTCGCAAAAAAACTTAGACTGTCAAGACAACCTAGTGAGGTTTGTATAAGTTGTTTTTCTTATACTTAGAAGCTCTAAGACCCCATACCATCTCGTGAGTATCGAAAAGGCGATAGACAGAAATGAAAGAGGAGATGGGCGACAGTATCTTCCAGATAACAACTCAAAATAATAAATAATATCGGTCACCAAGCCACTTGCTAAGAGAGAGCAATCTATGGAAAAAGCCATGTTCAGCAGTGAACTTTTGATAGACTGATAGATAGATAATATTTTTAAGGGAGAAAAACGTGTAATACGTTCGTAATCGACTTTTTGGTAGTTGTGGACCACAACTTGTGGTGAAGCGAGTAAAAAGGATGCAAACCGAAGAACCAAGTAGTTTTGAATCACTAAATGGCACCAGTGACATCCTAATAGGTAGAAAAACGTGACATGCTTGGTTTTCACACAGATTGAGGTAAATGAATTGTGACTCACACGTTCTATATCTGGGGAGTGAATTGACAGAAATAAAAAATAAAAATGAAGTTTTGGCGAGAACTTGAACGTCGACGGATTATTGCTCTTCTTTTAGTGTTTAAATAATGGTTTGAAGTGGATTTTGAAATGTAAAAGTGATGCGATTTTGTGTATTAAGTGTCTGCGCATGTGAACTATTAGAGAAAACGACGGAACAAGTGCTTCGATGTTGATATAAACCTCAAGTTATTTAGATTGCTTAGGCGCATTATGAACTTAGGTGATTGTAGTCATCGACTATCCACTGGGTAGAGCTGTCATCGAAATTTCGCAAGAACTTCGCAAAGTGACGCATCAACACTGCATAGGGAAGAAAAAATCTATAAAAACGAAGATCCCGTATTCCAGGTATATATAATGTATTCTGTGATCCCGAATGAAATGAATACATGCCTTTAAAGACAAGCATCCAAGCCAAAAAGAAATAATGTAAAAGTCAAGCCGTCAAACAGATGTTATTTGTCAATTTGTAATTGTCAAATATTGAAAATGGCCGAAGCTTGTCAGATAGCTAGAAAACAAGATTTGCCTCCTCCGGGAGGCTACAAACCAATTCCTTTTAAAAGAGTGCCCGCTAAAGCATACTTTAGTGGTGAGTATTATGAAAGTTTTATTTATTGTATATTTTCCATCATATTATGTAATAGGTTTTTTAGGTTATGTTATCAAAATTTTATGACAATATTTAATTAAACTAACATTTACATAGCTCCCTACATAATACGTAAAATACTTTTATCTTCTGGAGTAAAGCTTTTTATAAGAATATCAAATTTTTAAGGTTACACTCTCTTCGCTGGTTACATTGGTATGACTATTGGGGCTATTTACTTGTATAATTTAACTTGTAAAAAGGTGAAAAAACATGAAATTGAAATGCGATCTGCAAAAATGGCCATTTACCCTATGTTGCTGGCTGAAAGAGACAGGGAATATCTGAAACAACTTAGAAGAAACCGCGACGCGGAAGCTGAACTGATGCGTGATGTACCTGGCTGGGAGGTATACAGCTTCATTTTTAAATTATCCCTACTAATATTGTTAAGACGAAAGTGTGTTGGTTTCTCTTTCTTTCACGTAGAAATGTGGCTATTAATTAATATATAGATAGTTTAAGAGCTAAAAAGTTTCATCCCTTAAAATTGCGTGATTTCTGTGGGATGGACTGAAACTTAGCTATGCAATTAATTAACTCATTATGTTATCTTAGTTGTTGGACTAACACTTCAGCTGAGATTTTTTTAAATGAAGTAATTTTTAACTTACCTGCAGGTGGCTAGTATACTATGAAATTGAAAAAGAAATGCCTTCATGATTTTACCAAAATTGAGAATAAAATTTTCAACCTAAACTATCTTACATCTTTATACATTATTAGCTTTATACACACTGGATGTAGGCATCTCCAAGAATGCACCAGCCTTTTTTTATATCATACAGATCAATCATGTTGTGTGCAGTCAGCAATGTTGCATTGGTAATGCTGTTTCCCACCACTACTTTATGAAGTTCAGATTCAGCATTTTGGATAAATTTTTTGTTATCAATAAATTCACAAGCTTGTCCTTGAACTGGATGCACTGCTTGCAAGTGCTGTTTTGAGATATATTAGGAAAAAATTCTCTTTATACCTGTATTTTAATTTCCACTTTCTTAATGCAGGATTTATAGTAAATGATGGAGAAATATTTATTTTAAATCACTATAAAAAATACTATTTTTTTATTTCAGGTTGGAACTTACTATGGTGAGCGTATATACAAGCTGGTGCCTCCAGATGCACTTGTAGAACCAATCTTCCATGAATACTATGCTCACTCATCTCCTACTGAGTGGTTTAAGAGGGCATACATCAAGCTACGCTCTTAAACATCAAATAAGGGCCTGTTATTCAATTAATATTTTTTGTTGAAATTTGCTAGATGGAGTGAACTTGTTCTAAACGAATAAGGTGTAACTATATAACTAGAGCGTTGGATAACAGGCCGAAAGTGTGCTACAGATAGTTTGCAGTGAACATAATTTACATAGTTGCTTTGAATTAATAATAATTAAATTTATGTTACATAAACAATGATGTATTATTATCAAACTTGAGCCATATTAAATAATTATATTAATAATATCAATGTCTCATACTGTGGTTGTTATTCTTTCTGTCAAGCATGACAAAGTAAATTGTTACAATGGGAAAGACCCACATCCAGCAGTAGACTTTTACGAGCTGACAGAAAAGGAGAATATTACAATTATTTTAAATATTTGTTATTAATTTTGATATTTGTCGCTCAAGCACAACAAACCTGAACAAATTTAAAGTGCCCTACAATTTTGTTCAACTCTATTTCATGATTGGTGTTTCAACCAAATACTTATTGTAAAAACTTTGAAATATGCTATTGATGGTGTTTGACACTGTATCAACTGCTAATAGTTTGAAGCTTTCAACTGCGAAAGGGATATTATAGTGTCACAAGTTACTTTTAAATAATAAGAACACAATGCACTGATATTGGAAACCAATTTTATAAAGATGATGCTATGCCAGATACCCTAAGTTCAACACTAAAAATCACATTAGGGATACAAAGGCAATGGGTTGTTAACATATTGCTGGTTTTTTAATCATCAGAAAAAGTTCATAGTGTTAATGTCAGTCTTAATGAATCTGACAACAAGTTCACGCAATGGACATTAAATTACACATAGCAGTAAAATAATATCCAGGTTGATCCTCTTTAAATCCAAGGCCGCTTATGTTTATGTTAATGGATGCAGTACTGACACTTCGTACTGAGAATGCCACTGAGCAAAGCCTATCATTTACGGGTAAGATTGCAACTTCCTAAAAGTTCTGGACTCCGTTTTCAACATGTGAACACAGTTTTCAAGTATTATTCCAAAATAACACAATCACTCAGTTATTAAAATTTATCCATCATATTGTAGGACAGTCCTCATGAAATACTAACGATTTTGGTACATACATGGAATTTTCCCGTGTGGTGGCCATGTAAGAGTGTAGCAACTTCAAAAGTGGAAAGACAAATAATACTACTATCGCAAATCCACCTGCTAAACGAGGCGATTATAGGAGAAACTCATATGCAGCATTGTAACTGTTTACGAACCGATAAGGTAGAGGAGGAAATACACGGTAGGTGATTGTAAATAAAAAAAACCTTAAATATATCAACAGACTTTATTCATCACCCATAAGTATGTTTGTTGCAAAAGTAAAAAACCAAACAGAATCACCACTTAAGTAACATACAAATATAGGAATTAAAATTAGCACCTTAAATTTTGTTTCTGTGGAAACATGAAAAAAACAATCTTTGCTCATGATGATTACAATTTTTAGCATTAATAATATGATTCCATTATAAGCTTTGAATTCACATATATAGTATTTATATATTATACACAAATATTTTACAATAAACAAAAAAATTCATAAAGCTATGAAGAGTACTATGCTGTTTCTCTGTGTGATAGACTTTGTAACGATACTCCAGGGGAACCAAAGTAAACAAAATAGGACAATGGGTCTGTAAGCTGAAGTATCAATATATCTCGAAGAACCAACAACCAATGCAAAAGAAAGGTTCTCGAGTGGCAGCCTCATATCGCTAAGCGTAGTTTAAGGAGGCCCTGTTAAGATATGCAGGAAGCCCATGGATGCAGTTGATATTGTGCCATTTCTTAGAGGAGGTCTACGTTCAGTAGTGGTAGACTTGTAATGGGCTGCAATGATTGTAATGATGATAATAAAATTATTTGGTCAATTAATTACACAACAAAAATTAGCATTATAGAAGCTGCTAATAGCTGGGAAAATCTTATATATTCACATACTGAGTTTTGTTACATCTTTAGAGTAACAAAGAAATATAGAATTAGAATAATATTACATACTAGATGGGATATGTAAGAGGGTACCTCTTACCTGTTACTGCCGCCACATACAAGTGCCTGCACTGCTGTATTTCAGTCGGAAGGTTATAGAGAGCCAGTATAATAATAATTATAACGTAATTTTAAACAAAACCAAACATTCAAAAACTCAAAACTAGATTGTACAACCAGTGCATGTTGCAAGTGATGACCTATGGATGTGAGACATGGTCCTTCACTGCCGGCCGTATGAGGAAGCTCAAGGTCGCTCAGAGAGCTATGGAGAGGGCTATGCTCGGAGTTTCTCTGCGTGATAAACTTAGAAATGAGGATATCCAAAGTATAACCAGAGTGACCGACATGGCCCAACGGATTAGTAAGCTAAAGTAGCAATGGGCAGGCCATATAGCTCGAAGAACCGACAACTGATGGGGACCCCTCCACTAGATAGAGATACATACAACTTGGTAAAAGACATGCAGGAAGTCGACGGATGTAGGTGGCTCAGGATCGTGCATTCTGGCATCCCTTGGGGGAGCCCTATGTTCAGCAGTGGACTTGAGAATGGCTGTAATGAATGAATGAATTTTAATAGATGGATGCTGGATGGGTTGAGCACGGTAACCTATGTAATGTTTGGTCTATCTTTGTTGGTCTGTGGTTTCATCATAGAACATTATTTTTATTATTTAAAAAGACTAAAAGTTAAATATTTATTAGTAGGTTATATATAAATTTTCCCCCAGGAAATGACAACGTATAAACTATAAATGCAAGAAGAACTGGAGATCATGGTCACTGGCAAAGACATCTTTGTCCCCAAGTATGCAAACATATATATTTGCCATACTTTAATTTTTTTTAATAGATGTTCATGTTTGACGCCTTCTAACACAAAATTTATTGTAACTAAAAAGTTTAAAATTTCTCCAAAGGAGCAGATAATTATCTAATACAAACATGTCGAAAATCAATTTAAAAAAAAAGTCAAATATAGGAAAAAAAATCTTGAAATATAGTTCAATATTTTGTTTTGAATTTTCTTTTTCTTTTTTAAACTAGCGCAGTCATTACGATTTATAATATTATGTAGACAGTACTCACGGGTACGTAGAATATACAAGGATGTCAGTATCCAAGCCAGCTACAGGATATGACATTAGGAGTCTAAATTTTATTATAAAAAAATCAAACTAATATATCATCAAAACACAATGTAAAATAAATTTATGGTGAACAAAATATTTTAACTAGTACTAAAAACCAAAATATTATGCTTTTTATTTTTAAAAGTCGATTTCTCTATAGAAATTGTATCATACTATTTTGAATAGTAACATAACGGTAATATTTTTTAATTTATAAGTTCCATAAAAAAAATCATAAACCGTCAAAAAAAAAGTAAATCACTGTAAACTTACTTAACCCTGCCACCATTTAAAAAGGACTAAATCCATCGGATTATTTACCCAAGTATTTCCAGCACTCTGTGACCCATAATTTACATTCAACCAACCTTTATTACTCGCATACATTATTCTATAGGTCTACTTTGTCTTCTTAATGACAACCTTTGGCTTCAGTTTAACAGTCCTCAGTTTGTGCATGTGGCTCATAACGAAGAACATGCCTGGGAATGTAAGGACCAATAAATATATCCTCAGGAATGAAGGGAAATGGAAAGCGAAGTTCCATTCGTTTGGCAATGATACGGTGAACCTCTGTGTCTCCTCGAAGTATGGAACATTCCGTAAGATGACTATAGATTCACATAAGATACCTAGAGGATACAATGGTATCCACATTGTGTACCGCAGCCATTTTAATATGTAGATCTCCTTTTTGTATATTTGGGATATGTAGAAAGGATACCTGAAAATGTTTTTTGGCAATATTATCACACAGATCACGAGGCATACTTTTCATTGTATATAAAATTAGCAAGCGTATTTCAAAATTAGTCTATTTTTTTTCAATTCGCCCAATGAATTTTCGAATAATATTTTAATATTTTCAAGCGATAACACTGAAATCAATGATGACATCTCGTCCACTGTGCTGTTTGCAGACGATTGAGGCAAGTGTCAGAAGGCGCAAAGTAGCCAGTCTCCCAGTATTCCACAGGATGCATTTTGGACGGAGTTTGTATGTCTAAATTTTTCGCTCTCCCTAACATGATCGGACAACCAGAAGTTTGTAATACGCACAGCAAAGGAGTGGAATAATTTGCAATGTATGTGACTTCAAGGTAAGATTTATCAGTGCGCTTTAACATCTTCGGTTACATCACAACTTACCATCACGTGGGACTGGCACTTAGTCAAGTATTGGTTTATAATAGGTAAAATAGATGGATTATTTCTCTCAAATTAAATAAGTTGGGCTAGGAGGATATTGTTTACTTTTGTAGAGTAACAACCTTTTGTCAACATTACCTGACGATTTCAATGAGACTCCATATTAGAAAGAGATAGAAGACAACCGGTTTCGTCTGTATGCGTGGTTCGGCTTCGATCATTGCGAACAGAACGAACGCCCGCCCGCTTACTTGAAGGAATGGCACAAGGACTCCACCCTAAAATGTTATAAGCCATTTCAATTATTGTTGTTGAATTTTAATGTTTGGAGGTGTGTATATAATATATTAATTGACAGGTCAGGCAGAAATATTTAAGAAAAAAGTTTTTGTATGTGAGACACTACGCAGTTATATTTTATTTTGATAATAAGATTATTTTCAAGTAAAAATACGAATATTCCGATGATTTTATTTTTGAGAATTTCCGAGATTTATCGCTATATTTTTACGAGCAAAATAAAAATTTAATTTTATTGAAAAATAAATTTGCGCCGGGAAAAATTTTGTGCGAATAATTTTTCATGTCGCCTAAAACCTGTCGAATCGTCTGATATACCTCAAATGGCATTTATGGATAAAGGCCTAGGCAACCATGAACTGTTGGTTTATGCCTTAAACTTCAGGACAGTCGGTCAGACTTCTATTTACATATACTCAAAGATTTAAATAGTTAGATACGCCTTCACCTTGAAAAACTGTTGCACTATAATTAAATGTGTGCGGTTGCAAGACGCTGACGCGCGCACACCAACGCAATAGTGTCATCTCTTATTATCTTGTGGAAATTGTGTATCTTACTTTCTCTGTCTACCACGGCATTTCCGTCTCTTTACGTCTATTTATAGATGATCCCTTTGTAAACCGCTTCCTCGGTACATCCGAGTATCTAACTAAATTGGATATTTGAAGAGTACTGAGACAATAGTGTCATCTCTTATTATCTTACACAAATTCTGTATACTACTTTCTCTGTCGCACAGTTCCGTTTGCCCGTTCGTGTTCGTGCCATTTTCTGACATCGGAATAAAATAAATTCAATATTTAATACAATATAGATACTTACGAATGAAATGTTACACGTTGACCTTTATTTGTGTTTCTAGAATTATTATTGCCCTTTCGAAATGCACACGATAGCATTCTGAGAATTTTTTGCATGATATCAGTGCTTTAGTTCCAATGTGCAACATCTGGCTGTCACCGCGCACAAATGAGCACTGATTGCAAATGGGTGAGCTCACTCATTTGAGAATAAACACATTTAGGAGTGGTCATACTACGGTAAGGGCACATCTAACTATTTAAATCTTTGCGTATACTACTAGACGGGCACTATGGTCCAGTGCAAATTACTGTCAATTCTACTAAGTGACTAAGAAAATGCTGTCATTATTTCCCAGTACCAATGACTTGAAGTTTGTTCAGATAAGTATGAAACCTTATTTAGTATTTGCCAGAAAACAGTAACTGCCATGAATAAAAATACAATTGCGTATTTCAAAAGCATATTAATACTAGATGGTTATATCGCTAGTCGCTACCTATCGAAAGTAAAATGTCTACGGGCAACAAGTGGTGATGGATTATATCACGCCATCATCCATCTTTATAAAGTTGTTACATTCTACACACAAACCTTGGTGTATCCAAACATAGGATGCATTACTTCCAGATACTGCATCAGCTGAAGGAACTTCATAGCGGGCCCCACGTGCTCGTACGTGTCCGAAACAGACTCGTATTCTAACTTAGCGTAGCGTACTCCCATCACCGCGAGCACGTACACGAACCCGATGAATTGGAATAGATTGTAGATTACGAGGTATACTTTTTTTAAGTCTTCTGAAATATAATAAAGTAAAGTTACAAGCTAAATAAATCCCACGGCCGGCATAGGTAATAGGCAAACTAGGAGGTAGTTTCTGAAAAATTTATGGAACAGTTAACTCGGCACATTCGTCACCCGCATGCTTGGTGGTGGTAATTAAGTATAGTTATCATTTCAAATAGGATGGCAGGATTCCACTTGAGACTTAGCAATTACAGCTGTAATGTTAATCTATTGTTGTGTGATTATTTTATTGCTTTAACACTTGAAGTTAAGCATCTGTTGATAATACTGAACCAGTATAGCTGGAATGACGAATTTTGGTACTTGAACATTAAAACAAATTAAATTGTAGATAAAAAACCTTTATTACTTTTAACTTAACTATTTTAAATACTTATAACAACTTGTTAATATTTTGTTTAATCAATCACTCTGAAGAACATTCATCGGTATCTGTGTCCTCACACGTATTTATTATAAATGGTTGTATCCGATCCCTCGAAAATTTGTTTTCCACTCTTATGACATGGTCACAAACATTCTTCCAAAAAATGGGATTTGTAGAATTTATTACGTTTCGTACACTTTGGATTACATTTTCCCCTATTGTAGGCGTAACGTTTGACTTACGGACAGTTTTTTTTTTATTTGACTCCACATTAACTCAATTGGGTTCAATATACAATAATAAGGTGGGAGTCTCATTATCTCATGACCAGCCTCTTGTGCTAATTCATCGACCACATATTTTTTTCACAAGACGACTGAATTTTTGACAACAATGTCATCGTGTATTTAACAAAAGCATCAAAACTTGTTTGCTGCCACAAAAATACTACGTCAGGATAAGGTCTTCCCAGGTATCGGTTGTAAATACCACTTCTTTTGTTATCGCCTAATGACCGCTTCAAGTACAATCCTGCCATGCTATTTGAAATGAACTAAACTTAAAATTGTAATTGTAGATTACAGAAGTGTCGGCAGGGATCGGACACTACTCTTTTACATTTGAAATTTTTGAGCAAGCACATCTTCCAACCAATGCCGAAATACTCAAATGCTACTCCATTATAAAATGCTGTTAAGTCTCGTGCTGTCTATATCACTTTAAGTCAAAGTGACTTAAAGAGATATAGACAGCACGAGTGTGAGCGTAGCGTTTAAGTATTTGGCTACAAAGCTCTCATATAATTGACATGTGGAATATTTTTAACACTTTCACTGTCCGATTTTCAGACACAATAGTAAGACAATAGAAATGACTTACATGTAGTAGTACTACATGGGATAGCGAAATGTCACCTATGAGTGCGGAGGGACTCACATCTAGACAAAAGGTCATAAAAGTTAAGAATTTTTTGAATTTAAGTTAAATTTTGCAAGGATAACGGTGTATTTTCCCACTCGACCGTTATGCTACCTACACGACAAAATTATTTTATGAATTCCTTACACAATGTCTTGTCTACACCACAGCATCTGTTTCTACAGGATTATACCTTTTCTATAGCCCATTTCTTCCTGGTGCAGTCTATCATACATTCCTGGATAGTCTCTCATAACATCCCTTGCTTCGTCGTCACTATCCTGACCATCCTCAGATTTCCAGAGATCAAAATTTATCTGTAAAAGTATATTAATTACAATATATAAAGGTAAGTAATATCTATAAAATACATATCAATGATTAACAAGTGCCAGATTAGAATACACAATCATCAGCAGGAGAGATAAAAACATTTTCACCAATAGCAGACAATGAATATATTCATATAAATATAACTGTTTACCAATATTTTATATCTAACGATAGTATTTCATAGTTAACTCAAACTATATTCAACTGTTTCATTTAACATTTATAAATTATTCCATATCAACATTTTGAAAATGTTCGATTTTATTTCAGAAATAAAATGAACTAAAAATAACAGTGTTAGAGCCACGCGGCAGCTTTTGATGTCGCACGTATGGGCCGGCTCGATCCGGTTTGGTACCACGACCTCACAGAAGACCAACGTGAAGTAGAAGCTCTGCTTCTGCATTTCATCTGGTGAGTGAAGGTGGCCGGAGGCTTCAATATGACAATATTTCTAATTGTCATATTGAAGATACTTGTAAATTCATTTTAGTAACGGGACACATCATTTTAATAACGGGTTTGTGATAGGCTTGTAGAATCTGGTGAAGAAGACATTCTTAGAGAAGATCCGATGCATCAACACTCTTTTCCCCCATTCCATTATACATCAAGAACCTGTTAAGGGAGAACAAAATATGCATAGTTTTGCTCTTTATATCGGTATCTTTTCGATCCCTCAAAAAACAACACGAAGAAATGAATTATACTACTAAAATAAATTTTATATATAATAAAAAGGTAAAGGTTAAAACGTAAAACTCATTAAGTGACACTTTGGACAAAAAATGCGTTTTTTTCATTTTTGATACTATGAAGAAGAAATCTACGACCAGAAAAAATCACAAGTGTGCATCGTGCTCCATAACAAAACTGTATTCTAGAGAAAGGTTCTAAGTGCACATACATAATTATCCTTTTTAGGTAAAACTCACTATATCACTGCATTAGAAAATATTGTAAAAAGCGGTATCTTGAAAGTGGCCTGTCTATTCTGAATAAGTACGAATTGTATGAAACAATTTGTTTGGAAAGGAATGTCAAACCCGTAAAGCAATGTATGTACAATTACAGGCACATATTTTGTAACAACTATATATTTCAGTTTTTAAACCAAAAAAGGATAAATATGCTACCTGTTCAATGTACAATTTAGCTAACTTATTATTCTTTACATATTATAAGAAAAACCAAATGTTAGGAAGAAAAAGCCAAAGATAAGATTAAAGCCAGTGAAGATCCTACATTTGCAACAGCCATATTCGATCTGCAAAGTATTTTGCAGTTGCCTTACTCTGATGTTTCCCTGTTTTACTATTCAAGGAAAATGTGTGATTATAATCTATCAATTTATTTGGGAAGTGAAGAAGGTCACTGTTATAACTGGCTAATGAGCTAAATGGAAAGCGGGGCAGCAATGAAATAAGTTCCATTTTGTTTAATTTTTTGCAGTTGCTGTCTGCCTTAGTAACAAATGTTTCCTTGTTTTATGATACCTGTGGTGGATAAAACCACAACCAACAAGTGACAGCAGTGTTGTTGTATGCAGTAGGAAAAATAATTCACTTAAACCAAATTGAGCTGAAGTTCTTAGGATCTGGACACTTACAGATGGAGTGCGACTCGATGCACTCCGATCGATTGATCAAAGAAACACAAAAGTGCATTTACGATGAAAGACTGGGAAAATATATTCCAATCAGCAAGATCCCAGAGATAAAAATAAAACCAATGAAGCATATAAAGTGCACCTTTTAAAATATACCGATTTTTATAACTTACAGCTATTGGCTTCATCTACAATAAAAAATAGAACCAAAGATGAAGAAGATAATACTGTCTTATGGCTCAAGATTAAATCCTTAAAAGTTGTAATAGGATCACCTGGTATATGGTAGTATCAGTATGATCATTCTTCGGACTACAAAAGGGAGAATGTAGTTGGCAGAGGTCGCAGAACAATTACTACTCCCATATTGTTGAACCCCGCTTATTCTAATCTACTGCCAATTTCTAAGGCTAAGAAAGCAGACTTAGTCAAACTGGTGGCCACATACCAGAAGAGCTACATTTGTGGTACAATAGCTTACCCTCAACTGAACTTATAGGACCAGAGCATTTGCTAGAACCAGATAAAATGAAACTTTCGATGAAAATTGATTATTATGATATTTAATGATGATAATAAAATTGATGGTAAAATAGACTTATTTTATTTCATATTATACTACATTAACATTTTTTCAAAAGTACATAATTAAATTTGTTATCATTATCTCCTCTGCATCACATAAAGAAGTCTTTCTCAAAGTGGGCGATAAAGCCCCCTTGTGGGCGTTGGAGACCTAGAGGGGGGCTTTAAGGGGCCTAGAAAAAAATGGGCAGCGTTGGCGTGGTTTAGAAGGGCGATGGTTGATTCGTAATTTCATTTAGATACTTTATATTTTATTCTCTCTGTCTTATTCCTGTCGGTGCGTGCTGTATTTAAATCCTATATGAAAGCCTATAATAATTTTTCAAGTTTTTGTTAAATAATGTTATTGGTGCAATCCAGTAGCAATCGGCTGGTTCATCGATACTTGTCTTAACTTGCTCAGTTTGGTGCGTGCTGTATTTCAATCCTATATAAAAGCTCGTAATAATTTTTATATTTTCATTAGTGGTTTCGCGCGCAACCTTTAAACAAATATTTAAGTTCAACACTTTACGAGGGCGACACTGAAAGTTTTTAGAACTGGCCACATGGTAAACGATATAATAAAAAAATAAGTTCAAATTTAGAAAATGGAACTCTTTGCCAATATCATTGTGAATGTATTTTGTTAATTTGTCATTTGTTTACAATTTGGCGGCAAATAGAAAATTTTCGTACAATGATGTTTTAAGGCTTTCGATGTCATTTAACTCAACAAGAAAGTTATACTTTGATTGGCCTTTTACAATGAGTTCCTATCTCATGCCACTGTTTACTACTGGATTAATGTTTTTTTTATAGCGTTGGGTGACAAACGAGCACACAGTCCACCTGATGGTAAGCGGATGCTGTGGCCCATAAACATCCACATTTATCCGCAATTAAGAATTAAAATGCAAATGCGTTGTCACCCCTGAGGAGTAAGATGGAATGCCTTGATTCCAGTGAAAAGGGTCTCCGGTTCTCTACACTCACTATACAAAACACAGCAGCGTTACACTGCTATTTCACGCTGGTATTATGTGAGAGCGTGGTCGAGCCGACCCATTCGTGCTACATCTATAATACAGTTGCAGCGTGGCTCTACCCAGTGCCGAAGCCCCATAGAAGTCTAAAAGCAAGGCTTGCCTTTTCAATTTGCTTAATCAATAAGATCAACTAATAAAATAACTCGTAAACTGTTTCAAACTATTTCAAATATACACGCGCTCCTCTGTTCCAAACGGGTCATGACCTCGTAGCATATTATATGTAACGTCAACACTTGGCAGTTTGCTTTCAATTCAAAATACACTGATCCATGTTCTCTCTGTCTCAAAGCGAACATGCAATGGATTGTACAAAATTAATGAAAGCAAGGAGTTCATTTGAGCTATTAGTCGTCTCTCTGGCACGCATTGGCTTTTTACCGGGCTTTCTAGAAGACGATCGCTCCCTTTCTAACCTGTGGCAAAATGTTCTCTAATGAAATATAACTACGAAATATTTATATAGCAATTACTATGGAACCAAAAGCTGAGCTTTACTTTACATCTCAATGTTTATGTTTGTTTTTGTTGTGTCTGTTGAAAATTTATGCTTTTTCAAAATTTTTTTGGTGAAAATGGAGGATAATAATGTTCCTTGTGATGAATTGAAGTGTGTTAAAGTGCTAATCGACGAGGAAAAGGTAAAATATTTAAACTTTGTTGAGAAAATACACAAGGTCAAGAGCGTCTTTCGGACAATTATCGCAATTGAAAAACAGTTATTGGCACAATTAAAACGTTCATCGACATTTGACGCGGACATAATCAAATCTTTCCTTAAGAAAGAGGGACCATTCAATTTAAAATATAAATAATTAGTTTGTTTTTTTTTTAAATTTTATACATAGTTTGTTTGTACTTTGTTTATGCATAGTATTGTATGAAAATATCTTTTTCTTTCGCTCAAGCAAACCCAAACGACCATAAAGCCACCGAAGGTATGCAATTGTTGATATGTCATACAATCTTATAAATATAAATTTAAAAATATTAAAAATATAAATTTTATGGAAAAAAAGTATGATAATTGAAAATATTTCTTAATTACTAATTTGAACTGGCTAATACTTGGGAAACCACGATGTGTACTCTATATATATGAATATGAAGGATGCGCGCGTACGGTACTCTTCATTTGTTGGGCGCTGGCAGAATAACAGCGTTGTAGGCAACTGCAACATTTATGCTGAGCTAGAGCCCATTCATAACTACACTATGTAATTTTGGTTATTTCTGTGTGTACTGATCACTGTAACTTTATTAGTGGTAATGAATTAATGTTTTATTACTTTGGGGTATTATTATTATTTTGGGGTATCTATATAGTTTTCTCATCTGGTTGGGTTCCATAAATATATTATTATTATTATTTATCTATCTAGCAGTAGTATGCTTTCTGTGTACTTTGTTAAACATGTCCTCGACAGCACTGAATATGAAACTGAAGAGTGGAGACAGATCAAGATTGGTGTATTTTTATAAAACTGCTAAAAACAACAAAACTATATCTTAGGCTTGCCCTAGTTTGGAGCCCTAGTTTCGCCACTGGCTCTACCACATAGAGAAATAGAGAAGTTTAAATGTGGTCGCACTAATCTCACCAATGATCTGCATGAGGAATGGCCTTCTACGGCAAAGACTGAAGATAACATCAGTGTTGTGCGGCATATGATAGAGACTGACAAAAGAATGACTTATCAGCAGATTCAGCAAGCTTAGACATTGGTATGAGTCAAGTGCACAAAATCCTCCATGAACATTTAGCGATCAGGAATTATTTTTTAGTGCTGATAAATTATTGATTTTTAAAGAAATAGTCTGATAATCTCTGACCTGAACTGAAAGCGGAAAAATTAATTAATTACACTTTCCTTATTTACAGAGCTACTTAAAATTACATGTTTACAAAAAATTTCAATACATCCTATCCTATACCTTTAAACGAGCAATTCTTGTATATATATAATCGGAATCTCGGAAACGGCTCCAACGATTTTTAAAAATTTTATGTCTAGGGAGTTTCACAGGCAATAAATTGATCTAGCTAGGATTTATTTTTAGAAAATGTCTTTTTGTCCGTGTTTTTAGGCAATGAAAGACTGTTACAATATCGTTAGAATAACAAGGTAAATTTTGACAGCTTGTTAATGATTATAAATAGCTTAATGGGTATATTGGCCGTTCACAAAATACTAATACCCTGGTTCGAGTCCAGACCGACCGACCGATTTTTTAAATTTTTTTTCAAGTTCCTTTCTTTTTTGAAAAAATCTATTTTTTCGAGCCCTTTTTTTAGTATTTTTTTTTAAAACACGAAAATTTTAAGTAAACTAATTGCACTTATGATTTTTTATTCAAATAACCAATTCAGTTTTTTCTATTATGTCACTAAGATCAAAAAATATTATTCGTATTTCATCAGTATGTAATTTGTATCTAAATATAATTTCCAAAATACAAATATTAAATAAAAACCGAGCGAAAAATACCGAGCAAAGCTCGGTCAACCAGGTACTAATATATAAAAAATACTAATCCTTAATTACCTCCATTAGTCAATTACGCCATTTAATGCGTTTTACCTTTTACCAAAGTTATTATAGTTCTCATAATGCATACTGCGGAATACAACTAAGACTGCTGAATTTTATGACTATAAAAGAGTCAAAGATCGATCAACCAAATCATCATATCATAGATGTCATTTAAGCTTGTGTTAAAGCTCTGAATTATGATTAAAATCATAAATTCCTGTGTTGATTTTTGATAGGTTTATAATATTAGGCAGAGTTCATTTATATACTTCGTCCCCTAAAAAGAAGTTATTTCTTGTTCAAAATATGAACATCAATAAAACAGATCTCATTTAAAATATTTTCAAGTTTTAATTCTACCCCAATCGCATATAAACTCAAATTTATTTTCGGCCACAATAGTGCCATGTGTATGTAATGACAAACTTTCATTGCTCATGTAATGGAGTATTAAATTTTTATTACATACATTAGGGTGGAACGAAAAAAAATTCAGAATTTTATTTTGGAATAGTTGTATTATGTTGCCTAATGACATTAGTTAGCTTCATTTAAAATATAAATTTTACCGACAGCGGTAAAAACCCCCGCCAAGACACCAAACATTTACAAACATGATAATTTAGGGGCTATTTACACAGCCTACAAAATAGTATAGAATTCATTACAATTCGTTTATTTTATTCAAAAACATATTCAAATATAGTAGTATACATTTCATTATTTTAATATAATTTGGCACTGGGACAGAGGAGAAAAGTGCGGGACGAAGCAGGGAGCGGCACGTGACAATCTACGAATTGCAGTGTTTTGTTTTAACTAGTGTCGATAATAGTCTCAAGGTGAAAGGTCACGCGTCAATTATTTTCACGAGTACTTATTAATTTACGTTTTTAAGTGTATTAACATGACTTCTACGAGACAAAAGTTAAAATGTCCAATATTTGGTCAAAGTGCAGAGTTGAAAGAGAATATTCTTCCTACATATGAAAATGTGATGAAATTCTATGAATGGGTTGTGGGAAACGACAAGACTTAAAAGTAAGAAATAACACAAGAAAAGAACCTACGTTTTTGGAAATTGCCAAAATAGTTGCAACGAAAATCGAAGAATTGTGGATAAAATCTTCTATAATTCCAATTGTCACACACAAACGAGTTTTACAGTTAATAAAAAGTTATCACTCAAAATGTTATAATTTGAAAAAGTCTTTGAAGAAACTTAAGGAAGAAAAGTTAGAGGAGTTTAGAGTACAAAGTAGAAAGTTTTTTGACATAGCTGCATGTAAATGTAAAAAATATATAGGCTGTACTTGTGTGAGAGAAAAAAACCAAAAGAGGAACAAACATTTTTAGAAGACCAACGCTCTAACAGACTAATGGTTCTAGGAAGATCGGATCTAGTCCAGAGTAAAAAATTGCAGAATAGAAGATTACGTGCTTTTAAACATGAAATCAGGCATAATTCAAATATAAGAATTAAAGAAATTCCTTCTACTTCGTATCGGCTAAATAGATCTGAAGTTTGTTCTAATGTCGACTTTCTCAACACTTTCTCACTCAAACAGTGGATCAAAAGCCTATAAAGCTCACGGATGCCAGTCTACATAGTTTGACGACTGTATGCGATAGGTACGGAGTATCAGACAGAGCTGCAGCGGCTATCGTATCATCTGTTCTATGTTCTGCTTCTGATGCCGACTCTGAGGCACAGTCTACTAACGTTGTGGACAGGATGAAACTAAGAAGAATAAGACAGAAAGTACGCGAGCAAATTTTAACAGAAGAAAGAGTTGGAATATATATGGAGAGTTGGAGTTCGATGAAGAAAAGACAAGACGGCTAAAACTGTATTAAAAGGATCAAAGAGGTTTAGAGTGATTGTACAAGAGAAACATATTTCGATTATAAAAGAACCAGGTTCTGTTTACGTTGGGTATGTTGTTCCAGCATCGGGCAGTGCAAGAAATATTGAAAGAGCTATCCACAGCTTTTTGACGATTGAAAGGATATCACTAGAGAGTATAATGGCAGTTGGCTGTGATGGAACAAACACAAATACAGGAAAAGTGGAAGGCGTAATTCGTCTTTAGGAGTAGTAGAAATTATTACGGCTGCCATAAGTGGATCCTGCTCTCCAGATTTATTAAACCGAAGCCCAGGTAAGCTATCCCATGCCCGCTGGTTAACAAGAGCTAATCGCATACTGTGTTTATATATTTCTACTGAAAATCCACAAGAAAATCTTGTAATTTTAGCTACGTTTGTCGTAAAATCATACGCTCTTGTCTGGTTTGCTATCAAAACACATTCATCCTGCAAAGATGGTTCAAAACATTTATGGAAGCTCATTAACAGGACTAGGTATTTGTCCAGCGAGTTGTTAGCAATAGTGGACCCTGTTTTAATTCGAAACAGTTACTTTGCTCATCCCGAAAACATGTTGTTAAGTATGATAACAGATTCACGGAAGCATATTAGAGAACTCACTGCAAGACGCATTTTAAAAGCTCATCAAGCTAATAAAAATTTTGTTCATGTTTGAGGTGCCAAAAGTGAACTTTAATCACGTTGTTACATAGACTTGATTGACTGGCAACAAAATATATACGAACCGCCAATACTAAAGAATATTTCTGATGAGCAGTTCCAAGATCTCATTGAAAATGGAGGAGATGCAGTTTTGGAGATTATGAGACTGCCTTGCCACACCCAGGATGTGGAAAGATCAGTCAAAGTTGTGACAGAAGCAGCTCTAAGTGTATGCGAAAAGAAAAGAAGAAAGGGATTCATAAAATCTAAATTAGCATCTCCAAAAGTCATGCCAATGTTTGAGACGAAAAAGGATTTCTGCTTTAAAAAATAACATTATTCATAGAGACATAACTTTTTTAACCTGTATTCACACTCAAAATAAACTATTTTATTAATGAAAATAATCTTTATTTTATTATTTCCATGCATAACATATAACATTTACTTCTAATTTTGTATGTAGGGTGTTCTATACAATGCGTCTATAAAAACTTGAAAAATGAAATTTCAAGTCTATGGCGGGAGTTCAAGCAGTCGAGTTAGAGTTTTTATATTAAGGTATATTATTTACAATTACATAAAGCAACTTTTACATGGTATTCCAAAAAGATTCTAGAAAATTATTTTTTTTCATACGAAAGTGTTCCACCCTAACATACATACCCGTTTGAAAATTCTAGAAAAAGACAATATTTGGCGATTCTAACAAAAAGCCAGTGGCTTATAAAGGCTGTCAATAATAATGACAATGATGAATACCAATTAAAAGCAAGGTATACAATTCAATTTCAAAATTTCTCTTAAAAATCTTCGGCCTGTAACAAATCCACTGCTGTACATAAGCTTTGTCATAATATTTGTTAAAATAAAATAAAAGATATTGGTAATATATCTGTTGGTTACAATATACCTTTAGCCATGCTGGTTTCTGTGGTTGAGCTGTAAGCCGGGGCCACCAAGAAGCGTTTTGCTTCTGTAGAACCAATTCCACTCGGTTCTCAAATACCCGAACTATTGGGGCTTGATTGCCATCATTGTTCTATCAACAATTTTTTTAAATTATTGTACATGTATTATATTATTAATGAAGCTCAATATCTCAATGTACTCTGTAACTATTGAAAATAATACAAAAGAAAAGCATATTGTTGTATATGATATACTTAGGGAGTGACAAAGGCGATAAGTCAATTAGACAAGCTAGTTAATTGCACACTGGTTTAATGAGACAGCGACCGTTCGGTGGGGGACGCAGACCACACACCATTACACACATAGCCACACACAACACATATGGCCTAGGTTGATATTTAAAAAAATATTGTATCTCGTGAAAAGTACTTTGATGTGCCGTTATAGCTTTAAACATGTGATATGTCATCATAATTATAAAATCAGTAAGTTAAATATGTGTAGAACATTAAAATATTATTAGGTATGTTATTAATTATTAATTTTACTTTCGAACAGGATTTCAAACGTTTATGAAAACCATTACTTTACTTATTATGTTTATAAATGTACTTTCTCTGAGGATTTATTTTCACCTTCATAAACCCAAAAATAATAACTAAACTATAATTATTAAAATTATAATATTTATAAGTAATATAATTACCGACTTAAGTGAAGAAAATAGATCTAAATTGAATCCATATTGGGTTTCTCCATGGGCTCCTATGCCTTTACCAGAAAATTTAATACTATTATCACTAATATTTACGTCAGGGTTGACGACATTCTTTAAGTCAATTTTTAATGTAATACACTTGTCTGTTTGAGCCCAATATACAAATGGACTAGGTACAATCATTCTTTTAAAAATTTATTTTGTCTTTTAATAAACCTATGAAAAAAGAAAATACTCTAAAAAAATTCACTTATCACTTAAATTCACAGAACTGACAGAACCAGAGAGAACATTAATTTTTTGTATTAACTGGATTTACGGATCTGGGTTCTAGCCCTTCTGAGCCTGGCATTTCTTTCTAAATCTTCGTTTTTATATTTTTTCTTCAGAATAAGACCGATTTACACTTCGACAAGTAAAGTAGCGAGTTAACTTGCAAACCTGCGGGCGAGTTAAATATGAACCTCGTTTGAACGGCAATAAGCGAGTTAAGTAGCAAGTTAACGATTAAGTTGAACGGGATAACCGGCTGAGCTATTTTTCGGCGAGCGAAGTGCTGCCCTCCCGGGCGTCTCCCGCCACCCGCAACTAAACTCGCCGTTCCTGTAAACGAGTGAGTTTGGTTCAGTGCATAAGTTGACAGGACGCAACGTTTGCGTGCCTAAACGTACAATTGAGGCTATCAGCGCAAAAGCGGTGTAACCCTCGACAGTGCACATAGCAGAAATGGAAGGATTTAAAATTTGCAAAAACATTTTTATTTTTTTTTTAAATGTTTTTTAATGTTTTATTTTTTATTTATAAAAAGAACTTCCAAATCGACAATAGTTGTCTACTTTTATAAAATTTAAACTAATAATAAAGAAAAATATGTGGGTTACTCCACTTCTGCATTTATATTATTTGGGTCAAAATCAAAATAATAGACAGGTTACACCATTTCAGAGCACGTTTATTAAATAAAACAATAATAATGGGTTAATCTTCATCTGTTTCATCATAATAAGCTTCATCCTGGACACTGTTGGAACTTTTAAGTGTTTTATAAAAAGTGTGATGAACTGGTGGGATGAACTGCAAAAGTTCAAGAAGGTCTTTTTTCTTTTTTGCAGCAATAATTGGTTTTTCGAAGGTATCTAGTTGTGTTAAGGCCACCGACTGCCTTTTTTTTTTCACTGACTTCATCAAAGAGTGCTTCCTCATTGTTGGAATACTTGTAAAAAATTGAAAAAGGGTGGACTTTATGGAATTTTAGCCATTGAATTTTTAGCCACTCCACCTTGGTGCTGCTCACTGAAATTTTTCTGTTGGTTATATTTTTTTCTAGGGATTTACTTGATAGAAAATCAGTTGCCGTCATTCTTATTATCTTGAACGGTTGCCTTTTTCGTGCAGTTTTAATTATTTCAAGCCAGTTTTCCGGTACGTAAATTTCTTTGAAGAATTTGTTTATTTTTTTCTATGAGACCAAAATCTTGGTCGCATGGCAAATAAGAATGCCCACTGACTAAAAATTTATGGTCTGTTTCTTCAATAGTAAAATCCGGGTGAGATACAATATACTGACAGAACAATGACAATTTTATGTTTCTATTCTGCCCACCACATTGGTCAGAATACATGACAACTTTTTTAGTTTTCACATAATGTTTAAAAAAATAAGGCAGGCAAGAACCAATTTCTTGTGGACCTCGCGAAGCATCAGACTCATCCCAAACAAACATGTAGGCATCATCTGTCCCCACGTTGTGAATACCAAAGCAAAAGGTCCAAAGTTGCCTCTTGTAATTCACTATTCCAGTCGTCAACACAGGCGTAGGTAGGGTTTTCATTAAATCAAAGGTAATAACAGTAATATCAGTAGATGATTTTGCCAAAGCCGTATCATCTTGTAGCCCTTTTCTGGCACTGTCTGCTTTCCTCTGATGTAATTCTTGTTCACGTTGTAACTCTTGTTCTAGAGGTTCACTCTCAGCGCATTTAATTTTGTTATGAAAAAGGTCACATTTTTTACAAGAATCACTTATGGGTGCATGGAAACGTAGGTTAAAACATTCGTTAATAATTTTACTGAACATGAAAGCTGATAAAGGTTCAAGTACATTTTCTCACGTTGTGAATACCAAAGCAAAAAGTCCAAAGTTGCCTCTTGTAATTCACTATTCCAGTCGTCAACACAGGCGTAGGTAGGGTTTTCATTAAATCAAAGGTAATAACAGTAATATCAGTAGATGATTTTGCCAAAGCCGTATCATCTTGTAGCCCTTTTCTGGCACTGTCTGCTTTCCTCTGATGTAATTCTTGTTCACGTTGTAACTCTTGTTCTAGAGGTTCACTTTCAGCGCATTTAATTTTGTTATGAAAAAGGTCACATTTTTTACAAGAATCACTTATGGGTGCATGTAAACGTAGGTTAAAACATTCGTTAATAATTTTACTGAACATGAAAGCTGATAAAGGTTCAAGTACATTTTCTTTATAGAGAGAATACATTTTTCCAAGGCTTAGATCTGGTGATAGAAATCTCCTATTCTCACTTTTATGTCTAGTGTAATGAGACTCATAGGCAGGAAACTTGCCAATGAATTCTTTTAATTCTGCTATCTTATTATCTGGTGTTTTGTTTACAGAACTTTGTCGACCTCTCTGATCAATAGGTGGGACATTGTGAATACTTTTGCGCTTCATTACCCTAGTTACACATCCGTCAGGAACTTGAAAAGTTCTCAGGAAATCTTTTTACATACCAGAACTTCAACACCATCATAATTCAGTAAATGATAGATATGTGTTTTCTGTCTTCTTGAGTCCTCTCTTCCTGTGTAGCTTCTGCATTTATTGGTCACTCTAACTAACGAGAACAGTAATGCATTTTGAATGTCAAAATTTGCTAATGCATAAAAGCTTCGGGATATTTCCAGCTGACGGTCTTCATTTATCTTCAGATGACATTTTTAAGGACATAGACATTCCCCTATTTTGGCTGTCTTCGGAGGAATAACGTTCTTTTTGTGATTTTCATATTGTTCGCCTTTTGCTCGTTTTAACTTAAGCACATTTCGCTGCCAAGTCTCAGGCCTTTTTAAACGCTTTCTGCTTTTGAGGACAGGGGTTTCATTGGTAGTTTCAGCTGATCCCTGTTCAGACAAGCTTAATAGAAACTCTGCTGTTGATGTGCTTGGCATGGGCTGTGGTAAAGTTGTTGTGGCTGAATTAATACTGCATTGCTGGAGTTCTTCCGAGTCGTCGTCATTGCCTGATGAGGGCATAGGTGATGGGAGCTATTCGGAACAAGAATCTTCAAAGTCCAGATCTCCAACTGTAACCAACATTGACTAGGTTAACAATATAAAAAATACAAAACGGTTATGTTACCCCAGTATTCAACATGTTTAAAATTTGCAGTAAATCAGACACTATTTTAACTTACCTGAAGTAATATCATCTTCTTCGTTCATTACAAAAATATAGTTTTTTTTTTTTAAATAACTATATGGCCCTTGGTATTGTGATAATGTCACAATAATTCTGCCAATGTCCGGTCTTCGGTCTGACACACCTTGTCTTGAGGCTTTCCGGTGGAAAAGGAGTTAGTGGTTATTAGGTGAGAATGTGGATAAAAACAAAGCAACTAAATATATGAATTGTGGACCACACAATATAGAGTAAAAATCTAGTTATAGGAGGGTATTAGCCTCGGCAGGGAATATAGAATTAGGTTAAGCTGAATTTAGTACACAATAATTATACTTTAATATTATACATTCGAATATATTTTGAGATTGTATTGACATATATGGAATCGGGGATAGTTAAGAGGGAATTGATATTAACTGGTCGAGGAATTGTTTTGGGGAGGATGTCATATAAAGAAATTGCGTGATTTTGACAACTGAAGAAAATGTGGTCTGGGGAACCTTCATCCAGACCACATTCACAGAGGGAATGATCTTTGATTCTAATTTTAGCTAGGAATACAGGAGTGCAGACATGCCCGAGCCTTAAACGGCAGATTGTAGATGTGATTTGTTTGTTCAGAAACCTAAATTTGAAAAACCAAGGTTTTGGAGGAATTTGGGGTTGAATTTTACCAAAGTGGCTACCTTTACTATGTCTGGATATGCTCCAATCTCTGTCCCAAGAATTCTTTAATTCAATTTGAGCTAATGATATTAAATCATGAGAGTAATTCATTAAATGAGAAGGGCAGCCAGTATCTACCGCTCCTTTGGCCCAGGAGTTAGCCTGTTCATTTCCTTCTATGCCACAATGACTAGGAATCCACACAATCTCTACCTCAAGCCCACTCTTATTACAATTTAGTATGAGTTCTTTAATTTTCAGTATCAATGGGGAGATGGATTTCAAATTAGATATATTGCTCTGTAATGACATTAGGCAGCTTTTTGAATCAGTAAATAAAACTGATTTAGGAATTTTATGGGAAAAAATGTAGGATATAGCCTCATATATGGCTACAGCTTCCCCTGTAAAAACAGAAGCCTGAGGAGGGCATCTATAGTTAAGGACAATTTTATATTTGGGAATCCAGACTGCAGAACCGACACATTTGAATGAAGACAATTTGGAAGCATCAGTAAAAATATATAGCCAATCAGTCCATTTTTTTGCCACTAGGTTATAGAAAGTTCTGTTTGCAGTTGGAGAATTTTTATTAATGTTTAAATTCAGAGTGATTTTAGGATTTAGTAATATAGCATCATAGCTGGTTTCAAAATAGGGTAGAATTGGGGATGCAATACAAGGATACTCAATATTTTTTAATCTATTAAGAGATTTAAGAATAGGGGGCCAGCTTTTATTAGACCAATAGGAATTGTTTACAACTAATAGTAGCAAGGATTCTAGTTTACGGTGTAAGGGGTGAGATGTTAGTTGTAGAGTTTTTGAGATAAATCTATCAGCTAGAAACTGTCTTCGTAAAGAGAGAGGGGGATCAACAGATTCTACTTGTAAGGCATTTGTAGGAGTTGATTTCATTGCGCCTGTGATAATACGTAAACATCTTGTTTGGATAGCTTCAAGCCTACTAAGGGCCGATTTGTTGCAGGGCTCCAGGAGAAAAGAACCATAGTCGAAGTGACTACGGATGATGGCATTGTGTAGGATTTTTGACACATGGGGTGAGAACCCCACCATATGCCAGAGAGAGATCTAAGAATGTTAACACCTTTTTCACATTTGTCACTGATGTAATTAAAGTGAGCAGTACCGGTCATATGACAATCTAAGAAAATACCTAAAAATTTTACTTTGTTAACAACTGGAATAGATTCACCATTATATGAGATATCAATAGTAGGGATAACACGTTTTCTACTAAATGTTATTATTTTGCTTTTAGAAGGAGAAAGAGAGAGACCATGGTCAGTAAGCCATTGATTAAGATAATATAAGCCTCTGTTAAGATGATGGGAGGCAGTTAGAATATCAGGAGCCGTTACATAAATAGCAAGATCATCTGCATATTGTAATATGTCACAGAAAGACGAAATTGAATGTTCCAGGTCATATGTGTAAATATTGTAAAGAATAGGGCTTAAAACTGAACCCTGTGGAAGACCCTTCCAAATTGTTCTGGGCGAGCTTAAGATTCCTTTATTGCGAATTTTGATAGTTCATCCCATGAATAGATTGTAAATGAAGTGAACAGTCTTCGCAGGGATGTTTAGATGGAGCATTTTCTGCCTGAGCACCGGAAGGAGAACACTGTCATAGGCAGATGATATATCAAGGAAACAACACACCAGGTATTCATTTTTAGAAAAAGCCAACCTAATATCTGTAGTTAGGATACTCAAACTGTCTAATGTGCTTTTCCCTTTTCGAAAACCAAATTGACTTTTTGCAAGGATGTTATTATGTTTCAAAAACCATTCAAGTCTGTTTTTAATTAAATTTTCTAAAATTTTACAAAAAGTAGATGAAAGAGCAATTGGGCGGTATGAAGAGGCTTCTTTGGGATCTTTTCCGGGTTTAAGGATAGGTATAACAATTTGGTTTGACCAAGACAGAGGGATATTAGAAGATATGTAGATATTGTTCAGAATTTGGAGAAGAATTAATTTTCCCTTAAGACTTAATTTACATAAACATGCATAGGGTATGCCATCTTCTCCTGGAGCAGAGGATTTTAAGCCAGATAACACAGACTGTAGTTCAGACAATGAAAAGATTATCTCATTATTGTTGATGCTAGACGGGACTGGAATCGGTGGACATATTGCATTTTCATTAGGAACAAAAGGAGGAGCTAGCATATCAGAGAAGACTTCTAACCATGATAGAGAGTTATCAGAAATGTTGCTATCAGAAGGAAGAGATCCACGAAATTTTTTTATATTTTTCCAAACTATTGTTACTGGTGTATTAGGGGACAAGGATTCACAAAATTTTTTCCAACCACTTTTTTTCTTTTTGGAAAGAAGTCTCCTTGTTTGAGCAGAGGTTTTTTGAAATAGTATAAAATTATCGGTTGTCATACAGCGGTTGTAAAGTTTTTCTGCAGCTTTTCTCCTTTTAATCATAGTGGCGCACTCAGCATCCCACCATGGAGGGGAGGCAAGGTTCTTACTGTAGGGTTTTTAGATTGGGATAAATAAGTCAGCTGCTTCAGTTATATATTGTACCAATAAAGAGTAAGAAGTTATTGGGTTGGATGAGGAGTCAACCTGCATTTGGGTAAAGGGCAATGCCCAGTCTTCATAGACACTTCGGCCATGAGTGCCCACATATAAAAGCATATAGATATGATAATATGCAATTAAAACAATGAAATGGTAAAGGAATTAAAAAAAGTCGGGGTTTTGAAAATATTTGAAGTTTTTATTTTCACAAATGCAGTTTTTTTAACAACTATTTTTATCGATTTTATCGCGTTTTATTTATTTGATTTTTAATTCCAGACAATTCGGGTGCTTTCCAGCACCCATGGTTACGGCAGACTGAGGTGACCGACGTACCAATGTCAGTGTTAACCCGGAGTACCTTCAGATTTTTAATTTTTATTTATTGTCCGATCTACAGAATGAACTTACTGTGTCTAGAAGTCTTGCAGTGGTATGCTTGGGTTTTTAATTTCATTAATTACAGGGTCCTAAGCAGGTGGTAGTAACAAGCCTCCTTCCTAAAAAAGAACTTATATATTAGATATTATATAGAATTTATATAATAAAATACACTTTACGACTAATAGTGATGACTTGCAATTCTAGCCCTAAGTAAAGATCAGCTAGGGCTTAACTTTATTCCTTCCATAATGCTGCTCCTCTGGTTATTACAGAGTTCTATCCGGTAGCAACCATTAAATCTTATATGCTCACCATAATAGTAGCGAGCTTGCTTTAATTGGTATGTGACACAAGCAATTAATATTAAGTCGCTGTAAGTTAAAACAGGAAATTCCCTAACATTTTAAAGTCTACATTTATATTTCTAAAGTCTGCCTGCCCTAGCTCTATTTAGATTGTTTTCCCTAGCATACTCAGAAAAATCATTATTTGTCTCCATATTTTGATGAACTATTTCAAGTATTTGAGCCGCATCATCCCTGTCCCTTATTTTTGTGTGGAATTTATTAACTATAGCAGAAGCCACAGCAGTCTATCATCAAATGTGTAGAAGCCCTGTTAAAGTAATTTTGATGAAATATTATAAATTCAGTTTTAAAAATGCCATTCACCACCTCTACTACCCATATGGACACATAGTCATGGCTCTGGATTTATTAGCATATCTTGTCATTAACTGAGATTCACCATCTGCTGGAGACATTTCTGCGACCCTTAGACATCCACATCTATCCTCGATTACAAATCAAAATGCAGATGCGTTGTCACCCGTGAGGACTAAGATCATTTTCTCGTTTCCAGTAAAAAGGGTCTCCGGTTCTCTACACTCACCATACAAAACACAGCAGCATTAAGCTACTATTTCACGCTGGTATTCTGTGAGAGGGTGCTCCTTCCCCGGTCGAGCCGACCCATTCATGCTACAACTATACTTCTAATATAACTGCAGCATGGCTCTACCAAGTATAACACACATACATAGTACTTGTCACTATGTATGTTTGTTATCGCAAAATGTAGTTAATCACAAAAGAGACATACTTGCAATGCTGATGGAACTGTTACAACCTGGTAAAAAACATTGTGCTTTTATATAATTAGTTAGCAGTATAGATGTATGATCTAAGCTTTGTTGTTCTGGGTGCAATACATTACTCACTTCAGATTGCAACGAGGACGGACTAGATGATTCAGATGGTTCCCGTTCTGCAGTTGAACATGATGCTGTTCTATCAGTTCATTGCCAGCAATTATGATATACACGGCATGACAACTGAAATAATGTAAAATACAAAAAATGAAGTCAAAGTGAAAAAATAAAATAGATTTATTTCAAACTCAAATATAAATAAAATATTTATCAAGTTAAATGTTACTGCACAAGGACGGATTTAATGCCCTATATTATTTAATAATTAAGGACTGACAGACTACCAGCAGTCCAAAAACAATGAAAAATCAACTGTCTCCTTTCTTGGTAGTTGATAAAACTGGTTAATCTCATAAATAAGCTAGTATGTTTGTCAGATATAGCTAGGGCAGATGTGAAAAAATAAAACAAGTTCTTGAGTTGATATACAATCAGTGTAAAAACATGTATAATTATCAGATATATGGATCACATTTAATAAATTGAAATGTTAAACATGTTAAACACTTACCTCACGTAGCGCAAATAATTCCTCACGTGGAAAATCGAAGACAAACAATGTGTGTGATCTTATTCTCATAAGTGTCAGTGCCACAGCTGATGTATATATGTTCAAGACGAACTATTGGTGCATTTTGCGAGTGCCACACTACACGTTCACTGTACTCGAAACTTATACCTAATAAAGAAGCTACAATTATTATATTGATATTATTCAAGTAAACTCAGTTATAAAGCATTTCTTAGAGGAAGACATACCACATCGTGATATGTACCAACTATTTACCTGCTGTGTTCGAACCAATTGTTGAGAGATCAACAATTGCATTTTACTTTTACAACAGAACAATAACACGATAACAACACGTAATTTAATTCTTGTGACATAACAGTGACAGCGGCCTACCTGTCGGATACGATGTTGCCACTTAACGGTCATAAAATATATGGAATGATATCGATTTTTATTCGATTAATAATATCATAAAAAGAATAATCTTTGACGCGTTTTAAGTTCTGCACGCTTTTTAAAATATAATTTCCTTTATTTATTGAAACTCTATTTCAAATGTATTTTTAAGAACAGTTAGCTTGTGCTGTATTGTTTTGTTATGCTTTAGAGAATTCGTGGTAAATCAGCTGGAAATTAACTTCTTGAATTATCATAACATGATTCCATTTTAAATGTTATGTTAAAAACAGATAAGAATAACAGTTAACTTGTGCAGTAGCGTTTTGTTATACTCTAAAGAATTCTTGGTAAATCAGCTAGTAATTCGCTTGTTTAATTATCATAACTATAAATGTGAAGGTTGTCAATGAATTCAACCGAGCCTATAACAACGGTTGTTTTAGTTTTTAATGGTTGACTGCCGCTTTTGATGACTTGAAATTAATAAAAACCTATTTTGCGCAATAAGTTTTTTCTCTTTGGTAATGAATAAACCACAGAAACCCCTTTAATGTATAATAGTCCTTTTTTTGATACAAGTAGCACATTTTAAGGAACCGCAAAAACAACTTTGTTATTTATACAAACACTATGAAAAACAAAATAATTTGTTGCTGGCGATAATGATAGTGGTATTTTGACTCGATTTAAAATATATGCTTGTTACTACTGAACTCTTCATGGGCCTGCGAGTCCGACTCGCACTGAACCACTTTTTTTCAACATTTAGTTTTATTCTAATAAATAGTTTTTTCGTTTAAGCGGAGCTCTTTTACTTTAGGTTTATTACCTCTTTATCTACAATAATCAATGAGTAAGTAAAGTGTGTAAATACGATTCTTAAATTGTAAAAATAATAATTGGATTTGAACATCTTAGGTAGGTATTTAGTTTTATTTATTTAGAAAATATTAATCTCACAATTATTTATTGTAATAATATAATTTATCACACAGCTAACGCCCTCATTAGCAATGTAATGGTGAAAGAATTTTCAAAATCGGTCTAGTAATTTTTGAGATTAGCCAAAAAACGTATTCATTGAAAGTAGCGCCCTCTATAATAAAATTAACCCTATATTAGATATCTAAAATTATACATAACAATCTAGTGGTGAAAGAATTCTTAAAGTTGGTCAAGTACTTTACGAGTTAAGCGAATAAAATATTCTTTGATAGTAGCTCCCTCAATAATAAAATGCATCCTACGTTTTAAGCACCATAGCAAAAAACGATTCAACATAGCCTAATCCGCACACACAGTAAAAACATAACCATCCTTTTTCGTCTGTAGTCGGTAAACATTTGGTTATAACGGTTGCGTATCGACTGCTTTGGATAAATATCCATTGTCAACGGTTATTTTAAACCTATATCATAACATCGTAATAGTTATCGAAAGATCATATATGCATGGTAATAATGACACCATAAGTAATCGATCGAAAAGGGGAATCGATTTTTTAATGATTTTTGTGATTGGCAACATTTTTTATTTTATTCACAGACTAATGAATTACGTATTTACCTAATTTTATTTTTATCTTTTCGGTACTTTTAATTTGTGCAAAAATATTCCCATTGTTTTAGGATAAATGAATACCGCGATTAATAACCATAAATAAAGATATATTTTTTTAACAAATGCACATTGTTGGGCGTTACATGGCCTAATATGGGCATCCCCCTTTAGAATCTAAGAATTTAGTGAAATTAGTCCAATCTGCATTTTGGAGCTTATATTTAAGGAGGGGCGTAGTGGATGGAAAAGGAATAACCGCATAGGGTTTGGTAATAAGAATGGGAAAGTGATCACTTCCATATGTTTGATTGAGAGTTTTCCAAGAAAGCTGAGGGGCTAGACTAGAAGAGCAAGCTGTTAGGTCAACGGCAGATCTAGGGTCTAGTCCTGGATATACTCTATGAGTAGGGGAACCATTGTTGATGATGCAAGCATTGATGTCTTCAAAAATTTGAATAAGTTCTGAAGAGTGTAAATCACAAAAATTTGACCCCCAAAATACATGATGTGAATTAAAATCACCGGTAATAATAAAAGGGGGAGTTAACAAAGAAAAGAGAGAGGATAGTTCTTGAATTAAGTGGGTATTTGGATGAGGGATATATATTGAAATAATGTTGATTCCTGCAATTTTTGCAGCTACAGCATTGATGTTTTGGCTATGAGGAGGGAGTGTAATTTGAGAAAAAGGTAGCGATTTTTTTATGAGTAAGCAACAACCGCCATAACCATCATTTCTATCTTCACGGAGGCAGGTAAAGCCTTGCAAGCGAAATTTGGAGCCAGGAAGGAACCATGTTTCAGAAATAGAAGCAACCGAGATTGAATGCTTATTTATTAGGAAGATGAGTTCTGATTTTTTAGGGTGCAAGCTTCTACAGTTCCACTGTAGAAGATGGAGGTCTCTTGTTTGAGTCATTTATATTATCTATTAAACTAGCGAGATTAAAAAATTTTTCTGCAACGTTGTTCGGTAGTGAGTCTGACATTTTCAAAATTAAGTTATTGAGGAGAGAAATTAGGCATTCAACAAGATTTTCATTTGGAGATATTTGATTGAGTGTATTGGATAATGCACATCCATTTGGAGTAGAGGATGGGCAGTCTGCAACTATTCTTTGATGGGCTTGCTGGTCATATCCCTTGGGGATTCTAGGGATGGGGCGGGAGGATTGGAAAACGGTTTTTCTATATGCCTGTGACATGATGGGGAGGTTGAAGGAGGTAGGAGAAGTAGGTGAAGGCTGAGTAGAGGCCACTTCAGAATATGATTTTTGAAGATTGTTCAGGCGAATAGATGGGATTTTGGCTGACGCTTCTATATAGGATATATTTTGTTCTGACATCATAACTTTGATAGATTTCTGTCTATGGTGTTCTGGACAATTTTTGTTATTAGCAAAGTGATTTTTGGAGCATAACAGACAAGTGGCTTCGCTTTCAGGAACAGAACAACTTGCTCCAGTATGTTCTTGGGCACAACGGAAGCAGCGTGGCTTAGAGCGGCATTGATCAGCTATGTGGCCAAATCGACAACACTGTTTGCACTGGATGGTGGGGAGTTGATAAGTTTCAACAGTAAGGGATGTGTAGAATGCATATACGTATTTGGGGAGTATCTGGCCTTCAAATGTCAAAACAATAGATTGAGTAGGAACCCATATTGGGGATGATGACCCTTCAGTAAAAGTTTTTATCTGAAGACGGCGAGCTTTTAGGATTTTACCACAACCAGGGGGAAGCTCAATAGCTTCTGCAAGTTCTTCCATTGACCAATCCACAGGGACACCGCGAATGACACCCATTCGGGAAACATTATAAGATGGAATAGTTGCAATCAATTTTTCTTTTGCGAGCATTGAATTATTAAGGAATTTGTTAGCCTCATCTGCTGAGCAGAATTCTATAGAGATGCGATTTCTACCAACACTTTTGACTCCTCCTTTTTTAATGTTTCCTATATTATTTTTAGACAAGCATAAACCTATTTTAATAGGTCGAAGTGATAGCCCTAATCTAGGGTCTGACGAAGACCGGGAGATGTGGACAATGAAAGGGCCTTGATCATTTGGCCCATACATTCTAAGATTTTGTTCTAGGCAGGGATGTTTATAAATAGTATTTACTGATGCTGTTAAATCAACTACAGAATTCTTTTTATATAATATTGGATCATATGTTCGAGTCCCAGCATGTCTCTTTTTACCACGATCACAATCATTATTATCACTTAATCCAAAGCACATGTCTACATCAGGAGGGTCAGGGGGTTTCTCACGGGGAGGCCCCGTTTCGTCACCCATGATTGAGTGTATTGTTCGAAATAACTATATCTTATAAACGTAATCTACTTACAACAGAGATGATATATATATATATATATATATATATATATATATATATATATATATATATATATATATATATATATATATATATATATATATATATATCATTCATTTGGATATTTATTTACGAAGTCTATAAGCATGTATATATATATGTATGTATGTATTATTGTACGTATATTGATACTATATGTGTGTATATTTAAATGTAATGTGTTTTACGTATAATGGTCGCACCTGCCAATAATTATCCTTGCCACCCAGGGTTGACTGGCAGAGAATGCCACATGGCATTAAGTCCGCCCTATGTACCCTTTAGCTTAAGGTGTTACGTGTAAGTTTATAAATAAATAAATAAATAAACAGAATCCACCACCACAAAATGAAGGAATTAAGGAAAATTAACCAAATACCGAAAAGCACTCACAAGTACGTGTTAACCATTCGACCATTGACCATAGACCCAAAAATATATAGTTATACAGTATTGTACAATTTTACCGTTTTGACAGCTGAGACTGACGACTGACGTTATATTACGGATTCGACGTAAGCCACAGACATATAGATCGTCTAAGCTGAAATGACGCGCCCCACTATCGCATTAACGCACACAAGCAAATTTAAAATATGGACGCAATACATATACAAATGCCATTGTAATTGGTCATTCGGTTGTCGGTGAGACTCAAGCGTAGGAGCACGCGTCGGTTTCGGATTTTTTGTCCAACTTGTCATAATTGCCTGAAGGTGGCAGAGAGCGGACGTTTTGTTTCATACAATGCCCCAACGCTGCTCCCTAAGGAGAGCGTTGTCGGATTTATCACGCGACTAGTCGACCGTCACGTAGGCATACAGATACTTCGCGGAGCAGTCAACGCTCAAACACACATGAAGCGTCGTTATTAATATTTACACTCACACATCGAAATCAACTAATTAAGTAGTGGGGCGCGTCATTTCAGTTTAGACAAGCTCTACCTGTGTTGCTATAGTGCAAAAGTGGTGTATTCAGCTTACACCAGTTTTGCTCTTTTAGTCTGCTACATTACGTTCCGTGCAAAAACTATGTTTTAGCGCCATCTATTTTTGGATAGCAAAGGGTGGCTTACTCCACTATTGTATTTAAAGTTGATAATGTACCGAATGTAGTTTACACCAAAACGGTAACCAGCAAAAATTGTGGCTTACACCGCTTTTGCGCTGATAGCCTCAATTATACTGTTACGAGCTTGAGGTTCGTGACAATAAAAACTGCCGATTGAATCACCAAAATTAACACTTTAATTCACTTTACACTAATTAAAAATTAAAAGACACTTTATTTCGCTGGGAAGCTTCGCATGTCTCGCCGAATTCAATACTGCCCCGATCGCGGCATGCAGCGGGTTTAAATACACATTTACACCGAAACATCCAGAATAATCCCGTAGATACGGGCGCCGACCGACCAGACGCAGAAAGTTCGAGTGTGGGGCTTCTAGAAAGCTTAATTTTTCTGTTTGATACTAGATGGCGCTGTTGGTCGCAAGTCAAGATTGACATTTTCTAGGAAGCCCTACTCGCTATTTTCCCCGACACTAGCTGGCGCTAGTGCCAGGTACCTAAAGTCAACCTAGGTGCGCAAAAATACTTTTATAAATAAACTCGCCACAAAGTTTGTACGATACTATTTATTGAATATTTATACGTTTTATATTGAGTTTTAATAATAAAATGGACGGAAGACGTCACGTATAAATATGTACATGAGTATTTAGTACACGTATGTTTATATAATAGTAGAAGTTCAAATTGTAAAATTAAACCTGCTTGAGATGCTGCACTCACGATAATTTTTAAAAACTTCTTTAACAACAACCATTAATACTTCTTTGACTGGATCATTTAATTCTTGACGTAATCTTAGAACCATCTTAAACGAAAACCGGAAAAATTCTGTAGTCTTGAAACGTCATACTCCAACGAACTCTATGACCTAATGTCCTTAACTAAACTCACCACGAAGACATTTGAACGCTACTGCCCACTTAACCGTTTGCTGTCAACTGCCCTGTAACTAAACTCGCTACTGTACTTGTCGAAGTGTAAATCGCTCTATATGTTGATGCGTCACATTGCGAAGTCTTTGGGAGATTTTGACGATAGCTCAACCCAGCGGACAGTTGATGGCGGCAGCCACTCAAGTTCATAAGGCGCTAAAACGATCAAAATAACTTGAGTTTTACATCGACATCAAAGCACTTGTCTCGTCGTTATCCCTAATAGTTCACACACTTAATTCACAAAATCGCATCACTTTTACGAATCAAAATCCACTTCAAACCATTATTCAAGCGGCAAAATAGGAGCGACAAAACGTCTAAAAAGCTTGAAAATTTAGGAATTAGAGGATTAGTTTTAGATTGGTTCCAAAACTATTTGCAGAAACGGTATTAATGCGTGAGAGTGGGCACTTATATAAGTGAAATACAGCGTGTTAACTACGGTGTACCTCAGGGAAATATTCTCGGTCCCACTCTCTTCATCATATAGATGAACGACGTACATCAGTTCAACTCAAAACATTCAGAAATAATATGTAATGCTGATGATACGGTCCTTTTATACAGTGGAAAAAGATGGGATGATAGCATTTCTGTGGCGGAACGCGGTATTTCACAGGTTTCTCATTGGTTAAACTCAAACCTGTTAACTCTCAACGTCAAGAAAACTAATTATATTTGCTTTCATAAGACCCGTTCGTCAACACTACCTACTGACAAACACATAAGATTGCATCTTTGTAAGACTAAAAATAATTTGTGTAGTTCTGAAAAAATTCGGAAAGTGGAATCCATTAAATACCTGAAGCTATTAATTGATCACAACCTTAACTTCAAGGCGCATATATCGGCATTGGCAGAAAGAATTCGTAACATAGTTTACATCATGAGATGGCTGAAAAACTCTGCACCCCTGACCACATTAATGACCATCTATTATGTCCTATGTCAGTCTCTGCTAACGTATTGTATTTCTTTCTGGTTAAGCGCATCCAAAACAGTCATGATAAAAATTGAGAGAGCTCAGCGTTCGGTCCTGAAAGTTAAAATAAAGCAAAATATTAAAAAATAACCAGTATCAACTTTTTTACTTGACTTCGTTTCAATGATATGTCGCTATGTACCTTACCGTAGTGTTTGGATGATTAAAATTCATTGTTATGTGAATAATCGACAAAAATACACAAATAATCGAATCACTAATTTTTTTAATGTTTTATTTGCTTAATTAAATTTTTATTTTCAAAATCTCATAAATTACATAAATCACGAATAAAACAAGTTTATTTTTTTTACTTTGTCAACGTAAATTTGTTTGATCAAATAAAAAAAAAACATATACAGGCCGCGCTGAAAAAACCACTACGTAATTTCAATCTCCCGCCATTTCGAGAGCTTACTGTGCGTAATTTCGTGATTTTGTGTTTATCTTCTTATTTTGTGACACAGCTTTAACTTTTCGGACTGTTTCTTATATTGTGACTTATTTCTATATTCGTTGAAGCACATGCCCATGTCACAAAGAATGATTGGGCAAGTGTTAGAAAAAAAATGATTATGGATGACTTTGACTGCAGTATTGAATTTCAAATAACAATTAATCGAAGCAACGACAGCTCAACAAGTTGTACTGAAAGTGATTGAATAAATTTATTTTAAATCTTGTTGAATCTTAATTTTTTATAACTATGCCTCTAGAAATGTGCAGTAACAACAAATACGAATAAACTCATAAATCTTGTGTTTTAAATTATCAGTTTTTAATTTATTCTGGTATTATTCAAACCAAACTGTAAATGATTACCAACTCTAAATAATCGATATCGATTTTTTCAAGAATCGAATATTGTACGTTCCCATTTTTTGGTTGGCATCATGAAGGTTAGAGAACAGGAGAACGATCATCGTAGAAAATAGTGTCCCAGAAATATGGACACCATAAGTGAGGCACTTCGATTGCTAAGTTCGGTCAATAAAAGTCATTTTCAGTCTATTTTTCCGATCAGATGCTAAACCACTTGCACATCTACGCACAATAAAATATTTCTCCATTTTTTAATGATGTTTATTTGTCAAAAACTACAAAATTACGGAGCATGAAAATTTTCTCACCAATGCCGCGGAGAAAATTTTTACATTGTTCAACTAACTTTATCTACTTGTACTCATAAACAGCTAAATTCGCAGTCACTACTCACCAACGTCAGTACCGCTATAAATTCTACCATTTTCAAGGACAGGCGGGCTATGCTTTAGTACGTAGTGATCGTTCTCCTGTTCTCTTTCAAAATGTATTTCATAGATTTTGTTGACTATAGTGATAAAAAACTATGAAAGTTAGATGTAATGAAATAAAGATACTTCATAATTCTTCGGAGTTGTATAAAAGGTTGTTTTAAATCGTTTGACTACGCTTTTACAAAGTTGAAGAATGATAAATGTAAAACGTCAAAAGGTATTTCTTAGATTTGGTTGACTATAACATTTTTGTTAGGTTCATTGTAGGGTTATATTATGCTCGGGGCAAACGGAGCAACAAGACCAAGGCGACCCTTGCCACGCTATCCGTGAATTTCTGCAATATCAGGGGACTTCACTTTAACCTAAACGCAGTCCACTACCATTTCGAGACGGCGAGGCTGGCTCCGCTCTTTATTCTTCCCGCGGCTGATGTCTCATACCTCTCCTACCTAGGGTATAAACTGGAACACTCCTTTGTGCCTCGGACTGGAGTTTGCGTTTACGTCAGAGAGGATATCTGTTCTCAACGCCACGGTGGTCTTGAAGGTTCGGACCTGTCCATCCTTTGGCTACAAGTAGACAGCGACGACTATCCGCGCGTCTACGGGTGTCTCTATAGGTCCCATAGCGGTAATGCCGAAACAGACCGACTCTTCGACCACATCCAAATGGCTACAGATTCGTTTCTACAGCAGATCCCCTCCGCAGAGATCCTCGGCGACTTTAACGCCCATCACGCCAAATGGCTTGGTTCACGTTTAACCGATCATGCGGGGAGATCTGTTCATGATTTTGCTTTGGCATATGGTCTGACACAACTGATTACTTCGCCTACGCGGATCCCAGATGTGGAGAATCATGCACCTTCCCTATTGGAGCTTCTGCTGACCTCTTACCCGGACAGATATCAGATTTCCGTCGACGCCTCTTTAGGCTCCTCGGCCCATTGTCTTGTCCGGAGTATGGTGCTACTCACGCTGAAATCGCAGTTGCATTCGGCAGGCTGCCGCCGTGTTTGGCACTACAGGTCAGTCGATTGGGATAGGATGAGGTCTTTCTTTGCATCCTACCCTTGGGGGCGAGTTTGCTTCTCGCCGGATGATCCCAACGTTGTTGCGGATTCTGTCGCTGGTGTGGTACTTCAGGGTATGGAACTTTTTATTCCTTCCTCTGTGGTGCCCATCAGAGGCAAATCGCAGCCATGGTTTGGTCGCTCCTGTAAAATAGCATCATGCTATAAGCGGGAGTGCTACCAAGCCTGGACGACTGACGCATCAACGTCCCGGGATGAAAACATCAGCGCTCTAAAAAAAGAAGTATACTTCCGCTTCCAGGTCCTTCAAAAGAGTCATTGCCAAAGCAAAGTCAGAGCACATAGGTAAAATTGGCGAGAAACTAATTCGCCTTCCTTCTGGAACCCGTGTATTCTGATCTCTCGCCAAGGCTGTCTAGGGGAATTTCGGTCAGCCATCTCATCCATATCTGCACGGGAAGGATGACTCACTGGCCCATACCGCAAAGGAGAAAGTCGATCTCCTAGGCTCTTTGCGTCCAACTCGACTCTCGATGATGAGGTGAGTACACCGCCGAAGTGAAGTTCATACAGAGCTCGGTTCGCAAAGCAATCCTTTCTCTGGACATCCACATGTCATGTGGGCCTGACGGAATCCCCCAATTGTGCTGAGGACGTGTGCACCAGAGTTGGCAGCAGTTTTAACGCGTCTTTTTCGGTACTCCTACTCCCTAGGCGTAGTCCCAAGATCATGGAAGACGGCTTTCGTCCACCCGATCCCTAAAAAAGGCGACCGCTTAGACCCGTCCAACTACCAGCCTATCGGCATCACCTTCTTGTTCTCCAAAACAATGGAGTCCATTGTAAACTGCCAGCTCATGAAGTACCTTGAAGATCACCAGCTGATTAGTGACTCGCTGAATACCTATACTTAGCCTTTGAGCGAGGAAAAAACCAGCCCTCTTATCACCAGCAGCGAAAAGCAGCCGTGGATACAGTTCTTTTAGGATCTTCACTGCACGTGGACTCCACGGACCGATAGTCTCTACAGCAAATGGCACAAATATGAGTGTTTGAGAAATATGCTACATATTTGCGCCAAATATGTATTCATTTCTCAAAGACTCATATTTGCGCCATTTACTAAATTCGGCTGCCTCTGATGCCGCCCCGGCTCTAAAAGAGGTACCCTTGAGATGAGAGGCTGCCAAAATGTCAACGCAAGTAGCATCCCACACTAGGGCTTTACCTCTCTCCCAAGGGACCAAAGTCATACCGTCGGGTCTCTTGCCATCGTCTCTAAATATCCCGCAAGGCCCTAAAAGCGAGGGGATATTTATGGAGACAAGAGCCTTTCGGATGACTTCGTTCAAAGAACCGTGACGGGAAAACCTACCTGCACTTTTCTTGCATGAAAGACCGTGGAGCCCAAACTCATCGACATTTATATTTTTTGGTATAGGAACTTACAATTACCACAAGAAACATAAACAACTAATTATTACGCAATCATGTGCGAGTGCTGCAGTGTAATTTGTGGTTGTATATAAAATAAAAATATTAAAGTGCAAATAAAGGGCGAGCCCAAATCACCAATATTTTAACGATATCTATTAGGCAAAACCCGAACTTTAACTAAAATTAAATCTGAGTCGCACATCTATCTCTAGTATATATACAGTAATCTATGAAGCGCCCGAAACGTCAGGAATTAAAAATAAAAGTAAAATAAACGCGATAAAATCCGTAAAATTAGTTTTAATCAGTTCTGAATTATTCAAAATTTGAAACCATCAATAGGAGATGCAAGATTTAGTTGGTATTGATTTCGCGGGTTCTCATTGTTCAGCAGTTCTTATTTATCGGTAATGGGTTCATTGACATCGATGTTTCGATGTTTGACATGTGTCAACATCGATGTTTTAATTTTTAATATCGATAATCATCGAACATCCCTACTCTTTGTCCATGGTCATATAAATATAAAAAAATAATATTTGCTGTCAAAAAGCCGTTCATTATTGATGGGTGTTTTCTGTGTTAAAATATACTTAAAGATTTAATTTTGTGTTGGTTTGTTGTTTTGCCGTCTAAAAATGGTTTAAACACGATTGTGGGTTGTATATAATAATAAGTGATTTTGCACTGACTATTAACTAAATCCAAAATGTCCGTACCCAGCACAGGATTGAGCAAGTTAAAGAAGAAACATATTCGTGTTAAGCATCAAAAAGTGAAATTGTTTCGTGCTAATGAACCGTTACTGTCCGTTTTTATGTGGGGAGTTAATCATACGGTAATTGCTACATTTCATGATATATTACATACCAGCAAATAGTAACTAATCGCTGCTAGTGCAATGATACTTGTTGGATCCAAGCAAGATGAAATATCTTCATTGTAGCTAGATTGAAATTATGATATTTAGCGTATTAAATATGTTATAATCTTGTTTGAATGCTATGTATTGTATATATCTGGCACTTATTCAAGTCTCATTCTACCCTTGTGGGGGTATAAATAGTTATCATTATCACCACGGTTGACTAAGAGTCTTGTAATGCCAATATAATTTGTGTCCCCTAGTTACGTATGAATATATTATTGTATATTTTTTTATTGTCTAAATTTTAATATTTCCTTTTTGCAGATTAATGAACTGAGCCATGTTACCATACCAGTTATGCTACTGCCAGATGATTTTCGAGCATATTCAAAGCTTAAAGTCGACAATCACTTGTTTAATAAGTAAGAAACATTTATTTTTCACTTTTATCATAGATAGTTTATTGTTATTGTGTTACAAGGAATAAAACTATTAGTTAGCATGAGATGGACAGGCAAAAATTTTAAGAATAGTTATTCATGTTTTAATATCATGCAAAAAACCCCCTCAGCTTCAATATAAGGCAGTTCTTTTTATATTACAGATGGACACTTCTGTTTTGTTTATATATATAAATATATGGATTACATTTATTATTTATCCATTCACATAGTGATCGCAGGGCTCTGTCAATCATGCTACCTTTGTGTAATAATTATCTACTATTGCGAGATGGCCATGGCCACATACGTCAGGATTAGCTCTTCATAGGCGATTAAATGTTAATGTTTTTTAACACTGTTTATGTAAATAGTTTATTGTAAATACTTGTTGAAGCAGTTTTTGTTTAGTGTTAGTATATTTAATTGTAAGATAAAATGATTCAAAAAGTTTTATTGTAATTTAAAAATTATATATATATATATTATGTATAATATTATCTATCTACTTGATAAATTATAATGGCAAAAGTTGTTCCTTCTATAATTGTTGTGTGATTATCATTCTTTTACCAAAAGATTTTAGTAGGATGTTATGAAAGGTGAATTAATTTCATACCAAAAAACTCGACACATCCCTTAATTTTTAGTAACAAAGTTCTTATCTTAAGTATGTGTTGGCATATTTGTATGTTTTTGCTTATGCATTATAAATTAACATCTGGGTACCCACTTGACATTGTTTTAGAGGAATACAAGTGCCTGTTGTGGGTATTTGTAACATTTTAAGTGCACTGATAAAATTGTCAACTTGCGTATAGGGTGCAAGGTTAGTTTAATTTTTTTGACTTGACTTTTGATGCATAATATTCTTGGTTCTGTGCATCGCAGTGACTTAATCTTTTAATTTTTTGTTGGAGCAGACATATCGTTATTTTTAACCATAAAATATGGATACCGCTGAAGCAGAAGCCTCTCAAGTGGTAGCGCCTCGTTTGTGAAAGGCCAAGTCAGTGGAATGTGGCAAAGATATTAAATTTGAGTCGATCAGCGGTGCGTAGAGCTTATAAACGATACTTAGAGGCGGGAGAGTACTGCCGGAGACCAGGGTTTGGAAGAGGATGTCTCATAAACCTGATGTATTACCGTTTTATTGCCTTGACTTCTTGGGGATATCGGCATCTTTCTGCTATTGATGTTCAGGCTAAGGAAAACTCGTGGAGTGTCTGTAAGTGAGAATACGATGAGAAGATGACTTTTGGAGCAAAAGCTGACACCACACAAGCCAGCGAGGGGACCAAAACTCACTGCATCTCATTGGCAAGCAAGGTTAGTATTTGCTAGGCAACATGTGCAATGGAATTTTGGTCAATGGAAGAAAGTTCTCTTCAGCGATAAAGCCGAATGACCCTTGTAGGCTCTCATGGATGTTGTAATATTATGTAAAGACCAGGAGAATGCTATGCTCAGTGTTGCATAAGAGAAACAGTCCAGTTCGGTGTAGGCTCTACAATGGTTTGGGGTGGCATATCTTTAACCGGATGTAGTGAGTTGGTTTTCTTTCGCAATTGTGCGGTTAATGCTGAAAGTTACATTACATACATTTTGCAACCTCATGTGATGCCTTACGCTGGGTATATTGGGGACAATTTTCAAATCATTTATGATAACGCAAGACCGCACATTGCTAGAAATATAACTAGATATCTTCAGGATGTCAGAATTCCAGTTATAAAGTGGCCAGCTAATAGTCCGGACTTAAATCCCATCGAGCATCTCAGGGACCAGATAAAAAAAGTGTTAGAGTCCAAAATCCAGTTCCTGAGATGATGGATCAACTGGAAATCGCCTTAACAGAAGAATAGGAACAGACACTTCAAGAAGACTTAAAAATGCTGATTCGTTCCCTTAATAGGTGTATGCAGGCGGTGATAAAAGCAAAAGGAGGAAAGACCTTATATTAGAGTAAGGTTTACATTTTTTAAAATGTCGAAAAATGACATTGGTGAGCAGCCTTTGTTGTAGCTCCTCAGTTTCAAGGCACTCCCCTTGCTGCCTCAGCTAGCATCGAAATTCTCCGCATCGACATATCGAATAGTGTGCAGTTTCGTGGTCACTTGGAAGGGAAGGCCAAATTGGCCTCTAAAAAGCCTGGCATGCTCAGCAGAGTGAGACAGTATTTCATGCCCGAACATCGCTTGCAACTTTACTAAGCGCAAGTTCGCCCTCATATAGAATACTGTTCTCCTCTCTGGGCAGGAGTACCCCAGTACCAAGTAAAAGCGTTTTCAATCGTCGATGACTATTCTCTCTGATCAGCTTGATTCACTGGCACTGCGAAAAGATGTTGCAACCCTTTGCCCTTTGCATATCCCACAGGAAGTGCTCTGAGGAATTGTTCAGATTAATTCCAGCCACCAAATTTTACAAACATACATTGATCTTCGAGGAAACTTCACAATCTTCACCATCTGGATGCTTAGTGGTTACTACTGTGCATTTTACTAGGAGTTTTCTTCTCTATGTAATTGTCTACCACTGGCGATTTTTAAGGACTGATACAACTTAGGGACCTTTGAGAAAAGAGATTACTCCTTTCTATAAGGCCAGCAATACCTGCAAATCCCCTGGTGTTACAGTTCTTCACGGGTGGCAGTAATCACTTACCATCAGGTGAGCCAAATGCTCGTTTGCTCTCCTTTTCTAAAATATTGTAAAGCAAATGAGTAACATATTGAGAAATCAGCAAAGGTTCTTAATAGGATATAAATAAGGCATTTGTCACCCCCAGCATAGCAATTTGATACAAAGCTTAAAAAAAATCAAACTCAAGAAAGAATTATCCAGAAGAAAAAGTGAACTTTGAAGAATTACAAGAATAAAGCCTCCAAAGGTCATTGCTAAGACACAGTATATAGACAATTTAAACCCTAACTTCAATAGCGAAAGTGTAACACACCCTTGAGTGCTCAACCTATCCACATCATGCAACTGATATTTTAAAGACTGTCAATACTACATCTATATAGAGGAAGCAAAGGAAATGCTAAGTCAGGAGATCTATATGAACACTGGATTGAGCCTTGCAGGATGAATTTCAAGTTATTCTAATAAATTTGAGTGTGTTCTAAAGAAATGTGTCCTGAACCTTATGAGGAAGCCAAATGAAATGGGCCAGACTTCTGATGAAAAGACTTACGGTGTCTGAGGAAGATGTCCAAGCCTTCAATCATCAATATAATTATATCAAAAGTCCACGGTTGAACATAGGTCTCCCAGTAAATTGCCTCATAGGGGGATATTTATAATACCAAATGAGTCCTATTATATTTATGTTAATCAATGATAGATATTGGTGTCTATAGGCCACATCATCTATTTATACCCCAAAATTAGTTTATCACAATATAATACTCTATATTGTACACAAAGAAAATATAAATATAACAAAAATAAACAAATAATGAGGGATAAACAAAAGGCGGTCTTATTGCTACATAGCAATCCTTTCCAGATAACTTAAAAGACAAATTAAATAGAAATAAAATAAGATTAACCTTTATTTATTTGTCACTAACACTGCAAAGGATCTAGGAATAAGCTAGCTGAAAAGATCAGAATATTAAAAAAAAAGATTTATATTTTATATTTCATACTACTTATTTATGTAAATAGCTATAAATAAGAAATGTGCAAGGTAAATAAAAAATATCTTTTACAGAGAAAACATGCCATCCCATTTTAAAGTAAAAGAATACTGTCCACTGGTATTCAGGAATCTTCGAGAGAGATTTGGGATCGACGACCTTGACTATAAGGAGTCTCTCACAAGGTAAGGAATGCTTGGCTTTAAATTATTATGAATAACTGGACACTTTATTGTTAGCGAAAACTTACTTCTTTCTTGTTTATGGTTACTTTTATATTACATGTATTTATATCGATTTTTATTTTCAACACTATTTCGAGCTGGTATCCCTTTTCCTACCCCATCCTATGGTCCTTAGGTTTAGAAAGCCAGATAACTACCTGTGTTCGCGGACAATGAAGAGGATTACCAGTAAACTGCGGCGGTCTGAAACCGCACCATCCTGTTTTGCCAACATGAAAAACGAAACTCACCAAGAGGGAATATTCCACGATGCGAGTGCACTCGTTAAGTGTGGCTTGACGATTAAACGCCTGAGGTCAGCGGAGTTTTTAGCAGCTGTACGAGTTTTTTTTACCTTTTTTATTAATAACAGTATGTAGTGTGCCTTCTGAACTGACACGGCAAAACGCATCATTTGCATATCCCACAGTCACTGGCTGCAATTTCGCCGTTAATTGTAACACTTAAAATTCACAAAGGGTAGTATTTCTGTACTTTTTTAACGTCTGCCTTGAATTATATAGGGTAAATCCCTTAATTTTTATTCACCAATTATTATACATGTGATTCCTTTATCCCATCTCTGTTCCATTTTAAATTTGTAAGTGACTTTTTCCTTCTCTTTTCTTCTTTTTAAAGTTCTAACACTACTCACACTTTTGCAAATTATCACCGCTTGCACTTTGAAACACAATTGTCGATTTAAGCGGTATTTTGTGCCGAACGAAAATGTAAGGGTAGAGATTATGGATGAAACGGATAGCTCTTTGGCCGGATACCAGATACAGTATATTAGCCAGTCTTATCGCCGGATAGCCGGATATGCGACCGTCGGATATTCTGCCGAACATTGCAGTTTGGTGCATCGCAAGAGGCGAAAAGTGAAGTCAGTGCAAACTGCTCGCGATCGTGACCCTTATATTTCGTGCACAGGTATTGCTACACAATACCCAAGTTTATCAAAGTTTGCCAAAATCTATCTTTCAGCACCCTGCAGGAGTGTGTACAGCGAAAAGTAGCTTTGTTTATGAAGACAGACGAAACCGCTTGTTACCTTTCAATGCAGAGAAATTAGTATTTATTCACCATTATTAGCCCTTAGCTATGTACTACTATTTTATTCTGTGCCTTAGCTCAGTACGAGTACTAATTTTGTGAGTTTTAAAATGAAAATTTTGTGATTACTGATTATATTTGTTGTGATATAAATGAGGTACTTAACTAAATTTGATATTTTGTGTTTTTTTTAAATCCGGTATCCGGCCGGATAGGCCGAATACCGGATAGTTACCGGATATCCGTTTCATCTATAGTAGAGATGTAAACTGTTTTCGTTTTTAGGTTCCGCTGTCATACAAAGAATATTAATTTCCTTATTAATTACACAAAGTTCTAGGCATCACGGTAACTTGTTTTGGTGAAATTAGATATATAACTGTAATATGATGATATATAAATGTATTTTGGCCTACACTGGATGACCTTTTTTACCGTCTGTAAAAAATAGTGTTAACTTTTTTTACAATTTTTTTTAATTAAATAAATAAATAAATTATAATCTATCGAAATTCAAATCATATCCACCCTAGCCCGTGACCCTTCGAAGTAACAAGGTCAGATGCCTACTAAATTTATTGTTTTATTGCCGTTCGTAAAGTAGGGTGGATATGATTTGAATTTCGATAGATTTTAATTAATTTATTTATTTAATTCAAAATTTTTGTTTTTATTTTGTGTAAAATATCAGTGCCATAGGCTTCTGCTTTGTTCACATGTTACACCCTAGTTTTTCCAGACGGTAAAAAAGGTCATGCAGTATAGTTGTCAATTTTGAGATACGAAATAAGAATATATCGTAACTTTTTAACTTTATTTAAGTACTGTAAGTTATTTTTTGTATTTCAATACATATTGAGTATCATACGTAAACCTATCGAGGCTTTTAAAATAGTCATTAGGTTCCATAAACCACTTTCAGCAATTATTAATGTTTTTCGAAGATTCAAGCTTAACTTTTTAGTTAATGTGGCAATCAAAAAAGTGGTTTTTGCTGATTTAGTTCTTTTTTTGATTTGACTATGGATTAGAATAATATAACGAACACTGTAGAGGTGAGTCTACGCTAGACGAGCCAAGCATGAGCGTAGCATGAGCTGAGCACAAATTCATGTAGTTTGGACCGACTTACAAGCCTCGAACGAACGCGTTTCGAGCGTTTCGAAGTCTAGAAGTTTTGAGTCGAGCGAGCTCGACTGTGCTCCGCCTGTTGTCGGTTTTTTGACGAGCACCAGAAGATTTGCAAGCTGTAGGCACGGTTGTACGTCCACACTTGACACCGCAAGTAGAGCAGCTTAGCTTTGTGCTCAGCTCCTGCACGGCTCCTCTAGCGTAGACCCACCTTAGCATTTGAAGAAAATATTAGTGATAATCTGTGCACTGGATAATATTACGCTTGTTCTAATGCGGGGCGAGGTTGGGCTATGTCGGACTCGCACCAACTAAAATCTCACTGTGTTCCACCTGCGCTACTTATCTGCAGTGCCTCGGGAATGTTTTCGCAAATATCCGTAGTCCTACCAGCGTCAGCTGCCGCGGCCTTCTCGGGAGAGGACATCTCCTTTATTTTTGTTTTTAAGAAAAGGGTCCGTTGCCACCAAGCTACGAGTACTTAGGGCCCAACACTACGACAAGGCGTTAACCAGTTTAAGTCACACGTTTGTTTATACATATGATTGATATCTCCTGGTGAAATTAAATAGGTTTGTTTGATGGGAAATGAGAAACACTACTTATCCGCACACGTTTGTATTTATATTATTATAATGGCCGGATAGAGTCAATCTTAGTTAAGCAATGCGTTTGTTGCAATTGACAAAAAAAAAATATCAATCCACTAAATGCATTGACAAAATTGTAGCGTCACTAAAAACAAATTCTGTAAATACTTGTGATTATATTATTACAATGGCCGGATAGAGTCAATCTTAGTTAAGAAATGCGTTTGTTGCGATTGACAAAAAAATATCAATCCACTAAATGCATTGACAAAATTGTAGCGTCACTAAAAACAAATTCTGTAAATACTTGTGATTATATTATTACAATGGCCGAATAGAGTCAATCTTAGTTAAGCAATGCGTTTGTTGCGATTGACAAAAAATATCAATCCACTAAATGCATTGACAAAATTGTAGCGTCACTAAAAACAAATTCTGTAAATACTTGTGATTATATTATTACAATGGCCGGATAGAGTCAATCTTAGTTAAGCAATGCGTTTGTTGCGATTGACAAAAAAATATCAATCCACTAAATGCATTGACAAAATTGTAGTGTCCCTGAAAACAAATTCTGTAAATACTTGTGATTATATTATTACAATGGCCGGACAGAGTCAATCTTAGTTAAGAAATGCGTTTGTTGCGATTGAAAAAAAAATATCAATCCACTAAATGCATTGACAAAATTGTAGCGTCACTAAAAACAAATTCTGTAAATACTTGTGATTATATTATTACAATGGCCGGATAGAGTCAATCTTAGTTAAGCAATGTGTTTGTTGCGATTGACAAAAAAGTATCAATCCACTAAATGCATTGACAAAATTGTAGCGTCACTAAAAACAAATTCTGTAAATACTTGTGATTATATTATTGTAATAGCCGGATAGAGTTAATCTTAGTTAAGCAATGCGTTTGTTGCGATTGACAAAAAATATCAATCCACTAAATGCATTGACAAAATTGTAGCGTCACTAAAAACAAATTATGTAAATACTTGTGATTATATTATTACAATGGCCGGATAGAGTCAATCTTAGTTAAGCGATGCGTTTGTTGCGATTGACAAAAAAATATTAATCCACTAAATGCATTGACAAAATTGTAGCGTCACTGGTTGCGCAGAAAACCATTCGTATTTATTTTTTTGACAGTAGAGCTTGCCAAATCGTTTATCCCTTTCCAAACGATATCATTCATACCATCCTATCGACCCTCTTCCCGCCGTGCTCGTCGTTGGAACCACACCGCTTAAGACAATAGTGTCATAGAAGTATAACCGCTTTAGCCTGGAAGCAGTCGAGCTCCAGGAAACCCGCCTCACCTCGTGTGAGATATAGTCGCGCACCGCCTCTTCCCAGAGAGTCTACCCAGAGTATCTTCCAGAAGTCGCAGCTATAGTGCCCAAGCAGCATAGAAGAAAACACCCCGGTGAGTGAACATTCCTAATAATAGTTCCTGCTTGATATAATTGTGTTTTAATAGTTAATCCGCTCCAATTTTATTTTCTCCTAATCAAGCAGGATTCCTTTCATAGATTTGGCAAATAATAGTTCGTTTTAGGGAAGAGCGAGTGCATTGTACCGCGTGCTATAGTCGCCATTTATGTAAGCGTAGAAGCATTTCGCAGATACAGTCCACTTTGGTTAATATCTCGCGTAATAGGTTTAAGGTTCGACCGGGGAATTGGACTTCGGTAACCTTAGGCTCGTCGCTCCACCAGTCACTAAAAACAAATTCTGTAAATACTTGTGATTATATTATTACAATGGCCGGATAGAGTCAATCTTAGTTAAGCAATGCGTTTGTTGCGATTGACAAAAAATATCAATCTACTAAATGCATTGACAAAATTGTAGCGTCACTAAAAACAAATTCTGTAAATACTTGTGATTATATTATTACAATGGCCGGATAGTCAATCTTAGTTAAGCAATGTGTTTGTTGCGATTGACAAAAAAATATCAATCCACTAAATGCATTGACAAAATTGTAGCGTCACTAAAAACAAATTCTGAAAATACTTGTGATTATATTATTATAATGGCTGGATAGAGTCAATCTTAGTTAAGCAATGCGTTTGTTGCGATTGACAAAAAATATCAATCCACTAAATGCATTGACAAAATTGTAGCGTCACTAAAAACAAATTCTGTAAATACTTGTGATTATATTATTATAATGGCCGGATTGAGTCAATCTTAGTTAAGCAATGCGTTTGTTGCGATTAATTAAAAAATATCAATCCACTAAATGTATTGACAAAATTGTAGCGTCACTAAAAACAAATTCTGTAAATACTTGTGATTATATTATTACAATGGCCGGATAGAGTCAATCTTAGTTAAGCAATGCGTTTGTTGCGATTGAAAAAAAATATCAATCCACTAAATGCATTGACAAAATTGTAGCGTCACTAAAAACAAATTCTGTAAATACTTGTGATTATATTATTATAATGGCCGGATAGAGTCAATCTTAGTTAAGCAATGCGTTTGTTGCGATTGAAAAAAAAATATCAATCCACTAAATGCATTTAAAAAATTGTAGCAATACTACAAAAAAAATTTTGTGAATAGTTGTGATCTCTTAACGAATTTGTGATACAAGAAGACTTTATATGACTTTATTAACGTTATCTGCAAATAATTTAAATAAAATTTTGGACACGTAGAAAGAATGAATGAGAGAAAAAGGACAAAGCAAATTTATGCTGCAGAAGTCAGTGGCAGGGCGTGCAGGGAACGGCCTAGAGGGAAGTTAAATGAGCAAGTTATATCGACGTGCATGTATGCATAGATATGTTGACGTGAAAGGGGCGAGTGAGGTGTGTCATGATCGAGCCGTATGAAAATTCGTATTCTCTGCCCACCCCTCTCAGTAACAGGCGTGAGAGTTTAGGTATGTTTTTTTAATACCTTTTGGCGAGATAACGTCGAAGCTGTGACGTTGTGACTGTCATTTCATTGTTGTTTTTTTTTACAATGCAATGATGCCTATTTTGCCACTTTGACGATTATTTCACTATAGATTACAAACAACATTGTATTTTTACCTTTTAAAATATTGTACACATAATAAAATACCACTTCGAACTTATTAACGACGAGTTTGACCTAACCTCGTCCTTCACTATGTCATCGGGCTATTTTTGTTTGTATTATATATGGATTTTATGCAGTGTATTCTTATTTTAAAGGTTTTTAAAGGTCAACTTTAGGGTTTTAGGATACATGTATTTTTATATGTAGTTATACCTAAGTATAAATTGTTATCTGTTTGTTTTAATTATTAATTGCTTGCTTAAATTTTATTTACATCAAAAATAGTAGCGGTAACTACAAGATTGGAAGGCACCGTGATTTAAATTTTGAGTGTGGATGTTTATCGTAAAATCAAGTAGAGGGGCCAATCTTTAATGGGTCGAATTTCTCGTTATTGAAGCCACATCAAAAATAAAAAACTTGTAATTAATTACATATTTACCGGTTATGTTAAACCCTTATTATACTTTATTAGCCTTTAACCTATATTTTAATTTTTTTTTCCTCTGAACTGAAACAATCTCGGAGTGCGTCTTTGTCCTGTGAGCTTGTGAACAATCGATAACCGAACCAAACCGACTCGAACAAAAAAGTAAGCCTGGATATGGAGTGTAGAAGTAAGGAGTACAGACTGTGTATTAAAAAGTGTCCATAAAAACCTTTAAATAAGATGGCGCCACTATATAGCTACGGGGTAAATTTTAAAGAACTATTATTAGTGGGATAGACGATTTTTTCGAGGTTATATTTACTAAATAAAATTATTTTAAATTTTAGAGCTACTGAGCAGTTTAGCAGCACGCTACACACCGTCGACAACTGCTAAGTTCATTTCATCCCAGTAGCTACTCCAGCGCTGTTGTGGAGAGTATTTGAACTGTTATTTACTGCTTACAGACGACCACTTTTTCAACTATTCTACTATGGGAGTTGATACTCCTTACTTTTACACTCCATACCTGTGGAGCTTGAACTGAAATAGTTAGTTATTCCTTTTGAAATAATTTACAAGAAAGTTTTATTAATACATAATACCATGGATAACGTAAAACCCTTTTTGTCTAATGCCCGATTTACATTATTCCAGTCCAGTGATCCAGTGCGAATCCAGTCCAGTGCTGGACTGGATCTGTAACGTCTACATTATTTCAGTTATTTAGAAGCCGTTGAGGTGTGAACACTACAATGACAGCACTGGAATGGCACTGGATTGGCCGTCTACATTATTCCAGTTGCACTGAATTGGTCGCACTAGATTCAAAAGTAGACCGCTAATCCAGTTACTGGACTGGAATGCTTACTGGATTCAGTGCATTCCAGTGCCGGTTTAAATTTTTCCAGTAAGCAATCCGTGCTGGATCCGATCGCTGGACTGGAATAATGTAAACCGGGCGTAATGCTAAACAGAATTATTCGTCTGTTATAGAGTGGTGGTCGGCTAGTAATCAATAATATATAATAAATAATAACCGGCTATGTAAAAGCTCTATTTAACTTATATTTTTATTAATACGTGGTTGAGAAATGCTCTAGCTATATTCTGGTTGTAGCTCGAATGAGTCGGCTGGACAGGGGAAGGGGCTACGCTCTCAGAAGACCAGCGTGAAATAGCAGCTTAATGCTGCTGTGTTTCGTGTGGTGAGTGTAGAGAACGGAAGACCTTTTTTTACTGGATACGTAGCAATCCATCTTAGTCATCAGGGGTGGCTACGCATCTGCATTATAGTTATTAATAATGGATTGATTTATATGTCTACGGATTACTTACCTTACTTACCGTTAGGTGACAGGTCAGGTTAGGTGTCAGACTTACCATTAGGTGGGTTGTGTGCTCCTTTGTAATCCTTGTTCTGTAATAAAACGAAATCTTTTTCTTGAAATTGCGATTTCAGAGAGAGTTCTGTGAGCTTTGTGGACAATCGTTATCCGACTTGAAAAAAATATACCTTTTGGAATAATTTACAAGAATATTTGTTTAATATAATTCTTTGTTTGCTTGGTCGCATAATCACACTACAAGTGTATGGCCGGTGTGTAATGCTGGCTCGACGCTATCAGAGAAGGACCACGTTTTTATAGCCTACCAGCAATAAATAAATAGAAGTGTAATGCTGCAGTATCGTATGGTTAGTGAAGATATACGAAGACTGTTTATGATGGTATCGAAGCATTCACACATCTGTTATTCCCCTGGTGTTGCAGTTTTTTGTATATGAGAGTGGTCAAACAAGCACTCCTTCAATAACTGCAACACCGGTGGAATTGCAGGTGCGTTGCCGGCCATTCAGATATATATATATATATATATATATATATATATATATATATATATATATATATATATATATATATATAGATATATATATATATATAGATATATATATATATAGATATATATATATATAGAGATATATATATATATATATATATATATATATATATATATATATATATATATATATATATCCAATCGTTGCGTCTGCAGGGGTATAATACGGCATATACATGATTCCATAGTTACGTAACATTTGTTCAGATACAGATAAGGATATTTAAAAAAAAATCACTAGCTTGTTCGTTCTGTTGTTATGGTTTTCATCTTTAACTAAAATGACGATTCCTCTAATTTTGAGCATATTTTTTAAGCCGATTCTTTTCTTTATTTCGGTAGTAAAACTACATTGTCACTTGAAAATTAGATCACTATTTATTACATAATTTGAATAGAATGAAATTACAAAAAGTATCGTACTAGAGCGCTTACTTTGAATTATTTTTACTTAATGATGGTGCCTCTACGGCTCCATGAATGTGTTACATTTAGATAGATCTTAAAACTCACTACATATTGTAATGTGCGACCTCAATTGGGCTTAGCACGAACTATTTCTAACTGGTAGTAATTGGTAATTAACGCTTAATTTGCTGAAGAAACGTTTATTATCATTTTTAATTGCCACGGTAGCTCAGAATCTCAGCGCTCGCTGTAAATATCACAGTACGTTGGCATACTTGTGTTCGATTTCCGCGGATTTGAGGAAGAACCACGCTCGCACAAAAACTAAAGACCATGCTCTCACAGAATTTCAGCTTAAAATAGCAACTTAATACCGCTGTGATTCCTGTGGTGACTGTAGAGAATAGGAGATCCATTTTAATGGAAACTAGGCATTCCATCTTAATCCTCAGGTGCGACAACACATATGCATTTTATTTTAATTCTTAATCGAGGATTATGTAGATGTCTATGAGCCATATAATTCACTTACAATCAGATGAAATGTGCTTGGTTGTGACCTTTATTCTTTAAAAAAAAAAACGTTATATGGCAGAAAATGGTGATGTTTCGTATTCTTAGTCGTCGGGGATCACAACGCTTCCGCATTTTAAGATTGATGTAGACGTCTATCGGCCGCAGCATCCGATTAACAGGTGATATCTGTGCTCGTTTGTCAGTCACCATTACTTCTGAAATAAAAATATTACATTTTAGGAAGTATCCACATAATTATAACATTTACAACAATATACAGATTAAACACGAACCAAAATCATCTGTTTTTAATAGCGGTTAACTGTTAATGTGTGTGTGAAAATAGAACTGTATTCCACTAACCGAATAAGTCCTTGTTATTTAAAAATAAACAAAAGTGTCCCTGTGCTAGTGTTTAGTTTCTCCTACTCTTGTTCTTTATGTTTGAAAACCCGGATATTAATATTTTGTTTGGTTTCCCTGAGTGTATATATAATCGATCATTTCAACCTCAAATAGCTTTTAGTTCATCATCACAATAACTGGTCTGAACTTGCTCATTTACTCAACTTATGGGGAGAAAGTAAAAGAAAAGCTTTTGGTGGTAAAGGTTTAGGCTAACATATTATCTATCAATGCTAATCACAATAATATAACATAATATATAGAGTAGAAATATTATTTCTACAAACCACAGATTATGAAATTAAGTATGGTATTGTCGACAGATCTCAGCCGATTCCGGACGACTCGTCCGGCAAGTCGGGCGCCAAGTTTTACCAGAGCTATGACCGCTTGTTCATTCTCAAGACCCTTACGTCCGAGGAGGTGGAGAGGATGCACTCGTTCCTGAAGCATTATCACCCAGTAAGTATTGACAGTGATATGTTTTTTACCTTCTTGAGGGGCCACAACTTCCGTATAATAACGCAAGTGAGCAGGAATATCAAAACAAGTGTACTTGATATATTTGTTTGATCATACACAGAAGCACTCGGTGATATTAAGAAATCGGTATGGGTGCCGATCGGTCAGCCTCTATATCAACTTCCGATCTGTTTACCAATTGTAAGATCGATTTTAATGTTGAAAATAAACTACAATATCGATTTTTATGAAAAACTCAATCTGGTTTTTACTATGACATAGTAAACGTCGAATAAAAATTGACTTTAAATAAAAGGTAAAAATAAACTTCAAGGAATTTGAAATAAAATAATTTCACATGGTGTTAGTAAAATTTATTTTTACCTCGTTAAGTGGAATATGAAATATCGCAACGTCTTAACAACAAAAAAACATTAAATTTACATCCTTTTTGCCACCCTTATGGCCAAATACTCAAACGCTACTCAATTTTAACGCGCGTTAAGGTGAACGTCGAAAATCTGGCGGTTTTTCTATTTCACATATTTCTTTCATTTTTAGATTACGAATCAAATTTTTGGTATATGATTTTTGATATATGATCTTCGAAAAGGAAAACAAGATAACATGTCATTTTCTCGATAGAAACAATTGTACAATGGACTCTAATTAGTTACATCTCTCCATGCCACCACAATAGTTTTAGGAGTAAGTTCATGGAATTATTTTTAAAGCGTAGTTATAGCGAAGTTTAGTTAAAAAACATAAAAATGTTGTTTGGCGCTTACGTAGTTTATTTCCGAACGCATGATCGATCGGTATGGCTATCTCATAATTTGCGTACATGAAGTTATTGCATCACTTTCATTTTGACACTCCCTAAGTCGTCCGTGAGCTTCACCGACAAAGGGCTAAGCTACGCCCCTAAAACTACGATTCATTTTCAAGGTATCCTCTTAAGTTTCGTGCTGTCTTTATCACTTTAAGTCAAAGTGACTGTGACACCACGATACTTAACGACGTCTTAAAATTGAGTAGCGTTCGAGCATTTTGACATTAGGGTATTAGGGTGGAATACTTTCTCCATATTCATATTTTTGCCACCCCTTAAGTATAACATGTTGATTAAAAGAATCATAAAAATCTATTTACAATTAACGAAAATATCGTGTAACATACATACAGACATACAAAAAAAACATACAGTCGAATTGGGCACCTCCATTTTGTGAGGTTGGCTTAAAATTTTGTTTGCGAGGTATGAGAGACGAAAATGATCATTAACGTACTAACAACACCCACACACGGACTTCCGTATAAATAGAGTAGGTACAGGATCTTAAAACGTGCCAAAAACCCTCAAAACCTTTCTCGGTTAAAAATTGAACTATCGGACTCATTACCGTAACTTCCTTTATTGAGAAGTTAGCAAGAACTAACCGTGCATCGAATGTAAATTTACGGTTAAATTCAAAATTCGTTTCTTTTTTTTTAAATTAACTTTTAAATAAAAAGGAAAAACCATAAACCAACTTCAAACAGGAAATAAAATGATTTCACATTCTGAAGTCGGTGATAAGCTGATAAGACAAATTGTATTAAAGTCCTTCCCCCTTCAGAATGTGAAATTGTTTTATTCGCTTTAGATAATTATTGCTCGTAGTCGGTTTGTACATATTTTTTTAAAATTTAATGTTAACCCTTTTGAGTGACCTACGGTTTATCATAACGTGAGTGTCATCTAAATAGTTCGTTAGTAGTTGTTAGGTATGAAATTTTTTCTCCAAATTTAATAGGACCAGCCCTGAAGTATACTCTACTTAAGGCGACACCGCGAGAAAAGGCACCTCCTTTCATCGAATATATACTATTCGATGAAAAGAGGTGCCTTTTTTACTACGACGCCACTAACGAAACTGGAATTTTGATATAGGTAAATTCATATCTTTATCTTGAAATTGTTTGTTCAAAAACACGATTGTATAATTTTGACTCGATCGTAATTATTTGCAAAAAACACCTCTAAAATCATTATAGTTGAAATTACAACGAAATAACTTAATCTATATGCTTGAGAATCACTTCAATATATTCATAACATAAATATTCGTAATTTGCTTGCTCATTATTTTGATTACTTAAATCAATTTTTTTTTAAATAATTTAAGATTCTGACAATTTCTAAGCGGTCTTAATCGTCGCGGGCGCTACGCAATTTCACACCTTATGACGGCGATTTTGAAGTTTTAATAGAAATTATGTAGGTATTCACTCGGATCAGTCCGGCGATAGCCCAGAGTCATCTTAAACGTTCATTTTCGATGTGTCGTCTTAAGAAACGAAACGTGATAGAGCCATGCTGCACCTATATTATAGTTGTAGTATGAATGAGTTGACTCGACCGGGGTAGGACCACGCTCTCACAGAATACCAGCGTAAAATTGCAGCCTAATGCTATACTGTGTCGTATGGTAAGTGTAGAGAACCGGAGACCCTTTTATTGGAAACGAGGCATATTCTAGTCCTAGTCTAGTATTAGTCCTTGGGGGTGATAAAGCATCTATATTTTGATTCTTAATCGAGGATAAATGTACATTTCTATTGGCCACAGCATCTACTTTCTACTTATTATATGGTGGGCTGTTTACTCGTTTGTCATCCTTATTCTATAAAAAATATTGTTAAATTCGGTTAAAAATTGACGAAATAATCGTGACGTAACATACATACAAATAAAAGCAAAAAGAAACATGGAGTTCTATTGTTAACCTTCTTTTGAAGTCTGCTAAAATTGTATACAAGAATAATATTTTGTACTCGTGACGCTGTAATCAAAGTGTTGAAACCTTTTATTCACGCGGTAGTGATTAGTTTGGTACTTAGGTATATCGTTTAATGTTTATATGAAGTAATAAGTAATCCGTTAGTAACAACTGCTGTAGAGACGCTCCCATTTTGTCAGAGAGGATTTCCCTTCATCACCTCCTCTGGACGGTCCTCTGATAATTCTCATAACCGATCTGTGTATTCTTGACATTCAGACATTTCCCGCAAGATAGTGTTTGTCGCCTTGCGACATCGATTGGATATGAGATGGATCAATCTTTATACCATACCAACATGGAAATACAACTAAAATAGGGTCATGTTTTTTTTATATAGTATAGGGTGTCAAACGAGCACACAGTCCACCTGATGGTCATCGGTTGCTGTGGCCCGTAGGTAGAATGTCTATATATTGAAATAATACTAGTTTTTACGGAATTTATCGCGTATATTTAACTTTTTAAATACCCGACGTTTCGAACGCTTTACAGCACTCATGGTCACGGGCGGGACTGTGGTGTTCAACGTCCATATGTCATAGTTAACCGCGTTAAAGAACATATAGCTGATGTGAAGAATCGACGCTCCGGGAAGTCTGCAGTCTGTGAACACGTACAGGATCGCCCCCGTCACTACATCAGATTTGATAGACCGCAAATCCTCGCTAAAATAAACTAGTATTATTTCAATGTGTAGTGTTCGCGTAAATATAAGAAATCAGAATGTCTATAACTGCAGCATGGCTCTACTACGTATATGTGTAGATATTAACAAAAACATCTTGATATATGTTTAGAGTAATATAGTAACTATGTGTAAAAGACATGATGACGGGTAATCTGTTTTAAACGATCCGACCTTCAAATTATTCGTTCTTCTGTATATTGCCTTAGTAGAGAATGTTCAATTAAAAATGTTTTCTTATACATTCGATAATATGTGTTGTATATTGTTTAGGATTTTTTTTATTTTTATAGCATTGGGTGAAAAAAGAGCACACAGTCCACCTGATGGTAAGTGGATGCGTTGCCACTCCTGAGGACTAAGATGGAATACCTCGATTCCATAGATTAGATAAAAAAGGAGATCCGGAGGATCTCTACACTCACCATACGAAACACAGCAGTATTAAGATGCTATTTCAAGTTGGCATTCTGTGAGAGCGTGGTCCTTCCCCGGTCGAGCCGACCCATTCGTGCCACAACTATAATATAGCTGCAGCGTGACTCTACCACATAAAAACGGGATATAATATGTAATGATAAATTGATAAAGCGTTAAATATATAAAACTTATTGAAATGTGAACGACAGTGCTCACGATTTATTTGGAAGGACCAAGTAATGAGAACCATTATTATTGGTGATATTATTTTAAATTTAAAAAAAAAAGAATCATTCATTCAAAAACACTCATTAGCTCATTACAAGTCCACTGTATTTCTGCATCCCCATAGATTGAGTTATAAATTTGCCAAGCTTGAAAGGCGCGTTGGTGACCGCCGAGCCGTTGGTAAACCATAGCTTTATTTTTTAGTACTTATTAGGAAGCCGCTGTTACCCATCTCCTTATGACACTAACGGGAAAATATGGATAGTCTTACACCGCCACTTCCCGGTCAACACTTTCTTTACCATAGTATTATTGCTCTAAATTTATTAACTGAGTTATATTTTAAAGTATTGCTTTGTAGACTTGCAAGCGGATATAACTAACGTTCGCAAAAGTGCAAACATTTTTTTAATTTTTTTATATTTAATATTGCTCCTCTTCTTAAGTAATCGGTATTTGTAAAAATTTTGTATTCTGCGAGTGTTACGGTAGACTTACGGTGATTAAAATATATGTCTAACAGATGGAACCTGGAAAGAATTTAAATCGTCTTTATGATAATGACTATTGAGAGCATTGAATTATAATATGTACTTCGTACTAGAGACGAGCTATTTCAAACAAAAAATGTGCACTACCTACTCTATGTCTCGCGTTACACCCGCGCATTGCGCCTGCGCAGGCGGTTTTTGTCATCATAGATTAGACGTAGGTAAATAATAATTTTTTTTTTGATTTTCATTTATTTTGCATATGTGCTAATTACTATAATATTATTATTATGTGCAAGCGGGATTTAGAAAGGGAATGGGATGTACAGATCAAGTCTTTTCCATGCGCATGATCGCGGAGGTTTTTGGCTAAAAACCTAAAGGTTTTTTGTGCGTTCATGGACTTGGAAAAGGCCTATGACAGAGTGGATAGGGATGTGCTATGGCAAACACTGAACTCATTTGAGTTGAGCGCTGGCTTGATACAGGCATTGGAGTCTTTTTATATGGACTCTAGTGCTTGTGTTAGGATCAACGGTATCTACTCGAACTGGTTTGGCATCCATAAAGGTGTCAGACAGGGCTGTGTGGCTTCCCCGTGGCTGTTTAACTTATTTATGAACAGTTTGCAAAATTTGAAAGTTGAAGAATGCGGATTAAGAATGGGTGAGTTAACCGTCAAATGCCTTTTGTACGCCGATGATCAAGTTATTCTTGCGTCGTCGGCGGCCGAGTTGCAAATGATGGTTACATTAATGAACAGATCATTAAAAGAAAGAGGTATGAAATTAAACGCAAGTAAGACTAAAGTTATGGTTTTGGAAAGAGAAGAAAGTAAGACGATATGTGAAATAAGAATAGAAGGGAAGTTGATCGAGCGAGTAGATGGGTTGCGTATTTAGCAGGGATGGGAGATGTGATAAGGATATAGAACGACGAGTGAATGCAGGAAATACAGTAAGTAAGTGTAGGGCCCCACACTCTATTGTGAATTAATTGAGTCAAAATGTGTCGAAAAAGGCACGTATGGCAATTCACAATGCTGTGTTGGTCCCTACTTTGACGTATGATAGTGAAAGTTGGGTGTGGCAGAAGAAGTACGAGAGTAGAATGAACGCAGTAGAAATGCGGTCGTTAAGGAGTATGTTAGGGCTGAATCTGAATGACAAGGTGAGAAATTGTGTGGTAAGAGTGTGGTTTTAAAGATGATGTTGTGACCAGGATTAAGAAAGGAATGCTTCGGTGGTTTGGTCATATGGAAATAATGAATAAGGAAAGAGTGACAAAGAAAATTTATGTTGCAGAAGTGAATGGCAGAGTCGGAAAGGGACGTCCTAGGCGAAAATTTATCGACCAAATTGACGATTTATTAAAAACGGCCCAAATTAGGAGTACCCTTAACCCACGAGCATGTATGCGTAGGTATATATGTGGATGTGAAGGAGGCGAGAGAGGTGTGTCAGGATCGTGCCAAATGGAAGTCTGTAGTCTCTGCCTACCCCTCTGGGTGACAGGCGTGAGTGTTTATGTTTTTTTTACTTAATATTTTATTTTAATGATTTTAATGATATTTTATGATTATTTTAAAAGGTAACTATATAAAATATAAAAACATACATTTATTATTACAATTATTTATTACATTTATTTAGAAATATAACTATTTATAATTATTTATACTAAACTGAAATGAAATAAAATAAATACCTATTCGAAAATATAACTGATTACAAAACAAAGAAAAAATTTCAAAAATCTTTCTAAAAACATCACTTCAAGTCACGTCACCGATTTTTTCACTTGACCGACAAATAATTTTAGTTACCTCACTATACTGAATTATTATTTACGTCCAAGTTCAAACTAATTTGAATTTTCGTATTATTAGTGCCGCTCCACTCTGCACGAATATCGAAACCACACTGAATGACACTGACGTAAGGTGTACGGATTGCAGTACAGTTCAGTTGAACATTGTGTTCGGGATGAGAAATCTAGTGCGTAGTACATATATATCGTTGATTGAGAGCCTATTCTGTCATAGATCATTTAGTGACGTTGGTAACGAGTTTTACGTTGTTTTATTTTGTACGTCTGTCGAGAAATAAGGGCAACGACAAATAAAATGCTTGAGTAATTTAAAATACATTAGAATGCATGGGGTTTTATAATGTCATTCCGTATTCGTAGGTCGTCTGTTCGCGTCTGGGGCCAACAGCGTTGCTGCACACGGAAAACATAATAATACGTACCTAGACCTTTTTGTGGTAGAGTCATATTGCAGCTATATTATGGTTGGAGCACGAATTGGGCGTTGGCTGGACCGGAGAAGAACCACGCTCTTACAGAATACCAGCGTAAAATAGACGCTGCTATTTTATTCTGGTATTTTGTTTCTTAAGGTATCCCATCTTAGTCCTCAGGGGTTACAACACATCTGCATTTTAATTCTTAATCGAGGATCGGATGTAGATGTCTAATGTATATGGGCCACAGCATCCACTTACCATCAGGTGGGCTGTTTGTTACTCTTATTCTATAAAGAAAAAATAGTTTAGCTTCGTAGTTCTGGTGTTTTTTTTAATAGAATATGGTGACAAACGAGCATACAGTCCACCTGATCCTCAATTAAGGATAAGAATGCAGAATGAGTTTAAAATGATTAAAAATTTATAGTGCTGTGTTAATCCCTACTTTAATATATGGTAGTTAAGTTGGGTGTGGCAGAAGAATCACGAAAGTAGAATAAATGCTGTAGAAATGCAGTATGCTAGGGTTGAATCTGAATGACAGGGTGAGAAATTGTGTGAATAGAGAAAAATGTGGTGTGTAGGATGATGTTGTGACCAGGATTAAGAAAGGAATGCATCGATGGTTTAATAATGTAGAAAGAATGAACGAAGAAAGAGTGACAAAGCAAATTTATATTGCAGATGTGAACGGCAGAGTTGGGAGGGGAAGCCTTAGACGAAGGTTTAAAGACCGAATTGGCGATATTTTCTAAATGGGCCACATTACGATAGGAGTCCCCTAACTGACAAGCATGTATGCGTAGATATATAGACGTAAAGGAGGCGAGAGAGATGCGTCAGGATCGTGCCAAATGGAAGTCCGTAGTCTCTGCCTACCCCTCTGGGTGACAGGCGTGAGTGTTATGTAGTTTAAAATTGCATCATAATTTAAAATACTGCTTTATCAATATATTAGTTTCTATTTAAGAATCCGTCGCCAGGTTCTGTGATCGTTACGAAAAAAGAGAACGTGAAATCAGCTTCATCGTACTCGTTTAATTAATTAATTAAATTTAGGATGTACATTTCTTGCTGCTTAGTTGCGGCGTTAAAGAAAAACCTACTACTCCATATAATCCCGTGAGTGTCGTGAGAGTCGAAAGATAGAAACTAGAATAAATAATGGGCAGCAGTATCTTTGTGATAATCACTCAAAATAATAAAAAAATTACTGTGGCTACCCGCCTGCATAGCGTGGTAACAACGGTAAAAATCCTCCTGAGGCAATCTGTAGATTGTAATGATGATGATGATGTATATTCTTTACATTCCTACTTCATGTTACGTTTGATTAACAATTATGTGGATAAAAATATTTCAAAGAAAAATCTATCTTTGGCGGCAAATGCATAGCTTTTTCTCTATAGATATCGGCTTAAATCAACTGTCTATATTTATCTAATCTAGCTTTTTCGTAGAAGATTTATTTTTTCTTGGTATTTACATGTTATTGTTGAGATATGCACTACAGTTAAGGATTTACTTTGAGTACCTACAGAGTAAAATTATTTATATTTTCATACCTACTCGTAGGTGAATGCAATTCAAAAGGGTACAGCAAATTTTCTATTAACCCTTCGATCCCCATAAAAATCCCATGCAGTCGCATGCGCCCGGCGAATCCCGAGCGGTCGCACGCTACCACAACCACCTACAGCACTTAAAACCATTATAACTTATATTTAGAGACTACTTTTCTATGAAGAAGTTTAGCATTATGAAATTTATACAAAATTCTTTATCCTGTGATCTAAACAAAAGTCAGGTTTTACTTTATTATAGTAAAACACTAATAAAACACTAGAAAAATCCAAAAATCAACACAACATCCAAATTAAAATGGCGCACGTAATAACGTAGAATATAAATTAATATCCATAGACTAACTGTTTTTTTATTCCACTAGAATCTAGCTAGATGATAGAAAATTTCATATTGATTCTATGATGCCAAACTTCTTTATAGAAAAGTAGTCTCTAAATATAAGTTTTTATGGGTTAAATTGCTGTGGGTGGGTGTGAATTTTGACGAAATATCGAAGCTGTCGAATTTGGCCTCTGCGTGTTTGAGAGGTTTATTGACGCTCCTTTTATCTATGTGTGTTAGACCAGTTATAAGTAGTATATTAATAACAGTTTTCTTTCTCGCATAACTTTCTTGTGGAATCGACTACCACCGGCGATTTTTCCGGACCCATACGTCTTAGGCCGGTTTCAGAGCTCGACCGACCGTCGGTGCGTACGTCGGTCGCGCTTGCCTTTTGTATAAAAATTCACAAGTCGTTACAGTGCTCGACCGACCGTACGCACGCGTATATAGCTACGCACTGCGTACGAGGACCGTCGGTCGAGCGCGTCCGCATACGTACCGTCGGTCGACCGACGCGCTATGGAAACATATTGACACGTTCAGTGATACACCGACCGTACAGATGCGTGTATCATCGTCGAGAAAATCGAACCTAAACTTTAGTAATATTGTATGATTTTATAGGTATTAAGTAGTGTTAGTGATTTAAGTATTTTTTATCAAACATGGCATATGTCGACACCGAACGCCTCGCGGATGTTTTAAGTTGTCTTGTAATTTCACTGATAATTCATCAAAACTTTTGATTGACATTCTAATGTAATTAAAAATTTTTTATAAATTAAAAAAATTTTATAAGTAAATTCTCCTTGAAGTACTCTTTCGGCGACGGATTATGTAGGTAACTAATATCTACGTATTCTGTTCCTTATACGTTTACGAACATAGTAAGCAGCAATTAAACAATTTGTAAACGCGTCCATTTCGTGTACGTGTTTGTGACTGTACCAGTCCGGCCAGTTTCGTTGCTCAGGACAGCACTGAACGCTACAAACTGACGATCGGTTATGCGTATCGTCAGCACCGATGGTACGCACCGACGGTCAGTCGAGCTCTAAAACCGGCCTTAGGGATATTAAAAAAAAGAGTACTCTTTTTTAAAAGGCCGGCAACGTATCTGCAATTCCCCTTGTGTTACAGTTGTTCATATGCGGCGTTAGGCACTAGAGAGGGGCAAACGAGCCGCATGCTTGTTTTTCTTCTATTTCTTGTTCTCTTATATATAAAAAAAAACACTTATTGCCACGGTCATATAAATTTGATCTGCTACGCAACAAAAAGGTATTTGACACTCAACGGTTGAAACCTCACAGTGCTCTGTATCACCAATTGCCAGAACCACGGGAACGCCTTAATAGCGCTAATTCTAAACGGGCCTCTCTTAGAAGCGAGGATGGTAGATGAAAACCATTATCCCTATAATACAAAGAAGCAGAAGACAAACACGTGAGCTTTACCTTGAGGCCTAGGTACTGTGACAAAACAAGTCCATTTCTCTGTTTAATCATAATTCAAAATTATATTGACTAGTAGTTCTTGTTGTGGTAGTAGTGTAGTTCTTTTTTCAATTTGTCAATTAAGACAGGCAAAGGTCTTATACCATACAGCCTAGTCTGATGTGAATTTGGTTCAAACTGGGATATCTTTATTTCTTACTTCCTGCAGTAGTATGACTGCAGAAAAAATTGTTCAGGATTTCAAAACCCATATTTTCACATATTTTTCATTTGTAGACGCAAGAAAAAGTGTCAACAAAAAATTATTTGGGAGTTCGCCATTGTCCTTTAAAAACATTTCGTAGGCATATGAAGTCCGCCAACACGCATATTTGTTCAACGCGGTTAACACGTTCTTGCCCTAAGCTCCTTTCAGAAATGAGAGCAGACCTGTGTAATTTTACTTTCTTTTACTTGCCTTGAAGACATTCATAGTGTTATATTAATTCATTAATTCCTTTATTCATTAATTAATTAATTCACTGAATACAGCGTATCGAAAGTCTACTGCTAAAAATAGGCTTTCCCATAGTATATTTTATTGGGAGATTTTTGCTATAGTTGCCACCATAGGCAGGCGGGCAGGCAACCGCATGTTTTAATATTCTGAGTTATCATCAGGAAGATGCTGCTGCCCATCTCCTGTTTCATTTAACTCTATTGTCTCTAACGACGCCCTCGGGATGATATGGGATAGTGGATTTACTGTATTTGTAATATAATAGATTAGAATAAAAGAGAATATTTTTTTATTCGATATAAATTACATGTTGTTCTTATTGAAAGTCATTTTCTACTTTACCACTGGTTCGAAAAAAACCTCTGTCCTGGGAAGAACCAGGAAGAAATCGAGCGGGCATTTTTTAAATATATTTTACAATATGAATGGTTACAAAATATTTTCAAAATTTATTTCAGAAACAGCTTGGAAGCAACCACCTCATTCCCAGGGTTTATTATCAACCATGTATTAATTTATAATAACCCTTTTCATACAGTTTTTGTTTAATGAAATATTCAAACTTGGTAATAAAGAGACCATGTATATTTTTTCTTTGTTGTAATAGCGTATAGATTTACATTGCCCCAAGAATGAAATACTGACTTTGTGGAGTCGAGAAACTGGTATCACTAGCTTGTGTTTGTTCCTAGTGTTTATATATTATATTATAGTATTGTTATTAATATATTGACATTTAGTAAAATTGACAGTACTACTCTGCACTCACTAACCTGTCTGCCCAGTGTGGTGTGTATTGTGGGAAAGTCTTTAAAGAAATGTAATTCTAGCATTTGAGAAATGTCTACGTATAATCTTGCCTTAACCTGGATCTTTTTAAAAGTTCTTTGTGCAAAGGAATGCAATACAAGTCTAATCTTTTTGATCGGGCCTACTGAAAAATAAGAAATTACGGGCTGGTGTAGAAAAATATGGAGTCGAAAAAATAGACTAAGTTTTATTTCTTAAGGCGGTTATCTTTAACAAAAAACACATTGTAGCCTCATATTTATTACTTCGATACTTTGTCCACAGTATATTGTCGAGCGACACGGAAAGACCCTGCTACCACAGTACCTCGGTATGTACCGGCTGACGGTAGACGGCATTGAGCACTACCTCGTCGCAACCAGAAATGTCTTCTCCAACCACCTCAATATACACAGGTACATAATTAAAAATAATGGTTTATCTGCCATAGTCAATCCTAAATGTTACGTCTAATAACAAGTGGTAAAATTAAAAGATTTGTACAACCGACTTTAATATAAATAAAATGAGAACATCATCAATGTATTCGGAGTCAATTAAATACTCATTATTAAGGATAACTCAAAAACTACTGGCCAGATCTTAATCGAATGAGAAGCACCAACTTTCAAATAAATAAAGAATCGTCAAAATCCGTTCACATAGAAAAAAGTTCTGAGGTAACACACATAGAAAAATTACAGTCGAATTGAAAACCTCCTCTCTTTTTGAAGTTGGTTGAAAACTAAGTGTTTGCGTCGACGGCAGACCGGTACTCAGTAGATTTTTCTCCGCGAAAGTCGATTAGCCTGCATACTTTTGTTCGTCGAAATTTAAATTAGGAAAATTGTATTATTTTTTAAAATTTTTCCGAGGGATTTCAATTTTATAATATATATATATATATATATATATATATATATATATATATATATATATATATATATATATATATGTATATATATATATATATATGTATATATATATATATATTATGGTATAATTTTATTTTTCCCTTAAGTATGTACCGTCAGTATCCAGCAGAGTAATACTTGTCTAGAATCAGCCAGTCGGCCGTCTCAATGGACTCTAGTAGACACTTGCGCAGGACAGGGTTAAGTACCCGAGTGTAACACAGCTGCACTCTATTCCCTCACTCTCATAGTCCGAATGGTCGGTAATCCAACGCGACCGGAGACGTATCTAGGGCCAACGGCCTTACGTGCTTTCCGTGGCACGGTGGTAAAAATCAAAGAATTTCTTTATAGACACACCTGATAGCTGATTTTTGGTCTGATCCGGGATGCCTTGTTGGTCTAATGGGTGTGAGACTGCTGATCATGAGGTATCGAGTTCAGCGGAGTATAGGGTGTTCGATGGAGTATCATCATCATTATTATAGCTCTTCACACATTCACTGCTGAACATAGTCTCCCCTAAAGTATGATTCAAAGCACGGTCCTGAGCCACATGCGTCCATTGACTTCCTGCATATTCTTAGAGCTTGGGGTTTGTGACAGTAAAAACTGCCGATTGAATTACCAAAATTAACACTTTAAATACCGAACACCAATTAAAACTTAAATCACACTAATTATTAATCACACTTAACACTTTAGTTCAATTTATGGCTAAGCTTTCCATTGACGTCCGTCGAGTTGGGGGTTGATATTTTTTTTACAGAAAGGTTACATTAATATAAGCACACACGTAAAGTTTCAACATGCGGAAAAGCGTACTTTTTGAGAAAAAAATTATTGAAAATCAATTATTTTTGCAATATTTATGTCAATCCCTATCTCAGATTATATGATATTTTTTTTTACAGAAAGGTTACACTATTGTAAACACACAAGCAAAATTTCAACATGCGGAAACGCGTACTTTTTGAGAAAAAAATTATTGAAAATCAATTATTTTTATAATATTTACGTCAATCCTTACCACAGATTATATCGAATTCTCGCCATTGAATGTTCGTTTTCCGTACAGTTAAGTTGTCATACGTTCGGTATCATTTTATTGTATTTTTTTACGTAAATAATTATATTTTGTCTTCATTTAAATAGTTTTCATGCATACACATATATTTAACAGCTTATATTTAAATTACAAAATTATTATCATTATGAGCTATTAAACTTAAAATGTGTAGTGTTTACCGTTTTTTGCCGGCTTGTGGGACGTAACATAAAACTGATGATTTCTAAGAATTAATTAAAGCAATATGTGTATAAAATTGTATAAGACATGTGTATAAAACAGTGCCCACCTATTAGGACATAATAAATAAAATAGGTTAGGTTCAACTTATGTCAAGGAACTGAATTAATAGACCCCGACTCCATGTGGTACGAGTCTGTCCTACCCCTAGAGTGGTTTTATAGAGCCGGAGGCGCGTAGGGAGAGCAGCCTCCGCCTGCTGTAACAAATCGTAGGCATCTGACGAGCCGGAGCGGCTGAGGCTGGTCGCCGAAGGCGACCAACAAGCCGAAGCTGCGGAGGCGAGGCAGGATGCCTGCGATTTGTTACGCAAAGGCGTAGAGGCCTCGCCTCCGCAGCTTCGGCTTGTTGGTCGCCTTCGGCGACCAGCCTCAGCCGCTCCGGCTCGTCAGATGCCTACGATTTGTTACGCAAAGGCGTAGAGGCTGCTCTTCCCGCAGCGCCGGAGACGTTGCAGTCTCAAAATAGATACAGAAATCCCTCTGAATGAGTCCCTCTATTTATTTTTGGTGAAGGGGTTCCCCCTTCCTCCCCCCAAGAGGTCCCCATGGTTTTATACACTTAATATTTATCCATAAAAAATAAAATTTCCTCAGAATTAAAATTCAAAAAACTCAAAAAGGGGGGGGGGGGCTCCGCAACTTTTCCTTTTAAGGGGGAGTAGTACACCTCACCCCGCCCTCCCACCACCCCCCTCCAACCACCAATTCGACGGACGTCAATGGAAAGTCGTACCCAATTTATTTCGCTCTGAAAGCTTCGCTCGTATCGCCAATTCAATACTGCCCCGATCGCGGCTTTCAACGGCTTTAAATAGGGCTGTTCCACCGAAACATCCAGAATATTCCAGTAAATACGAGCCCCGACCGACCAGGCGCAGAAAGTTCGAGTGTGGAGCTTTCTAGAAAGCTTAGTTCCTCTGTTCGATAATAGATGGCGCTAGTGCCATCAACTGTTGCACGCAACAATATCATACCAGGTCATCACTCCATCTAATGGGAGGCCGCTATACACTCCGCTTACCAATACGAGGTTGCCATTCGAGAACCTTTCTTCCCTATCGGTTGTAGATTCTTTGAACTATACGGCCGGCCCTTTGCCACTTCAGCTTACTAATCTGTTGATCTATGTCAGTTACTCTGGTTTTACTGGGGATATCCTCAGCTAAGTTTATCACGCAGGGAAACCCCGAATGTAGCCCTCTCCATAGCTTGCTGAGCGACCTTGAGCTTCCTCGTATGGCAAGCAGTGATGGACCACGTCTCAGATCCATATGACATCATTGGCAACGTGCACTGTATCGGTGGACTTTAGTTATACATATAACAGTTATAACTAAATTTAATAATAGTTATAACTATTATTAAATTTATTCTGTAACTATTATTAGACTAGTACGCAGCTATTTTTGTACGCCGTCTGCGTCATGTCATACTTTCAATGTACTCTTTATTCACGGACAAAAAAAAGTACGACGCGGACTGGTCATTGCCTGCGGAGGCTCTAACCTGTATAATGTACTTTTAGGGAATACTTTATATTGCGTTCATTAATACCAGCGTAAAATAGCATCTTATGTTGCTGTGTTGTGGTGAGTGTAGAGAACCTTTTTACTGAAATCGAGGCTTTCCATCGTAGTGCTCAAGACTGACAACGCATATGCTTTTTGATTCTTGATTGAAGGTAAATATAGATGTGTATGGGCCACAGCATCCATTTACCGTCAGGTGGACTGTGTGCTCGTTTGTCACCCACATTCTATAAAAAAAATAAACTCCATATCGTCACGTGGTTGTCGTAGGAGGCAATAGAGGAAAACAAACCAAGATGTGGGAGGCAGCGTCTCCCCAATACCAACTGGAAAAAAATGGATGCCAACTCTCTTGTTAAGGGCCTATACTACCTCAGTTCATATTCTAAGTTCGCCCCCACTTCCCCGCGCGTCGTATGCTATCTACCGATATATTTGTAATCACTAATACTGTAAGTAGATAGGTCGTCAGATACTTATTAGGTTTATTATATTTTTGTAGCAGCTACGGTAAACAGAGGCATTCTTTGGGCAAACCTATGTTATGCAGTTGACTTTGATAGGTTGTTATGAACGAATAAATGAAAATAGCTGATAAAACTCTTAAAGGTTTAAAAGTTGTGTGCTAATATAAAAATTGTCTTTTAGTTCAATACAATTATGCTACCCTGAATTTTTGAGTAAAAATATGATTAGGTAGTTTATTATCATTATCTTTCTCATATTGAACGTCGCTATAGATACTCCTCTCTTAGGTACTCAAAAAACAATGGCTCATATTTTTTTAAACTGATAAGACTATCGAACTTCGTAATAAATATTCTGTTATATTACTATTGTGCAACCAGTGCTAATTGTGTCAGCAACTACAAATTAGTATTAAGTTGGTTATAGGGTTTCTTTTTTTTTGCTTAGGTTGTTATAGATGATTCTTACGTGATATTTTTGCCTTAATGCAACAGTTAAAAAAGGATTTTCTTTAAAATCCAATTAACTGCGTCAGTTGCCATGGATGTACTATGAAGTAGTTTGTTACTCTTTATACAATATCTTGTAATGACAAAATTTATATTAATGTACTGGTTTGAAAGAACCGTGGTAGCTGGTAGCTCAGATGGTTAACGTCCGCTGTAAATATAACAGAACGCGAGTAACCCGGATTCGAACCCCGCCGGCACCAATGAAATTGTTAATAGTAATTTTAAGTGCTGATTTACCACGTGCTCGGCGGTGAAGGAAAACATCGTGAGGAAAGCTGCATGTCTGAGGAATAAGAAAAAAAATTATTTCGAAGACATGTGAAGTTCGCCAACACGCATTGGGGCAGCGCGGCGGACACTTTCTTGCCCTAAAACCCTCTCAGAAATGAGGGAAGGCCTGTGTGCAGTGGGACGTATATAGGCTGTAACTTTACTTTTTACTTTTACTCTTGGTTTACTTTTTCTAGGAAGTACGATTTGAAGGGATCGACAGTGGACCGCGAGGCGTCCGAGAAAGAGCTGGAAAAGGAGTTGCCCACCCTCAAGGATAACGATTTCATAAAGCAAGGCGTTAGGATTGACATTGGTGACGCCGCTAAAGAAAAGCTACTCGAGACCCTCACCGCTGATGTGGAGGTAAGAACTCTGTTTATATTGATTTAAGAAATTTAATTTTCGTTTGTCAGATATCACTCTGTGCTATAAATCTACTTGAGACGACACATTGAAAATGTTGCTCAAGGCTATCGCCGTACTGATCCGAGTGAATACATAATTTGTATAAAAACTTGAAAAAACGCCGTCATAAGGTCTAAAATTGCGTAGCGCCCGCGACGAATATCACTACAAAACAATAAAAATATTGATATTAAACACATAAAACTTTAATGGAATATCTATTTTAGCAATAATATGAATATATTATTTAAAATTTAAACGGCAGACAAACCCACAGTCCACTTGACATAAAGTAGCTATTGCAGATCACGTACACCTGCAATCTACACTAGTCAAAGTCGAATGGCAGGCTTGTATGGGAATTTCGTACCGCTAATAAAATTTCGTGTTTTGGGATATTTTTTGTTTTAATTGGTAGTTAGTGGGATATACAAATACTTTTTAAATTGTTAGACTTTTAAAACTTGGGACAAAGTTATAATCAGTTTTATTTTTTAAGGTTATGTACTAGTGTTCCAGTGTAGATATTTACATATAGACAAATAAATATTGTTTTGGTGATAAAGTAAATATTCTGTATTGCTTGTCGCTATTTTTGCAGTGTTTTACTTACCATTTGGTAGGTAGATTGAGATAAGGTTCGGTATCTACTCAGCGGTGTGCATTAGAAGATACCTACATCCATAGGACTGCAACAGTTAATGGTGAAGTTCTGATGGGGTTTTTTTCAATAAATAATTGCCATAATTATGATCAAAAAAAATGATGAAAATCATTCCTATCGTTAAACATTATGATTTTATGCATCAATTATGCATTCTTAGATATAATGTGTTTAATTATATACTATAGTGTTATTTATATTTCTATATAATTAATTATTATTTCGATACTTGTGTTATTTTATATGCCATAACCAAGTCTCGCAGCTCAGTTCTTCTACCGTAAAAAGTTGTGAGATCCATGTAATACCAAGTCGGTTTATTTATTACTTAAGGTTCCTTCTGTTTTAAATTATTACGTAATTAGCTAACCTAACAACATTTTATAGTGACCATATTAATGTTAAAAATCTTTGTTTTAAATAAATAGATTGACTTGGCCATCGCATGAAAATACAGTGTATCTCACAAGTATTAAGTATTATATTAAATTAGATTGTTTAGTGTTTGCTGGACTTGGCGGGGGCAGATATGGGAACTTCTAAAAACGTAATTGCGTTTAGTTTACGATTGTATTACACTTATTTATTAAAATTTTTTTTTGATAATTATTAATTAATCCGAAGTTTTAAAAATAGTACGATAACATGAAAATAAATGGCTTAGTTGTCTTAATATCTGGTATAAATTCTATAATAAAAAAAAACAAAAAAGTATGCGGTACAAAATATGCCCTTCATGTTTAAGGATTAAAATTAAATAGTTCTTATAGCCTGTATTTGTAATTAATTTAATCATGGTTGTAGCACAAATACCTCGTCTCGATCGGGCTAAGCTAAGACCACTCTCTCACAGAACACTACCGAAAAATAGCAGCTTAATGCTGTTGTGGTTCGTATGGTGAGTGTAGAGAACCGGAGAGCTTTTTTACTGGAAAAGAGGCATTCTATCTTGGTCCTCACGGGTGACAACGCATATGCATTTTGATTCGTAATTAAGGATAAATGTGGACCACAGCAACCACTTACCATCACGTGAATTGTGTGCTTGTTTATCAATTAATAATGTTGTTATTAAACTATCAGTTAATAAAACAACATTATTAATTGATAGGTTTATAATAATTATTAATTCATATATAGAAATGAACCGATGGGGAAGAAAGGTTCTCGAGTGGTAGCCTCGTACCGGTAGGCGTAGTGTAGGGCGACCCCCCACTAGATGGAGTGACGACCTGGTAAGATATGCAGGAAGTCGATGGATGCAGGTGGCTCAGGACCGTGCTTTGTGGCATACCTTGGGGGAGGCCTATGTTGAGCAGTGGACTTGTGAAGGGCTGTAATGATGATGATGATGAATGATATAGAAATCATAGAAATTAACAAGAAGATAGTGACTATGTTAGACAGAAAGGATCCCTACCATTTATAAAAACAAGTAGCATATTTTTAATATACGTAAATATCAAGACTATATAACCCTAAAAATTGAAGTATTTTATATTATATATGTATACATAGTCCACATTATGATTAGTTTTTATTACACATTATATTAGCCTTTTTATTATAAAAACATAGATTGTGATAACATTTATTGTATTTGATTTAAAGTTTTTTAGAGGAGATTATATCATAACGTCTTAATTGTCTTTCTTTTTTCTTCTTTTTTCTTTGTCTTTGTTCTGTAAGCCTTTTATTTGTTTATAGATCATATATGTATTGAATATTTATTTCTCTGATTTCACGAGGATAATATGTTTCACAAGATTATATCCATCCGGGAGTCCATCTGGGTAGGTATCAGCATCTTACTTGCAAGCAAATAGCTGTGCGCGCATTACTGTGCGAAAGACATAGTAAGGTTTCTATAGTCTTCTACTGAGTCCTCAAAGATCACATCTGTAGTTTTCTTAGTCTGAATTGAGTTGGTTGCAGGTGTCCTACATCAAACGGAATTCGTTTGTCACTTCCGTTTAATAATATTATATATAAGTATTAGAAATAATCAAAGTTCATTATTGCATTGTATATAGGCGTTTGTTTAACTGTATAGTTCCTAACGAAACTCCACCTGATGGACTACTCGCTGCTGCTGGGCGTGCACGAATGCGGGCGCGGCGAGGCCGAGGCCGAGGCGGCCCGCCAGCGCGAGGCCGAGGCCGACAGCGAGCCCGACTCCGACACCGACAGCGACACCGACAACCGCCACCACGGCGACAGGTAGCGCGCTCTCGCTCTAGCTCACACCCTCGCAGGCGCTACGCCAACATGTCACGTCCTCTCATTCCCACAACACACACCGGCACGATTTCACGAGGATTCATAACACCCTTTCAGCTCTCACATACATTGATATCACAAAGATAGGTAACAATCTCACCCCAACACGAAGACGAAACATAATAATAGGTCGGAGAAAAAGTTTCGTCGTATTTGTATAAAATTGAAGAAAAATCTCTTTGGTTGTACTGTTTGTATCTGGCTGGTTTAAGTATCAGTACATATAGGACATTTAGAAGAAGAAAAAAAAAGTAAAAAACACTCCCGTCATTTTGCAATTGTTTTTCTGTCCGCAAAAATGAGTGAATCTAGCGAATAAATTCGATACATTTTGAAGTTTATTAAAAAAAAGAGAAAAATTCGAGTCGAGCCGCGAAAAATTTGTGACGTTTATGGATCTAAGAGTGTCAGTAAGAGTAGCATAAAGTTGATTCAAGCGTTTTCAGTTCGGGAATTTTGATGTCAAAAATGCAGCTCTCTCTGGTCACCCTCATACGGGTAAAGTCGATGCCATTTTTTAAAAATTTAAGGCAAGATCGGCATATTAGTAGTTACGATATAGCCGAGAAATTTAGGATTGACCACAAAACAGTTTTGACTCACTTAAAAAAGTCTTGCTATACAAAAAAGCTCGATATTTGGGTACCACACGAGCTCACTGAAGAAACCGAATGAATCGTGTACTCATTTGAGATTCTCTATCGAAACTTAATGAAACCGGAATATTTTTGAAAAGATCGATCACTGGTGATGAAGAGTGAATCACCTACGACAAAAAAGAGCGAAAAAGATAGTGGTCAAAGGGTATTAACACGCAATAAGGTGATGCTGTGTGTATGGTAGTATTGGAAGAGTATCGTTTATTATGAGCTTTTACCGTCGGGCAAAACCTTCGATTCGGATCTCTACTGCTGACTACTAATGAGACTCAGGCATGAAATTGAGAAAAAAGGGCCGAAACAACAGAAAAGGAGTGGTCTTTCGTCATGATAAAGCGATAAAGCCAGACCACACACATCTTTGGCCACTTAGCAAAAATTGAGAGAGCTTGATTGGAAAGTGTTAATGCATCCACCATACTGAGTCCTGACCTTGCACCCTCAGATTTTCACCTGTTTCGGTCTCTTCAGAATTCTTTGGGTAATGTTAGGGTAACATCAAGAGAGGACTGTCAAAACTACTTGTCGCTTTTTTTGATCAGAAATTTCAAGATTTATACCGCAACGGGATTATGTCATTACCATATTATAACTAAACATATTAAAATAACATATAAATTAAAATTAAACATTTAAATATAACATATAAATTAAAATTAAATGTAATTAAACTTTGAAAAAAAAATACTTGAATTTGTATAAAATATGAAGAAACTTTTTCCCCTACCTTATTCATTCACACCAACATCACGGAAAAATGATAACATATTCACACCAATATTACGACGCAAAGTAATATACTTGCACCAATATTAGTACGAAAGGTAATGCACTTATACTAATACTCTGTTTCGGTCTCTTCAGAATTCTTTGGGTAATGTTAGGGTAACATCAAGAGAGGACTGTCAAAACTACTTGTCGCTTTTTTTGATCAGAAATTTCAAGATTTTTACCGCAACGGGATTATGTCATTACCATATTATAACTAAACATATTAAAATAACATATAAATTAAAATTAAATATTTAAATATAACATATAAATTAAAATTAAATGTAATTAAACTTTGAAAAAAAAATACTTGAATTTGTATAAAATATGAAGAAACTTTTTCCCCTACCTTATTCATTCACACCAACATCACGGAAAAATGATAACATATTCACACCAATATTACGACGCAAAGTAATATACTTGCACCAATATTAGTACGAAAGGTAATGCACTTATACTAATATTACGACGGACGTTGATGCACTTACACCAATATTACGATGGAAGGTAATGAATGCACTTACATCAATGTTGTGACGTAAGGTAATATTACGACGAAACTGCATTTTTATTCTTAATAGCGGGTAGATTTGATGTCAATGACCTACAGCACCCACTAACCATCAGGGAGACTCGTTTGTAACTCTTAGTTATTTCAGAAATATTTTCATGTCCTGCTTTCTAAAAAATAAAAATAAATAACAGTGTTTAAGGCCGAATACGAAGAGAACTGGCGAAAATTAATGTATTTCTCTTGACTAGAACTTTGACCTGAAGTAATTCTAAGCTTTAAAACATTTTTGTAGGTTTGTTCGGGTCCTTCACAATGTCACCGTCATTTTAAAATTTTAAAATAAATGAATATACTAACAAATAAAAAAATGTTAAGAAATGATATATAAAATTATTGTTCTTCCAAAACTCTGTGAATTTTAATTTAGGAAAAATTCTTTTACGTAAAAATGTTTGTATTGTGATTCCGAAGGTACCTGCTATCTTTATTTTCGATACAAAATATTATTTATTAACATAATTCGTTTTAATTAAAACACCTAATAATAATATCGTATATTGCCAGATAAAAGTTTGCCGTAATAAATTACCAGGCGCTTTGACGTGTGACGTAAGGCAACAACAGTCGATGTGTCTGTAGCGAAAATCGTTAATTTAGTGTTTTATACGCGTTTAAGTGTCTATAAATGTAAATATGGGTAGGAAAAGAAATAAATGTTACCTAAGTGGTAAAACAAAGAGAGTTTATCGCATGAACGCCGCTCGAATGTTGTATTTTGAGGTTAATACTTATATTTTTGTAAGGTAATTTTTTGTTTGAGGCTGCCTAATAGGTTGCATTTTTACTCATTTACATTAGCCAAACTGATCATTTGTACTTTTCTGGTTTCAAGTGAGAAACACTAAAAATGTAAAATATCAAGACCTAGTCGGAAAATGACTGAAACGATGAAAATGTCGGTCAGTGTATTGTCCGAAAGCATGGGGTAAGTACATAATTAAGAAAAACCGAAATACTTCGGATGTGAAGTGATTGACCAGTCGGAGTAGTCTTGTGAGAATTTACATACACAGTACCTATCCCCACTATGGGGCAATCACCGACTTTTTAGTTTTTTTTTTCCTTATTATTTATGCAATTTGCATTACGGCATCTTGTAAGACTCACAAGAACAAACATTTTCAGTTATATGAGGTTCTTTACGTACGATGCACCAATTAAGAAAAAAAATCGTTATCAATTCAATAACTTTTCGAACAATATTTTATAATGAATAAAGTACAGAATTTATAATCTATAGGAACTAATATTATAAATAAGAAAAATTTATTTAAGAAGTAAGCAACGCTCTCTGTGTTGTTCATTACTCTGCATCTGAGCTAGCTTAGTCAAATATCATCAAAGCCCGTACGGCTTTGATTATAGGTATTATACATGTCTATATAAACAAAGCGTAGGTACTGGCGGCGCGTGGTTTGCTGCGAAACGAGCAAGGTCATTGGCGTCGTATTCAGCCTTAAGCAAGAGGTTTTATTTGCAAAAATAATTTGAAATTCTGCACATATCATTTTATGTTTTGATGTGTCATGGTTTCGTTTTTTTTTACGAATGTAGGGCTTACTGAATATAAAAATTGAGCACTAAACGCCTTACAACTTAATTTTTAAAGGATGAAATAGTGTTGGATTTCTGTTGTCCTCCATTTTGTTTAATAGGAAGAGTCCTTTGCTTTATAGAAGAAATTAAAGAGCAGTCCTTCGTTCACCAGACACTAGTGTAAAATCTAAAGGTCACGGCTCATTAAAGCCACCCGGCACCCGACCCTCACCGCCTAGCCTCGAGCGGCCTGCGCTCACTACATCTACTCCGTACCATCACCGGATCGCCTCGCACGCGAGATGTCTACTCGCGGACTGCGAGTGGACCACTCGATGATAGCTCGCTGTTGGCATGCTTGCCTCGCGTGAAGCGCGAGCTGGCAACGCACGGTTCACGCGAGTGCGATGCGGCGTTCTCCAACAAACCTTCATTTGAGCCTTCCTTTCGAATGTGTCGGACGCATTGTTGTTTGTTTTTAAAATGAACAAAGAAAAACTTATAGAAGTTCGGTAGTATAATTTATTGTATGATTTAAGGGTCACTCGTTGATCACGCGAGGTCCACTCGTTGACGACGCGAGGTCGACTCGATGACCACGCGAGGTTCACTGGTGACATCGCGGCGTCCACCCGTGGTGCACCTGTCGACTACGAGTGGACGCCTGTGACGAGGCGGTGAGGGTCGGGTGGCGGGTGGCTCTAATGAGCTGTGACCCTATTCCTTGTAGGTGGTGTGTGTTTTTTTTTTGAGCGGTATATATTTTGACCAGGTGGGGCTACAACACGCCACCCGACAGTCCGCGCGGCTTCGCTCGCCAGTCTTCGCTCCGCTACGAGGGTATCATACCGGAACTCGATATATACGCGATTCCCAGCCAGGAAGGTGAGATATCTTTTTTTTTTTTAATAGAATAAGAGTCGCTTATCGAGCACATAGTCCACCTGTAATAGGTATCCCCCATAGATGTTCGCAACAGTTGCCACGTGTGGCAAGTTTGTTGGCAACCACAGTTTTTGATTTTGATTCAGCTGTTATTAGGAATATGCTGCTTCCCATCTTCTGGTTCAGTTTCTCTCTACCGTCTCTCACGACGCCCACGGGATATAATGTGTAGAACCGCTGTAACCACTTACCCACGGGTAAACGGTTACTACAGTTCATGAACACTGGCAACCGAAATAAAAATTCCCCGGTCGAGCCTACCTATTCCTATTCTAAAGATTTTTGAACGTCCTTTTGAGGTTGCGAATTCCGCAACCTACGGTTTTTAATTTCTCAACACGGGTTGCTATAGGCTTAGGAATTTTATATCACTAATATTTTATAATTGATTACTTTATGATTATTAATTTATAAGTAATAACCATTAATTTTTGTTGTTATAATTGGATGCATTTTTTTTTAAATATTTTTTGCACGTATAATTTAACCTTGTGCGTGTTGGATTTTCTGTAAGCCACAAGAGTTTTTGAAATAAATAAATAATAAAAAATAAAAATAAAAAGGGTGGTAGTTAAATGTAGCTACCACCTTTGGTAAACGTTGGTACTTATACAGACGAATTCTTACGCTGAAAGTACGTCCTGCCGGCTAATGAATTCGGTTTAATTCCGACTATAATAATCTTAAATTGAAATAAAGTATAAAATTGTGATTTCTTTTATATCAGGTGCACCTAAGAAGGAGATATATTTCGTGGCTCTAATCGATGTCCTAACGCACTACGGTGTTAAGAAACAGGTAATTTTATTTGTGTAACTATCCATAAGGCTTGTAATTTTATTTGAAATTATCTCAAATTGAATATGATTTACGGGTAATAACGTTTTTGCTTACCGATCGACCCTTACGGATGTGTGCGTGCGCGGTAAAATCAGTTAAGATAGTGCATGACTACGCACTTCGAATTTGAAAGATTAAAAGGACAGAATGCTTAAGTTTTTTTTAAATTAATTTTTCTTCACCATTTGCCTTTATTAGTTGTTAATTAATTCTGAACCTTCTCTGCAAATTTGGCCGGTTATTGCAAAATAGCCCTGTATAATAAAATTCATTTGTAACGCTAGACCACTATTGATGAAATTTTTGTATGTATTTAAGTGGTCCCTGTACAGTTTAAACTCACGCTTAGACCCGGTAGATGGTGCTATTGTTAAAAGGAAGCGGATCTTTTTTTTTTAAATAGAATAAGAGTGACAAGGGAGCACATAGCTCACCTCATGGTAAGTGGATGCTGTGGCCCGATTAAGAATCAAAATGCAGATGCGTTGTCACGATGGAATGCCTTGTTTTCACTAAAAAGGGTCTCCGGTTTCTATATTTACAATACGAAACACAGCAGCGTTAAGCTGCTATTTTACGCTGGTATTCTGTGAGAGCGTGGTCCTTCCACAGTCGAGCCGACTTATTTCTGCTACGACTATAATATAGCTGCAATATCGCTCTACCACGTATTAATATCCTAGTATTAACATATTATGATATCCTTATAATATGTCGGTGGTCTGAAAGGTTTCCGACCTCAGAGTGAAGATGGCAGCACTCACCAATAAGAGCTAGTGAATATAGTTCTTCTTCTTTTAAATTATGGCTTCTCGTGAATATAGTTGTGCTCATGAAGGTTAGAGAACAGGAGAACGATCGCCGTAGAAAATAGTGTCCCAGAAATATGGACACCGTAAGTTAGGCGCTGCGATCGCTAAGTTCAGTCAGTAAGTCATTTTCAGTCTATTTTTCCGATCAGATGCTAAACCACTTGCAAATCCACGCACAATAAAATATTTCTCCATTTTTAATGTTTCTCTTTGTCAAAAACTACAAAATTTCGGAGTATGAAAATTTTCTACGAAAAAATGAAATGAAAATTTGTACATTATTCAACTAACTTCATCTATTTGTACTCATAAACAGTTAACTTCGCAGTCGCTACTCACCGACGTCAGCGCCGCTATACATTCTACAATTTTCAAGGACAGGCGGGCTATGCTTTAGTACGTAGTGGATTGTTCGCCTGTTCTCTAACCTTCATGGCGTAGTTGTTATTTGACAGTCGTTTGGGTGAGTCGATGTGAGTGTTTTTGTGAAAATGGAAAAAATTGAGTATCGAGCTGACATTAAATTTTTGTTTATGAAAGGCAACACGTATATGCAAATTAAAGCTAAGTTAGACTCTTTGTATTTAGATGGTAGCTGTAGGGTGAATTGTAAAAAAATATTCTGTTTGTTGAGGCACTTCGTTTTCATTAATTCATTGTAGCCCATCAAAAGTGTACATAGTGTCGAACATAGGCCTCCCCCATCGAGTGTCTCATAAGAGGACTTACCATAGTTGCCACGCTTGGCAGAAGGATTTGATGATCTGTTGCTACTCGTGCTATAATATATAGCGTCATACTATATTGCAGTCAATTGTACTATATATTACGGAAAAGTCGTGCTTTTTATATTAACTCTGATTGGAAGTAAGTTTAACGAAAATATTTGTTTCCGTCATGAATTAAAAATGAGAGAAGAAAGATATAGAGCATTAAATTAATATTTGATTGAAAATAAATTGTTAATTTATTTTAATATGAATCTATATTGATCAGACTGCTATAATTATTTTAAAGGCAACAGATCATTCATGGCCTAAACAAACAGTAATAACAATAAATAAAAAAATGGAAAAATACTTTAACATTGAAAATAAATGTGTACTTTTTTCTTCTAAATTCCTTAAAAGTACTATATTTTCTATCTTTTTTTTTTAAAAACTATTCAAAAAAATATTGCAACCCTACTCCTATCGCCTCTTACAAGCCTGACAGGATGATACGGTGTGATGGATTATCTTAAGCCGCCAATAATACACGGCTTCACACTTAACTTTCTATATTTACCAGGTTGTTGTGAATTGACCTAAAATTATAACTTATTTTCTTTTTAGGCAGCAAAAGCAGCGAAAACAGTGAAATACGGCAGCAACGTTGACGGGATATCAACCTGCGACCCCGAGCAGTACGGCAAAAGATTCATAGAGTTCGTTGCTAAAGCGATCGAAGGCAACTAGACGCAACTTGAAATGCCATGCTTCTTTTAGTTACGTACATGTTATTGGCTCTTTTTATTTATGTTGTTTTTATTATGATTGTAATTTATGCCTCTACTGAGAAGAGTGGGGGAGGGGTTAATCCGTTGATTTACTTAGAGGGAGTGTACACGCTGTGTTTCGAATTTACATGTGATGTGGGATCTAGCTTTGCTACTACTGGTGATTAACTTTCACAGTGCAGTCTATGTTTAGGTTGTTTCATAGAATACTATAATACATACATAATAGCACGGGGGAGTGAGCGGAGCCCGGCTAGCCACTAAAATGTCACTAACACGTCAATTCACACGTATAAATGTCAACACGAGATTTGTTTTGACGTTACTATTGTTTCCGAATTTCGCATACAAATTATTTAGAAAATGTCAAATTGCACCACATTTACAAATAAATATGTATTAAAATTAAAACGATTTTTGTAATGATGATCTTGAACATTAATCAAAAGTCTAAAATGTGTAAATTTACTCAGTCTGTCAACACAGCGAATCGGGTTTGGCGACGCCAATCCTCGTACAAAATAAAGTTGACAGCCATTCTATTGTGTATTATAGTATTCTTTGGGTTGTTTACATATTAATTGTCTATTTTGATATAATTGGGCGTACACGCAATTTTAAAAAATTTCTAAAAGTTTTTTGACTGCGTTTTTTTACAATATTAAAAGATTTAGTTTAAAGCCAGAAATACTAAAGTTTACTACTGTTTTAAAAATGTCATACGTAAATGTATTTAACAAGTACAGCTACAGAACATCTCCAAAGAGTAATAACTATTTATTGTGTTTATTTAATATGTTGGAAGGTTGGTAGCATTGTTGAGACAATTCTCATGAAGACAAAAATGGAGTTAACAGGGTGTTGATAGACGTGAACGGTTTAGTTTTCGTCGCACGTCGACTAAAAGAAGCATCGCTAATCTTGGCATAGACAATTTCTGCGTTATCGCTATGAGAATAAGGTTGATTATTGTTGTATACACAACCTGCCCGTGGATGGGCTTTTTCGTCATCTCCACACTTGAGATTGCGATTGAAAAATAATTCGAATGTAAAATGTTACGATCTACTTTATCTGTATTTTAATTTATCTATTTCTTAATCGATAATGTCCGTAAAAATTCACATTGTGAGTGATTAGTAGTGGGTTTTGTGACCAAAAGGGGTAGAATAGCTAAAGGCGTGGTTTTACTATTTTCTACAGTCTTAACTCTTTCTATTAGTCTAAAGGAAAGGTTGTTTATGCATATATAAAAATGTTTAATTCGTGTTTTGGTTGTATCAAGTGTATTTAATGTCAGAATTAAATTTGTCCTGCGCCTGATCTCACTCTGGTCGAGTCGGACCTGCCGACCCATCGGACTAAGAGAGTGAGAGAATAGAGTGCATGTGCTTGCGGCACACGGTAAAGCGAGTCACACACTACACAGATACGATATCTACTAATTATAACTAACACACTCAGCGCAGATAATAGTTTATAGTTTATATCTGTAAGCACTGAGCTATATCGAAAGATGGTGACATCATCATGGTATTATGTTATATACAAATTCTTGGCCTTTTAGTAAATGCTAACGCAATACGTGCATCAAAATCATTATTCTGACGAACTGTCTAGCAAATCTAGAAGCATTATACGCCAAGTCATTGTAGGTAACACTCTGTATAAACAGTTCGCTCCAAAAAACATGTCTAGTACGTTTGAAGGATTTCGAGTGAACATTATCGTATTTGCATAGTGGTGTGATACTTACAGATGATTAAGTTTTTATACGCAGATAAAATATTATCGTATATCTGCATAGTCAGTGACTCGTTTTATACACTAATAATTCTGTCCTGAACAGATGGCTGGTCTTCGTTCAGACTGGCCGTCGTGACCAAAATTCGGTCTGGAGGACATATTAATAATTTGATATATAATATTTACGACTTATCGTATTACACATCATAGTCTAATATTCAGCTTTAACATGGGTTAGAACTTTAAATTTAAACCAAGTTTCTTGGACAAGATCTCGGCTTACAGCATTGCACATTATTTAGCATTAAAACTAATATTTAAATAGCCAGAAAACTTTTAACTAGACTAGACAATGCTACGCAGGGCCGGATTCTGCAATTAAATAAAACTTTTTCTAAATATTTATATAGCATTAAAGGCAATAACTTACGTCTTTCATTCAACACATTCAACGAAACTAATAAAAAAAATTGCAAAACGTGTTTACTCATACTAATTTATATGATTTTTTGCATAATATGGTCGAAGCAGTTAAGAATGGGCTAATTTGTCTAACTAAAGAATATGGTGTATATGCTTTGTCGCGTTTACAAAGTTGGTTGACAAAATTGGCCTTCACAAAGCAATTTTTGAATGTAAAGAAAACTATATGTCATTGCTTCAACAAGTACCTACTACAGCAGACTTTGAAAGAAGAAGCGTTATTTCTATAAAATAAAGTTTTTATCTCGTTATTCGGTAATTAAACGATATTCTCAAATATCTTAAGTTAACAAAGGAATATTAAAACCGTTGCCTATGCTATGCTCTACCTTGATCAAACTCACAAACTGATATTAAATCAACAAGTGCACACTCGCAATAATATTTGTAACTCGTTATTAGCTTTTATAATGTTCCGCTGTCGGGTAGATTAGTATCGACAAATATTAAAATATAATAATAGTTATAATTGTTATAAATGTCATTGAAATTGAAATTTTCTAGTGTTAAAAATTGGCTAAATATTTACCTCAGTAAAAAAATCGATATAAAGTTTTATAGACGATTTACGGCTGTTTTATTCTAAGATTACCCGTCTATATTATATTGTGTATTCCATAAAATTTTGTACTTTATCAATCGCAAAGTTTTGCTTATAATGTAATTTTAACATCACTTTGCCAATATTACTAAATAGTTCGCTTAGTTTTTGTCTAGCGTAGCGTTTAAAGTTATTACTGTGAAAGATTTTGTTATTTATTCTAATACGAATGAAGACTTGGAATGTTATAAGGGGGGATTTTGGTTGATAATCGGTTTTCCGCCGTTACGACTTTTAGTCTATTATTCAGTTTGTGATTTATATTTGAAGAAAATTTGTATTATTCGAATGTCTCGAACTACGTGGTTTTATGATAATAGGTATATTGTAAATGAAGATAAAACAATTGATGGATTGTATTTATTAAACTTCATTCCGAGATATTTATTCCCCAAACTCAACTTTTACAGTATTCTAAAAGGGTTTTTAAAATATTTGAATATCAGTCAAATTGAAAAATATATTTTCTTGGATATTTGTGAACTCTATTGTATTTCAAAGAATAGCTTTTGTGATAGATTTTTAAGTGGTGTTTGTATTACTTTATAATTATTGTAATTCAGGTATCTACACGCATGGGCGTCGCTTACAATTTTTTCTAAGATGGGCCCAAAGACTTCCTCAAGTTTAAGATATTCTAGGGGAAATTATTAATTTTCCCATCAAACATTTCCATTAAATTACTGATAATTTGAAGGCTCATTCAATGAAGTGAATGATGTGTGACGCAATAATCTAAATCTTCTGGAAAAATTGTATAGATATCGAAACAGAAATACTTAGGTACTAATTTCAAACATATTCAACCCTACATTTATTATTACGTAACTTTGGTAAATTAGATAATGGGATAGTTCAATAAAAGGTAAATCAGTGTGTTAATGCACTATTACTATAAAACACCTGTGTGTATGAGCCTTTATAATCAAATGTACCTAACTTCAAGTGGAATTTCCCGCCACATTGCTGGATAAATAGATGCTATAAATAGACTTAAGGCGATACGCACGGTTCGTTTTTGCCTTTAATTTTCAATGAATCATTTGAAGTGAAAACATATTAATCTATTTGAATTATTTGACCATTTAGCCTTCCCGATGAAAGTAGTTTAGCCCCGGTAACTTACACCGGCCTCATTTAATATTGAACTAAAAATGCAAGATTGTTTGATTAATTCTACATGCACATCTTTTTTATCTACAGTGTTAAGTATATTTTTCAGACTTAGTCTGTTCGGCGAGAGTTGATAAAAAAGCAGGAGGGTCAGAAGGGCTGTAACCCAAAGCCGTAAAGTTATTAAAAAGAAGCAGGATTTCTAAACTCATTACAAATTAATTAATTATATCTGAACGGAATGACAATATTGACGCCGCGTCGGACCTCGCTCAGCCCGAGCTTGACAACTGCGAGCCTCGTACTACAAAACTCTATGCTTGCGGCTATAGGCGAAGCCCGTTATACAGATTGCGATACTTAAACGATAGTCGCTTTTGAAAGACGTTTTCATAATATTTGTCAACTCTCATCGAACAAAAATATTTATCTAATAAAGATAGGGTTTTAATATATTTTATGAATGATGAAATTAAACAAACATGTTAACACAAGAACCTATCATCGTTCAACACGAATGTACATGTTTCGCTAGAAATGATTCACCGAGAATTAACTGCCCAATATCACCTTTACCAACGTAAGATTCCTGAACAATGTGTTAGTTATGAAATGATTAAAATTATGTCATATGTGTTGCCATTGTTTAGGTCGATAGTTGTATTTTAATTAGTAGTTGTATTACTTATAAGTTTTTTTTGATGATTTTTTGTTAAAGGTGACGGAAGTCGCTAGCCGTATATTTATTGTAAACGATATTGGTGGCTTCGTTATAAACAATCGGTATTTTAGCGACACGATTGAAAATGAAATGTTATTTCTCTAGTCTCCTACTCTTGTAAAGACAAAATGTCTATGGAAAAAAAATTAAAACATTTACTTTTGTAATATTCGGTTTATAAAGTTTCTGAAGCACAAGTGTTTTCTTTTATTTTCTATACCTTACCAATTAATAGTACTATTAGCCTTGTTTATGGTTTTCTATGAAATTATGAAAATCCAAAATCATAATTTTGAGTACATGTTATGTAATCCGCTAACCTTCTTTTAGGAATTAGGTATATTGTGGAAAAGAATGTGGAAAAAATAATAACACAGGGGTCATCCATTTGGAATTAATTTTTCATGATGAAGTATATAGCTTCTCCTTTAGCAATCTCCATGTTATCGTCATCATCATTACATCCCTTCACAAGTCCACGGCTGAACATAGGTCTCCCCGAAGGAATACCACAAAGCAAGGTCCTCAGGCACCTGCAGGAATCCTTTAGGTTTACCAACATTCCCATGGTTGAGATTCAAAGTTAAGTTGAGAAGTTGAAGATGGATCATCTGAATGATGGGATGAAACAGGACTCTTTAAACACATTCAAATAAATTCATCTAATATATAGACCAAAGAGCATTACATTACATTTTATAAAAACTATAAAACAAGCCTCAGCATTTGTTTCGATTGTTCAAATTGTTATGGTATTTTTTTCGGGTTGAAGCTAGTAATTTACAATACTTTAAAACTGATTTCTTCAAGGCTACCAAGAACCTGATGGTTTACCACTTTTACTGATTATTATGCTAATATAATCTTGGGTTACACGCGATTATGAACAAAAGAGGGATAAAAACATACAAGATTTCATTCTGTGCTAATCGCGTTAGTTTTGCTGTAATATTTATTGCTGTATTATTTGCGCGTTTATATCAACTGCGCATGCGCGACTCTACTGTTTCCCGCGCATGTGCGTATACAGAGTAGTGCACATTTTTTGTTTGGAATAGCTTCTCTAGTACGTAGTGCATATAACTCAATGCCTTAAACATACAACACGTCTTTCCTCTGGTTCATTTAGCCTTCTAAATCTTTTTTCATAGAGAGATATGGTTTTAGTATATGTAACAATTCTTAAAATTTCTTGTATGTTAAATGGAAATATCTGAAAAAGCGTTCATCATCTAATAAATCTTTAAATAAAGTAAAATTTTCGATACAACTTTTTAAATTAATATTATGAATCCAGAATTTTCTTTTTCTTCGATTTTTATTTTCTTCTTCTTCTGCCAATAGGCAGGCTACTACAAAAAAATCCATAGCAATCCGAATGATTAATATCACTCTACCGTTTCGCACCAGTAGTTGTAAAAAACTGCAAAAGTTGTTGGCAGTACAAAAGCATCGCGTTCGGCACGTACATGGAAATGTGCGAGGCCATCCGAAAATGCGGCGCGTACGATGCGGACAAATGTGTTCAGCTTAAGTCTTCTGGTCACGACGATCTCAGTCATAGAATACTATAACACATACATAATAAAACGGGGGAGTGGGCGGAGTGGGCGGAGCCCGCGTAGCCACTAAAATGTCACTAACACGTCAGTTCACACGTATAAATGTCAACACGAGATGTGTTTTGACGTTACAATCGTTTCCAAATGTCGCATGCAAATTATTTAAAAATGCCAAATTGCACCCTATTTACAAATAAACATGTATTAAAATTTAAACGATTTTTTAATGATGATCTTGAACATTAATCAAAAGTCTAAAATGTGTAAATTTATTCAGTCTGTCAACACAGCGAATGGGTTTGACGACGCCAAACCTCGTACAAAATAAATTTCACAGCCATTCTATTGTGTATTATAGTATTCTATGATCTCATCATTGAACATGAGTGTAAATGCACACCATTTGCCGAGGATGTTAACTCTGTGGTTTAACCTACGTCTAGAACATACGTACTTACCTGGAGGGCTTATGAAAATCATAGTTGTACCAATAAAAAATAAGTTTTGCTTCCGTTGGGTAAAACTAGCGCCAAATGTCTGGCTTAGTAGTTGCACAGGTGCTGGACGGTTTGCTTGACTAGCAACTAAGCCAACACCTACATGAGGCTATGTGGTTTCTGGTCGCGGCTTTCAATTGAAACTACCATACTGCGACTCAAGCGTACTGTCCAGTATTACACTATGTGAAAAACGCCGGTTTATGTGTGGTTTCGTACAACGTTTTGTGGGATAATAAGCTCTAACATACCCAAGGAAGTGATTAACCTATTCAAATATTGGTATCACAACCAAACCAACTGTATGAAGTGAACTAGCCCATATTCGTCGCAGTACAGGTTGAAGTGCGGGGTGAGGCCGGGCGGCCTTAGCTCCCCTTAACTCTACAGCCTGTAGGTGAATGGTATGATCGTTAGATCAGTGATGCCGGTGTCGGCTGCTCAATTGACGGTTGTTTTGTTAATAATCTAACGACATGGTTTTGCTGAGCCCTTCGATCAGGCCCTCGAAGCGCTCTTGGACATCTGTGAAAGGTACGCAGCTTATGATATCAGATGTAAATAAAAAACCTAAGTCTTACAATTTGTAATGTATGTAAGGTGTCAATGTAGAAAACGTGTTGTTGGTACCAAAATTTTAATTATATTGCTCTCACTTATCCGACCTTAACTCTAAATATATAATTGTGGGGGCTATACTGCACTACAAATTGAAGGAGTTACCTACACTGAGTAGTCACTAAATTCAGATTTCTGGGTCACTGGATCACCGAGGATATCTCTGACGATTTAGATGTTGAACGGGAACGTAGAGCGTTGGCAGTGAGGTGTAATATACTTGCCCGCAGGTTTGCTAGGTGCAGGTTATTATTATCAAGATTGTTATTATTATTCAAAGCTTACTGTCAGACATTCTACACCTGCAGTCTCTGGACGAAGTTTACTTGCCGAACTCTCGCGTGCTAGCTTTGTTAAAAGCTAGCGCGAGCAACGCGAAACACGAGGCGAATGACGAACCACCGCTCACCCTGTACTCGCGCGAATGTGTAAATGCGGCTTTACGTAAAATTATAGATCTTCAATTTTAATTGTTAATATTTTCCCACATTGCATAGTTTTCGCGAAATATGTAAATCTAGAGGTCTCATTTAAACTTTACTGCGGAGGAAGTTCACGGATAAAATAGATATTGATAAATAAGCACTTCGAGTCGAGCATAATCACAGCACCAATTAGAGAGTCGAGACAATCGAGTCAAAACAATCGATTGTCTCGATTCTTTTGTACGAGAGTGAGTCAATTTAGGATTCGGCCGACATGATTACTATATTTTCAAATGTCGACATTCGATATCTTAGAATTACTTATCACTTCCGACTAACGACTGCAATTTTCTTAATTGTACCTATGAAATTCGTATTGCCATTCAGTGACGGTTTAGTTACATTTACTTCCTTGGGACGCTTTTCATACTTCCATACAATTTTAGCCAATGGTGATATGAAAACGATAATAGCGAGTAATAACAAGTTCTATGAGCACAGTTTTCTAGTATTCGTTTAAAATATATGAACAATGAAAAGATAATAAAATTTAAAATACATTTATTAAAAAGTTGAAGATGTACAAGTTAATAACTAATCCATTCTCGTCTTTACATGTTTTTCGGTGATTTTATCCTTCTCGATGATGTATACGATTGCACCCCAACCGGAGATGGCGTCACGATCCGCCGCGTTCACTAAAGCCTGTGGAACAAAAATAAATTCATAAATCAGCGCATATATTATGAACCAATTGTCAATCAGGGTACAATTTATAATTCTCGGGCAATATGAATAATGACAAATCAAATCGGGCTACGTGTAATTAATACTGATTTAACCCTTAAAGCGCCATAAAAATCTCACGCAGTCGCATGCGTTCGGCATATCTCGAGCGGTCGCATGCGTTCGGCATATCTCGAGCGGTCGCATGCGACCGCACTCACCCTCAGCACTCAAAACCATTAAAACTTATATTTAGATACTACTTTTCTATGAAGAAGTTTAGCATTATAAAATCTATACAAAAGTCAGGTTTTACTTCATTACAAAAAGATTTTATTGTAATTTGATAACAAAAAAAACATAACAAGTGAATGTCGGTAGCGTGAAAATCACAATTATTTCAATATACAGAATGGGTCCCACATATATGCAATAAATGAAACCACAAGTAATACTAGTCCGTATAAGTGTAGAAAAATTAAACATTAAATTAAAACCCGTAAAATAAAAAAGTGAAATTTTCAAACAAAATAAATATTAAAATAAATTCAGTAAAAGTGAACACTCTGTTTAGACAACGTACCTTGACCCCTTGGAAGAGTGACAACGTTGCACGCGGGTGGCACGCCGACAAAAGACACCGCTGTCGATATGTCGCAATACCAATAGTTTGCACTGCGTGGCAACGTCGCTTTTTAATGTTCAAGGATTCATTCAAGTTCATTGAATCATTGACTTAGTGACCCAATTCTATAGAGTGTTCAAATTTGCTTAAAATTAAAACTCTACTTTTTGACCTAATTACTGGACCGATTACGTTCATTTTTTGTATATCGTCAGCAAAGGCAATAACAAGTATATGGTTTCATTTATTGCATATATGTGGGACCCATTCTGTATATTACTCGAAATTATTTACGTAAAATGATAAATTCTATTCACACAAAAACCTTCATTACAATTTTATAATAAAACACTACACTAAAACACTAGAAAAATCCAAAAATCAACACAATACCATTGACGCGAAAATTGCGTTCAAAATGAACGTAGATTATAAATAAATATACATAGGATAACAGTTTTTTTTATTGCTCTACTAGAGTATAGAGTTCTTCATATTGATTATATAATGCCAAACTTCTTCATAGAAAAGTAGTTTCTATATATAAGTTTTTATGGGTGTGAGTGGGTGCGACCTCATGAGACCGCTAGGGATTTGACGGAATATTGCCGCGGTCTCATGAAACCGATAGGGGGTTGAGAGGTTAAACTTCATCATTTTTCAATTATCTGGTCATATATACAATATGTAACGTAATTAACGCACACCCTCAGACACCCCAATTAGTATATTATGTTATAATCATATAACATACACTGAATTTTTAGTTAAACATTTTTATGCACTGATCATTTATCAAATTAGTTATACTAATTCTGGAAGAATCTTGTGGCAACAGTACAAATCCACGAACGCAAAGACTTTAACGTGCTTGAAATAAAGTTCATTTTTCTTTATTTTTATTGAATGACAGAATTACTAATAATACAAATAAAACTGCACTCTTAAAAGTCTTACTGCCTTAAGTTACAGTCCATTTTAGTTTGTTTTGACTGTACAGATTTAGTGTGACTGTAATTTACGTAGTTTTAATTATTTTTGGGATAAAAAATTACCTATATTAAAAAATGGTAGGAATCGATTCAGTAAACGATTCTGAACAAACTACTTTCTCAAAGTGAGTTAATTATGTTACATGTTGTATAAGCAACAGATTATTCTTAAAGCCAGATTGATTTAATTATTTGAATTCATATTGCCTATTCTTATTGGGCATTTTTCAAACAGTCTGGACATTATGAATAATGCCCAATTAATCACTTGATTTCTGTAATGTAAAATATTACAGTAACAGCCTATATGAACCGTACAGTTGGGCATAGGGCTCTTTTTTATTTCTGAGATCTGAGATGAGTCAAACATTTGAAAACATTTTGGGTAATAAAGTTGCAACCTATATAACACACCTGTGAGATTGTTTCAAACAATTCATCTGGCTTGAGATTTGGCTCCCACAGTGCTTCACACATACCATACAACTGTTCAGAACAAGTTCCTGAGACTACAAAATCTTCAGGTTCATTTGGACAACCAATCTGTAAAACAAAAATTATTTAATATATAAAAAACACAATTTATAAACATTTATGTTCACTTTTTAATTTTGTGGTATTACATCTTTAGGACTTTTTATCCAATGACAGACCAAGTGTAGGGTGACAACCTGGACATAACAAGAAATGTAGGAAGTCGATCGATGCAGGTAGCTCAGGACCGTGCTTTGTGGCATAGCTTGGGGGAGGCCTATGTTCAGCTGTGGACTTGTAAAGGGCTGTAATGATGATGATCCAATGACATTAGGAAAGCAGACAAAGTTGGTTTGCAAACACCTATTAAAAACAATGCTTGTTACATTTGCTAGAATATTCCCGTGGTACTGTACTGTACATAATATATTAGATTTTATTTATAATGACGATGAAGAGACCGGTGTAATTTCGCCAATATATCCGGAAGTCGCTATATCCCCAGGTTGGAAGGGGAGGTCAGAAAAGTTGACATTAAGAAAGCATAAAAATAATATTTATTGTCAAATAATATTTTTTACTAACTTCTCGAAGCATCGCATAATTTAAAAGCAGTATTTCCATATTGTTGACACTGAAGAATGCGAAATAATATCTACTTTTCCTTTAACTGTTAACATTCTTCTAACGGGTGATGGTCTTCTAAAATAGGTGATGACTCAACTTATGGACAAATGATATTACGAGGGTGGATTGAAAAGTACTCGGCCTAACACAGATCCATTCAATTCTAAAAATCAAATCTACCCACATTATTTAGTTCAGTTCAGACTAGTTCATTGTGTGAAGTTCGAAACGTGTGCGATAATTAGTTGTGATTTTATAAATTTATTAACAAAGTAATCGGACATAATTTCCGCGAATGGAGCAAATCGAGCAGCGTGCCGTCATTAAGTACCTCCATAAGAAGGGGCTATCATCAAAAGCCATCCATGATGACATGGTCAGTACATTAGGCGATTGTGCTCTGTCATATTCATCCGTCAAAAAATGGATAGCAGAATTTAAGCGTGGTAGAGAGAGTGTGAAAGATGAACCCCGCTCTGGAAGGCCTTCGACGTCAACTACTGACGAAAATATTAAAAAATTACTTGATTTAATAATGGGAGACCGCAGATTAAAAATTAGAGAGATAGCCGAGATTATAGGCATCTCTTATGAACGAACTCAAAACATCATTGTCAACGAGTTGGGTTTCCACAAGGTGTCTGCGAGGTGGGTTCCGCGACTGCTTTCAGTTGAACAAAAAAGGACGCGATTGACTATTTCACGCGACTGTTTGGAGTTATTTGAAGCCGATGCAGATGATTTTTTGAATCGTTTTGTTACTATGGACGAAACATGAGTTCATTACTGTACACCGGAAACAAAACAACAATCAAAACAGTGGAGAAGACCTGGTTCACCACCCCCTAAAAAGGCTAAGTCGATTTTGTCGGCAAATAAGGTGATGGCTTCAGTATTCTGGGACTCGAAAGGTGTGATTATGATTGATTATCTTGAAAGGGGTCAGACTATAAACTCTGATTACTACTGCACCTTACTACGTCGTTTACGAGAGGAAATAAAAGAAAAACGTCGAGGAATGCTCACAAGAAAAGTCCTGTTTCATCAAGATAATGCCCGTGTTCACACGTCAGTACAGTCAATGGCTGAAATTCACAACTGTGGCTTTGAACTGTTACCGCATCCGCCGTATTCACCTGATCTGGCACCATCAGACTTCTTTCTGTTCCCTAACCTAAAAAAGCACTTGGGAGGTCAAAGATTTTCGACAAACGACGAGGTCAAAGCAGCTGTAGACGCATATTTTGACTCTAAGGAAGAATCATTTTTTTTCAACGGCAAAAGTGTATTGAACTTGATGGTGATTATGTAGAAAAATAAAAATATAACTGATTTAGTATGTGTTTATTTTCTTGGTTAGGCCGAGTACTTTTCAATCCACCCTCGTATGAAAGTTCTCCACACTCATATTTCATTAGAGATCTATGAATTACTAAGGTCAAGGTTGTGCTCAAAACTTATACTGCTATTTACATTACAGCTGAAGCTAAGTAGAGTCAACTTATCACAAATTACTTCAGCTAATGAACTCAAGAATTACAGCGAAGGCACCTACTACTGATACAAATTTATGGACAGATAACCATCAGTCATCCATCTGTTGACACTCCTAGCTTAATGGGTGGGTTGACAATCATAGCAGAATTTATAAGACTTATTGAGGCTCTTTATATCTGTTCCGTAGTATAAGTATTGACTATTAATTTAAAGTCATGAAAGAGTTGGTATTACTCTGTTTTCACTCATATAACACTGAAGGGATAAAACAGAGTGATGGATATTTCTGTGCCCACTTATGTCACAAAAGTAAATGTTAGACATAGTTTTACTAAAATATTTGCTCATTATATACAGAAATTAAAATTAATAGAAGATATACTTACCAAATCCATGTTACAAACATAGGGCTGATTATCATATGGGTCCAAGCCTGCAATAACGGGCTCAATGAAGTAAGGTCCAAAACGCTTTTCATATAATAAGTTAGAAAGCATTGCAGAGAAAGTTTTAGGCCTCATTATTCTATTCTCTTTTAATTCATACAAATTCATTCTGAAATAAGAAGAAATATGTTATAATATCAAATAAAAAAATTCCTACTGAACCATAAAAGTATACAAAAACAGGAACAGTTCGCACTTTTAAAATAAAACTAAAAGAACATCTTTTAAATATGCAAAGTTAGTAGAATTCTGTGTCGACCTATTACACCTTTCTCATGAAGTATACTGTGTCTGTATAATATAAAACTAAGAAATACTTGCTTAATTCATTTGTACATTTATTTATTTTGCTTTTGTATCTTATAAAAGAATTTAATAGTGTGCCTTGTGCCTTGCATATGCCTATTGCCTACTGTTGCGCCTTTAGTTGTGTTGGCTTTTTGTTGTGCCTTTTTCCTAAATGTCAACAGTTTATTTTTATTTTTATAAGTGTGTTTTTATTGTATTTCCAGCCTGTGATTAGTTAAGTTTATTTTATTCCACCTATGTCTCTGAAGTTTACTTTAAATCAGTAGTTGTAGTTACCACTGTATGGTTTATAATTTCTATAACATTTCTGCTGAGTAGAAGCCTTTTTAGTTCCATTCCATTAAATCATTTTGTTATATTAATTTATGTAGATGTTTGGACCTAAATGAATTATATATTGATTATTATTATTATAACAGTAGTCAATATTAATAGACAAACAATTTTATTTTGTAAATATTGAAAATTTGTATTCCATTATCAGCATTACCTGAATTTCAGCCTTTGGAACACAGTCTGTGTGTCAGTAGCAAGACCTGGAAGGCCTACAAATAGGGTTGGGCCCATTTGATACACTTTAGGAAAGTTGGTAGAGACAGTCTGAGCTTGTATACCATATCGTTTATCAGTAGCTATAGCAACACAATCTTGACCTTTCATCGCAACTACTGCACCCCCATTGTAGGCTAAAATTGACTGTAAATATAAAAATAATATTAATTATTTTCATACAAATATCTTTCCATGTAAGTTGCTATAGGTTTACATTAGTGTGAAGTAATTTTTGTATTTCTAGGTTTTCTGCTGATATACAGGGTGTTTGGTGGGTGGTCCGACAAACTGAAATGGGAGATAGATGGGTTCGTTAGAAGCATATTTTCTTAGTAAATTTTTTTTCCATCTCTTACCATTTTTTTTAATTGAATTTTTAAAATTTTTTGTAATTATCCCAATTTTCTAGTATTTTGGTTCAATAACTTCTACTATTTCTAGTTTTCTACCATTTATTTTTATTTTTCCCAAGTATAATGATTTGTATATAATTAAAAAAAAAGATTTAACGCCCAAAAAGCATAAGAAAAAATACTTACGATACATTGAAAGTGAACAAACGAGAAAAATAATTGTAAACCTCTAAGTTTTCTCCAGCCCCAGAAAAATAAATAAAATTGTTGAGTAATTTAAAATGGCCTTAAAAACTTTCCTGATTTACCCTCTTTCTATCGGTATATCATATGTCAAATAAAACTTTAGATTATTTAACAAAATCATTGATAATTGAATGTGAGGGCGGGGGAATTAAAATATTTCCGCTTAGGACCCGCGGGTCAGCTACAGCTACCAGCTCATACGAGCGCCTATTATTGTATTTAATACAAAAAAGTTAATGGTTGTGTCTACACTACACTAACCAGGGTCTTGCTCAATAATAATAAAAAAATAAGTACTAGTAATTTTTTACTAAATTTACAAATTTTGTTCAAAATATCCTCCTACATTATGCAGACACGCTCGATATCTTCGACGTATTTCAGTCGTGGTAGTTTTTAATCGTATTTCTTCTTTCATAATATGAAAAGCAGCATTTATTTTTCCAATCAACTCTTCTTTTGATTGTATTTCATTTTCGTATACAATTTCCTTTGCTCGGCCCCAGACATAAAAATCCAGTGGAGTCAGATCTGGGGATCTCGCAGGCCATTCGATAGGTCCGAGTCTCCCTATCCACGTGTTCGGAAATACCGCATCTAAATATTCCCTCACGGTTCTGCGATAGTGGGCAGGGCAGCCATCGTTTTGAAATATTATTCTTGTGTCCTCATTCATTATTGGTACCTCGCTCATTAGTTCCGGGAGATCATTTTGTAAAAAATGTAAATAATTATCTCCGTTTAAATTATCAGGTAGATAATGAGGACCGATTAAATATCTTCCGATCACACCTGCCCACACGTTAACACTAAACCGTGTCTGATGCGATATTTGTCTCGTTTTACGTGGGTTTTCATCTTTATCTGACCAATAATGTAAATTATGTTGATTGAAAATGCCTTCTCGTGTAAACTTCGACTCGTCGGTCCATAAAATGCTCTTCAAAAATTGATTATCGTCGACATCTTTGTGCAGTATAAAGCTGCAAAATTCTGTACGCCGTGCAAAATCTCCTTCCACGATACCTAGCACAAAAAATAGTGTAAGTTACTTTACTCACTTTAAAATGTATGAAATAATTAATAATGTATAAGATAAACAGTAATTTTATAAAAAGAAGAAATAATAAGTACCTTGCACTGGGGTGAGGTGAAATGGGTGCTTGCAATGGTTGCGGAGAACCGACCACACTTTCCATACAGAAAAGCCGAGTTCAGTCGCTACTTTTCTAATGCTTATAGTGGGATCATCGTCAAAAGCCGCCAAGATACGCTCATCCACAGCAACATCAAGTGGTCTTCCACGTACTCCTGGTTCCCTGTGTTGCAATTTGCCAGTTTCACATAGCCTTCTATAAGTATTTGCAAACGTATCATGGCTAGGCAACCTTCTCGTGGGATACAGCTCTCCATAAAGTCTACGTGCTCTGTGGCCGTTATTTAGGGCCCGGCCATAAACCAACAGCATATCAGCGTATTCCTGGTTAGTAAAATAAGTGCGTTGAGCCATAATCACTGCAGTGTTTTGAATTAAGTTTGAACACTACCGTCCGAAAACAGAAACAAATAACAAACAAAAACTTAACAATCAACGAAACAAAAACTAAACTCAACGAAACTGTTCAACAATGAATGTCGAAAAAGAACTCGCAAGTAGCTTCAGAGACAGTCAAATCACGACTAAATTAAATAACAACAGAAGCAGGTAGCTGATCCGCTCGTCGTAACTTCGCCTGTACCACCAGAAAGAGACAACATCTACCTGGCTCGCACACGCATAAATGAAACCATAAAAATATTTACACGGGTAAAAACCAGTTTAGGGTGCCCTGGCAATTTTTACGGAACTTGTAATATTTTAATTCCCCCGTCCTCACATTTGATTATCAATAATTTTGTTGATAATTTAAAGTTTTATGTAACATGTGATATACCGATAGAAAGAGGATGAAATAGATTTTTTTTTATGGCCATTTGAAATTACTCAACATATTTATTTATTTTTTTAAGGGGCTGGAAACTTAAGGGCTTACAATTTTTTTTCTCGTTTGTTCACTTTCAATGTGTCGTAAGTATTTTTTCTTATGCCTTTTAGGCTTTCAATCTTTCTTTTAATTTAAAAAAAATATATTTCTTAGGGAAAATAAAAAAACATGGTAGAAAACTAGAAATAGTAGAAGTTATTGAACCAAAATACTAGAAAATTGGGATAATTACAAAAAAATTTAAAAATTCAATTAAAAAAAATGGTAAGAGATAGAAAAAAAATTTACTAAGAAAATATGCTTCTAACGAACCCATCTATCTCCCATTTCAGTTTGTCGGACCACCCACCAAACACCCTGTATATTCAGTAACAAAACAAAATTAGTCATGATAATTTTAGCATTTGCAAGTGTTGTATTTAAGCAGCAAATATGTTGTGGTAAAGTCAGAGAGCCTTGATAGCTTAGGGGCTTAGAGTTAGCTTTAAATGTCACAGTATGTGAGCACCCTGGGTTCAATTCCCGTCACCACCATTGAAATTTTTAATTGAAATTTTAAGTGCTGCTTAACACATGCTCAACTGTGAAGGGAAACATTGTGAGAAAACCGGCATGTCTGAGAAATTTAAAAAAGCATGCGTGCAGTTCACATGCAGTTGAAGTGAAACCTTTATAAAACTTAACTCCAAGAGAATGAGACAAATGCAGAGTATTTCGAGAAGGATAATTGTAGGGTTTATTAATTATAATATTGTTACTAACTTTAAAAAAATTACATTTTATTCTACATATATGTAGTAATATATGTATTACATTTCATGTTATACAGACTCTTCTAAGTCTTAAATTTCATCACCATATTATGTACTTACATAAATATTTTCTAATCAACAAATTTCGTCCCTTACTGGACATATATCACATTCATAATCAGTCATTATAATCCTCAAACACAATAGGAAACAATATACTGTATTCTATCTCATTCTCACGCAGGCAAAAATCTATGAATGTATACGTTTGTCCCTTATTAATGTTGTTTTTTTTTGTTTCATTGAGTTTTAAATCACAACGATTAAAAAGAAGTTTTCAAAAAATATTTCGAAGATGTGTGAAGTCCGCTAACATGCATCAGGGCAGCATGGCACACTTGGCATACATACACTTCCTTCCCCTAAACCTCTCAGAATTAAATATAAATAAATTATATACTTACATATTACAATATATCTTATAAATCTAAGCAAACCAATTAATTCAAAATAGCTTATATCACTTGTAGTTCTGAGTACTGACTTCCTTACAGAGTTACAGAAGTAGATTTAATATCTAATATTCGAATCAAATATATAGATGTGATTTGATATCGGGTAAAAATGATATTGCCCATATCTTTAACTGACTTATGGAAAATAACAAGTAATCCAAAAATCTACATTACATTGTCTGTAAAACTATACATTAAGTATAGTTTTACAGACAATGTAATGTAGATTGGGGTGGGGACCGAGCCCGTTGCTTTAAACCATGAGACATCAGCAAACCAAATTAAATCGCAATGGAATTTTTATAAAGCTGATTTTTACTTACTTTATTCTTATTTAGCTTGCGCCGATTGGAGTTTGATTAACGAGACACAAGAACCAGAGGAAGCTTTAGAGTTTTTTTATAATATTTTTTACGGTGTTTTAGATAAATGTGTACCGAAAAAGCGGGAAAATAAAGTAGTTCAAAGACACTACCCCGAGTGGTATACTAGTGATTTAATCAGGGACATAAAATTAAAGGCTAAACTTCACAAGTTATATAAATCAACCGGATCTCGTGCTCATTACAAAGCTTTTTCTGCTTGCAGGACGCGAATTAAGAAAACTATTGATAGCGCATACCTAAACTATCAAAATCGTGTGCAAAGTAACTTGACAAAAGATCCTAAGTCTTTTTGGGATCATATTAGGGCGAAAAAAAGGACCGTTAAGCGTAAACAAATATTGAAAGATGGAGTAACATTGTCAGATCAAGAAAGTGCGACTAAATTTGCCCAATACTTCTATTCAGTGTACAACAGCGAACCAGCGCGTTTGAACGTAGACGAGGCGGTGTTGGCGGGCGGTGCGGGCAGCGCGCGCGTACACGTGCCGCAACTGCAGCTAGGTGAGGTGCGCGCGGCGCTCGCCCGACTCAAGCCGAAGCGCTCGGCGGGCCCGGACGGTATACCGGCGTTTGTGATACGAGACTGCCGCTCAGTGCTGGCAGAACCGTTATTACATATTTTCAACTTGTGTCTGAAGAATTCATATTTTCCAGAAAGTTGGAAAATCACGCGTGTTATTCCGATACCTAAGGGAGGTAACAAACCTACAGTTGAATCCTTCAGACCAGTGGCGATTCTCTCAGCACCTGCGAAGGTGTTTGAGGGAGCCATTCAGCGAAGTGTACAGCAACAAGTTGCACCGCAATTATCGGACGCCCAGCACGGCTTCCGGCTAGAGAGGAGCACAACTAGTAACCTCTTAAATGCCATGACGTATTTGGTTCCTCATGTTGATGCAGGGTTGCAGGTAGATGCCGCCTACTTTGATTTTAGGAAGGCGTTCAACTTGGTAGATAACGATATCCTACTGTCAAAGATAGCGAAAGCTGGCTGCACACCTAAACTGCTTCATTTTTTTGCAAGTTACATGAGAGATAGAAAACAGTATGTGGAGTATGGCGGGTACCGGTCGGAGCCTTATTTTACTAGGTCTGGCTTGAGTCAAGGTAGTAATTTAGGGCCGTTAGAGTTCAACATAATGATTAATGATCTACCCGAAGTAGTAAGAGAGGCTAAATGTCTGTTATTTGCAGACGACCTAAAGTTGCTTTTAGCCATCAAGACTGAGGATGATTGTCGGCACCTTCAACAAGATATCGACCAAGTAGTTGAATGGAGCCATAAAAATAAACTGCAGTTTAATATTTCAAAATGCTCTATTCTATCATTTAGTCGTGCAAGGGCACCACTCCATTACAACTATAAGGTGAATGGCGAGCTAATGAAGAGGGAGGAATCAGTCCGGGATCTTGGAGTCCAGATGGATGTCAAATTGACATTCCGGGAGCACATCATGAATATATGTAAGAAAGCTTATAAACGACTAGGGTTTATCATTCGCAGAGCAGTAAAATTTACCAACATTAAAGCAATCTCAGTGCTGTATGATGCTCTAGTAAGAAGTCAGCTGGAGTGTAACTCAGCAATATGGGCTCCACATGAAAATAAATACAATCTTATGCTGGAGCGCATTCAGAATAAATTCACGCGATTTATATATCATAAGCTTTATGGGGTTTATCCATCCTACCCCTTGATGTATCCATCCTTGTTTGTTTTAGGTATGGTTGGATACAACAAGTTGGAAACTAGAAGAGATCTAGCGCTGGTAATCTACATTTTAAGGGTGTTCCGTGGTTACATCAGCAACCCGGGTGTGCTGCAGTGGATAGGCTTATGCGTGCCTGATAGGTATGTACAGCGGCGACGACGGCCGAGCTTGCTTGCGATGCCACGCGGCAGGACTAAACTGGTTCGCAATACCCCCTCACGCGAACGATACACATACTAAATTTGGTAGCTGAGAAGTTGGACTTATTTTCGTGTTCACGGAGTGAATTCGCAAAAGTGACATTATTTACAATATGTTATTCTTAAATTGTAGTATACAATTGATTGTAATGTATTGTCATTGAAATTAATTATTATGTATTGTTATTTAAATTAATTATTGTGTTGTAATTGAGATGCTACATTTATCGATTTAGGTTTTCCCTGTAATGGTAAATGTAAGTAGGAAATATAAATAAATAAATAAATAAATAAATAAATAAATAGGGCTTCTGCCACACGAAAAATGGATTTATCATTCATATGGGAATAACATTGTTTTTGTGGTTTGGATCATTTCTCCACAACTCGGTCCAATTTATGTTTATATTGAGTTGTTTTCACAAATACACTAATAAATACATTAATAAATAAATACATTCTTTGCAAATATGAATAATAGGCGCACTGGAACCGAAGAATAACCGGCACTGTACAATACATTTTAAAGCTATAAAAAATGCAATTAAACGTACCATTTTAGCTTAATTTCTCGATTTACTGGTGTGAAATCTGTTAAGTTTCGTTTTTGTTCTTTTTAAAGGGAAACGCAAAACATGAACAATCAGACGAAATAGTTAAACATGAGAATTGAAAACGAAAAATGACATATCATCGGTCATTACCAAAGACAATAAATATCTTTGGTCATTACAGATTAATAATGTTGATAGCACAGATGAGTATATAATAGTACATGCTAACTAAATATTATGCACACGGACACTATTATATATTATAACTATGACTATAAATGGTAATTTTGTACTATCGCAGTCACCTCGTTTTTTGGCTCTAGAAAAATCATCCGATTTCAATGATTTTTTTTAAAATCTTCATTATTACGACGGATTTATGAAAAAAATACAAGAATAAAAAACTGAAAACGTAAATAACAGGTCAGCTACTTCACTAACTCTACTACAAACTTAGTGTACTAAGAATAACTACATCCCGAAAATATTGGATCTGCAACTATAACTACTGACTACTATTATCATACAATGCTCCAACTTTGTCACTCCCGCTCTCCGATTACAATGACGTTAGACTTGCGCCGTCGCTGGCAACACACTGAAAACATGCTACAACAATTTTGGAAAAGCTGGTTTACCTAACTCAACTTCAAGGCCGCTGCAAGCCCAGTAAGAATATTGAAAGGGGAGATATTGTCCATGTTTGGGAAACCAACTTGCCGCCGTAAAAATGGGCGTTGGGCCGAATACGGGAAGTCCATCCGGGTTCCGAAGGCTTAGTGCGCGTTACTACTGTGAAACGAAAGCTGGTGTTATCAAGCGCCCCGTAACTAAACTGTCACCACTCCACTGGTATATAAAAAATCTGAAAGAGAAAGTGCGCAAGAACTTTTTTTATAGAAAAAAGGGCAAACGAGCATATGGTTCACCTGATGTTAAGTGACTACCGCCACCCATGAACATCCGCAACACCAGAGGAACTGCAGTTGCGTTGCCGGCCTTTTAGAAAGGAGTAATTTTGAAAGCAATAAAATAATTATTGTAAAACGAATTATGGTGAAAATCTGTGCAATAAAAAAATTATAAAAAGTCATTTAAAATTTAGACTGTAGCTACAGTGACACCACCCGTATTTAACGCTTTCCTATGGATACGTTTTATACAGAGTATGTACTCCTTACCTCTATACTCCATAGTTTGTACCTATTAGTACGTAGACAGAGAAACGCATAGACAAATTGACGCCTTCTTTCGCATTCGCACACAAAAAGATAGATTTATGCATACGCACTGACCTCTATATATACAAGTACGCTGGACTGGCTATACCTTTTGAGTATTCAACCAACTGGAGAGGTCATGCGCGTTAATTCCTAAACAAAAATTCTGTCAACATCAGGGGGGTGCAAGATAAACATAATATAACTGTATACTTAACTACAAATGCAAAATTAAATCGTGTCACTATAAACGCACACTACAACATTTGTGTTTGTGTTCATCGCGTTTACTCATACCTACATACGTACAACCTGTTCGCTTGACAGTGATACACATGTGCCTAAGGCAATGCCCTCCGCCTGCTCGACAAGGATACTTAGTACCACTCATAATTTATGAGGCAAACCCGACAAAAAAAGGTTTGTCATTAAAAATTATAACAAATTTATACTGAAATGTATAATACAGACAGACAAAGACATAATCTTTAATTTGGTACCATAATCTGTCAATTTCAATTCTAAAAATAGACATAAAAATCATTTTGACGTAATGGCTTTTTACAACAGTAGTGCGTGGTAGTGCGTGAGTTATTTCTGAGTGATTTCTCCGTGTTTCTGTGTGTTTTTGAAATAAAAAGGTGAGTTTTATACTTTTATGTGTTCTTTGTAATAAAACAAACACGTAGAAATATAATTTGTGGCATAAAAATTGAAAAGTAAGTGCCAAATATACTTCGAAATCGGGAAGGCCCATTTTAGCGGTTGGGTCAAAAATGTGTTATTTTTACAATTCTCATAAATTTTTAGAATGTAACTAAAAATAGTTTTATAACATATTTCAAATAACTTGACGTTGTACTTATTTCAAATTCACACAAAAATATATTTGAAATATTATTTGGAATTCTCATACAGATAAAAATTAATCTCATTTTTTTATATTTTGGTATGAGTAACGAATAGAAACACATAAAACACAAAAATATACATATTTCCAAACATTTTCACAAAGATTTCTCCAAAAACAAACATGTAGAATTCAAGTTAGTAGTAATTTTAGACTAAAAGTGAAGTATCTACTACTACTATGGTAAATAAACGGTAATTTATGAATTTTATTACAATTCCTAGCAACTAAAAATAATTTTATTCGATAGTTTATACATTCAATAAGAATCCCTGTAAGTTTTATCCATAAATATTGTCTCAAAGTGAAAATATAGCAAAATTTGCAAGATAGCAAAAAATTTGCTTTTCCCGCCATTTCATGTCGCGAGCCAACCGGCGAATCGACTAAATTCGCCTTCCGAACATACAGGTGTGGTTAATATAGCGCATAGCACCATATTATAGCGCGCTATCTCTTCATAACGCATAGCGCGTGCTATGTAAGTAGTCGCCATGGCGCTATGACGCTATGACGCTTTGGCGCTATTCATATCAAGCGGCAATTAGGTATGGGTCATTGACGGATTTATAGTTAATGTAATTTAACTGTTAATCATTAATGGTCAACAGGTTTAAAAAGCTGTTAAATAATTAACAGGTTGTAAAACTTCATTTGTTAGCAGTTCTATTCAATTAATATTTCAACGCTTTCGATCAATAACAATTAACAATTTTGCGACAAATTAAGTTTAAGTTGATGATTATTGATTTAATAAGAATTTAGATTACTTTTATTTTTATTCAACTGGAATGACCTTTCCTTCGTACTTTTTCCAGGCTTAGGACCAGCTGTGTAAAAATAGTACTTAAAAGTAAAACTAAAATAGTAATTAAAAGATCATCTGATCTGATTGTATTTACATTAATCATAATATTTTTTTCCTTTGTTCTATTTACAATTACCTACATATTAAATTTCATAGCCTGCAAAACGGTCTTCATCTAAGTTAACATTTAAAAATAGCAGTTTCTCTATTTTGCTAGTTGTTAGTCTAGTTCTCCTTTGATTGACAATCAGCCCCGATTTGGAGAACATTCTTTCGCATGGCACTGATGTTGCGACTATGTTTCTATGTAAATTTTGGCCAAGTTTGGATAAATAAAATTGTGAGTTCTCCACCATTCCAAAGAATTTTTCCAGTCACCAGAAGTATTTGTCCTTGGTAATAAGTCATCAGCCAAATAGGTGTCCACTTCTTTTATGGCTTTTGATAATGGAGTGCCTGTGATAGAAGGTGCCCCTATTATTTGATCAAAAATATCCCGCGGACTGCATTTGTTCCTAGTTCTTGTCGACTCACTTTGATTAGAAGTTTGGGCTAGTGTTGCAGCACCATTTTTGGATATTTCGTTGGCCACGAGTATATAGGTTCACGAGGATAATATTAAGGAATTAAGAGCCTCTTCCATTTTAGAGGGAGTATCTTGTCATTCCCATTAAAAAAAAGCATGGGAGTGTGTTGCGGGCCTATGTTCAGCAGAACCTTTAAAAATATGCACGAATGGGGGCCGGCTCGACCGGGGAAGGACGGGCTTCCACAAGCTCAACCTCATGAACACAGTGGGACACTGAAGGCTGCGACACATAAGTGTTGATATTTTTGCCGCATATTCTTTGGTAACTACCACTAGCAAGGAACGACAGTGCACATAATACCTGAAAAATATACCAATAATTACATGAAACATCTGTTTTTGTAAGCTAATAATATTATAGGGTCTCTCATTTAGATTGGTATAGTGGAGACCACTTGACTTCTGTGACGTCATAACTGCAGCCGCTTATCTAACCACAGCCACTTATACACAGTTATGCTTAAAGAAGTTGGATTTTTCTATAAAGTCTGTGTTTATTAAATACTCTAAATTCACGAAAGTTTTGACTATTGACGTGGTGGCGGACGCATAAATATAGTATATACCCAGTTTTGTATCAAATTTTTAAAAATTGATATCATATTACGGTCACTTTAGTTTCCTGTGAACGTGTTTTATCTAAATATAAAGCTAAGTACATAATAAATGATGAAATGACAAGACTAATCACAGCTAAAGTAGCACAAGTAATATTTCTGAACATTAATAAAATATAACTAATAATCATGTCCACATAGAATTATTACGTACATGTCTACATAATAAAGGAATAAAATAAAAACATATTAAAGGAAAAAATATAAAACATTTATATTAAATGTAAATACTAAATACACAATAATCACTGTAAGTAATAAACAATTTATTGTAAATCATAACATAATATAATGTAAATATTGAATTAATAAACCTTTAAAAAGCCTAGCTTAATAATATTTTAATACTAAAGAGTCCTGTAGCTATTAAAGTGAAGAAGCAATAAAATTAACACAACCGGTTAAAAGTATAAATTTACTACAACAGTAAGTAATATATTTAACTGTTAATTTAATCTCTTAAAAAATTAACAGTTAACTTTTAACAAATAAATAAATTTAACCATTAACGCCATGTCTACTCCGGCGTAACTACTAATATTTCCAAATGCGTTGAGGGCGTTGACGTAAATTGACGGCTAATACTATCAACCTATTTTTTCATTAATGATTAACAGTTAACACATTGACGAATGAAAAGCTGTTAAAAGAAACAGTTTATTGATTCAACGCCCACCTCTAGCGGCAATTAGTTCTAGCAGCAGCACTGTTGGGAGTAGACATGTGCTGCAAATTTAATCTAGCAGCACGATATTCATCGCGCACGAACCTATTTAGTGTTAGACGTTATTTAGTTAGTGTACACCAATGATGTATAAACTTATAGATACGTTGTCCGCACTCTAAAATGGCAAGATGAAATGAAGCCAATTGGCTACATCGCGCTTAGTCACGCACCAACCTGTCGCGTGACGCTACGTTTGTTTTTAATTTATTATATCGTGATTCGTGTGTGTAAACCTGTGCAAAACATAAAGAAAACATGCCGTCGTGTGTATAACAGTTGAAGAAAGTACTCGCAGTGAGAGTAGGACTAGTTTGGGCTATATAAAGATTTTTTTTTCGAATTGTGACTTTAGAGACAAGTAATGGAATTTTTCCGAAATATCCAGCTTTCTTTTTTCGATGTTGCTTATGTTGTGCAATCACCACGATTACCCTAAAATCATTGAGTTACAATACCTATAGAGTCACAAACAGACAAATAAAATGTCCGCGCCAAAACTCGGCGCACGCTGCGAAGTGCGCAGAGTTTTTGTTTAGTTGTAAGGCGACCACAATCCTCGTACAACGTCCGCGATGCCAAAGTGTTCGGTGATTTCCTGCCCAAATAACAGCAGACACGTGCGAAAAAAGGATGGTGTTTCATATTTTAGGTAAGTATCATACCAAATTTACGTACTTATGTATCCACAGTGCATGTTTTCATTTAAATTTCAATAATTTTCATTTTATTAGCAAACTAAATCACTCACCGCCGACCGCGCGGCGCCGCGATAACGTGCCCTTGAGTGAATGATGATGACATTGCATACGAGCGACTTTGAACATTGTACAAGCAGGTTAACGTCTAAATTCGAGCAAATGTCATTTTGAACTATATAATATCAAAATATATAGGTATATGGAACGGCGCTCGGACATTTTTTGAGTATTGTCAGTTAGAGATTGTGACTCTATAGGTATTGTAACTCAATGCCTAAAATAAATAATTTACTTACGTAAGTCAGAAGATTCAATATATATATATATATATATATATATATATATATATATATATATATATATATATATATATATAAGGTCAGTGTTTGGAAGTCCGTCTGGGAGGCAAGACCATCTAGCGGCAATAACTACGAGTACCATTTTTTATGCCTCGGTCGGTAAAACAGTATTACGGAGCTAGTTCGAACTAAGAAATAAAGATGTTGCTAACATCATTAGGTTGAAAGAAATCGGTCAGCCATTTTATTATATATACTACTAACCTTAAAATGTAATAGTTATGAAGTCCGTCCAGCATGCATAAGGAAAGTCCGTCATATGCCGGTCTTGCCTCAAATGCCGATATTGCCAACATTTTCAGCTGCACGTATTTAATACATTATTTTTTTTTGTTTTAAAAATTATTTAGATTAAACTAAGTACTCAAAATAAAAATAAAAACATAATTTCTAGAATAATTTATTGTCAACCGTTCATTTAGCTTTAGTATTATAAAAATCAAATCAGCTGCTATAGTAACGCCTATTCTAATCAACTACAGTCTGTCTATAGACAGTAAAATATTTTCAATATATAAAAATTTATGTTTGTTCGTACTTTCTACGATGCCATACCGTTCATCAGATTGCGGTAAAATATAGTCAACTTATTGGTTGCACTTGTGTGAAGGTTATACGCATGGTACAATTAACTGACAGTGGGTGGCGTGCGTATTACACTGACTATTTATTTGAAAGTTATAGAAAGTTATATATTATTATATTTCAATGATTGTATTATCATTCCTAATTATACAATATAACTGTTCCACATTTTTAACGATATTTCCACAATTACTTCTTCTGCGGCAGCAATGCGCAAGCTAGTAAGATAATATAAAAAAATATAAACTTTGAATTACACAATTATCAGTTATTTACAACGTCATTTTCCAAATTAAAATTACAATATTAAAAAAAATAACTGAAATTATCAATTACCGAGGCCGATGTGTGAATGGAGGCCGAGAAAAACGAGCACTTGGAAGCATCAAATGGTGCAGCCTCATCAAAATCGCGAAAGACAGTCGAGTGGCGCATCTCCAATCGTCATACCGACACTCCTCTTCCCTTACGACTCCACCTCGACTACAGCGGTATAGGGAGAGGAATCTCCTCTAGCCGCAGCCCACTAACACACATCCAACGTGGCTCGACATCATCAAGCGACCTTTCGACACTTGGCAATGGCCCTTGAGTTTAGTGGAAAATGAGGAAATAAGAAATAAAAAAAACATTCGAAACAATAATCTAACACGTAATATTTGGTAGTGCTTGGTACTGTTACTACCACAAAATATTGTCGGTATACAGCACTTTTTCAAAGTGGTGCAGTTCTCACGTCTAATAAAACAGTCGTCTGTGAAATGTTTGGAACAAATATGATCATTTTGTTTCGGACGCCAATTCACAATATTTATGATTTTAAGACATAATTTTAATCTAGGTTCAGTTGGGAACCTGTTAATAAACAATTGATAATCATCTGTTGTTGGTGACTTTGTTTGTTAACAGATATGGGTAGGAAAGAACATCGATAAGTATTGTAGACAAGGAACTCGACAACCCTATTGAATTTTATTGTTTATCAAAACTCAGTAATATACAGCCAAACATGTTGGTATATATGATATTAAGATTAGTAACAAATTTCTAAGTACTTATATTATCAAATAGTTTTAATTTGTTTAATATTTGCTGCAAATTCACTTACTTGTGAAATGTTATACCACTTCCCTTTTGGTAACAAGTTTTACAGATTACGCACCCTCTCATTATTAATAAAAATAATACTTATTATGTAACTAATATTATACACAATGAAACAACATAAAATACTTTCGTTTTTTAGTTTAAAAGTTCAAAATACAGACTTATTAAATATGACAATATGAACAAGACAATATACTTTGGCATATTATGTCAACTTTATTTTTCAAGACATCCTTTAGCGGCGCTTCAAACTGGCACAGTCATTTTGTATGGTATAGCCTTTGAGTATTAAACCAAAGGAGACGGATTCGCAAGGCATACCCCTCTGTAAAAGGTACGAGAGTCCGACTCATACTCGTTATATAAAACTAGTTGCTCCGCGTCGTGCGTCATTCCGAAATGATCGTGCCAGTAAATCGAGCTAAACTAAGAATTAATGCATACAAAAATAGTTTCCAACTTAACCTAGTTTTTATAAGTTTTAAAATTTTAATAAACATACCTAGTTATTTCGCTGTAATGTTATTTATTGATTGGCGCTACTGGAGGCTGGGTGCGCTCTTATGCAAATCTTGAAACGTTGTTGCTATGAAAGCTTTTCTCGGGTTTTACAAATTACTGAATTTTGGTTTTGCGCATTGCACTTCGATTCCCTTTCGAAAATGGCAAATATTTAACAAAATAGCTACTCCATTTGGGAAAATTACAAAATCATCGAACCTGTAACTTTTTTGTTTCAGATTTATCACCTACACGTCATGCAGAAAGATGCCTGATTTTCTAGATATCGATCGTTTTCTGCAAAGAACCGATTTTGAAAGTTTAAACCAAAAAAGTGGCCTTGGTTAATAACCCACTTCATACTTGCAAAAAGTTGTTTTAATTGTAGCTACAGATCAGATGTTAGCTATCCACGCCATTTTAAGATTCAAGCATCGATTATACAAATTGTACTAGAATTTCATTTTTTCTGGTGTCAAGGATGTTCCAAATTTGCTATTTACGACCGTTACCCCAGCGACGAGTGCCAATTAAGTGCAATTATGGTCAGTAACTATATAAGGAAAACGGACAAAGCGTCCTATTCTAGGGAGAAGCTACAAGAAGCAGTAAGAGCTGTAAAAAATGGGGAGCTGAGTGGTTACAAGGCTTCTCAGGAGTATAAGATTCCGAGAATGTTCATAATGGACCACGTTAACAATAAGAGGACCAAATCAATTTCACTAGGAAGAAACACAGCATTACCATTACAAGTAGAAAAGGAATTAGCTCTCGGTCTTCACCAGATGGAAAAGCATGGCTTTGGATTGACTAAAACAGAAATGCTGGAAATGGTGGCCGATTTTGTGAAAAAGAACAAAATATCAACGCCATTTAAAAACGGAGAACCTGGTAATACGTGGTTCACTGCATTCAAAAAGCGACATCATTTATCGGTTAAAAAACCTCAAGCAGTTGAATATGCGCGAAAGAAAGCAGTAAATCCATTTATTGTATACGAGTACTTCAATTTACTAGAAATTTACCTGTCATAATCGACTTGATTATCAAACTAATTAACTACTCAAATGCAAACTTATTAGACTGATTCTTTTCCTATATTTTTAGCTAATGTCTTCTCTAATACGGGTTCGGATCTTTTGGCATACCTGTACGATTATTTTTTTAACCTCAAGATGGCGGTGCACATTGTACAAATACCTTTACAAAAAAAATACAAAGGTAAAAAAAGTAAAAAACGAAAAGAATTTGACAGGTATGCTAAATATGATTGAAATATTTCTGACATGTTCAATTAGAAATAAAGATTTATGTTTTTACTTAGTATTTTATTTAAAAGAAAATTCGCTCCAATTTTATAGAAAATGTTTGCAACCACTGTCACCAAAGATATTAAAATTAAATAAAATTAAATAACTTTGAAATTTAAACCCTATGAACAAAAACATTAAGCACACATTTCAACCAGTTTTGCATCACTGCTAGAAATTGTTTTCATACATATTGCGTCAAAAGTTATATTGCTACTAGACGGACTTACCTCAACTCCGTCTCAAGTCCGTCTACACGCCGAGTTTTAAAAAATAACATATAATTCTGAAAATTATTGCAATTAATATAATTTTTAGACCAATATAAGTAAATTAATATATTACCTATAATTTCCGACGACACAAATCACTTTAGAAAGCGTATCTCGTTCAATAAGTTTAGTTAAACTTAAAGTATAGAAAAGTATGCCGGTCTTCCAAACACTGACCTTATATAAAAATTTGATAGATTAATGCTTTTGTAAACTTAATTAAATATTTTCAAGTAGAACAATATTGGGGTCACAAAGGTAATAATTAAAATATTTAATCTAAATCTAATTACAGCCAAACATTACCTCACACAAGTCCATGGTTGTTACTGCAGTGTCAGCTAAACTTCTTTTATTGTAAGCTTGGTGTATGAAATATGATTTTTCAAAATGTTCGGAGCAAATAATGCTAGTCCGTTTGGGTATCCGAGATTCATGGTTTCTACAAGCTACAATCCAAGTTAGTCGCCTAAAGGGATCCTTTAGAAATCTCAAAAAACAAACCAATAATAGAAAAATTTACTACTTTTTGAAATACTTTACTGTAAAAGCTAAATAAAAACTACAAACCGGTTCGATCGACAAACCCGCACGGTTAACTAACTTATCGATAGCTAAAGTTGTGGCGTCCATCACTATAGTGCAATACTTTCGGTTGCAGTGATACCAGTTTATTTTTATAAAAATTGCACACTTTTGCTGCGAAGTAGCAAGTTTCGATTTGACTTATTTGGCCTTTATTTTGTATAATATTTTGATAAATACTAGTTATCGATTAAATTAAATTATATAATATTTAGTATCGTGTTGAAATTGTGCTGAATATATAAATCATTTAACAAAATCCACTACACATCTATATGTAGTGATTATTATTCATCACAAACTGATTTAGTTATTAGGAAATATATTTTCGTTAATATATTTAACTTGTGTAGTGAAATATATTTATTTAAAAATAGATTATTTTTCACTTTATGAACTAAGATGGCCACACTTGATATTGGACGAAAATATTCACAAAGTACGAGTTTTAATGATAAAATTACTTTAGTATTATGTTAAAAATACTCACAGATAAAAAGTCACATTATCCTTTTGTATACTTGACGTTTTTGATTGTTTTTTTTTTTTTCATTTAAATACACTGCAATTCGGCATTTTGTCGGAGCTCGATTTACTGGCACGATCATTTCGGAATGACGCACGACGCGGAGAAACTAGTTTTATATCACGAGTATGAGTCGGACTCTTGTACCTTTTACAGAGGGGTATGCCTTGCGATTCCGTCTCCTTTGGTTTAATACTCAAAGGCTATACCATACAAAATGACTGTGCCAGTTTGAAGCGCCGCTAAAGGATGTCTTGAAAAATAAAGTTGACATAATATGCCAAAGTATGTTGTCTTGTTTATATTGTCATATTTAATAAGTCTGTATTTTGAACTTTTAAACTAAAAAACGAAAGTATTTTATGTTGTTTCATTGTGTATAATATTAGTTACATAATAAGTATTATTTTTATTAATAATGAGAGGGTGCGTAATCTGTAAAACTTGTTACCAAAAGGGAAGTGGTATAACATTTCACAAGTAAGTGAATTTGCAGCAAATATTAAACAAATTAAAACTATTTGATAATATAAGTACTTAGAAATTTGTTACTAATCTTAATATCATATATACCAACATGTTTGACTGTATATTACTGAGTTTTGATAAACAATAAAATTCTGTTACGCCGCGCTCAAATCAGCGCACTAGCGCCATCTAGTGTCAGGAACGAGAGCGAGGGGAGCTTTGCAGTAAATGACATCACAAATCTTTCGACCGACAGCGCCACCCGAAGAACTAAGTTTCTGGAAAATCTACACTCGAATACTCGTTGCCTGGCGCGCATTTACCTGAATGTTCGGGACGCTTCTTTGCTAATTATATAAATAGGCGCTGCAAGATGCGATCGAGACAGAGTTGAACTCGGCGACACAAGCGAAGCTTCGGAGCGGAATTAAGTGAATTAGTGTGTTTAATTATTAGTGTTTTAACTTTAATTTGTGTAAAGTAAATTAAAGTGTTAATTTAGGTAATTTTATCGGCAATTTTTATTGTCACGAACCTCAAGCTCGTAACAATTGGTGTCAGAAGTGGGATAAAATAATGCCGATTTTACCCAGGGAGGAAACGGAGGGTGTCCGTACCCGAAGTCAACGCCAGCAGGAGACGGACCAGAGGAGATTTGGTGGTGCAACGCCGCAGATGTCTGAGGGCCAGCCGCCGGCCACGGAAGCCGGTCCGTCAGCAGCTTCTACGTCTGTGGCACCTGACTTAGGTGCTCTGATGGCCATGCTACAGGAGCAGCTGCAGCGTGGACGAGAGGAACAGGCCCGTCTGTTGAAAGAGCAGCAGGAGGAAACAGGCTCGCCGACAGAAGGAACAGGCTCGCCGACAGGAGGAACAGGCTCACCGACAGGAGGAACAGGCTCGCCGACAGGAGGAACAGGTCCGTCGGTTGGAAGAGCAGCTGCGGGGTGGACAGGATGAACTGGCCCGCCGACAAGAGGAACAGGCCCGTCGGTTGGAAGAGCAGATGCTTCTCATGAAGGACCTTCACGCTACCTTCGGGAAAGAGATAAGGGAGGTGAAGGATAAGGTTGCTCAACATGATAACCGCCTGTCGGAAGCTGAGACCCAAATCAACCAAGTTAAGAAAACGCTGGATGAACTCAAACTTGGGGATGGAACTACAGTTCCCGTAGTAGCTTCAGCACCTTCGCTACGTGGGTTCAAGGTGCCACCGTTCGACGGGACTTCTTCCTGGTCAGCCTACAAAATCCAGTTCGAGGGTTTTATGAAAGCGAACGGCTGGAATAAAAGTCAGGCCATGACTGCTCTCACACTAGGCCTGCGCGACCAGGCCTTAACAGTTCTGGAAGCTCTCGGGGAGGAAGTGACTTATGAGCAACTCCTTGAGGCAATGGAAGCGAGATATGGCGACGCTCACCTGGAACATGTCTTTCGTGCGCAGCTTAAAGATCGCGTGCAGCGCATCAACGAAAACCTGCAGCAGTGGGCTCTAGAGGTGGAGAAGCTGGTGCGGAAAGCATACCGGTCTGTACCTGCGCTCATTGAAGGGAACCTGGTGCAGACATTCATCGACGGCATCCGCGACCTGGAAGTCAGAGCTGCTGTGAGGCTCGGGCACCACGAGACGCTTAAGGACGCCTTAGCCCATGCACTGGAGGTAGAAGCCGTGCGGCAGGATCATCGTTCCCATCGCGTCAGGGAGGTTGCAGCAGCTACAGTTCGCGACCGCAACAAAGGATACAGCCCTAGGTGCTATGGCTGTGGGGAAAAGGGCCATCTTCGATCCAGCTGCCCTAAGTGAACCCTAGAAAGGGAAGGCGAACGATCCCAGGAGGGTAGTGCGGCCAACAGCACCGCCCAGCAGCAGCAGGGAAACGAGTAAAAGCCAGAACTGCGGGGCGGGTGCTGGCTGATGTTAGAAGAGCCCCAAGGATCTCGATCTCTCAAACCCATGATGGGAACAGTCTAATCATCAAGGCCGAGGTCAACGGAATGCCGTGTAAACTGACCATAGACACTGGAGCCTCTCGTACGGTTGTTAGTTTCCAACTTATAAGTCAGTTCCTTGGGGACTCCGCATACAACCGAGAACGCATTAATTTGGTAACAGCCACCGGTCAGCGTATACCCGTCCGTGGAGAGAAGGAGATGGAGTTGAAGCTTGGCAACGTGATCTACCTGCATAATGTCATCGTGGCTGATATAATGGACGACTGCATCCTAGGCCTAGACTTTATGAGGAATAATTGTTGTGAGATCGACGTTAAGCAAGGTGTTTTGAAATGTGGACAGGAGGAACTTTTTATGGAAGGTGCGTTACCAGGGAACGTGTACAGCATCAAGAAGATTGTTCTTCCGCCGAGATCGGAAACGATTGTTCCGGTTAGTCTTCCTCGAAACGCTGGGCAAGCTCACCGTTGTGTACTTGTGGAAAGGGTAAACAATGACCTTCCATGGAAAGTAGCTCGAACCTTGGTCAGGACCACTGACATCTCAGGAGTACGTGTGCTGAACCTTTGCGACCGGGAACAGATTATAGAAAAAGGCACACTGGTTGGTACTTGTGAGGAAGTGGATTGGTTACGTCAGTGCCAATATATATCGAGTGGGACCCCCAGCAAGGATTCAGAAACGAGAGCGACCACACTTTTGGAAGACTGTCGCAGTGTTCTGCCCCCGAACGAATTGGTCAAGGCGAAGAAGTTGTTACTCGAGTACGCCGATGTATTCTCATCAAACGATGCTGACATAGGAAAGACTGGTTTAGTTCAACACAAAATAAACACAGGTGAAGAGTTGCCTATCCGTCAGCGGCCAAGACGATTGCCGGTAGCACGTGAAAAGGAAGTGGAAACCATGATTAAGGGAATGATGAAGGATGGTGTTATTGAACCTTCATCTAGTCCATGGTGTTCACCCGTGGTACTGGTAAAGAAGAAGGACGGCAGCTTGCGGTTTTGTGTTGACTACCGCCGTCTGAATGACGTTACTAAGAAGGATAGCCATCCCTTGCCAAGAATTGACGACACGCTGGACATGCTTACAGGAGTAAAGTGGTTTAGCACGCTGGACCTAAAAAGTGGCTACTGGCAAGTTGAAATTGACCCTAAGGACAAGGAGAAAACTGCGTTCTCGACGGGAAAGGGTCTGTGGCAATTTAAAGTAATGCCGTTTGGGTTGTGCAATGCTCCAGCAACGTTTGAAAGGCTGATGGAACTTGTACTTACCGGGCTAATTGGCGACGCCTGTCTGGTCTACTTGGATGACATCATCATCGTGGGCCGTGCGTTTGAGGAACACCTTCAAAACTTGGAACGCGTGCTCATGAAGATTAAGAGTGCCAACCTCAAGTTGAGTCCGAAGAAACGTTCACTATTCAAACGGCAAGTCAACTTTTTGGGGTATGTAGTGTCGGAAGAAGGTATCCGCACGGATCCAGAGAAAATCGCAGCTGTAAAGGATTGGCCGGTTCCAAAAGACAAGACGCAGGTTAGAGCATTTTTGGGTTTGTGCTCCTATTACCGACGTTTTGTGAAGAACTTTGCAGATATAGCCAAACCTCTGCATAAGCTAACCGAGGAGAAGCGACATTTCTGCTGGGATGAAAGTTGTAACATCGCATTCCAGGAGCTCAAGGACCGTCTGTGCAAGACACCTATTTTGGGATACCCTGATGTAAGCAAAGAGTTTATAGTTGACACAGACGCAAGTGATATAAGACTTGGTGGTGTGTTGTCTCAACGTAATGGTGACCAAGAGGTCGTGATAGCGTACTTCAGCAAGTCGTTGTCAAAACCGGAAAGGAACTACTGTGTCACAAGACGCGAATTGCTAGCTGTGGTAAAGTCGTTGCAACATTTTAGCAAATATCTTCTGGGACGAAAATTTCACTTACGAACTGACCATGCTGCATTAAAATGGCTATTGCAGTTTAAAAACCCAGAAGGACAAGTTGCGAGGTGGATTGAACTACTGCAGGAATACGACTTTGAGATCGAACATCGCAGCGGGAAATCTCATGGCAACGCAGATGCATTGTCAAGAAGACCTTATCCTGAAGATTGCAAACATTGTACTAGGCAAGAGAGTAAGGAAGTGGTATCCGTGAGGATGCTCAGGGCAGACCACCTCAGCAACGAGTGGAAGGACAGCTTACTACATGCACAGCAGGAAGATCCGGACATCAAGCCGATTCTGGAATGGATAAAGGCCAGTGCTCCCAAGCCCAAGTGGTGTGAAGTCTCAGCGATGAGTTCGACCACTAAAAGCTATTGGGCCCAGTGGGTCAGCTTGCTGCTTCAGGATGGAGTTCTGTGTCGTAAATGGGAAAACGTTCGGGGAGACAGCTGTCATTTGCAAATGGTTGTCCCTAAAGCTAAAGTACCGGATGTTCTACAGCTGTACCATAATGATTGTTCAGGAGGCCATCTGGGAGTTAAACGAACTCTACTGAAGATCCGAGAACGGTTTTACTGGGTCCACTGTCGAAACGATGTCGAGGACTGGTGTCGCAAATGTACAAGTTGTGCGGCTATAAAGGGACCTCAGACTCGTAGTAGAGGTGCATTGAAGTTGTACAATGTTGGTGCACCATGGGAAAGAATAGCCATAGACGTGGCGGGACCGTTTCCGGAGAGTGAAAGCGGTAACAAGTATTTCATGGTTGTGATGGATTACTTCACTAAATGGCCAGAAGTCTTCGCCATTCCAAATCAAGAAGCTTCAACAGTTGCTGATAAACTAGTTCATGAAGTCTTCTGTCGTTTTGGTGTACCTTTAGAGATTCACAGCGATCAAGGAAGGAATTTCGAGTCTCAAATATTCCAGGAAACTTGCCGAGTTATGGGTACTCATAAAACAAGAACGACTTCTTATCACCAGCAATCTGATGGAATGGTGGAACGATTTAATCAGACATTGGAGAGATACCTAGCAAAAGTTGTAGACAATCGGCAACGAGATTGGGACAAGCACATACAACCGTTTTTGTTGTCATATCGAAGTTCTGTTCACGAAAGTACAGCAGTGACACCAGCTTTCGCAAACTTTGGAAGGGAATTACGGCTGCCTGCGGACCTGATCACCGGGATACCACCTGATGCCCCACGTAGTATAACCGATTATGCAAATGACTTGCGGAACAAAATGAATGACATTTATGAGCACGTCAGACAATCGGGCCAGCAAATGTCTGAGAAAATGAAAACCCGGTACGACCGCAAAATGAACAATAAAGGGTCCAACGAAGGTTCATTAGTGTGGTTGCATAATCCAGTCCGCAGCAAAGGGAAATCTCCTAAGCTTCAAGCTAAATGGGACGGCCCGTACCGGATTGTGACCAGGATCAACGATGTAACCTACCGGATACAGAAAGGCGCAAGAGGGACTCCTAAGATCGTCCATGTGGATCGCCTAGCGCGTTATTATGGGGCCGATAATGCTCGGGACAAGCATGTCTTAGGAGGGGGCAGTGTTACGCCGCGCTCAAATCAGCGCACTAGCGCCATCTAGTGTCAGGAACGAGAGCGAGGGGAGCTTTGCAGTAAATGACATCACAAATCTTTCGACCGACAGCGCCACCCGAAGAACTAAGTTTCTGGAAAATCTACACTCGAATACTCGTTGCCTGGCGCGCATTTACCTGAATGTTCGGGACGCTTCTTTGCTAATTATATAAATAGGCGCTGCAAGATGCGATCGAGACAGAGTTGAACTCGGCGACACAAGCGAAGCTTCGGAGCGGAATTAAGTGAATTAGTGTGTTTAATTATTAGTGTTTTAACTTTAATTTGTGTAAAGTAAATTAAAGTGTTAATTTAGGTAATTTTATCGGCAATTTTTATTGTCACGAACCTCAAGCTCGTAACAATTCAATAGGGTTGTCGAGTTCCTTGTCTACAATACTTATCGATGTTCTTTCCTACCCATATCTGTTAACAAACAAAGTCACCAACAACAGATGATTATCAATTGTTTATTAACAGGTTCCCAACTGAACCTAGATTAAAATTATGTCTTAAAATCATAAATATTGTGAATTGGCGTCCGAAACAAAATGATCATATTTGTTCCAAACATTTCACAGACGACTGTTTTATTAGACGTGAGAACTGCACCACTTTGAAAAAGTGCTGTATACCGACAATATTTTGTGGTAGTAACAGTACCAAGCACTACCAAGTATTACGTGTTAGATTATTGTTTCGAATGTTTTTTTATTTCTTATTTCCTCATTTTCCACTAAACTCAAGGGCCGTTGCCAAGTGTCGAAAGGTCGCTTGATGATGTCGAGCTACGTTGGATGTGTGTTAGTGGGCTGCGGCCAGAGGAGATTCCTCTCCCTGTACCGCTTTAGTCGAGGTGGAGTTGTAAGGGAAGAGGAGTGTCGGTATGGCGATTGGCGATGCGCCACTCGACTGTCTTTCGCGATTTTGGTGAGGCTGCACCATTTGATGCTTCCAAGTGCTCGTTTTTCTCGTCCTCCATTCACATATCGGCCTCGGTAATTGATGATTTCAGTTATTTTTTTTAATATTGTAATTTTAATTTGGAAAATGACGTTGTAAATAACTGATAATTGTGTAATTCAAAGTTTATATTTTTTTATATTATCTTACTAGCTTGCGCATTGCTGCCGCAGAAGAAGTAATTGTGGAAATATCGTTAAAAATGTGGAACAGTTATATTGTATAATTAGGAATGATAATACAATCATTGAAATATAATAATATATAACTTTCTATAACTTTCAAATAAATAGTCAGTGTAATACGCACGCCACCCACTGTCAGTTAATTGTACCATGCGTATAACCTTCACACAAGTGCAACCAATAAGTTGACTATATTTTTACCGCAATCTGATGAACGGTATGGCATCGTAGAAAGTACGAACAAACATAAATTTTTATATATTGAAAATATTTTACTGTCTATAGACAGACTGTAGTTGATTAGAATAGGCGTTACTATAGCAGCTGATTTGATTTTTATAATACTAAAGCTAAATGAACGGTTGACAATAAATTATTCTAGAAATTATGTTTTTATTTTTATTTTGAGTACTTAGTTTAATCTAAATAATTTTTTGTTGAATGGTTAAGGGCTATGATTGCTATCCGAGTACAGGACCAGAGTACAGAACTAATCCAATTGTAGAGATTTGTAAGGCAGGTTAACGTAATATCCCCGAAATACTTTACCGCTACGTTGGAAAACGTTTTCAACCTACTTGATTGGAAATGATACGGTATTAACTTCAATGTCGTGTACGTCACTCACCTTCGATTTGCCGACAATATAGTCCTTACGGCACAATCGCTGGAGGACCTACGCACTATGTTCAATGACCTCAATAGTGTCTCCCAACGGATAGGTCTTAAGATGAACATGGACAAAACAAAAGTCATGTGTAATGTCCATGTCACACCTATTCCGGTGGATTTTGGGAGCACTTATCTGAAGTTGTTGATGAGTATTTTTATTGGGACAAATAGTCCGACTAGGTAAGTTCAACGTCAACCGACAGGTCAATCGACGGATTCAACTCGGCTGGGCAGCGTTCGAGAGATTACAGCACATCTTCTCGTCAGGAATACCTCAAAACTAGATTGTACAACCAATGCGTGTTGCCAGTGATGATATATGGATCTGAGACGAGGTCTTTCGCTGCTGGCCGTATGAGGAAGCTCGAAGTCGCTCAACGAGCTATGATGAGGGCTATGCTCAGGGGTTCAAACTTAGGAATGACCGACATCGCCCAATGGATTAGTAAGCTGAAGTGGCAATTGACCGGCCATATAGCTCGAAGAACTGAATACCGATGGGGAAAAAAGTTTCTCGAGTGGCAGCTTGGACTGGCAGGTGAAGTGTAGGACGTTCCCCCACTAGATGGAGTCAAAACCTGGTAAGACATGCAGGAAGTTGATGGATGCAGGTAGCTCAGGACCGTGCTTTGTGGCATTCCTTGGGGGAGGCCTATGTTCAGCAGTGGATTTGTAAAGGGTTTTAATGATGATGAATGATAATGGCAATAATTTTATCAATATGTTATTCTATTTATGTATCATATAATTTCATTAATATGATACATAAATAAAATGGACGTTACGGGTAGAGTCCATCTATCCATAGAGTCCATTCTATTTATTTAGGTATAGGTAAGGTATAGAATTTTTATCGATATAATTTGGTACACTGTCTTATCCCTAGTATTAATTTCGTGGACATGCACTTCTGGTGTCAGCGCCAAAATCGCGGAAATCAAATCGCTTCATCATGTCACGGTGTATAGCCAGTCCAGCGTACTTGTATATATAGAGGTCAGTGATGCATACTTCTTGCATAGAAATGCGACAGAGCTGTGTGATTGTTTGTCCCTTTCTCCGTGCTGGTTTTTTGTTTAGCAAACTACACTTTGCTAAACAACTTTGACAATTCGTAGCGATCTAAGGAGTTTACAAGTTGGTTTAAGTAGAAAAAAGTGTTTTGTGAGCTTAAGATTGATGAATCTTGTTCAGTTCAGTTCTTAGAACAATTAAAATTTCTATCTAAATTTTTTTTAAAGTCAAAAGGATTATTTTATAACCTAAAACTACGTTATCGTCCTTTCTCACTCGAGGCCACGCTAATCATTAGTCTATAGGTTTCTCTGTCTACGTATTAGTAGATAATGGAGGTTAGAAAACAGGAGAACGATCGCTACGCGCTAAAGCGTAGCCCGCCTGTCCCTGCAAATTTTGTAGAATTTATAGCCACACTGCCGTCGGTAAGTAGTGTCTGCGAAGTAATTTTTAAATTTTTGACAAAAAGAAACATTAAAAATGGTGAAATATTATAAAAATACTAATAATATCAATAAATCAATAATAATTAATAATTTAAATTTGTAATAATTTATAATATTTATAATGATTAAAATTATTGAAACAACTTAGCGGTCGTTGTGCCTCACTTATTTTGTCTATATTTCTGGGACACTATTTTATACAGCGATCGTTCTCCTGTTCTCTAACCTCCATGCAGTAGATAGTGAAAAGTAAAGCCTGTTTTTATCCCTTGCTATTACAGAAAATATTAATAACTATAGTACCTATACAGTTTTGGATGAGTTCTAGTGCCAGGTGCCAGCAATGTTATGCTTGTCTAATGATGGCATCCACGACTTTTTCTCCCACCAGAGCGGCACTATTTAAAAATGAGGGTGTAATATTAAGGGACGTTAATTTGTTCGGAAAATGTGAGGGTTAACATTTCTTTCTATACTATTAGTTATATTTTGTATTAATTAGATTAAAAATAAATAAAACGAGCCACAGATATTCATAAAAATAGTAAAATAAAAAATAAAGAGTAAAATGTGCAAAAAATTAAAGAGCAAACCACTGCGGCATTGTTTTTTGTATTAATATAATGCTTTTAAAAAGGGGTTAAATTTTTGTTTAAAATTTACTTCTGAATTAGATGACAATGAGTAGCAACTTCACCTCATTTACAATTACAACATCTAGTGAGCGGAAGATTATTAGCCCTCATTTGTTCATATTTAGTTTGGAGCCTGATGAAAAATATTAGCAATAATATGTCTATTTGAAATCTGTTAATATAATATACTAATAGGAAACATAAGAGATCAGCTTTTTGACTCAATATTGTGAATGTGACGAAATGTATCCAGTGTATTATTCATACGATATATATCATTTTACCTATCAATTACATAAATATTCAGTCCTTTAAGCATTATTGGGCAACAAACATTCAAGCACGTTAAATATACTTGTTATTGATATAATTACATAGCAAGTACTTTGTAGTTTACTTAGTTAAATTTAAATTATAAATTAAATTTAATAAAAATGCCTTTATTGCAAAGTGTTCATTTCTCTTGCATACATTTCTAGGCGTGCAGTCATTTGGAATCCCCAATGGTCTTTTACCTGCCTGCATAAATTTAGGTCTACTTCAGCGATAAGAAGGCCATCTTTGACTTTAGATAGCCCAGGCGTTCTGCATCCATTAGGAGCTGTCACGTAACTCGACCCATAATATCTGCGTGATACTTTTTTACCGTCTTTTTTCTCGAATTCTTCAGTACCAACTCTATTGATGCTGCACGTAAAATAATCGTTAGCGACGGCCGCTGTTCGAGCTTCAATGCCCCAAAACGATTCGCCAAATTCGGAAATCGTAGCAGATGGGTTGAAAACGATTTCTGCCCCATTTAAAGCAAACATGAGCCAGTTTAAAGCATTATGGCGTCCATAACAAATGTTGATAGCGATCTTTCCGTATTTTGTGTCGAACACTGGGTGACCAGTATTACCGGTGGCATAATATGCTGTTTCACTGAAACTTCCTACACTGGGGAGATGGTTTTTGCGATGTTTCCCCATATAATTTCCTTTCTCATCAATAACTACTGCTGTGTTCCACCAAACACCATTATTATCTTTCTCCAAAATGGGCGAGATGATAACCATTGAATGTTTTTTCGCTAATTGCTTAAGTAATTTCGTACTAGCACCATTTTCAGCCGACTCCGCAAATTCCGACCATCGATCCTTCTCTCCTGTGCAAAGGAAAAACGGCATTGACCATGTCTCTTGCAAGCATAATATTTGCACACCTTCAGATGCTGCTACGTTTATTATATTTTCGATTTTATTAAAAATAGATTTCTTCTGGTCTAGAATTGATTCACTAGTAGATAAAACAATCGAATGCTGTACTAACCCCAATTTTACTACTCTTGGTTTTCTAACTGAAATGTATATGCGGCAACTTCGAGGTTATACTTTTCACTAGCTATTAAACTAGTTTGTTTTAATTTTATTTCACAATGATCTTCCCTTCCGTAATAAATTCTGTTGAATTCTTTCAATTGTTCTAAATTTAAATTATCTTTTACAATTTTGTCAAGTGTTTTGTTAGAGCACGACCCCATGTTTTTAATAAAGTTAGAACTATATTATGTAATGTAAGTGTAGCAAATGTGACAAGTGGATGTTACGTAACCATTTGCGATGTAAATATACACTGCGTAGTGCAGAACACCTCATGAATATTATCATAAAGTATAAAACAGTCGCTTATCCGCGTTTGTCTGTGTTTTTGTTTAAAAATTGTTGATTTCACTTGCGGAAGGTTTTTATGTACAAAACACATTGACTTATTACTATATTACTAGCATAAGGACCGGGCCGACCGAACAAATAAAACGGACCAGTTCGCTGGCCCTAAAATTACAGTTTAGGGCCAACGCGAATCGGTCGACAGTAGTGCGTGCGGCACAGATTTGCCTGTCGCAAATATGTCTAGTTGCGTGGTAAAAGAATGCAAAAAATACTAGGTATACAAAGATTTAAAAAAAAAACATGGGATATCGTATCGTCGGCAAATAGACTTATATTATTTTTGTTACAATTAAATTATTATATACTTAAACGCATTATTAAAGTTTTATTTTACAGTTAGTTTAGTTACGTTACCAAAATTAGGTCAGGGTTGGATTCAGACCCTCAAAAATATTGTACATGGAAAATAAAATTATACTATTTAAAAAAAAATTATATCACGTTTGACTTTTCATGTTTCTTTTTTCCCATGTGCCGGGATTTTGGCGTCACGCGTCTATAGTCCGTTCGCGTTAAGAAAATAGTCGCCGGCCTGGCCACGCCCTCCAGTCAATTAAAATGCAAGAAATTAGAAAGTCGAGTTCACAGTGACCAGTTGAAGTCAGGCCTTCGAACGAAACGGTTGTGTATTTTGCGTGTTACTCGTTCAACATTAAATTTTGAAAATGAATACCTCACCTATTCGAAAGAATAAAAGTGGATTAATAATCCATAGCCGAGGGAGACGCGTAATTTACAATGTTTATAGGTACTTTAAACTGTGTGATTTAAATGCGACTGTGGAGACCACAGTAATAAAAACAGCAAGTTCATGTGGCGTGTCCGAAAATACTGTTTATAAAATTATTAAAGAACAAAAGGATACTAACACATTAAAATCACCCGTGAAAAAAAGAGCTTGACTATCGACGGTCGATAAATCAGATGAACTAGACAAATGTGCAATAAGCAGAAAAGTTCACTCAATATATTTAAATAACGACTACCCGACATTGCATGACATGACATGCAAAACAAAATTCTTTCATAATTGATGTAACTGGAGAATCTAGCGATACTGATTAGTGATTTAAGTAATTTTAAGAAAATTTGTTTCCATTAAACTTAATTAAATGTTTGAAAAAAAAAAGAATTTTTACTCCACTGTGAATACACCTTTACCCTGTAGTTGCACTGATGACTCACTATTTTCTTAACGTGAACGGACTATAGTTTATTAGGGTTCCGTAGTCAACTAGGAACCCTTATAGTTTCGCCATGTCTGTCTGTCCGTCCTCGCTTAATCTCTGTGACCGTTAGCACTAGAAAGCTTAAATTTGGTACCAATATGTGTATCAATCACGCCGACAAAGTGGTAAAATAAAAATTGGAAAAAAATGTTTTATTAGGGTAGCCCCCTATATGTAAAGTAGAAAGTGATTTTTTTTTAAATTTCAAACCTAACGTGTGATATATTGTTGGAAAGGTATTTAAAAATGAATAGGGGTTTACTAAGATCATTTTTTGATGATGTCAATAATTTCGGAAATAATTGCTCCAAAAGTAAAAAACAATGTGTCCCCCCCTCTCTAACTTTTGAACCATAAGTTTAAAAACTTTGAAAAAAATCTGAAAAGTAGAACTTTATAAGGACTTTCTAGGAAAATCATTTTGAACTTGGATGGAAACAACCTTACCTACTACCGGGAGCAGTTGCAGGAGCGCGGAGCGCTGCTGGAGCGCGAACATAATGGATACCCACCTTTAAACTCATAAGTGGGAACACTTATTGTGACGGACTGGAAACTACGGAACCCTACACTGAGCGTGGCCCGACACGCTCTTGGCCGCTTTTTTATCTATACGTTTCGTTTTTTGACGGTTTTATTTTTATTTCTGTTTTTTTTTGTCTAAAGAACTTGGTGTTAGTTAAATTTTTAATATTTGTATCTAATATATTTTATATTCAATAAGGGTAAAACGAAAAGAGTACAAAAGAAACCGTATTTGCTAAATTTAATCTGAAAATCTGATTCATAAAATATTTTGAAATTCTGTTTTCAAACCGATTGCTTCTGGAGCATAGAGTTTTTATCGTGGTAGCCCCTAATTATAGTTGTATCAAGGATGCAACATAAATGCATCAATCGAGCGTCCATTGAAAAGAAATGGAGCTAATTATAATTTTATTTAAAAAACGTGGTACTCATGTACAATACAGAAATTCTCGATATCGTAGGGTTAATATTAAAATGTAAAAAGGACCCAATAATAATATAAGTCGACCCTTAGGTAAAATTATGTTATTTTCGCTTAGTATTATTACGATATTATGTATACTATACGAAATCCGACCCTGGTTACGTCGTATTTAATATGACGTTTGTATTATGACAGATGCGCTACTTTTTCTTGTATGTAAAACATAGATTACCGTATATATACTAGAGATAGATGTTCAACTCAAGTTTAATTTTAGTTAAAGTTCTTGTTTTGCCTAATAGATGGCGTTAAAATATTGGTTCTTTGGGCTCGCCCTTTTTTTTTTGCACTTTAATATTTTTATTTTATATACAACCACTAATTACATTGCGCAAGTGCTGCAATGTAATTAATAGTTGTTTATGTTACTCGTGGTAATTGTAAGTTCCTATACCAAAAAATAAAAAAACAGGTTATTTTTAAAACGTTTATTGTTTAAAAATTCTTTGCTTAGTTATTGAATAACATTAGATGTGTTAAATTTAACAGTATTTGCACAATATCAATTGATTTCTTTATACACTGTCCCTACTAGTTAGTAAATATCTTATATTACAGAGAATAGAACATTTTTTTAAATTAAATATAGATTATTACATAATACTTATTGGAAATCGTGTTTTATTTACCACCGATACCAATGTCCTGGGAAGAACCAACAAGAAACCCTGCGTGACTTTTTTTTAAACATATTTCACTTTACAATATCATTTTTTAAATAAATTTTAATAGTACATACAAGCATGATTGCGATCACCTCATACCCAGGAGTTATTTTATGTATTCTTTGATATTATAATAACACTTTTTGTACATTTTTCCTTTAATAAAACATTTCAAATTGTTAATTGACAAATTTTGAACATTTTCTGAAATTTTGTTGTGAAAGCGTATAATACATTGCCCCATAAAGCACTACTGACTCAGTGGATTCTAGTAACTGGTATTACAAGCTTATGTTTGTTCCTAGTGTTTAAAGTTTGAACATCTTTATTCTTATAAAAGCTATTTATAACACTTTTTGTACATTTTTCCTTTCATAAAACATTTCAAGTTGTTAATTGACAAATTTTGTACATTTTCTGCAATTTTGTTGTAAAAGCGTATAACACATTGCCCCCATAAAAGCACTACTGACTCAGTGGATTCTAGTAACTGGTATTACAAGCCTATTTTTGTTCCTAGTGTTTAAAGTTTGAACATCTTTATTCTTATGAAAGCTATTTATAACACTTTTTGTACATTTTTCCTTTAATAAAACATTTCAAGTTGTTAATTGACAATTTTTGTACATTTTCTGCAATTTTGTTGTAAAAGCGTATAATACATTGCCCTATAAAGCACTACTGACTCAGTGGATTCTAGTAACTGGTATTACAAGCCTATTTTTGTTCCTAGTGTTTAAAGTTTGAACATCTTTATTCTTATGAAAGCTATTTATAACAGTTTTGTACATTTTTCCTTTAATAAAACATTTTTGTTAATTGACAAATTTTGTACTTTTTCTGAAATTTTGTTGTAAAAGCGTATAATACATTGTCCCATAACAGAACTACTGACTCAGTGGATTCTAGTAATTGGTATTACAAGTTTATGTTTGTTCCTGGTGTTTTCTTTATTCTTATGAAAGCTATTTATGTTTTTATGTACGTACATATTATATTACATTTTCATAAATATATTGCTATGCCAAAGTTAATGTGTTTATTTCTTTAAATTTTTTAAAAGGCTCCTTAAAATTTAAGATAAAAATTGACCGTGCGGTTCTCTTTTATAATCAAAATATGGCTTCAATATCAGTCACATGACCCCAATATTAATACAGGGAAACAGTGGTATCATCCACAAGACTCAACTCCTTCCCATTTAAGAGCACATTGGTAGTTGAATCCTCTCCAAAGGTTTGCTCCTCTTCCATAATTTTATGAATTAGTATTTAAAATTAATTAATTTAATAAAAAAGATACATTTTGGAGCAGCATTATTAATCTTTAAAATGTGAACTTGATAATGTTATCATACTTTAGTAACATAACAAATCTTTTTAAATGTGTGTAATAACCACAATTTTAAAAAATACAAATAATTTACAAAAGTGACTTTCTTATGCCCACTTTACCATTGTTTTACATGTGTAATCATTATATTTTTTTATTACAAAACGAGCATTTTATATATTATAACATACTCATACATTATACGACTTTATAAACTATTTGCGAAATTATAATCAATCTAATAAATTGGGGAATTCTGATAGTCAAAAATAGCCAAAGTTTTATTCTACACCCACGAATTCCTGAATATGCAGTTAGTACAAGTAAAACATGAATGTCGTGGAAGATGATAAAACTTTGAAGACAAATTGTTTAGGAATTTCAATAAAAAGAAAAAAGCCTTACAAGATATATATGTTTAAGGAAATTGTTCACTTTGTCCTCAAGACGGACATTAAAAATGTCCTTAAATAAATACTAATTAAACCAGGTATAAACTTAATTATATTTAGGCCTATGAAAGAACAAAGCTTGAACATGGCAGATTGCTTGTGTTTCTTAATGTTTGATGAGATGCTAGTGTTCTAAACTACATTACAATACAACTGTCATAGGTTCCGAAGACTGAGGATGTTAAGAGTGAGAATATAACCATAAACATGTTTTGGTTTGATGATAAAGGAGATAAAGCTCATATTAAGCTATCAATTTGTTATAGATTTTTGCAAAAATGCTACGATGGCAGTAATTAAAAAAATATATATAATAAAAGATTTATAACAAACATGATTAAATGTTGTCTATGATTACATATACATAACATACATAAACACCCACGCCTGTCACCCAGAGGGGTAGGCAGAGACTACAGACTTCCATTTGGCACGATCCTGACACACCTCTCTTGCCTCCTTCACATCCATACACCTACGCATACATGCTCGTCGGTTAAGGGTACTCCTAATTTGGCCCGTTTTCAATAAATCGCCAATTTGGTCGATAAATTTTCGCCTAGGACGTCCCTTTCCGACTCTGCCATTCACTTCTGCACCATAAATTTTCTTTGTCACTCTTTCCTCATTCATTCTTTCCACATGACCAAACCACCGAAGCATTCCTCTCTTAATCCTGGTCACCACATCATCTTGCAAACAATTTTACATTTATTTTTTACATTATTACACAATTCCTTACCCTGTCATTCAGATTCAGCCCTAACATACTCCTTAACGACCGCATTTCTACTGCGTTTATTCTACTCTTCGTCTAACCTTCGTCTTACTTGCGTTCACTTTCATACCCCTTTCTTTTAATGATCCGTTTATTAATGTAACCATCATTTGCAACTCTGCCGCCGACGACGCAAGAATAACTTGATCATCGGCGTACAAAAGGCATTTGACGGTTAACTCACCCATTCTTAATCCGCATTCTTCAAATTTTGCAAACAACTGTCCATAAATAGGTTGAACAGCCACGGGGAAGCCACACAGCCCTGTCTGACACCCTTATGGATATCAAACCAGTCCGAGTAGACCCCGTTGATCCTAACACAAGCACTAGAGTCCCTATAAAGAGACTCCAATGCCCGTATCAAGCCAGCGCTCAACCCAAATGAGTTCAGTGTTTGCCATAGCAAATCCCTATCCACTCTGTCATAGGCCTTTTCCAAGTCCATGAACGCACAAAAAACCTTCTGGTTTTTGGCCAGAAACTTCTCCGCGATCATGCGCATGGAAAAGACTTGATCTGTACATCCCATTCCCTTTCTAAATCCCTCTATGATTAATTTACAATTAATACCAAAGTAAGCAATAATTAAGTTAATAGGACAAAAAACAGCAAGAATGCTTTTGAAATTTAAAATTAGAAATAATTCTCTTTGTTTGATCCTACACTTATCGAAAGGGGAAATTTTATTTGAAAATAATTAAGATTTATACGCATGACATAGTAGACTGCTAAATGGGAGCATTTAAAATTAATTACTACTTTTAGATATTGATGCGGGAGAAAATGAACTACTGGATGATGGATAAGTAAGCTGACAGATACCTCAGTGTAACCTGATAAAACACCTAAAATTAAGAGTAAAGTACGAAATTTAACCAACGTGTATTAGTAATAGTGTAATAGTAGGTGGTATTAGACTTTGCGCAAATAAGTTTTTACAACTAAAACATATTACTAACCCCAAGAGAGCAAAGATACTGCAGATATTACTGCCTGAAGTTAGTCACTTTTGTTTGATTTTGTTTAATTCCTTTAATCAAAGATTTTATAAAAAGTGTCTAAAACATAATTCTGAACATATATGCCGTGAAACAAAGTTTTACCTATTACAATGAGATTTAAGGAAGTTAAAAAAGATATGGAAACAATTTTTGTCTTCGCCATTTTCATTGCTGCTTTTATTTGACATTTTTGTTTTCTAATTTTGCTTTTTAAAATCATGATTTTGTTAATTTTTTTTTTTTTCATTTTCACATCTGTACACCTTTCTTGTAATCAATGTACCTGAAAAAAGTACGACAATCAGGTATGCATACAGAGATCAAATGAAACAATGACGGCATAGATCAAATTGTATTGGATTCTCCTTTTTTAATAAATGATTTTGAATTGCAAGTTGTGCCTTAGGATAAAATAATAAATAAATGATATAATATATATTATGCAATATGCTATTAGAATGCTTTTGGAGCTGGCGCAGTGCTGCAGTGTACACAGTGCAAAAATGTAGCATTTCCACTGCATGGCTTGCGGCTCAGTGATAACAAAAGGAGGATGGCCAAATCGTACCAGACAACGAAATTACAGCGTCCCAATATGAAATATTTATGTAAAATACCTTATTGTTAAGGTATAACTCTCTAAGTAGCCACAAAAAAAAGTTATTAATTTATTTCTATTGTTGTAACTGTTCAAAATTATTTCAAATAATAGTTTCAGAACGCACCTAATGACGATTCATTTCATGTGTGAAAGGACTTGGTATTCAAAGACTATAATTATTCACGTTTTTATGAATAGTTGTTAATTTTAATTCAATTCAATTAGTATGTAGACATGAAATCAACTACTATGCTGATTTATTATGTACTGGATTAATATCAATCATTATTAATCAGTTCCACGTCATTGACCATCTTATGTACCATGTTTTTAAGCAAATACATTTTCTATTCTAAGAATATGTATTTTTATAGAATAAGGGTGACAAAGGAGCACACATTCCAATAGCAAAGTGCAATCGGCAAGTGCATGCTGAAGCTCATAGACACCTAAATTAATAATATAATATATAAAGAATCAAAATGCAGACACCGCTTGTCACCCCTACCCCATGAAATTCCTTGTTTCCAGTAAAAAGGGTCTGATTCTCTACGCTCACTGTAAGAAACAGAGCATCATTAAGCTGGTATTTTGCGCTGTTAGTCTGTGAGAGCGTAATCCTTCCCCATTCGAGCTGACTCATTCGTGCTACAACCATAACATAGTTGAAGCTTGGCACGTAATAAGGTATAATAGAATATAAGATATAATGAGTTCATATCTATACCTTTTCCGAAAAATTGGGTTAGTTTTACAGGAACATTACAGTGATGTATTTGATATTTAAGTCTAATTAAATAGTTTAATTAACTTAGACAGTTTCATGTATTTTTGTACTTAAGCTGTGCATAACTGCTTAAGTGCAACTGAATGTCTGTGGAAATTGTTTTCGCTAATTTAAAACTCACATTTAATTGTACACACATCATGTATTTTTCTAAAAAGCTGTATGTTTTCCTTATATAAATAACTGAGTAATAATGTCCTCCAGACCGAATTTCGGCCACGGCAGCCTGCCTCAACGGAGGCTAGCCATCGGCGCAGGACAGGATTATAGTGCCCAAGTGTATGCGCAAGCACAGGTGCACTCTCTACTCCCTCACTTTCATAATCCGATGGGATAGTAAACTGACAAGACCGGAGAGAGATCAGGCGCAGGACCAACGGCTTTACATGCTTTCCGAGGCATGGGGTGAGGCACCGCCAACTTCCTGGCTCCGGGCAATTACTGAGAATTTCTCGACGGAAAACTCAATAATTAATTTTTTCGTCTGACCCGGGATTCGAACCCAGGATCTCGTGATCAGCAGTCGCACTACTACAACCACTAGACCAACGAGGCAGTCTGAACTGAGTAATTAATTAATTAGTTAAATAATTAATCGACCATAATTTTAATATCAAAAATTTTAAATTAACAAGTAATCATCAGGTTACGTTATTTATAGGATTATTGAAAATACCAGGATTCAATTAATTTGAGAAACATCCACTTTAATTTAATTTAACATTCAACATGTTGAGCAGGAGTGCTGGTGTCACACAAACACTGACGTGAACCGAGGACGTTGTCATGAGGTGCAATTGCCACTTAAGGATGTGATTATGTTAATATTATTATCCCTCATGATAATGTATCCATATATGGGTAAATAACAATATATAATGAAACGCAACCGTCGGAACTTCTCCGCCGCCTGGATAGACTACAGAAAGGCATTCGACTCGGTGCCCCATACATGGCTGAAGAGAGTCCTCGAGCTGTACAAGATAGACTGTACAGTTAGAGACTTCCTCGAGCAGTGTATGGGGCAGTGGAGTACGATCCTTTGTCATCTGGGTGAGCGGATGATGGCTGCGGAGAACCACATAAGGATAAGAAGGGGTATCTTCCAGGGCGATTGTCTGAGTCCAATCTGGTTCTGCCTCTCTCTGAACCCTCTCAGTACCTTACTGGAGGGCTCCGGGAGGGGATTTCAGCTACGGAAAGGAGGGACAAAAGTGACCCACCTTTTCTATATGGATGACCTCAAGTTATTCGCCTCCAGTCGCTCCCATCTTATGGAATTGCTAAACATCACTTGTGAATTTAGCAATTCCATTGGAATGGAGCTTGGGACGGATAAGTGTGCGGTCCTCCATGTTGAGAGGGGAAGGGTTGCTAACTCTGAGGGCGCAGACTTATCTGTGCCCGTCAACTTAAGGACCCTTTCCGAGGCTGAAACATACCGATACCTGGGTATGTCACAAAACATCGGTATCGATGAGACTGGTATGAAACAGTCAGTTTGCGACGTGTTTTATGCACGCTTGACCAAAGTGCTTAACAGCCTTTTGTCCGGTGTGAATAAGGCACACGCATATAACGGTTGGGTCATGCCTGTCCTCATGTATACCTTTGGCATACTCAGGTGGACTCAGACTGAACTTAACGCCCTGGATAGAAAAGTCCGCACTACCATGACGTCCCATAGGATACATCATCCGAGATCGTCGGTAATGAGGCTGTACTTGCCGCGGAAGCATGGTGGTCGTGGCTTCTTGAGCGCGCTCACCATGCAAAATCGCGAAGTGTGCAGCCTCCGTGATTACTTCCTGGCGAGATCGGATGATCCATTCTATAAGGACGTCATTTCTTGTGATAAAGGACTTACCCCTCTATCCTTAGCCAACGAGCAATGGCAAGACCCGGCAGTGCAGAGCATTTCCGACCGGGAGACCGTATGGAAGGAGAAGGAGCTCCACGGGAGGTTCTACAAGGCTCTACATGAGCCTTTCGTAGACACAGTAGCCTCCCTCCACTGGCTACGCTTTGGTGATCTCTTCGGGGAAACCGAGGGTTTTGTCTGTGCAATACAGGATCAGGTTATTAAGACCAACAACTATCGGAGATACATCCTAAAGGATGGCACCGTCGACATCTGTCGAGCTTGTCGCCATCCCGGTGAGTCACTTAGGCATGTTATCTCCGGTTGTTCGGCGCTTTCTAACTCTGAGTACTTGCACAGGCACAACCTAGTAGCCAGAATTCTACACCAGGAGCTCGCTCTGAAATACGGTCTCGTGGATCGGAAATTGCCGTATTACAAGTACTTGCCGGAAGCCGTGCTCGAAAATGATCGCGCCAGGCTCTATTGGGACCGGGCCATCATCACAGACAGGACTATTCTTGCGAATAAGCCTGATATTGTGCTGATGGACCGGGCACAGTCAAGGATATTTTTGGTCGACATTACCATTCCGTATGACGAGAACCTCGTGAAAGCCGAAACAGACAAGCAAACAAAATATCTGGACCTGGCTCACGAGGTGACCGACATGTGGGGTGGTCTGCCGACCGAAATTATTCCTGTAGTCGTCTCTGCAAACGGGCTAATCCCAGTCAGCCTCTCGGGTCATCTGAGGCGGCTGGGACTACGTGGCGGACCGCTCCAGGTTCAAATGCAGAAGGCGGTGCTCCTCGATACCGCCCGCATCGTCCGCCGGTTTCTTTCCCTTTCCCCCTAACCCTCGGCCGTTTGGTCTCCCCTGCCGAGGGCCTCCATCTGGTTGGGCTTTTATTTATTTATGTACTTTTATATTTATTTTATGTTATTGATATTTATGTATATTTATCTTTTCATTTTCATTTATAATTATATATTTATAGCACCCAACCAGATGAGAAAACTATATAGATAAAAAAAAATATAATAATATAAATTGTCATCATTTTTTTTAAAACCACTGCTAAACACTGATTAATAACGCTAATTACCCCCCTCACTTATCGCTTACACTTTTAGGCTACATCGCAGTCGGATAAAGCGGCCAAGCAAGGTTTTTCGTTATTAATTAAAATGTGCAATAAATTGCCCTTAGAAATAAAGACTTCCATTAAACGCGTTTCGACAATTGACAAAAACATAATTTTTGAATCACGCTTTCTACAATATAGAAGAATATACGAAATGTTCATTTTTTGACTTGCTTGACATGTAAATGTAGATGAATTTTAATTTGTAATTTTAATAATCTAATGTAATGTAATATCATTTGCATTGATTGTAATTTTGACAAACCAGTGTTATATTTTAACAAAATGGTCAATAAATAAAAAAGTAAGAGGTATTTGTTGATTTAGCCTTAAAAATATTTTTGACGTTATTATAAAAAATCGTGGCTATTTAGATATTATTTTTAAACGTGATTGTGTTTACAACATAAAAACAAACCAATCTAACTATAGTTTGTTTTGGGACATGAAAAAAAAGTCCAGCTCCTATAGAAATTTGGCCATCCTCCTTTCGAAGTTATAAATACAAGAGTTGTAACCGCTTTCTACATTTGAACCATTATTAGTCGTAGTTGTTACTATTATAGTAATCTTTAACTTATCACACGGAAAACTTACTGGTATAGTAATAGAATATAGTTACAGTAATTACTAATTATTAATGTAACGAAAAGAACCTACTCTTTTGTAAATGCCCCCGCGTGTTGTGGTTCTTCATGGGCGGTGATAGTTACTTACCATCAGGTGAGCTGCATGATCGTCCCCCCCTCCCCTTTAAAAAATAAATTAAATACCTCTTATAGGATTATCATGTGAACTTGGCAGAATCTTGTGAAGTACATTCAGTATATGTGGTGTGGGTTCCATTTCTAATCCTTCAGCATGTAAGCCTGTAATAGTGGTGAAAGTATATGAGTAACACAAAACTTTCTTTATTGGGCTTGCTTTATTCACTGCTACATACCACATATATAATGATAATAATAATTATGTCCTCCAGACCAAATTTTACAGTGCCCAAAGTGTATGCGCAAGCACTGGTCATTATTACTATTTCCAATTTCTCAACTCTAACTTAAAAATTTAAAACTGCTGAGAATTTCTTGATAGAAATACCCAAAAACAGATTTTGGACCGAACTGGGATTCAAACCCGGGATCTCATGATCAAATTGCATTTATGACACTAGACCAACGAGGCAGTCAAGTGTTATTATAGTATTAAGGAATAAATTAATGTATTTTCATTATAATCATTAAACCTAAAAATAAAAAATGGTGCTCCTTGAAAAATGCCGATATGTGTGCATAAAGCAGTCAAATACTTAAAATTTGCAAAAAGATTAAGTTACACTCCACATGTATTTTTATTATGATATATGCTTTTTTTTCTATTAAAAATTGTTTAAAGTTATGTCATAAGTAATAATCGAAAACTATACCGATTAGGTAATCTACTACAACTGCCCTGATTTATCCTGAGGGTCGCCCGCATAAACCAAGAGAATTACAAATGAAACTGTATCAAGCTTTTTGATTGTATGAATACTTTGATTGAGACAACAATATCTACCAACTAAAAAATAAACGAAAATAGTAAGATTTCTTCATAAAGTGTTTATTTCTTACAGTTCACAATAACAATACAAAGTTATAATGCAGCTAGTTTTATGTCATTTTCTATGGAGTTGTAACGAAATTTTTACCAATCCAAGTTCAATTAATAAGTTGGTATTTATTTTATTTCTTTTTTTATTTTATAGTATAGGGTGACAAACAAGCACACAGTCCACCTGATGGTAAGTGGTTGCTGTGGCCCTTAGACATCTACATCTGTCCTGGATTACGAATCAAGGTGCAGATGCGTTGTCACCCATGAGGACTAAGATGGAATGGCTCGTTTCCAGTAAAAAGGGTCTCCGGATCTCTACACTCACCATACAAAACACAACGGCATTAAGCTACCATTTGACGCTGGTATTCTGTGAGAACGTGGTCCCTCCCCGGTCGAGCCGACCCATTCGTGCTATAACTATACTACTAATATAACAGCAGCATGGCTCTACCACGTAAAAAATGGTAGACTATTACTCGTTAAAAATCCGTTAACTTGTTAATTCTAATTTGATGCGACAGTTTTCCTTTCAACTTCATTATATATGCTACTATTGAGTATACTTTCCACATTTCCAAAAATAGCAGTTTTGTTGGCAGAGACACATGACCCTAATGAAAAATATAACTTTAAAGCTTAATATTTCGGTAACACACCCCTGAATCGTAAAGGTGTTCTTCCATACTCGCAATGTTTTTGAAATACTTATCCAACAATACCTTACAGGATGGAATATATGGGTAAAAATAATCATTCATTTACCTGCATAGGAGGTGTACCCAAAATAAAAATGTTTTTAAGATTTTATTTCACAGTTTTGTAGACATGATTAATGCCTATAAACTATGCAAAATTACAAATTTGTAACACTTAGTGTCTCTGAGTAAAACTGCGTTGGGATGAACATGGAGAAACTATAAGGTTTCCTTGTTGTGTGTAAATATGGAACCCTAAAAATGTAAAATATTATTAATTTACTATCTAGGGCTTTATAACCACTTACTACCAGGTGGAGTTGTAGTAGTTGTTGTCAAGTTATACACTGACATACCATTGTCTTTAATTTAAAAGTGAGTAAGCTTTTTTTTCTTATTTTATTTAGGGATTTTTGTTAGTTAACATGTCAATCCTATTAAAATCTATATGTTGCTATTAATCTGCACATACTCAATGCAATATCCAAGGTGGGGGCATGTAGGATGCCCTGTGTAATACCTATATTGTCCACATTTATCTTATATGTCCTTCCAAATAATTCCCTTTCCCCTAGTTGCCGTTCACATTCCATCAAAAAGTGATGTAAGTTTTCTATTACTCCACAAGTTTCACATTAGATGGAATCAGTTCTTTTCATCAAATAAGAAATCTTTTTCATGGAATGTGACCTGTTCTTATTCTAGATATTAATTTAATAGAATTGTTTTTTAATTTTGTATCTACAAACCAAGGTATTCGAGGTGGTTCACTCTGTATTGTTTAATACCAAACACCTTTCGTTTTAGAGCGTTCATTGAAAAATTCTTTCAATTTGTTATGACATTAATTTTTGAATTTTGGTAGTACTTCTGAGTAGCAAGGGTCAATATTATATTCTACACCATTTATACAAGCAGAGTTCACTAATCTATCTGCCTTGTCATTACCCAATATTTGGTCTATGTGCTGGAATCCACTGCACTCTTGCACATGTGTCGCATAGACTGAACTGATATATTATTTGGGAAAGTATGCAATAGGCTTTCGAAACACCTACGATTCCAGAGGCAGATCAAGCCAAATATTGGATAGCAGTTTTCCTGTCCGAGTATATAATAATTTAGTTACAGTTATAGCTTGCAGCATACTTTAGGGCTTCGGATATTGCAATGAGTTCAAGGGTCATAATACAAATGTCGTTAGTAACTTTATAAGATTTAGAAACTGCTTGATATGGGTCGAAAAAAGCTGCCCCTTGCAACTTTAGCACTCTTTGATCCGTCTGTGTAGATTTTGTGCCAATCGTGATATTTATTTTCAAGTTCTTCAATAACATTTACTTTAACGGAATTTATTCCTACCCCTATCCTATCCAATCCTATCCTTTAGTTATTGATAAGACAGTGCTTTACTATCTATGGCTTTATAACCACTGACCATCAGGTGGGGTTGTAGTAGTTGTCGCAGTCAAGCTATACACTGACATACCTATAATAAGTAAAAACATAAAGTTTGCTTGCCCACCTTTACTAATATTACAATCATGAAAGTGAGTTTCTTTAGTCTGCACTGCTAAAACAATTGCTAATTAACATGACAATGAGAAAGTTTTTAATAAACTTACCAAGGTCTTTTAGTTCGAGGATATAGAAAACGGTCGTCAAAGTGCCGATCGCAAATGCGGTAGTTATAGTAAAATTCACGATCGGTTTTATATTTTAGATGTTCCAGCTATACTTTTCAACTGCTGAAACCTTTCTAGTGAGGTATTCTGGTTTCGGAACATAGTGTAAAACATCTGGAATAATAAAATATAATCATTAATTCCGAGGCGAGAGAGGGAAACTGAAACAGGAGATGGGCAATAACCCGTCTGCCAAGCGTGGCAGCTATGGCAAATAGTACCTATGAGGCAATCCGTGGAGGTGCCTTGAACCTTCAATTTCTTAGATATTAGCTGTTAGCTGTTGTTAAAAAAGTCCTTACTTGGTCACATTTAAAAACACATTGCCATTTTTCTTCTTCTTCACATTTTTGCACACATTAAAAAAACACTGGGTCGCAAATATTTATTTTAATACAAGAAAGCATATAAACAAACGAGGAATCAGAATAATTTGAAATTAATATTAATATCAAATTAACCTCAACTATCAGTGACCGCCATTAAACATCCATTAACTGCGTAGGTAGTGGCGTGGTGCGTCTAATTTAGTCTAGTGCTTAGGAATGTAGATGGCAGCACAAAAAATATCATTTTGTTCTCAAAATAATGTTCTAAGTTGCACGCCCATGATGTAAAAGTTATGAGTAAAATGCTTAGATGGACGTATCCTTCCTTTTGAAATCATTGACAAAACAAACATAATCACTCATGCCTGTCAACCAAAGAGGTAGGCGGAGACTACTGAATTCCACCTGATACGATCCTGAGACTTTTGCCTCCTTCTGGTCCATCTTCATCATCAATTTGGTCGACAAACTTCCATCTAGGGCGTCCTTTGCAAACTTTGCCATTCACTTTTGCAATATAAATTTGCTTTGTCACTCTTTCCTCATTAATTATTCTACTTGACCTAACCACCGAAGCATTTCTTTTTTAATCTTGGTCACTACTCACTACATCACCCTGCAAACCATACTTTTCTCCTATCGTTTTTGTGCATAATACATGCATATTTTATGGAAAATCTAGTCGGCTCATCACACGATGAGTTTTACTATGAATTCACTCCGAAATTTTTATAGTCTAAAATATTAACTTGAACCTTGCAACCACCTATCAGGTACAAATATTTTGAGTCATTTTGGTTTATAAATGTAGATCACATTTAGATAACTAAACTATAACTCCTTAATACAGGTTATTCTGTATTTCTGTAATTCTGTTATTCTGTATTCTGTAATATGTAAATGAGAGCAGAACACCAATCACTTTTGTATATCTACTTAAATAAAGTTTATTATTGTTGAATAAAACTAAATTTACGGATTCTATCGCGTTTATTTAACTGATTTTACTTATTTTTAACTTAATAAATTTAGTTTTATTCAATGTGTAGCAACATTTTCTGTCAAGCGTGCTCCTCCCCCCTCATGAGGTAATCTATAACGGAGATCTATGTTTAGTAGTGAAAATTTGATAGGTCACAATGATGATGATGATGATGCTAGGGAGTAAGAGTAACTTCGTTAAATTGCACTCGTGCGACGCCGGGTGAGACGCTAGTCGATAGTAAATTCTTTAACGTAATCATTATAGACAGGTTCTGCGTGTACTGACTGAGTAATTATTGGCGACTGGTTTAAGGGCCCTTCTACGGAAGCTGCATTTATATCGTCTAATAGATCCTTGTTTGTTATCATTTGATGTACTTTTAGATGTTTTTTTATAGATGAGAAAGGAACGAGCATGAGGCTCCATAATAAGATCTGATGGTAATTGTGAATTGCCGCTCATGCATTGCATTATTAGGGGAATTGCATGTACGTTGGTATGGTCTAGGAAGACCAAAATATCTGGACAAACTTCGAAAAAGTCGTGATTTTGGGATTGTCGTCGGGAGAAATAAATATTAAAAATAAAAAGTTTATTTTTTTAATAAGGGATTATAAAAAGTACTTTAAACAAAACTTATTTACGTAAATTAAATTTTTAGATTGCCACATGTACGAGTATTTGGTATTGAGACTACTAGAGTCCACAAATTTGGATCTTTTAGTAGTAATGAGAAAATATTGAAAATTCAAACAATTTACTTGAAAGTTCAGTCTAATTACTTACTAACTTAGCTTTTGTTAAGTAAATCAAAGACCCGGTGTTAACTTTCCTAGGAGCTGTTTGTCTGGAGATTTTGATTTTTGTCGGGAGTCTGGAGGTCATTTAAAATTTCGGCAAATTCCAGACGAATCTCGACCATCTGGCAACCCTACTATACTTATAGGACTGGGTAGGCTTTTTATTCATTTATTACAGACTATCAAAGTTCACTGCTAAAGCTAAGTCTCCACAATAGATTGCCACAAGAGGGCAATACTAGGCATAGTGGTCACGGTGGCAGGCCGGTTGCAGCCGCTCTTTTTTATTATTTTTTGTTGTTGTCAGAAAGATACTGTGGCTTCTTTCCTCTTTCGTTTTCCTCATTTTCCTCAGTCGCTTTTTACGACTCCCACGGGATGATAAGGGGTAGTGGATTCCTTTACCTCGCTAAATACAAGGCGACGACTGAAACACAAACAGAAACAGAAAATTTTTTTTAATAAGAGAGGAGCAAACGGGAATACGGCTCACCTGATGGTAAGTGATTACCGCCGCCCATGAACGCAACACCAGGGGAATTGCAGGTGCGTTGCCGGCCTTTAAAAGGAGTAGGTTCTTTCCCTGTTCCCTAAGTTGTATCGGTCCGAAAAAATTGCTGGTGACATTTGATTCCACAGGAAATATGTATTTATATACTTTTTTATTCAATCCAGATTATAAATAATATTTATTGAAAGTCCCTATTTTGTTTAATTGACTGTTAGGTTGTTATTATTTATGTGTATAAATAAAATTGAAGAGCTGAGCGGGTTTTCTATTTAGCTCAGGGGGATATTTGCAAGCTATTAAGATATTTTTAAAAATTTTGTCTTTTTTTTACCGGGATAATCTTCGAAATTGAACCAATTGTAATGAAACTTCACGAACGTATTGCACATTTGTTCCAAGAGTGATCATAGCTGTATTTTATTCGAAAAAAATAGTTTTTTTAAAACTATTTTTTTCGAAGTTTAAAGAGAAAGAGAAGTTTAAAGAGAATCAAATGGACTGTGTGCTCGGTTGTCACGCTATCCTATATTTTTTCAAAAACCAATTTGAATAATGATTTTTTATAATTACGCTAACACTACACATTGATTAAAACTACTTTAATCAATGTGTAGTGTAGTAAGTAGTTTTAATCAAAAACCAATTTAATGTATTTTGATAAATCCGTATCGTTAGTTTCATTTAATTATTTACTTTATTAATTACAGATTATCAAATGTACGCGTCTGAATACAGGCCTACCTCATAGATTACTTCATTCATTTTTTTTAACTTAACTTTTATAGATCCATATCCTCATAGGCGGATTATTTGGCTATGCAGCTCATTCATTTTTTTTTAACTTAACTTTCATAGATCCATATCCTCATAGGCGGATTATTTGGCCATGCTTGGCTGACGTGTTGGTATTCGAAGTTCTTTATATTTTTTCTTCAACCCATCTTCTTTTTCATTTGCCCTCTGTCGTTTTTTACGGCACCCTCGGGATTGGGGTAATGGATATTCTTACGTCGTCAGTACACGGTTAAATCAAAATAAATCATTATATTATGTAATTTTTAAACACGTAGTGTATAAACACGTGGTAATAGATAATATATCTTGTTACAAATTACTTTAATTTCTTATATATGACAACTAACCTTGCCTGATTTATTATCAGCCAGTTAAAGATTTCACTCCTGGAAGTAAGTTGATTTTGAATTGAAATAACAAATACCACAATATGTACAATGTGTTTTCTCTTTTATATTTTATTAGCATTTAAAATCTGTTTTAAATGCTTTATATGTACCGTAATATTTTGTTGAAATTTCCTAGTTCTTTAGTTTTTTTAAAACTATTTTTTTAGAATAAAATACATTTTGAAAAAAAAAATTGTTAAAATAATGGTCTTTTATCATATTAATTCAAAATAACGCCACATTTGTAGATCCTACACACAAGCCGGGGCGAGCCGCTGGATATAAATAAGATTAACAGCAATCTCGATAACCAAACTAGGTCTACGTTGGCACGATTATTCACATGATTTCAAGGCTATCTTAAATTTGCCAATTTGGCCCCTCAAAGCGTGGTAATTATGGTAAATATTCCTCTGATGAAGGACTCCGTTCCTCCGGACTCCGTTCGAAGGACGTTTAGCAGTGAATTTTGTAAGGCAGCTATGATGATGATGATAGTATATTCGAAACACATTCATCAGGATACGAAACGCGACCTTGTAATCGTGGGTTCGAATCTGCCATTCGACTACTGTCACAACTAGGGTGAGTGGGGGGAAGATCGAACGGTTTTTTGATGAGATGAGCAGTGTTGTGTTTGACGTCTTGTAGAACTGTACATATTAACTTAAGCTAAAATTATACCTATAGTGAATAAAGTACAAAGAGCATATTTTTATGTCATATCGATAAATCTCTGTTATATTTATGCGAAAGCAAAAAAAAATTAATTGCAATATTTTTATCGAAAAAAAAAGCATGGGGAAAGATGAAAGGGTGGTGGGGAAAGATCGAAGTAGTTTCTAAAATCGTTCAAGTTAATGTCAGACGATATTGACGGTCAGTAGGCTACAACTTTAATTGTCCTGACACTTCAGAACTGTCTTTAATATCAAAATACCTTGAAATAACACAGATAACACAAATTATTTGTTTTTTATATTTCAATCTTGCCCCACCGGGAAAAGATTGAACTAGAGGTTCTCAAACTTTTCACTTTACTTCGATAAGATTATACAGAAAATAAAAGATATCAATCATATAAAATCTTTTATTGTAAATGCCAAGATAATTTTAAACACAATTACGTACATGTACCTTTTACCATTTTCGTCAACAAAATGTGTAGCACATAACGTAAAAAAATAAATATTTCAAAATCAAACAGCTAACCAATAAATAAGATCTTAGAAATATTTTAGAAAAAGTTCAGAAAATACCCTTTTAGGCTATATATATATATTCCTACATTAATAAAAAAATTGGGGATCCACGTCTACAGTTGACTATAACACATAAATGAGCAATAAAATCAGCATGAAGTGGTTAACTTCTTATTGGCTGCCATGTTTCGCCTGGTGAGTGAGAATTCCGGATGCCCGTTTCTTTTCCCCTTAAGGCCACCCGAATGTTGAAGTTTGCTAGATAAACCGATTTGACGTTGCATTGTTCTAGGAGCTGTGATGTTGCATTTACTAGCGAGTGTCTGTTGGTCTTTCCTCTTTCTTTAAGTTCCTACTCCCATTCCTACGAATCCTGTTCCTGTAACTTATGAGAAGGCAACGCACTAGTAACACTCCTGTTGTTTCTTGTGTCTATGGGCAGCGGGGAAATCACTTAGCCATCAGGTGATCCCCTTACTCTTTTTGCCTCTCTTATAATATACAAAAATAAAAATAAATACCTTTAGATAATATTAGTCGAAATTGTGCCGCTGACAATTTATATATATATATATATATATATATCATATAGGTACACTTTGAGAACATGAGACCATTAGTATGACTTTCGAAAACGGGGCAAGATGGAAACTTTTATATGTTTATCTTACCCCGTCGAATATTGGCGGGTAAAGACGGAATGTTACAATAAATCCTAAAATACAAAAAGTAGCGACATTTACACATAGCAACATAACTAACAATTAAAAATAATAAGTATGTATACAAATAAAAAACTCGTACCTACCTCGTAAATGAAATTACACGACACGGGGTAAGATTAAAACACCCAACTTGCTCGCGTAAAATTCACAGCGTAGATATTCCCCTATAACACGCAACCTATCCCTCAAAACGACAAGTGCTGACTTAGGTGTGGGACGTAACAAAATGGCGGTCTTACGGATGTTGCCTGCATTGGATAAATTACACAAAATCTGTTTTTATTGATGCTTTTTTGTGTTACCCCGTTTTTCATCTTCCCCCCACTCACCCTACTCTTAACAACGTACGTAACGTTGAAATGCTTGATTTCAAGTCTTAAAGTGGATATCGGATACTTATATTACTAATATTTACGATATCCTCTTTAAGTAAGCTAAATAAAAAAATAAAAAAAACTGTCAGTCATAGGACTGCACGTCAGTAGTGAAAATTCCTTAGCTTCGCAAACATATATTATATCCTGGCTGCTTTTTTATCGTCTGTAAAAATGAGGTGTAACAGGTGAACAGAATAGAAGTGCCTATGGCACTGATATTTTACAATTTTTATTTTATTTTACACAAACATAACATTATTAAATTCATCTACCAATAAATCCTACTAATTTGAAATAAACTTTCGATACTAAACAAATAACAACAAAATTTTTGAACTAAATAAATAAATCAATTAAAAACTATCGACATTAAAATAATACTTACCCCAATTTGTAGTTCTTATTGATAGATCAATTTTATATTAATATAAAATAAAAATAAATTATTTAATATCAGTCTTTGAGTAAGCAAGTTGGTTGAATACTCAAAGATATCAGTGCCTAATATGGCACTGATATCTTTGAGTATGGCATCTATTCCATTCATCTGTCAGCCTATTTTTTCCAGACGGTAAAACAATCATCCATTATCCACATCTGTATATACCTAAATGGATATGAAAGTGCCCAACGTGCCTAAAGAAGTTTTTACATTAAAAATAAATAGGCATTAGCGAAATCGAAATTTTACCATTCTAATTATTATAATATTGGTTTTGTTAATCTAATTTGAAATTATTTATCTTTATTTGAATTGTTTTTAATAAGCACTAGTGGTAATTTTAAATTAAAATAAATATTTTTGTTTACTTATATTGCTTGAAGTAAACATAAGATAAGCCGAATATTTTTTGCTCCCATATTGTTTAGACTTATCGCATAATATGGCCAAAGGTCATCGATATGGTCAGACAACATTCGACGTTTTGAATGCGTTTGTGAAGCATCAGTGAGCCTATTTAAAGGGCGAGAATGATCGAGAAGTCATAGTCGCAAACGGCACCGACTAGTCAACGGACGAAATTGCATAATGGACGGCGAGACAGTCAGTCTTGAAGCTATCATTAACAACAACCTCACCGGTCGCGACCTTGAGGAGTTCAATAGAATTTACTACGGCAGGAGGGATCATCATGAGGTGAAACTCAAGGATACTTCCATCGCTGCTGCTAAGGACGCGGACTTCGAAATTGCTGCCTACGCATTCCCCGCGAAGAAGGAACACACAAGGCCACCAAGGATAGTGAAGGTGGGGGTCATTCAACACTCAATAGCAGCGCCAACCGATCGTCCAGTTAACGAGCAGAAAAACGCAATCTTGGCGAAAGTGAAGAAGATCATCGACGTCGCCGGACAAGAGGGCGTTAATATATTATGTTTCCAAGAACTATGGAACATGCCTTTCGCGTTCTGTACACGTGAAAAGCAGCCGTGGTGCGAATTCGCCGAATCAGCCGAAGAGGGCCCCACCACCCGCTTCCTCCGCGAGCTGGCCGTTAAGTACGCCATGGTTATCGTATCTTCGATCCTCGAACGTGATGAGAATCACGCCGACATCTTATGGAACACAACCGTCGTAATTAGCGACACTGGCAACGTAATCGGTAAGCATCGCAAAAACCACATCCCAAGAGTCGGAGACTTCAATGAATCGAACTATTACATGGAGGGCAACACCGGCCACCCGGTCTTCGCTACACGCTACGGTAAGATAGCCGTGAACATTTGCTTCGGCCGGCACCACGTTCTGAACTGGATGATGTTCGGTCTGAACGGTGCAGAGATAGTCTTCAACCCTTCAGCGACCGTGGCTGGCGAAGCAGGCAGCGAGTACATGTGGAATATAGAGGCTAGAAACGCGGCGATCACTAACTGCTACTTCACCGCGGCCATCAACAGGGTTGGGTATGAAGAGTTCCCTAACGAGTTTACTTCCGCAGATGGGAAGCCGGCACATAAAGAGTTGGGTCTCTTTTACGGATCCAGCTACTTCTGTGGGCCCGACGGTGTCAGGTGCCCAGGATTGTCTCGTACGAAGGATGGTCTTCTTATCGGCGTTATGGATTTGAATATGAATAGGCAGATAAGGGACCGGCGCTGTTATTACATGACCCAACGACTGGATATGTACGCTGAGAGCCTTAGGAAAGCGCTCGACCTGGATTATAAGCCTCAGGTCGTTCATGAGACTGAAAAATGAAAGAGTTTTATGATTTTATTTGATTATCACACATATAATGTAATCAAATTTTAATTAAATGAATGTTACAATCGAATATGACTTTTATTAAGTAAACCTTTTTTTCTTCTCGTCGTGTAATACGGCTTCGTAGCGCATCGGCTTAGCAAGAGTTGGAAGCGTTGAGAACCAGGGGTTCGAATCCCGCACGGAACAAGGATTTGTATGGACTAGAAGTAATTGTTCCGAGTCTCGATGTTTGCCTTTGTGCAATTTATGTATAAACTGTCTCAACAACACTGGAGTAAATTCTAGTGTTAATTTAAACCATTAAAATATTAAAAAAAAGTAATAGCGCAGGAGAACCTACAACGCTATATAATCCAGTAGGTATCGCAAGACGCGACAGAGGTAAACGAAACAGGAGAAAGGCTGCAGCATCTTCCCGAAAACAATTCAAAATATTAAAAAACTGCGCTAACCACATGCTAAGCGTGGCAAATATGGCAAATGTCCTCCCTATAGGGCAATATACCTCAGAAATGAGGGGAGGCCTTTGTCCAGCAGTGGCGTACGTAACGTATATAGGCTATAAGTCTACTTTACTTTAAGGCAGTATATGGGGAGGCCTATGTTCAGTAGTGGACTTTGATAGCTGCCGCAATGAGTGGATTGCAAGTGTTGAGGATGATCTCCTATTAAATTTCTTTAAGTTAATAATAATTTTCAAGAGAAAGTTATTATTAACTTAAAGAAATTTAAATCTTTTCGTGATCTTTACGATATTTACTCATTTATACATTTATTCACAGCTGAATATAGGTGTCCTTCTCATAGGTTGTTTTATTGGGAGTATATTTAAAACTGCTACAAATTATTTTAAACGCGGTAGAGTCACGCTGCAGCTATAGTATGGCGGTAGCACCAACGGGTCGGCTCGACCGGGGAAGGACTGCGCTCTCACAGAATACGAGTGTAAAGTAACAGCTTGATACTGCTGTGTTTCGTATGGTGAGTGTAAGAGAACCGGACACCCTTTTTTACTGGAAACGAGGCATTCCATCTTAGTCCTCAGGGGTGACAACGCATCTGCATTTTGATTTTTAATCGGGGATGAATGTAGATGTCTAAGTGCCTCAGCATCCACTTACCATCAGGTGGACTGTGTGCTCGTTTGTTACCCTTATTCTATGAAAAAAAAACTCAGGGTATTTGTAAGCAAGTTATTATTTATACTCTAAGGTTACACAGTTCCTTATAACACGTGGTAGAGTCACGCTGCAGCTATACTATGGTTGAAGCACAAACGGGTTCGGGGAAGAACCACGCTCTCACAGAATACCAGCCTAAAATAGCAGACTAATGCTGCTGTGTTTCATATGATGAGCGCAATGGCAATGTAGGATAATCCACTACCTCATATCATTACTTGGATGTCATAAGAGGTTAACGAAAGAAAAGAAATTTGAAATAGCATGAAGTAACTTACTGATAACAAATTAAAATATTTTTTGCAGACAAATTGTGACAACAAACAAACACAGTTCACCTGGTGGTAAGTGGATGCTGCGGCTCATAGACATCTTTATCTACTTTTTTGAATTAAAATGCAGATGCGTTTTCACCCCTGAGGACAGGGATGGAATGTCTCGTTACCAGTGAAAGGTTCTCCGGTTCTCTACACTCACCGTACGAAACACAGCAGCATTGAGCTACTATTTCATGCTGGTATTCTGTGAGAGCGTGGTTCTTCCCCGGACGAGCCGACCCATTCGTGCTACAACCATAATACACCGTAAGGTGCAGCGAGGATCTACCAAACATGGATATATACCTAGATTGAAATCTTAGTAATTTTAGTTTCGATCTGTCTGTTATCAGTATCAAGTAAGAACAACGTTTTTAACAAAAACGATTTAATGGAATATTAAAAGAAACAAGATAAAAGAGGGTTCAATACATCGTAAATTATAAACACTGCACTGCTTTGTTTTTAATATTTGTTGATAATTGTTTTCGTTTATAGATAAAAAATGTATTAAATATGTTGATGTATAGGTAGTTTAAATGCGGGGCTTGTTTGCAACGACCTTATAAATGCATTAGAAGGATGTCCTTGCAAACAAATGCAATGCAAATGCAAGCTGCATGCAATTATGACACACATCTATCGGAAAATTCCCTCAGTTTTACTCCTAGGTATTACTTACCTAGAATATTTAGGTACTTAACACAGCTACAGTTAGCTGCTATATTATAGTAGTAGCACGAATGGATCAGCTCGACCGAGGTAGGACCACGCTCTCACAGAATACCAGCGCAAAATAGTTGTGGATCGCCAGCAACGCAAAGTCAAGAATTTGCATTTATAAAATTTAAAAATTAGGGTATTTTTATGTGCTAATTAGGTGCCAAGTTTAAAAATTAGGTACTCTAAAATTTTCACCGCAACGAACTGTTGAAATTTCCGTTGCTGGCATCACGTATCGCTAGAAATGCAGTGAAGATAATAAATATACGATAAATATTAATAGCAAGGAATTAAGTGCTAATTAGGTGCTGCGAGTATAGGCAATGACAAGGCTTGATAATAAGTGCTAATTAAGTGTTTTCAAAAACACAACTCACTTCTTTACACAGGAATATTAACACAGTTACTTCTGCAACGGCCTCGGCGCTGCGGGAAGTGCAGCCTCTTCGCTATAGCGTAGCAAATCATAGACATCAGACGCCCATGCTCACCTTCATAGCCTGGGCTTGTTGGTGGCTTTAGGCGACCAGCCTCAGCCGCGGTGGCTCGCACAGATGCTTGTGATTTGCTATAGCCTGCGGGGGCTGCTCTACCGCCGAGCCTACGGCTTAACAAATTAAGGGTAGAGCAGACAGGACTACGTGGAATCGGGGCGTTCTGATTCGGTTTTAGTACAGATTCGGCCTAATTTATCTATAATATACAACTGATAAAGAACAAAAATGTCGTTTATATCTTATAGTAGGGTAAAGTCCTGAACCCGAAAATTCCCAGAATATTCATCTACATCCGACTGATGCGTTGTCACCCCTGAGGTCTAAGATAGAATGCCTCGATTCCAGTAAAACGGGTCTCCGGTTCTCTACACTCACCATATGAAACACAGCAGCATTAAGCTGCTATTTTACGCTGGTATTCTGTGAGAGCTTGGTGCTTCCCCGGTCGAGCCGACCCATTCATGGTACAACCATAATATATTATGTGTTGTTATTAGGAAGATTATTATAAGTGGTAAAGCCATGATGCAGCTATATATGGTAGTAGCACTAATGGATCGACCCCACCGGGGAACAACAGACAGTTAGATATAGATGTCTAGGTTGGACCACAGTATCCACCAGGTGGACTGGGTGCTTATTTCGCCTTTATTCTTTAATGGAGTTGCTACTGCCCATCTTCTATTTCATTTCCAGAAGGAAATTTTGAAGGAGGTTGACAGAAGTCAACTCTTACGACACTCATGATATTATAGGGCAGTGGATTTCGCTACTACACTACATAGCATATTCCACAACAAATTAATAGGTATTAAATTAATTAATCATTTCATCTAAAAAAAGGTAGCCGCACTTGAAAAGATTTAATTGTATAGCGTTAGAAGAATAATTTACATAGCACTCGTTGCAAAATAACAAGTGCAAAATCTTTTTTAACACTCAAGACATCAAGAGCTATCTAAAGTGACAACTTAAAAGAACCCCGCTGAAAGCCACGGCGCGACGCAACATGATAATTTCGGTGCAATTTTCTCACTCGCGGCGAGAGATGTCGCTAATGTGTTGCTCTCTTGCTACGGTCTTCAACGTCTAGTCTGTACCAAAACAAAGTTTAGCAATAACTAAAAGTGTTCCTTATTCCAATGCAATAAAAGCTATTATTGTTCCTATTGTTACCTGATATTTTTTGTAAGCCTTTGCTTTCAAGAGTCCTCGCAGTTGCAGTCCGTGACATTCCATTACAATAATGATGTGCTCGGTGTAGGGGTGGGTCTCCCATTTTTTATATTCATATTTATTTTACTTATGCCTACGTGGAAGTATTATACCTAACTGTGGCAGTGACATAAGAGAATACTAATAGTAATATGTAGAACAACCCTCAGTATACATGGCTTGTTTATGTATAATCTAAGACATCACCCCATTATCATTACTCGATAGGAGGTCGTAAGAGGCAACAATGAGATGTTAAATCACACGATCCCCGTTAGATGGCGGTATAAACGCTGGTCCCCGATAGATGGCAGTATAAACGCTATGTTAAAATATTTAATTAATACCTATGTAAAAGTATTACCCGCAATCCGTTGTCGTTAAAGGTGCGAAACCTTATTGCAATCACTAATTTAACTGTCAAGCTTGGGGATTACGGAATATTCTGTCGTACCTCTTTCTTATTGTAATGTTTGTTATGGGCTGATGAAAGAAAAATAAGGGTATTAGAGCCATAATTTTAAAAAACATAATGTAATAAAATCATGTTTAATCAGTTCAAAAGTAATTTAAAAGATGGCGCTTGTATTAAAAAGGTTTCCTTATAACTATAGATAGAGACGTTAAAAAATGTACAATATTTTTATAGAATAAGGGTGACAAACGGGCATACAGTCCACCCGATAGTAAGTGAATGCTGTGGTCTATAAACATCAACATTTATTCTTGATTAAGAATCAAAATACAAATGGGTTGTCACCCTCATTCATACGAAACACAGCAGTATTAAGCTGCTATTTTACGCAGATATTCTGTGAGAGCGTGGTCCTTCTCCGGTCGAGCTGGCCCAATCCTGCTACTAGGTACCATAATATGGTTACAGCGTGGCTCGGCCACTACTCTAGCAAAAGCTGTATTAAAAGAGTTTTTGTATATCAACGAATAAAAGTGTTATTGCTTATTGTCCCTATACCTATACCTATTAAAGAATATTGACCGATCGTTAACCACTGGGAATGAGGTGACTGTTACCAAATCATAATTTTAGATGGAGAGTATAATATGCTGCTGGTTCCTTTCTTCTTTTGGCCCTGCATATTTTCCGGGACTTTCTCGTAAAAGCGTATAAATTGGCTAAATATGTATATATAGTTTGATTGAAAAAAAAAAATGATATTAAGGATAGCGTCTTTTTTTCTTCGGTAATAGTTAACATCAATGTTTTATATTACAAGATAATAACATAAAACGTAGGTATATTTGATTTTGGGGTAGAGTTCTGACAACCCTATGCACAACTAGGTCGGACTAAGAGCGCGGAGTCGACAACAGCGTAAGTCAGACCACCTTGATTATTCAGTCGCATCTGATACCAGATTTCTGAAATTTGTGCAGCTTTTAGCTCCGCTCAACGCAGTGCATAGGTAGGTATAGTTTTTTTTAATTTTGCGAATATTTTAGTAATTTTTTTGTATTACTTATGTAAGTAAAGTTAAGTCAAGGGAAGTGTAGGGTGGCCCGCCATTAGATGTAGTGGTCCTTGTAAGATATGTAGGGTGTCAATGGATGCAGGTGGCTTAGGACTGTGTTTTGTCGCATTCCTTGAGGGCTTGTGAAGAGATGTAATGATGATGATGAAGTAAAGTTACAGCATATAAATTCTAGAAACGGACACAGGCCTCTGCTTTTGGAGAAAGTTAAAAAGCAGCTGGTCCAATGAATGCGCTGCTCTGAAGCGGTTTGGCATTGCTCGAGGCATCACGGTCGGCTTATTCATTCAATCATTACAGCTTACGAAAAGTCCACTGCAGCAGTGGACTTTCTGTAAAAACATACCATACAAGCAGTGGACTTTTCGTAAGCTGTAATGATTGAATGAATAAGCCGACCGTGATGCCTCGAGCAATGCCAAACCGCTTCAGAGCAGCGCATTCATTGGACCAGCTGCTTTTTAACTTTCTCCAAAAGCAGAGGCCTGTGTCCGTTTCTAGAATTTATATGCAGCAGTGGCACTGCTGAACAAAGACCTCCCTTATGTATTGCCTCATAGCTGCCACATTTAGCGAGTGGTTTTGCAATTGAAGTTTTTTTTATTTAGTGGAGTTTTTATCAAAAATAATCTACTGCGAACCTCCTGTTTCACTTGCCTCAGTCGCCTCTTATAATACCGTTACCGAGTCCACTGCTGGACATAGGATTTCCCTATAAATTGCCTCAAAAAGGGGATATTTGCCATAGTTGCCACGCTCAGCAAGCGCGTTGGCAACCACAGCTTTTTATTTTTAGTCGTTATTAGAAATACACTTCTGCCCATCTCATGATTGCTTTCCCTCTGTCACTTCTTTTGATACCCATGATACCAACGGGGTGACATGGGGAAGTCGCTTCTCTTTCGCCCCTACTATGCTTACAGACGAATATACGTACGTATATTTACTACGTAATAAACAATTTTGATAAATCCTTAATCACTTCAAATCCAATTCGATCTATAATGGAAGATTTCATTGATTCGTTCAAGATTTCAATCTATAATGGAAGATTTCAATCTAGAATGTTTCGTGACCAACAGTGAATATTTATGAGCTGATGGAATAGAAAAACATTAGCAGATATGTCAACAAATTTTCTTAAAAATCTATTCTAGTATATAGGCTATGAAGGCAGCCAAGTTTATATGCAGTATTTTAATTATTAAATGATCAGTTGCACGATTTCGATGAAAGATACATTTTCTATGCAAAAAAATTGTTTAGCGTCATAATTGCACGCTGGTAAAGTATGTGCCTACTGTACGTAAGCAGGCATTATATTTTATTATAATTGAAATTTTTTTAGCATATTTTAGCTTTTTTTATTTCCTTAAATTTTTTTTAGCATATTTTAGCTTTTTTTATTTCCTTCGTTATAATTTATGACGAATTCTTCTTAATGGGTTGGTAGAGATTTGTTTAAAATCGTTATTTTTTAAATTCGTTGGCGTTATTTAATAAATATACTTTTTACTTGATGAGTATACATATAATATTTTAATTAAAACACAATGTTTTAATTAAAATATTATAACATTGTGTTTTAATTAAAAAATATTTTCACAATCTAACAAGCTAATTCGGTTAATTCCATAAATATTGTGCCGGTTTGTTTCTGAGCGCGGGTAATTAAGACCATTACGATCGCAGAAGAAACATGGCCGCACTACCGCTTCCGGCAGGACTTTTTAATTTTTCATTTACGGCCAGCGATTTCAATTTTTCCTCTAATTTCTCATTAAACTTGGCCGCACGTTTTAGCCTAAGGGACTATTTTTTTTAAATGTAAATTAGAAAAAATATGCTATAGGTAATTAGCACACTGATTTATGTTTTTACAGAAAGAAGGAAACTTGAAATTTGTTTATTAATTAGCTCAAAGTTGTTTTTTTTATTTGTAACATTCCATTAGTGATCCTAAATTGTATTTAATGTATAATTATTATTCCTCTCTTCTCTGTGAACATACTTATATTATAAATAAGTACTTATAATATGAAAATACAGATGTAATAATACGATATCTAACGAATTCTCATCACGTAGGTATGACAAGCGGCATAGGTTATTGAGTTTTTCGCGCGCCTTTTGTACAGATTTTTGGCAATATGGCGACAGGCGATTCCATCGACATAACATGTTCAGTTTCATTTCCGCCGCGCCCTGTCCACGGCGGAAGGTTTTTGAACGGACCATTGAAAAAAATGTCTCACTATTACACAAACTTGATTTGACTAAGAATAAAGAAAGTATTGGAAACTCTTTTATTTATATTTTTGTAAGATTTTGTTTTATGAAGTAAGAGCAAAATAAGAGTAGCAAACGAGCACACAGTCCGTGATATAAGTGTTGTCTATGGCTCATAGAAATTTAAGTACATCTATTTCCGATTAAGAATCAAAATGCAGATGCGTTGTCACCTCTGGGAACTAATATGGAATGCCTTGTTTCCAGTAAAAAGGGACTCTGGTTCTCTATACTCACATTACGAAACACGAATAGTTTTGGAAAGGTAGGCACAGACTATGGACTTCCATTTGGTACGATCCTGACACACCTCTCTTGTCTCCATCACTTCCATAAATCTACGCATACACCATACAACATGCTCGTCGGTTAACGGTACTTTTTAGACATGTATCAATCATTCATTTCTAGTGACCGAATCATTCTAGTACATTTCGTCACGCGTACCGGTACATTCAAATGGATCATTTCGAGCTCCAGTACCCTACACTAAAATCAATTCATTCAGATCATTCGGGATTCGGTCGGTTTTTGACTCATTCACGACTCACACCAATTACGAGTTAAAAAGGTTCCGTCAATTGTTTATGATTGGTTGTCCCGGAACAATCAATGAACCATCAATACTTTTAAGTGTAGCTCCAGCTCAAACGGACGAATCATTCATGATTGACACAACATATCTAGTACTTTTAATATGTTCATTTTCTTCATCTTCAATATATCGCCATTTTGGTCGATAAGCTTCTGTCTAGGGCGTCCCTTGCTGACTTTTCGTTTACTTATGCAATATAAATAAAGTCCTGCCTACCTCTAGGTAATAGGAGTGTTATGTTTACGTTGAATAGGTTTGGAAAGTTTCCTTGTGCTGTCAATTTATTCCACTGTATTAATGAGGTTTATGTTTTATTACGTGAGGGTTATACGGTCACCTTCAGGTTTGCTGAACTGTAAAACCAAAACTAGGAGGAGGACGGGGAGAAAAACACAAAGTCGTATACTGTAAGTAATATATTAAGTAAAAAATAGCCAACTAGCTTTGGCAATAATTAGGGACACTTCAAAAATTAACTTAAAAAATAACTACACTACACAAAATTAAAGTCAACTATAATGATTACTATAATATCAACTGTCAAAATGACGTCGATAACGCAGCGCCCTTTTGACAATTTATTTTTTGATTGACGTACGAATTATGAAAAGCTATCACAAAATTACTGCATTGTTTGCATAGATGGCTGTGTCATAGCCATCTATGCAAACAAGGCTGTAGTTTTTGCGTAATAAGCGAGTATGTAGTGTAGCTTATATATGTATTGAGTGGCGACATATTAGCCGGATGACCATATTACCCTCACGTACTATACTATTTTAAATAAAACCTCATTGGTTCGAAAATGAACTGAATTGAATGAATCCTGTAGAGACCGATGTTTTTCATCTCGTGGTCTGTTCAACTTGTATATGAAAATTTTTGTAATAACTCGTGAATTGATCTTTCAAAGACAAATATTATTTATTTAAAAAAAGTTATTTAACAGTAAGAGACTACTCTATGCATGTTTCAGTTCTACGCTGGCGGCGGAAAATTGAAAAGCGCACTCGAAAACCCCTTTAGTGCGATGTGAAGTCACGACAATGAAGCACCTACACCCCTCGTGAACACCGCAACGCAGTTATCGTTTTAAAAATTTGACATACGGAAACGAACTGAATACGTTCGTGATGTACCTAACACAATAAAAAATGTGACGCGTTTAAGATAGTTTGCACGGATAACCTTATCGAATTTTTTATTGACAGCAAAAGTATATTAGTAGAATATGCTCATAGGAGTTGGCACCTATTATATATAGCGTTAGTTACTTTATTTTATACCTATAGCGAATCTATAGTGAAAGAAGAGGCGTAGCGTCGGTCGCAGAAAAAAGTCATGGTTACATAACATCCGGGAGTGGACGAAAAACGCGAGTGTAGCCGAACTGTTTCGCCTCGCGAAGAATAGAGCGGAGTTCACTAAGCTGACTGCAAACCTTTTTTAGTCGGAGAGAGTTCAGAAGAAGATACCTATAGAAATTAAGTAGTTCGGTAAAGAATATGATAATTGTACAAAATAAGTTTTTTAAATGTTTCGCACATATTATACGTGGCAGAGCGACGCTACAGCTACATTATGGGTGTAGCACGAATGGGTCGGCTCGATAGAGGAAGGACCACGCTCTCACAAAATACCAACGTAAAATAGCAGTTTAATACTGCTGTGTTTACTAGTTTAATACTGTGTGTTTTGTATAGTGAGTGTAGAGATCAGGACACACTTTTTACAGGAAACGAGGCATTCCATCTTAGTCCTCAGGGGTGACAACGCATCTGCCTTTTGATTCTTAATCGAGGATTAATATAGATGTCTATGGGCTACAGCATCCACTTTACCATCAGGTGGACTGTCTGCTCGCTTGTCACCCTTCTATAATATAAAAATAAATTGTTCATATTATTGTCATGACATAACTTTGAACTAATTAAACATCATTTAAATGTCTTTTTCGTAGGAAAAGGGAAGATCTCCCGCCGGGCAAGGTGTTCTGCCCGGGGAGCGGCCAGCGCTCCGTGTGATAGTTCGGAGCTGTTCTAATATATACTGTTTATGATTCGGAACATTGATAGCGCGATTTAGGCTTCGGTGTGTTTTGCTTGTGGCGCGACGATAGCACCGCCACATCACCCCCTGATCAGACCAGAGGTCGACAGTGCAGTCTGATTGCCGGTGCGTCCTTAATGCCGGTGGGGAATGCATGCTGTGTGCTTAAGGGGAATATAATCTCAAATAGCTTAGCAAGATCCTCCGTTATGCCGAAAGTATTGCAGCATTAATTTTGAAATAAATGTATGGTAAAGTTGTACCAGTTCTGGCGCACTTGTCGAAAGGTTGTACCAGGTCACAAGTACGACGTTCGTCGACTCACGATCCAAAAAAAAAAAAAAAAAAAAAAAAAAAAAAAAAAAAAGGTTTTGGCATGCTCTGATCACGAATCTGCGGTCCATTTTTGCGTAGGATGCACGGTTCCGGAGATGTGCAGATCAATTAACTCTTATCTAATTGATATCCGCTTCGAGCCTCCACCGTCATTAGCGCTCCATTGTTCTTATCTACTTATCTATTGTTCATTCAATACCGTCATTATCTATTCTTCCTCAGCGTGGTGATATTGTTATATACTCCTTTGTTCCTATCTACACTAATCTGACTCATTAATAAAACACATTACCCAATTTTGTTAAAATTTTTATTTATAAAATACAAAATCTTATTACTTATTATCTATAAAATAGGAGCGAAACATCTCATCCACTAAAATATCGTTGTACAATGTGTTCCCTGTAAATATACTCGTAAAACTATGCATTGAACATCCCTGAAACTTATATAGCAAATACATTAAGCAATATTCGCCACAAACTGAAGTCCACTCATTCTGAATCCTATCAACATTCCAGTTCCATCTTTTACAATTTCTTTTAAAAAACTCTAGATGATATCGTACAGGTGCCCGTCCGAATGAATCAAAATATTGACCGACGTCATTCGTATCGATATATAAAGCTACCCAATGTGACCCTGGTTTATCATCTGTATCCAAATTGCATATTATATACGTTGGTACGTGGGTGTACATGGGTAGTTTATTGGCAGCATAAACATTATTTTCTAGAGTGGGATGAATCTTTTTCAGATGTTGTTGTACATCTAGTGTATCCATAATATTACTGCTATTAGTAGATTATTACAGTACCAATCTACTCAATGACTAATATAGGAATGATCAATTATAGTGATATCTAAATATTAAATTACATTCTTTGTGTTATACAAATCGTATTTGAGTCACCAATACACTGAACAAGACACGACAGGAAGGACGTAGGAATGTAGAGATAAGCAACAGAATGTAAGGTAAGCTTGTTGACGCATAAAGATACTATCAATTCTACTGCAGAAATTCTTTAGATTAGAATTATTACTCACTGGTACTATATAAGACCAAGCAACTGCAGTCATGGAGTTAGTGTATGGTCGTTTGGCCGCAGTGGATCTATCAATACTACGTTTGTGTTACTTCAACGCATCAAAGGCCATGGATGTAAGTGTTTATTCTATTGACAAACTTACTTTTCTTTCTGTTATTTTCTTACGTGTGTATGATTTAGTGTTAACAAATTATATTTAAATATTATGTGTGTGTATATGGTTAAGCCGTGGTAGCTCAGATGGTTAGCGCAAAATGTAAAATTCCCAGTACGCGACCCGGGTTCGATCCCCGCCGGCACCAATTAAATTGTTAATTACAATTTTAAGTGTTAATTTACCACGTGCTCAGCGGTGAAGGAAAACATCGTGAGGAATGCATGTCTGAGATAATTTCGAAGGCATGTGAAGTTTGCCAACACGCATTGAGGTATCGCAGCGAACATTTCCTAGCCCTAAAACCCTCTCAGAAATGAGAGGAGGCCTATGTTCAGCAGTGGACTTTAATAGGTTGTAACTTTAGCTTTTTTAACTTTTATGATTAAGTGTTACCAAATTGATATTAACATGATAACTGTGTTGTTGCAGAAATCATTGAGCTTCGATGAAAATACATATAAACAGTATTACTACTCGCCACTCTCCCCTCAATAAGAGAGTGATGACATCGTCATTAATAATAACACATGCGATGGTGGAAAAAGAAAATCGCAATCGATTGATCATTTTTTTGAAGCTGAATCAAAAATAAAAAAGAGGAAGCTGTTATCATCAACCGTAGCACGAGCCGCTAGAGATGGTGTATCATACATTTCTACTAATTCTGACGATGGAGACCAAGCGACGCATCTCATCAAAATTGAAATGTACGATATGAAGAAGCTATCCAAGATTCCAACTACTGATCATTGGAAACATGCTTCCACGAGGATTAAATATTACGTAAAGACTAATAAGGATAGCATCTACGACAACACAAACGCCCTCGTATACAATATTACAAAGACAATAGCAGAAAGTGAAAAAGTTAAAAAATACTTTTTTAACAATGACAGTCATTAGCTGATCATTAGTGAATGTGATTCTGTTTACTTAAATTACAGGAAGACAAGAGCAGAAGAAAGAGATGAGTGTGGCATACGTGTACAGAACACATCATTGAAGAACAAAACTACAACACTGAGTGGAGATGAAAACGAGAAGAATATGCAGTACTCAAGAGCTGAATATCCATTCTTCAGTTCAAAATCTAGCCGGTTGCTCAGTTTCGAAAACTGGCCTCTCGTTATGCGACAGAAACCTGAAGATCTTGCAGAAGCCGGTTTCTTTTATACTGGCCATGCAGACAGGACCAAGTGTTTCCATTGTGGTGGTGGCTTAAAAGATTGGGAAGATGATGATGATCCTTGGCAGCAGCATGTTCAGTGGTTTAGTCAGTGTGCTTATGTAAAATTTAAACTCGAACAGAGTTTTGTATTAGATTAAATAGAATATTTATAAAGAAATAAAAAATAATATATTGCATACAATTTGTTTTATTTAATTTTATAATGTTTCACATAGTTACATACACACAAAATGCATTACACATAACTCATAAAATCTAACACACAACACATATTATAACCTTAACTACTATAGTCTACAGTAACATTTCTGTTTTTATCTATCTCAATAATATTATCAAACTCAGCATAAACTATACAGTTAATTGTTTGTATTAGTGAGGATTCAAATCGTACTTCTAATCTTACACTACCATGCTTTATGAGATTCCAATGAGCTGATGAGTTGGCTGATAAATCAGGAGTTAAGTCAAATGCTAATAGACAGTAACCTCTGGCATACTGTTCACAAGAGATTCCATTTCCTTCATTAAGAAAGTGAATACCAGTTCCCGAGAATAGAGTATGATATGCTGATGTAAATATGCTATTATTAAAAGATGGTTGCAAAGCTTTTGAAGGTATTTGTTGACCATCAATATATAAGCTGAAAGAATTAATACCATAGTTTTCAAAGTTAAATGGATTTTTAGTAAGGGAACCATTAAATGCAGAATTGTTCACAAATCCAATTATACATCTTTTGGGTACCTGCCCTAAAAATATATTATCAAGAGTTTTTCCTTGAACACCCGATGGAATTGTTAAAACTTTTACTTCAGCTCGAGTAATAGGATATTTAGCAGTGGTAGAAGCTAAAACTTTTTGATGTGCGAGTAATACGCTTGGATTAATTCGTGCTCGTCGAACAATAAGAGTTGCGTCCGTAATGCAAACTTTAAACTTTACATCGTTTGACCCAGCAATTAAATTAAAGCTCTCTCTCGATCGAACCAATTTAACACTCATTTCAACACCATTAATTAAAAATTTATCTTGGTTGAAAATGTCACCGTGAAGATGACCAATCATTTCTATTTCCTTACTTTCACTAATCAATTCCTGTCTTTTAACAAATCCCATGTTTTTACCATCCGTAGAATCCATTTTTCCTGCTGTATCATCATACCAAAGACTACAAGTAAGATGAGATTGTTTAGCAGCAGGAGCATAGTTTAAAAGGGTTTCCATGTATGCTCGATATGCATAGGTATTATTAGGTGGTGATACAAGTTTTTGGTTTAAATAAACATCAAGTTGACTAAAAAGTGAATGCAGCCAATTATTTACAGGTGCTACTATTGTAGTAGATATCAAGTTAGTTGAATCTTGATTTAATACTTTTGCCTTTATGTGGAGTAATGTATGAGACAAATCTATGTAGTCATCGCCTGTCCCAGGAACTTGAAACTCGATAGGTCCATCATCACCAAGAGATGAAATTGGTTTATAATGAATCCACAATCCATTTTCAATGCTAGTTTGTGTAGACGGTAGTGCAAACAAATCCAATTCTGACTTAACGCACTCGCAAGAATGATTATGAAGGAAAGACATATTTAATTTGAAAATATATCTATGTTATTTTTTGGTTTTAGACCAAGTTTTTTCGCAGCTTTCACTTTAGCAGTTAATGGTGGAATGAACGAGGTCAATCGTTTTCTTTTAGTTTTATACCCAGATCCTGTCATGTTAAATTGATCAATTTTCTCATCAGCCTTTCGTTTTAAATTCGTACTAACTTGCTTTAGACGATCTTTTATTGAGGCTTCCATAGGACGCGCTTGAACCATATCCGATAAAAGTCCTACTCCAGCGTTTAATGCCTCCTTACCAATCACTCGAGCACCACTTGAAAGTAAAGGTAAAACTGATCTAAATAACCCCCCTAAGAAGCTCCCAATACCATGACCGCGTTGGTATGGTGCACCCTTATAAATTACTCCAACTCCTGACCCAGCTTGATGTGTATAATATTTTTTTTTTTTTTTTTTTTTTTTTTTTTATAGAATAGGGTGACAAACGAGCACACAGTCCACCTGATGGTAAGTGGTTGCTGCGGCCCATAGACATCTACATCTATCTTCCATTACAAATCAAAATGCAGATGCGTTGTCACCCGTGAGGACTGAGATGGAATGCCTCATTTCCAGTAAAAAGGGTCTCCGGTTCTCTACACTCACCATACGAAATACAGCAGCATTAAGCTACTATTTGACGCTGGTATTCTGTGAGAGCGTGGTCCTTCCCCGGTCGAGCCGACCCATTCGTGCTACAACTATACTACTAATATAATTGCAGCATGGCTCTACCACGTAAAAATAATATATATATAATAATATAAGTAATAATTTTCATATGGACATTTATGATGATCACGAAGACAATTCATTATAATAATTTTCGGAAATGTAGTTTAATACACACGGTTCCAAACTGGAATGGTGTTTTTTGTCCTGTGCTCGATCTTATAACTATTTCCAGCGTATCGAACTCTCTTCGCATAACAGGTAAGTAATGAGGTTGAGAGAAAACGTGCATTTTATTTGCACCATAAATGTATTTTGTAGGATCTAATGAAATGACTCTTAGTAAAGGAGTCATAACATCACCCACAATCTGAGGATCGATAATGTCACAATATAGAAAGAGTTGAGATGGTAACCCTAAGTGTAAATTAGCAGGACACTTTCCAAAATTTCTCTCTAGGAGATTTTTATTTGGTTCATAACCTAGTTGTAAACTTAATTTGGGTGATAATGTTACGGATGTTATATTTTTATCCAAAACAGAAATAGACACAAATTTTGTTATTTCATCATAGCGAAATTTCAAGTTCTCTCCGATACCATTTAACACTCTTAAAATATGCTCAACGTTATCATAGTTGGTAGCTGGAATATGTTTTTTGTAGTACACTGTGGATGGTTTATCTTCATTAGGCATTAACATAGATTTTGTAATGTATATAACATTTTCATGATCTTGAACAGTAAACATGGTACATGGATATTGAAACTCGACAACTCCAACCGACCATTCACCTTCTAATTTAATAGCTTTCGGTAATTTCGTTGAAAAATTTGTGGTCTTGTTATCAGGAAAGTATTCCATTGAACTATTGCTGAGCAAAGTTAAATAAAAACTTTCTTTATTCATATTTCTTTTAAACTAGAAGCTAAAATCCAACTGTTAAATTTATCTGGATAACCTTTCCACTTCACTAATACTTCTTTTCTGTTACCTGAGTAACGAGTGTCAATTATTTTATCTATTTTATATTGTGAGGTGGGGTTGTAAGTGATTTTCTGTAATTCTCTTTCATAAAAAGTACCAACTATTGGTTCATTTTGTAAATCTGTTATTGTATAAACAACCCATGGAGATCTATCAATTATTGAAGATATAATAAATATTTCATCACTCCAATTTGATTCATATCCTTTTTGGAAAGCATGTTTATATTTAGTTATTCGAACATAATCACCCACATCGAAAATTTGGTTTAGGATTTTCTAAAGAAAGTTTGTTTGACCGTCTATCATAAAGATTAGTCCAAACTGTCATAATATTGTTGGAATTTACATCACATGGGCACATCTTAATACTAGAGTGAAAGCTGTGATTGTAAGAGTATATTAAATCTTGTAAAACATCTATATATCTATAAGTATTATTATGAGTGAAATAACGCCACATTTTCATTTTTAGTGTTCTTTGAAATCGTTCAACAATACTGGCCTTAATGTCAGGATTGTTAGTGGTATAGTAATTAATCTTTTTGGATTTAAAGTATTTTTGTACATCTTTTGAAACAAATTCTGTACCTTTATCAGATTGTATGTGAGTAGGTGTTAAATTACTTTCAGTAAATATACTTTCAAAACATTCTTTAGTTGTTTCTGAGTTTTTCTTTTTCATTGGTCTTGCAAAAGCATATTTACTAAATACATCAATAACACAAAGTATATACTTGAAACCATCATTATATTGAGAATAAGTTCGCATATCACTTAAATCAGCTTGCCACAGTTCATTAATATTTGATAGAATGTACCTATTACGCGGGAATTTTTTTCGAATGGGTTTATGTAATGTGTATGTTTCTTGTGATTTTAACCATTCCTTTACTTGCTTTTTATTCATTTTACCCTTCATGGCTTTTGATAATTTATCAATACTACCAAAACCAGCGGGATTAGATGGATCATAATAAATCCTGTTAATTTCTTCTAGTACGGTGTCCATTTTTCCCACTCAAGCCTTTTACGTATTTTAGTTGTAGACTTTTTATCTCTACTGCTCGGTGTAGAAAACTCTTGAAATTCAATCTCAGAGGGTTTGTTCAGATCTTTTGCTTGAAGTTGGTTAATAAACTCACATCTCTTTGGATTTCCAATATAAGTAAGTGGTACTTTAATATCTTTTAATGCTTCAGCAAATCTATCCCACCCTACTGGATCACTTCTTTTTAAGGGTCTTAGTGAATCATTTATTAAATCAACAATATTACTTCCAGGAATTTTTTCATTATCAATTATGACTGTACATTCATTATCCCAATGTATTTTACCTTTACTTGTTTCAACTAAGTTTAATAATAACTGTCCTTTTTTATTATAAGTTTTTGGTATTAAACTGAGTATTTGAGCTGGTGTGTAAAGTGGATTTTCAACATTTTCTTTACTTTTGATGGATCGATTCTCCTCCAACAAAGATTCAGCATCAACTGAAGTTTTTAGATCTCTATCTTTATTTTTAAAACCAATTTTAGACTCGTTTGAATCTTCATTAGATGTATCAGAATAAATTGGTAATCTGAGTGGTTGACGATCCTCTTCGGTAAAATGAAGGTATCTTTGCAGTGTTTGTAAATATAACATCCATTTCTTTCGGTCTTCCGTCTTACTATTCATAATATTTTGCATTTCAATATCTAATCGAGATAAACTACTACTCGTATTAACCTTATTTTCTTGTTTTAATTTTTCAATCAATCCAGGTTCGATAAGTATCATTTTCTTTGCATTTTCCATGTTAACTGGCTAGTCCACTCACTAATCCACTCAATATTGCACCTAATATTATTGGTAAGAAAGCCCCTCCTTTTTGTATAATTATATTTTTTCTTAGTTTATGTTTACACTTACGCACTATTTGACGGAGTATATTTTTGTGTTTATTCAATTTTTGTTTATCTTGATCTTTAAGAGGTACTTTTCCTTGTAAAACGTTATGAATACACTCACAAATACAGTTAATTTCTTCTTCATCACACGTTTTAAGTAATGCTCTTTGATATTTTGGTTTAAGCGTATGCAAAGCGTTTAGCAAATGTTTATGCGTTGTGAGTCGACGATGCATCATTTAGCAATGATTTGAAATGTTTGATTCTTGGTGTATTTAAACTCTTTTGTGGGAACGTAGACTGTGCAGAAACCATTAAATGGGAAGACATTTGTCTTGATACGACAAAAATCATTGGTATTCTGTTTTAAATCTACCATTAAATATCCATGCGCCTCTAGAGTTGCATCCCTGTAGGCATCTTCAATAAATTTTGGGTTATCTGGTGACACTTGTCGTGCTAAATATCTTATTTGAGTTTTATCTCGAGGGTTTTTAAAATATATTATATAACTTGAGTTTAAGGATATGTCTCTTTGCCCTTTACCCTGATGAAATAAATTTTGTGTTAAATAAAATACACTAAGATTCCTGTGATGACTACCTTTTGTAAATATATCCACAATTCTTCCATCGGACTCTCTCATTAGATCATCAATAATAACAAGATGTGGGTTTTCACCGTCAAACATATTAACATTTGGAATTCCTTGATGGTAGTTAACATTTGGTAAATTATATAAAGGTTGCATTTCATCAAAGCACCATGTGATCTGATTAAAATCACAATTACATATTTCTGTAACTGATTTTATGAAATTTGTTACAAAATTTGACTTCCCACATCCACTTGGCCCCGCCACAATAGCAGTAAACGGATGGATAAAGTGAAACATTACACACGTCTAAAGTACTAAGGGGTGAAATAAAAAATGAAAGTGTTGGTGTTAACAATTAATATATATTGCAAACATTATATAAAACAGAATGATCTGTATACTATTTCTAACACAATTAGTACATCATAATTTTACCATCAACTCAACCTCAAATAAATGCACACACACACACGCAAATATAAACAACAATTAACTTAAATTATTTACAATAAAACAACGATTAAATATGTAATAAACTCTACGTCATATTATACTATTATCATTATTTTACAATCAATACAAATTTTATTTACATGCAGACATAAAATTAAAAACTATCAACACTTAACGCAGTTTATAATGACCCCAAGCTAATGTTTCAATATTATTATCTAAAATATGCCTCTTTGTGTCATTATATGATAAACCAATCTTATTTAATTTTTGTGTAAAAATTGTGTGTTTAATTGATTTAAATCTAAGCATACTATAATATTGCACTTTTTTATTAAATAGAGAAGACTTATAATTATCCATGGTCATCTTTTTAGTGATACATTTATTTACCCCTTTTGCCTTGGCTATAGTCTTATTCTCTAACTTAAAAGCGTACATTTTGGATCGTAAACCCACAAATTCTTTCATGATTTTACCATTATTTTCATCTTTAAAAAAACCTAATTGCTTTTTATTTAATTTTGGATATTCAAAAATATTATTTGCATCATAAGCTGAGGTATCAAAGTATGATGAAAGGTCAGGTTTTATATCAGAGTAAAAATCATCTGTAAATATATGATATATTAAACTATCCGTATCTGTATACAATAATTTGATTTTACTAAACTTTTTAACCATATAGTTATAATGAAAATCATACATTAATGTTTTTGAAATATCTAAAATGCAAAACCCTAAATAAATTGGTTTGTTATATATTAACTTTGTTTTTCGCAACTGAACCGCAACTAGGTTTTCCGAAAATACTGAAAGACTATGAAATTGTGGTTTAGCGATTAGATCTTGAACACCTAAAGCTTTGCCCTGGTTCTCCCAGTGTGTAACTAATTTTATGTTAACCCTTTTTTCAATATTCTCCATAGTCTTTCCGAAGACTGAATTATTCATTAATTTATAAAAATCTTTTTCGAAATCTGATTTTGCTAACGTTCTTAATTTTGTGTTTAGATCTATGTACATCTTCAACCAGCGAGACTGTTTAAATTTTAAAACTCTATGAATTTTAGTTAATTTAACCCCCATTTCTATGCACTGCTTTAAATTTCTGTAATGAATTACATATTTATCTTTATTATTTAAATTTATGACTAGTTTATTTTCATTAATATTGCCTGCACAAATGTTTTCCGGGCATAAAGGAAAGTCCGAATGTAAATCATGAAGTTCATCTGGATATTCCAAATCAACTTCTAAAATAAAACCGAAGCTCGATGTCTCAGACACATTAAATTCTGTATTCGGATTTACCCATTCGAATCCACCAGTAGGAAGACATTGAGACATAGCCCAACCATATAAATTGTTGGCATCAAAATATGTGATATATGAATTTGGTTTCCCTGCATCATAATCCCCCATATATTTGTTATTAGCTCTAGCATAACGATTACTACATTGAGATACACCACCCCTGATACCTGATCTAATAAATGCAATTTTCTCATAATCTGTTAAAAGTTCTAATTCTATTTTTGTATATTTTAACATTGCATCCCAACTTAAACCGGGTGCTGTGTAATAATGGGCAGGGTCTAAATCATAAGTATTAATACATAACTTTCTAAAGTTTTCAAATACATCGGTTAAAAGTAAAACGTCTGTTTTTAAATACAGGTTTGAATAATCTAGCATATTACAACACCCAAAGTGTTCCCAAACATCTTTAGCATGATTGTAATCATCATTTGAAATATGGGAATCTGTGAGCGAGCTATAAAAAAATTTTTGTTCGGGGAGCGATGTTAGGCTTAAACTATCATAATTAGTCATAAGTTCATATGGATAAACGCCTTTCCGTTTTAAACGAAAGAAATCTTCATCATTAGGATAATTTCTACGTAATTCTTGAAATTGATCATTACTGAGATTTTTGGCCAATTCTTCTAATTTACATGATAAAAACTTAAATGAATCTATGAATCTTAATATAATTTCGTGGTTATTCATTTTTAATTTTTTGGAAAAGGATATATATTTTTCTTTATTTTGAGGGATAACTTCGACTTCACCATCACAAAAGTTTAACGCGTGAACAATAAAATGAGCATCATAGCGACTAAGGTTGTGTAAAAATATTGGTACATAACGAGGTTTTCTGAACTTCGAGCTACATGATCCGTGAGCAACACCTATAAAACTACCGGTGTACCAATCAAAATCATAAAAATGTTCTGCTAACTCTGTTTCACAAATATGACAAATGGTTGCATTTGAAATTTGGTTTTTGTCTTCATTTGTTAGCGGAAGTGGAGGATATTTTTGAATTCTATTTATTTCTTTGAGATTGTTAGATAAACTTTCCATAAACACTTGTGCACAGTTGGGTCCGCAATACGTTACATATTTTGATAATTTATCATCATATGAACATTTTATATAATAACCAAAACTATGTACTTCATGTTTCTGAATATTGTGTGTGAAAGGTTTGGAAGGATCGTTAGAACATGATTCTATTGGTTTTAAAAATGCTTCAAAATCAGCATAAACTACGAATGGTATCTTCAACTTTTTTTCATAACTATCAAATTTAATTTTATCATTTGAAATAGGTTGACCAAACCAATTCTTTTTTTTAAAAGTTTCACTGTTTGGTAATTCTGTACAAATGTGGGCACAATCGTATTGTTCATGGTTATTTAAACTTTCCTTAGATGGAAAGTGAAGTAGACATGCTTCGCAAATGTACATGATGTGACCGTCTTTTGAAATTTGTTTACTAACTAACCGCGATAAATTTTTTATGTAACAATAATGATTTTTTGTATCCTTGGATAAAAATAATAAATTGATATGTCTATCTTTACGACACTTTGTTAAAAATAATGGACCTACTATAGAATTACATCGTTTTTCTTTATTATATTCTAACCCAAAAACATTAATACTAATATCATTTAATTTCTCTACTTTTGCTATGTCAGAAATTTTAACTGGAAAGGAAATACCATCAAATTTAAGTTTATTTGCATGTTTAACGTACGATGATACACGATCCGCGTCTTTGTTTACGGGATATAACGCCGAGAGTAACGCCCATTTAAAACAAAAATAATCCTTGCTTTTTACATTTATAACAGCCTTTTTTAATTTTATGTCACGAGGAAGATCTATGTATGAAGTACCGCGTAGGGGGTTAAATTTATTAACATTCATGTCTATAGATTTTATGTTTTTTAGACTCCATCCACTATCTTTTTTTTTCAAATGCACTAATTTTAGTAGTAATTGTATCATTTAAAGATGAAAAAAAAATATTTAAGTCATCTCCTTGACAAATAATATAGTTAATCGTTTGAAAATCGAACGTATCATGAATATCTTTAGTTTGTTGAACAAAATCAGCATGCAATATGAAGTTTACTTTAAAAATTATGTGTTGATGAATACACTCTTGTATTAAAAATAAAATATCATCTTTAATAGAATTTAAAAATAGTTCAGGAGTTTCAAAATTTACCAATGTCGAACTATCTACTCTACTCTTGATTTTATAAGTTAAAATCCTATTTCCAAAAGCAGATTCAATAACACTAACGTTTGATAAAGAATTATGTGAATTTAAAAGATTATTTTTGTGAACATTACTTTTAAAATGATTAGCTAAATACCGTTTCTTGATAAATATATGACACGTTAGACATTCCACTTGATCATCGTTACTGATACTGTTCCCTGCAGAGGTAGGTGCTTCTGCTTCCGTTGTTGGTTTTTTGATGATCTTGGGTTCTTTGCTGCTCGTTCGCTTCGTTCCTCTTCCAAGTTGTAGTGGTTGACTACTAAAATGTTTAAATTTATTAAAAACTGTACAAGACATTGTGTAAATTATGATCGAAATGAATGTTTATTTTACTTACTTAAACTGTGTTTCAACCATCGCACAGTGATTATACAAATCATCATCATACGATGAATCGAACAGTTGATCCTTCTCCATTTCATCACAAACTTTAGACAACTCCTGATTTAATTCGCTGTTGAATAGTTCCGTATTCTCTTCCATGGTTGTGGAAAAGAAAGCACTGGTGCACACTTCACTGAAGTTTGCCATCCTTATAGTAAAGAAGAAATTAGGTAGCAGAGTAAGTAACAGTTCAGTGTTGGTAGACCAACTGATACCCAAATTTCAAATAATGTCCGATATTTAAGTCTAACAAAGGATTAGAAATAGAATATAATGAGTACACGGAAGTAATTTAAGTAAACAGAATCACATTCACTAATGATCAGCTAATGACTGTCATTGTTAAAAAAGTATTTTTTAACTTTTTCACTTTCTGCTATTGTCTTTGTAATATTGTATACGAGGGCGTTTGTGTTGTCGTAGATGCTATCCTTATTAGTCTTTACGTAATATTTAATCCTCGTGGAAGCATGTTTCCAATGATCAGTAGTTGGAATCTTGGATAGCTTCTTCATATCGTACATTTCAATTTTGATGAGATGCGTCGCTTGGTCTCCATCGTCAGAATTAGTAGAAATGTATGATACACCATCTCTAGCGGCTCGTGCTACGGTTGATGATAACAGCTTCCTCTTTTTTATTTTTTATTCAGCTTCAAAAAAATGATCAATCGATTGCGATTTTCTTTTTCCACCATCGCATGTGTTATTATTAATGACAATGTCATCACTCTCTTCTTGAGGGGAGAGTGGCGAGCAGTAATACTGTTTATATGTATTTTCATCGAAGCTCAATGATTTCTGCAACAACACAGTTATCATGTTAATATCAATTTGGTAACACTTAATCATAAAAGTTAAAAAAGCTAAAGTTACAACCTATTAAAGTCCACTGCTGAACATAGGCCTCCTCTCATTTCTGAGAGGGTTTTAGGGCTAGGAAATGTTCGCTGCGATACCTCAATGCGTGTTGGCAAACTTCACATGCCTTCGAAATTATCTCAGACATGCATTACTCACGATGTTTTCCTTCACCGCTGAGCACGTGGTAAATTAACACTTAAAATTGTAATTAACAATTTAATTGGTGCCGGCGGGGATCGAACCCGGGTCGCGTACTGTGAATTTTACATTTTGCGCTAACCATCTGAGCTACCACGGCTTAACCATATACACACACATAATATTTAAATATAATTTGTTAACACTAAATCATACACACGTAAGAAAATAACAGAAAGAAAAGTAAGTTTGTCAATAGAATAAACACTTACATCCATGGCCTTTGATGCGTTGAAGTAACACAAACGTAGTATTGATAGATCCACTGCGGTCAAACGACCATACACTAACTCCATGACTGCAGTTGCTTGGTCTTATATAGTACCAGTGAGTAATAATTCTAATCTAAAGAATTTCTGCAGTAGAATTGATAGTATCTTTATGCGTCAACAAGCTTACCTTACATTCTGTTGCTTATCTCTACATTCCTACGTCCTTCCTGTCGTGTCTTGTTCAGTGTATTGGTGACTCAAATACGATTTGTATAACACAAAGAATGTAATTTAATATTTAGATATCACTATAATTGATCATTCCTATATTAGTCATTGAGTAGATTGGTACTGTAATAATCTACTAATAGCAGTAATATTATGGATACACTAGATGTACAACAACATCTGAAAAAGATTCACCCCACTCTAGAAAATAATGTTTATGCTGCCAATAAACTACCCATGTACACCCACGTACCAACGTATATAATATGCAATTTGGATACAGATGATAAACCAGGGTCACATTGGGTAGCTTTATATATCGATACGAATGACGTCGGTCAATATTTTGATTCATTCGGACGGGCACCTGTACGATATCATCTAGAGTTTTTTAAAAGAAATTGTAAAAGATGGAACTGGAATGTTGATAGGATTCAGAATGAGTGGACTTCAGTTTGTGGCGAATATTGCTTAATGTATTTGCTATATAAGTTTCAGGGATGTTCAATGCATAGTTTTACGAGTATATTTACAGGGAACACATTGTACAACGATATTTTAGTGGATGAGATGTTTCGCTCCTATTTTATAGATAATAAGTAATAAGATTTTGTATTTTATAAATAAAAATTTTAACAAAATTGGGTAATGTGTTTTATTAATGAGTCAGATTAGTGTAGATAGGAACAAAGGAGTATATAACAATATCACCACGCTGATGAAGAATAGATAATGACGGTATTGAATGAACAATAGATAAGTAGATAAGAACAATGCAGCGCTAATGACGGTGGAGGCTCGAAGCGGATATCAATTAGATAAGAGTTAATTGATCTGCACATCTCCGGAACCGTGCATCCTACGCAAAAATGGACCGCAGATTCGTGATCAGAGCATGCCAAAACCTTTTTTTTTTTTTTTTTTTAGGATCGTGAGTCGACGAACGTCGTACTTGTGACTCAGTGCGCCAGAACTGGTACAACCTTTCTACAAGTGCGCCAGAACTGGTACAACGTAACTACTTTAAGGACTATGTTAGACGAAAACACGATTCCGTAAAATTTTCTCGATAGAAAAAAAATCCAAAGTTACCTCCAAACTGAACAATAAACCGCTGTTATTCATAAAATACTTTAAATAAGGTCATGAAACTTTGCATACTAACTGAACTAACTATAAAGCAGTGCTTATGTTATTTACTTTTTTTAAAATACCATTATTTTCACTGTAAAAAGAAATTACCTAAACTATCGGCGCGTAAGCTTGATTCTTGTCGCCCCGTTAGTATCGCTCCGGCTTTTGAAGGGAGAAGGTGTGTCGCTTACGATCAGAATACACATTACGCAACAGGACGACGTAAAATTAAAATGGGAAATAACCGTTATAAAAATAAGAAGCGACTGGGTTGGCGTTAAGAAACAGGCATAAATATGATAAACCTAATGAAATAAGTATCTAACGACCTATCTACTTACAGTTTTAGTGATTACAAACATGTCGGTACATAGCATACGACGCGCGGGGAAGTGGGGGCGAAATTAGAATTTGAGCTGACTTACTCTATCCTCTTAAGGGCAAGTAACCCCGGTGCGAATGATATGCCGATGTGTAATGCATGACGTACTACGCACCGACAAGTGATGCCGGTGAGAACGATGTACCGGAGCAAGTGCCAGAAGTCTGCCTTATAAATCTGCGGTGAGTCGAGATGAAGACAAGTTAGACTGGTTTGCAGGAACTGAAGACTGCAGAAGACGATTCTCAGTAGTGAAGTAGGGGTTCTTGAGGATAATGAGGAAGGCTTAAAGTTATAGTTTCCGAAGGTTGTTGGGTTGCGTATTCAGATCAAGTCACCAAAGTTTTAACTAGGTACGCAAACAAGCCAATTTGATTCCAACCAACATCACTAAAATTATTAATTGCAACTGCTTTGCAGGTTTAGTTCACCAATAAGCGTTAGAGTAGTACGACAGACTTTACAAATTAAAACACCTCACAAATGAACGAATACATGTGCCCCGATATGGCTATGAGTCCATACCTTAAGGTGATGTGGGCGCCAAAAGCAGATTTTTCACGCTTTAAAAGTGCAATTTTTTGTCATCAAAAACTACGGATTCCCATTTTTTTTTTAATTCATTATGAAGGTTAAAGTGTTATCTTAGTGAATTATGGTGTCCAAAACATTTTGACTTGATAGAAAAAGATCGCAAAATTTCTCAAAATCTACAATTTTAGGTATGTCCACTAAGTGAAAAAGCAGTTTCATTCAAATGTAATGAAATCAATTTCAATTAAATTCAGGCTATGTGTTCACCAGTAAATACGTGAGTGAATTATGGGTATTATATATAATTATTATTGTTTTTTTCAATAAAAGAGTATATATAATTTTAAAAAGAAGTATCAAATAAATATTGTGCGATTAAATAGCGCGCGGGCCGACTAGACAGTCCATATAAAGGGTGAAAAAAAATCTGCTTTTGGCGTCCAATTCACCTTAAAATATTTATAAGCAAGCTTGTTTATACTCTAAGATTCATACTTTAATCATAGAGAATAAATTAATATTTACACTTTACATTGAAATAATTTTGGCTGTTAAATTTTTACTGTTCATCTAATATAGGTATTAAAATTACAAAAGTTTTTAAATATGACTTGGCATCACAATTAATGTATGTTATTAAAAATAAAAGTCGAATTCAAGCTACATCACTAATTTTCTTACGCCAGTGTGATAATTGTAATAAAACTGGCGGTAATTGCATGAGTCGCTTAGAAACCAGGGGGCGCTGGGGTCGTAATTCAATAATGTAATATGATGGATCACAGAGCAGAAACTTCCCGTAATTAGGTTTGAGCATCCATGATACATGCATCTTTTGTAATATGGCGGAGCATTTGTAAACTTTCGCAGTTTCGCGCCTTTCTTTTATGGTGTAATTTTTACTAAGAAGACTCCAATACATATGTTTTTGTTTTATAGATGTAAGAGTGCTAAATGATCACACAGTTAAAATGACGGTAAGTGAAAGCTGTGGCCCATAGACATTTACACCGATCAACCAACAATGCAGATACGTTATCACAATGCCACTTTACCAGTAATAGAGGCGCTAGTTCTTGTTACTGATCATATGAAACAGGTTTCACGCTAATATTAATTGCGAGTGTTATCCTTACCGCATTTCTGCTCGTGCTGTATTATGGCTCTATCACATAATAAGTAAGTCAATAATTCTCATACATTCTTAGGCAAATTAAAAGCTACACACAAGCGAATAAAAATTAAAGTTAAAGAAAGCAGGATGTGTAACTATAGTTCGCTTCGCCCTTTAATATTCGTTGTGCGGTCTAGAAATTACAGTTATCACGCATATAAATTTGTCTTTATTTAACAGTCTCTACAGTGCAAATCAGCTAGAGTTATGTAAGATATTGGCACGGACGTGAATAGAGGCTGATCACACCCGGGGGTACACTACATCATCGAGGTGTAGGTAAGGGGCTAGTGTTGGACATTTTAAATTTCGAATTACGAGACACCCATTTTCAAATGTCAAGTTAAATCAGATTATTAGTTTTTAAATAGCATACGTAAACATACTAATGAAATCATAAATGCAATTACCGTAAATTTGAACAGTCCACTTCATGTTAACCTTTTTTAAATCAAATATAATTTTCATAATAATAATAATAAATTTGTATTATCTAATACAACAGTGTAATATCCAGTAAACGCAAATAAAACAGTACGTTTTCAGTTTCTATCTTGTTTTTATTGTTTTCCATTCGCATAACATGAATTTTTGGATAGGTACTCTAAAAGAAATAAAATACTGGAAGGAAAGATACGTAGTATTAGACTATTATACTCTTTCGTCACAGGTGCTAATAATGATCCATATAAAACCAAGAAGGGGCTCATCTTCAATCCTTCCCCTTTCGTATTAACACAAAGAGCGTAAGATAAGACGGTTCTTAAAATGAAGATATTCATAAATCTGTTCACTAGTGCAACAAGACCCCTTACTTCTTTGAAAAACGAGCCATATCTCTATGTAGTTATACTTTAATTAATAAGGTTCAGGAATATGAAGAGCTCAACTAAAAGTGGTCGCTTTTTATATCTTTCGTTGACATTATATCGAGTTAATGATTCGAAATTACGCCGTCTTTAATAACCGCGATTTATTAGGATAATTTCGACTTTGTTGATATATTGATATAAAGTGTTCTCGAAAGATCTGACAGAAGTTGAAAAGTTGTAAAATGCTTCATGACTCGCTGTAGTAAAGTTACAATTATTTTATGTACAATATTATTAATTCTGTTACTTAGGACACAAAAATATTAAGTAGTTTTAAGTATTTTACTATCGACTAAAAGGATAGTTAGGTAATATAGGTGATTTTAATGATATAGAAAAAGTTACTGTAACATCGTTATATGTCATTAAAATTACTTAAATTATTCTCACAATTTGTCCCAAGGAAAATCATTTAGCACAGAGCGGCTCGAATCATTGACGACCGAGTTCTTTTCGATCAGCGCGATTCACTAGCGCTGCGAAGGGATACGTTACATTCCTTTGCATTTTATATCGAATTTAGCATGGGGAGTGCTCTTTTTTTGTAGAAGAGGGGGCAAACGAGCATGCGGCTCACCTAATTATTCGGATTAATTCCAGCCGTCAAATTTCACCAACGGCAAACTCACATTATCATCCACATGCATCTGCATGTTTGGCAATTCAAACTGTGCGATTTAATAGAAGCTTTCTTCCTCGCACGACTACTGTGGAGTTGTTTACCACCGGCGATTTTTCCGAACCGATACCGATTTAGGAACCTTTAAGAGACGAGCTTACTCCTTTTTAAAACGCCGTCAAGGCATCTGCAATTCCCTTGGTGTTGCAGTTGTTCATGGCTGGCGGTCGACAGTTACCAATAGATAAGCCGCATGCCGTTTGCCCCTTCTATAAAAATGCACTTTAACAATATATTCATATTCCCACACACAGTATCCACTTACCATCAATGGACTGTCAGCTGGTTTGTCACCCTTATTCTATATGAAAAAATGGCCAAATATTGTATCTGTTTTGAGTAGGAAATTTGATACCAGGTGTATTTTTTAAGTTTGGTAAGCGAACACATTCCACATAATGTGTATGTAAGTGGATATATGACTTTGAACTCCTACCTCATTCATCTGCAGTATTATAATGTAGATTCGTGGTTCTTCTCGGGGACGGAGATGTAGTGCTTCATTTCTTAATTTTACGAATATAAAGGCTCTATGTTTCTACACACAATACGAAACACATCAGCATTATGATAATATTTTAAGCTGGTAATCTCTGAGAGAGTTACCATAATATGCTGCAGTGTGATTCTACATCGTAAAAAAGCTATTGGATATCCACCACGTGACGTAAGTTTTACAGTGCAATTTCGCAATGACAAAACATTTTCTTTGAAAATATATTTATGTTAATATTTTTTTTAATAGTAGAGGGTGCAAACGAGCATGCGGCTCACTGACCTGACGATAATTTACGTGGTAGAGCCATGCTGCAGCTATATTATGGTTGTAGCACGAATGGGTTAGCTGAACCGAGGTAAGAGCACGCTCTCACAGAATACCAGCGTAAAATAGCAGCTTAAGCTTAATACTGCTGTCTTTCGTGTGGTGAGTGTAGAGATCCGGAGACCCTTTTTTACTGGAAACGCGGCATTCCATCTTAGTCGTCCAGAGTGTTAGTATAGTTATGTGAGGATAGATGTAGATATCTATGGGCCACAGCATCCATTTACCATTAAGTGGACTGTGTGCTCATTTTTCACTTTTATTTTATAGGTAACAAAAAAAAAATAAGTGTCTACCGCCGCTCACAAACAAGTGCAACAAAGGGCGTTGCTGGCCCTCTAAAATCTAAATGGGAGCAATTTCTCTGCGACTTTAACAATTATATCTAACTTACTCTCAAAACATCTTTTGTATTTATTAAAGCTATAACTATGAAATGTCAAAGTCATAAACAGTCATAAAGATCGACATTTTTATAGAGTGCCTAACCTGTGGAGTGTAGAGGTATAAGGAATACAGACTGTGTATTAAAAAGTGTCCGTAGAAAACCGTTAAATAAGGGTGGCGCCACTATAGTTACGAGGTTAATTTTAAAGAACTGTCAAATGTGAAATGTCAAAGTCATAAACAGTCATAAAGATCGACATTTTTATAGAGTGCCTAACCTGTGGAGTGTAGAGGTATAAGGAATACAGACTGTGTATTAAAAAGTGTCCGTAGAAAACCGTTAAATAAGGGTGGCGCCACTATAGTTACGAGGTTAAATTTTAAAGAACGCGCCGAAAAATATTAGTGGGATAGACGACTTTTTCGAGGTTATATTTACTAAATAAAATTATTTTAAATTTTAGAGCTACTGAGCAGTTTAGCAGCACAGTACACATCGTCGACAACTGCTAAGTTCATTTCATACCCTGTAGCTACTCCAACGCTGTGGTGTAGAGTTTTGAACTGTTATTTACTGCCTACAAATGGACACTTTTTCAACTATTCTACTATGAGAGATTGTTTTCCTTACCTCTACACTTCATAGCCTAACCTTTGTATGTTATTGTCTCAAAAAACTTAATTCTATCTTTCAATAATACATGGATGAAACTGCATGAAGCATGATAGTTCATAATTTTATACGCGGTAGAGCCACGCTGCAGCGAATTATGACTGGCTTGACCTGGAACAACACTCTCATAGAATATCAGCGTGAAATAGCAGCTTAAATCTGCTATTTCACACTGTGTTTCGTATGGTGAGTGTAGAGAATTGGAATTACTGGAAATAAAGCATTCCATCTTAAGAGGATAGAGTACGTCAGCTCAAATTCTAATTTCGTCCCCACTTGCCCGCGCGTCGTATGCTATGTACCGACCTGTTTGTAATCACTAATACTGTAAGTAGAAAGGTCGTTAGACACTTATTTCATTAGGTTTATCATATTTACACGTTTCTTAACGCCAAGCCAGCCGCTTCTTATTTTTATCACGGTTATTTGCCATTTTAATTTTACGTCGTACTGTTGCGTAATGTATATTCTGATCGTAAGCGACACAACCTCCCCGTCCAAAGGCCGAGGCGAAGTGACCGTGCTGCAGGAATCACGCTTCAAAAGGCCGATAGTTTAGGTAATTTCTTTTTACAGTAAAAATAATGGTATTTTAAAAAAAGTAAATAACATAAGCACTGCTTTATAGTTAGTTCAGTTAGTATGCAAAGTTTCATGATCTTATTTAAAGTATTTTATGAATAACAGCGGTTTATTGTTTATTTTGGAGGTAACTTTGGATTTTTTTTCTATCGAGAAAATTTTACGAAATCGTGTTTTCGTCTAACATAATCCTTAACATTAATCCTCAACTTTACCATATATTTATTTCAAAATTAATGCTGCAATATTTTCGGCATAACGAAGGATCTTGCTAAGCCATTTGACATTATATTTCCCTTTAATCTTCAGGAGTAACAACGCATCTACATTTTGATTCTTAATCGAAGATAGATGTAAATTTCTATGAGCCACAGCATCTACTTATCATGAGGTGCACTGTGTGCTCGTTTGCCACCCGTATTCTAAAAAAATTATAAATAACTTATTCTGTTGTTATCTTTTATATTTGTAAAAGCTATATAACTAGGAAATGCCAAAGTCATGAAGATCACACAATTTTATAGAGTTCCTAACCTTTGGACGCACTGTTATTGTCTGTCGCCGTGTTGTTTAAAAAGGTCGTGAACTGGCAACCAAATGTCACGACCTTTGAGCCCTGCAGTCTCATAGGATTGCTAATCTGGAACTAATAACGTAATTAAAACCAAAGCTAAAGGTGAAACGTAAAGGTAGGTAAAACGTACAGACAAACCAAAATTCTTCTTAAATTGTTCTTGAAAAAATATTTTTTAAAATCGATTAGTTTTGGAAGAGGAATAGCGATGATGATTTCGTCAATTTTTCATAATTTTCATATACCCGCAAATCTGATTGTTGAAGTAAGGAAATAAGTTAATAATGATGTGTCTATCCAGTTTTAAGATTATCTACGAGTAGTTAGAAATTTTAAGCCTACAAACGATTCAACTTTTATCGGATTTTAATTTAAACACGATGAAAGCCATAAAATACTTTTATTTAATGTCAAGTATTCGTGTATCCACGTATAAGAAATCAGGACATCATTATAATTTTATTTATTTACGCGGATCTTATAAAATCAATTTGTAACATCATTAATTTATATTCAATAATGCATCAATCCGCAAGGTAACGCCTGATTCTATTATAAATATCGGACTGATTATTCAGGACGAGATATGACTGTTTCTTTCGGTTGCCTAGTTCATTTGTTCAGGCACAGCGCGCCAGCAACAGCAATAGATTGTTAAAAGCCTATTTACTTATAAAATTTCTTGCAGCCCGGTCAAGTGTTTGAGTTCGAATCCGCCACACAGCATTTCAGGCTTACTTGAATATTAACTTTGTAAAACTCTTTTTTTGTGGTCTTGTTTAGGACCTTAATCACTTTATCTCCATAAAGTAACTTAGTTACCTCGGGTGTTCCTAGAAAAAAAAATATCGATAGCTATTGGCCGCTTGTTAAGGGTTTATAATATAAAAATATATGATATGTGTATAATATATTAACAAAGAACCCGGTATCTGTCGTATAAGGGTAAAAGAGGAAAAAAATATCCAAGAAGAAGCTGCTGCTCATCTGCTGATTCAGTTTCCCTCTCTGTCGCTTCTGGGGACGATATGAGCACACAAATATCTTACACAAGAGCTCGTTCTACCATATTTCGAAGAATATGGAAAAATCTTACATATTTTAGAAACTTTAATAGTACGGAAACATATATACTATATTATGGAAATATGGTAGTATTAGCAGACTTCATAATACATATTATGAAGTCTGCTAGTACTACCATAGCAGAGTTCGATATTTCTTGCCCCAACATTTCCAATACATCCATCAATATACTCATTATTGTACACTAATACATATTAAAACAATAAAATGAAAATTTAGAAATAAGCAAGGAATTTAAGTTAAGAATGTTTAAAAAGAATGAAGAAGAGAGCAGTGTATCAAAGAAAATAGAAATCTGCTCATCAAGGCGTCATGGTAAGACGATGCTGTAGCCAATAAACACATGTATAAAAATATCAAGCAATCTATTTGGAAAACCTTAATAAAAACCATTATAAGGAAAAATTGGATAATAAATATAGAACTAGGAAAGTTAGAGAAGGGAAATTATTTCAGCCTAGTGTTAAAAACTACTATGGTTGGTATGGTATGGTATGGTATGGTAGATGTACAAAATATTTAATAGCAAAGCTTTTTAATGAAATGGATGGGATAAGGCAAGGTAGACCTAATTGCAAATTAACAATTAAAAAGAAACTTGGGAACAATTTTTTAGATAAAATGCTAGATGTATGACCATTTACAAAACGTTTGTTTGTAATATTTGAAAAATATATCCGGGTTATATTTACAATTTTTATTTTGTTGCAGTGTTATGTAGTGGGGTGTTGTAAATTTCTATTTGTTTGTTATATTATGTGGTTTGAGTACTTATTTAATTATATAATAGGATATAAGAGTGCATTTATTCGCGGACAAACTGTCTTTACGGTTTGGCAAAGTTATAAAATTATATAGGTAGTGTTTTTTTCTGTAAATGTCATTAAATAAAAAATAAAGCCGTCGTAACCTATAAGGAATAAGGTGGAATATCTCGTTACAAGTAAAAAGGGTCATAGGTTTTTGATCTCAGTAATAAAACAAAGACATTATATCATTGGCAATCGATATACCTAATAAAGAAGAGCTTGAAAGGTTTTTCTAAAATGTTGTCTTTCGTTTATTACTTTTTTTTTAAAGTAATATTATTATAAGCAGCATAAAACTTTAAAAATACGCTAGTTTTAAATTGTAAATACAAAAGTAAGTCTTTTATCTCATTCCACACAAAGGGGTGAGAATCGGAGTTCATCGCCAACTCGACTGTGAATATCTTGGCGGGTGGCGACTTGTAAAAACATCAAACAACACTTTATAAAGGGGAGACGGCAGTGCATTGTTATAACTTGCAATTTCGTTCCGATATCATTCCGATTACGTCGTCAAGTTTAATGTTACGCAATATAATGCAATAAATACTCGTAGATGTTATGACTAATGAAGCGCATAGGTACGAAGAGCACAGAGTAGTGAAGCATATTTTTACCTGCAATCTGGAATGTAAAGGTAAGGAAAACAAACTCTGTTTGAAAAGTGTCCGTAGAAAAGCGCTAAATAAAGGTAGCGCTACTGTAGCTACAGTGTAAATCTTAAAGAACTTTTTACTTTTTATAATTTTTTTATAATTTTTTATTGCACAGACTTTCATCTTAATTCTTTTTACAATAATTATCTTTTTCTTTTTTTTTAAACGTTACTAGGATTATCTCCTGTATCGTGAGAGCAGTTTACAAACATAAATTGCACAAGAACAAACATCCAGACCCGGAACAATTATTGGTAGGCCATACAAATAGTTATTCCATGCGGGATTCGAGCCCGACTACCCCCCGGGCCCCAACCATTGCTAAGCCACTGCGCCAAAGATTTTTAAGTTTAATGTTATAAAAAAATATGTTTATAAAAATTTTTTTTTTCAAAATCACTCTCAACGTATTTTTTACGGCGATTTTTCATACTGTATCCTGTAGCTACTCGAGCGCTGTTGCCGAGAGTTTTTGAACTGTTATTTACTGCTTACAGATGGAACACATTTCCAACTATTCTCCTATGGGAAATTTTGATTATAAATTGACTAAAGACCCTGTCTTACGAAGACACAGAAAAACTTATGTTTCGACACATAGGGTGAAAGAGAGAGAAAAAACCACACAACACACACATACACACACATACACACATACACACACACACACACACACACACACACACACACATACACACACACACACACTCACACACACACACACACACACACACACACACACACACACACACACACACACACACACACACACACACACACACACACACACACACACACACACACACACACACACACACACACACACACACACACACATTTATTTTTGAATATTATATTTTCTTTTTTTTTGTATAATATTTTTTTTTATGTAATCTCACGTCTCTTGAACGTTTTGTTTGGCTATGGAAGAGCGGGAGTCTCTGACACAAGTGCCTTTTGCCTACCCTATGCAAATTGTAAATAACAAGAGAAATAAACTATTATTATTATATATGTATTATATGGGAGATTGTCCTCCTTACCTCCATACTCCATGCTGCAATTAAATGAGGAACATGTTATCTGTGTTTGAATTTGTCGGCAACCTAGCTAATCACTGTTAGAACATCAGTCTTCTCCTTTCAGTTACTTTTTACTTCAAACAAGTGCAGGACATAAGCCACTTCGGTTTTAGGGAGGTTGTCCGTTAGTCATCCGGTTTGCAGACTGATTGAAGATCTAAGTACCAGACGTCACTCACCTTTGAAGCTACTTCCCGTCGAAGGTCTGGTTTGGCAAAGATGTGATGGTTATAATACCGCCAATTATGAGAATTTATAAGATATGACACCCTCAGGACCAAATGAATGGATTTTCTTAAGCCGCTTGAGCTTAAAAATACAGGGCTATTTTTCAATAACAAAGTAATATTGCCTATATTACTGGCAGTTACAGTAATATAGGCAAATGGTAAAAAAAATTAATTAAAATCAATCTCAAACATTCTGTCCTCTTTATATTTTAAATTCAAAATGTGTGGTAATTAAAATTCGTAAGGGTCAAACGGTTGTTGTCCATAAATTACATTCAGGTTGGATAATTTCAAATAAAAGTACAAGCCTTATTTACTCGTATTTTCAAAAACTGCACCGGTATATCATTATTTTTATATATTTGAACTTAAGATCAATATTTGGCTTCTCTTTGAAAAATGACTCTGTATATGAGGAGGAATCTTATCTATCTAAGTCTCACTTTGAATAAACTTTGAAACTAAAACATTAAGACCGATTAAGAAAACTATAAATTATATATAAATGAAAAGCTGATTCCACGCGATAAAGACTCAAAAATGTATACGATTTAAAAACAGTGTAATGTATATTTAACTACTGTGTGTAATATAGTTCAAAATTGATTGAAAGTGACTACTGAGGTTTTTTTCAGATAATATAGTATTCATAGTCTCTGAAACTCACTTGTAAAAATTCGTGAAGTCATGAATTCGGTCGAAAAACTTTTTGACAAGTCTCTTTTGGAAAGAAAATCATAGAAAAGTAAAGGTATTATATCAAAACACTATACTTTGGAAGTTTGATACTTTACAAAAATTAAGTTATTTTTTTACGTAGTAGAGCCATGCTGCAGGTATATTGTGGTTGCAGCACGAATGGGTCGGCTCGACCGGGTTAGGACCACCCTCTCACAGAATATCAGCTTAAAAGAGCAGCTTAATGGTGCAGTGTTTCGTATGGTGAGTGTAGAGAACTGGAGACCCTTTTTTACCGGAAACGAGGCATTCCATCTCAGTACTCATGGCTGGCAACGCATCTGTATTTTCATTTTTAATTGAAGATAAATGAGGATATCTATGGGCCACAGCATCCACTTAACATCAGGTGGACTGTGTGCTCCTTTGTCACCCTTATGCTACTAAAAAATTAGAGTAAATTGGAACAGAAATTTGTTAATTGCACCTATGCATTAATTTACTATTAATAATCAATTTAATAAACAAACAAATAATTAAAAAATCATTCATTGTTTTCCACTTTTGTGAGTATTTTATTTTTACATTACTAGGTTTAGTTTGTTTATGTAATAGAATAAACAAAATAGGCAGTTTTTTTAAAAGAGCTTTTCGATATATATATTTTTTATAAACGTGTCAGAGGCATATGGACAGTTAGGTTTATTAATTCTGAAATTTAATTTGTATATAATATCAAAAATAATTTAATTTGTGCGTAAGTAAAGTAACGGATAATCTCAAGATTGTCCGGTTACAGTAGGTACAGTGTTCAAATAAATGCAAATGGCACCCGAACAATAATCACGAAAGTAAGCGATACGCATAAAAATATCACAAAAAATCCACAAGCGCTCCCCGGGGCTGAGATTTAACATATCTAATGCGATTTACGTGTAGCACTCCCCTTCGCACCTCACCAACTGTCTGTAATCGTTTTAAGACGCTGTTGACTTGTCTACCTCCTTCGCATTCCCGCTAAATTTTTTTATAAAGGTAGAGGGTGGCATTATTGCGGTTGTAATGCTTTTTATTTGCTTGTAGTTTCTTTTAGCGTTGAATTGAAATTTTTTTGTGTGACAAAATCAATGTTTTGTGTAGGTGGCCATGGTTAACTATGATGTTGAGACGTTGAGTACCTCAGGCCCATGACCGAGTCGAGAACATAAAATAATTTAATACACGCGATATAATCCGTAAAAACTAGTTTCATTTAAATGTATAGTGTTCACGTAAACGTAAGAAATCAATCTGTGTTATGTTAAGAAGAGGGGCTTTAAATTGTGTTATGTCATTAATAGTGTTCCATAAGAATTTTGTGTAGGCGTAGAAGTTGTGTTTGCCAATAGTCACGTTTCAAGTTTTTGACCAGGATGTTATAGAAGTTTATGTACTTTTCATACGTAATTTTTAAAATTTTATCACATGTATGTATCCTTTGAATCATTGTAGACTTGAGGTCTGTTGGGTCGTCTTAAATTTCGGTGTCGACATTACCACTGATTTTTGTACTTGTCAGTAGAAGAACACATCTTGAGGGAACTAGCTAAATCGCCAAATTGTAGAGCTTGCACTGTTGAGCTTCTGTTACCTTACCTTATTCCGGACCTATATGCTTCAGTATAAAGAGTCAGTATAATTGTGTGCTTTGAGGCATTCCGTCTTATACCTCAGAGGTAACAACGCACCTGTTTCCTTGTTTGAAGTTGGTTGTAGCCTGCAGGTGTCGATAGACCTCAGTAGCCACTTACCATCAGGTGGACTGTGAGTTCGCTCGTCACTTCATATTTCATGAAAAAAAAAACTTGTATATTCAAGAAAAAAACTTGTATATTCAAGAAAAAAAAACTTGTATATCAGAGAAAAAAAAACTTTTAAACAGTTTGAGGTATTTTATTGGACACGATAGTTGCTAGTTGTCTACTGGGTAAATATCGGTATTTAGCAAATCGGACTACATCGGTATCTTTTTGTCACGGAAATTTTTCTCCAAAATATTCGACGTAGACGTTAGAAATTTGGCGTAGATATTATTTGCGCTTACGGGACGATAATTGTACATAACATGCATTGTTTATATCTATTTTTTAATAGAATAGAATAAAGATAATCGTAATTAGTCTCGCAACAGTGGTGTTCGTGCTACGAACGCACTCGTAGATCTATGGCTTGTGATCTATGCGTCTCGATCGCACTTCGCTTTGCCTTTATCGAAGTCCTCAAGTCATAATACGATAACTAAAGATTTATCACACCATTGAAAGGGGTGAGGTTTGTTGTTGTTTATTGATTAAAACGAAGCTCAGATGGAAATCTATATTTTATTATATTTTAAAGATTAGGTGTAAAATACGCTGAAGGAGCAGGTGCAAGACGTTTGGTACATAAATAAGGGTGTAGTTATTACGGGTGAAAAAACAAGCACACAAATGACTCGGTAGTATGTGGATGGTGTGGCTTATAGATATCTTCATCTTTCCTGGATTAATGCATTGTCACCCCTGAGGGCTGAGATGGAATGCCACGTTTCCAGTAAAAAAGGGTTTCCGGTTCTTTACACTTACTATACGAAATACAACAGCCTCGATCTGCAATTTTACGTTTGTTATTCTGTGAGAACGTGGTCCTTCCCCGTGGGAATCGACCCATTTGTGCTACAACATACCGCAGGCTACAACCATAATATACTAGCGGTATGGCTCTACCACGTATGAAAATCCAATGTCCAGCGCTAGACATAGTTGTTAATAATTTATGCAATAGATTTACAAGCTATAACTTTGCAATAATGTTCAAAATCATATCGTTATTAAAAGTATACTTTTGGTATTTAGTCCTTAGGAATTGTCTGCTAATTTTAATAAAGTGCTCTCTATATAAGATGCCAGTTTTCCCGGAAAATAAAGCGACAGCAATGTATAGAAGAAAAAGCTCTTGGAGGGCGCCCAGAATTAAGCGGTGCACTCATTTGTGGACAATGGCGATAGTGTTGCCACGTCTAAGATGTTTTGAGGACTGTATGTTATCTTTTCGATTTATTTGTTATATTTTTGATAAGAGAGAGATGCGAATTTGGGATTGCTGATATTAGAACAGTCAACAGGTCGATTGAACATTTGCCTTATAAAAAGAAAATCCATCAATCTATTTCATTCAGTGGGGCTATGTTCTAGATGTGGGGGTTATAAGAGACGTCTCTGAGATATGCCGAAAAGATCTGAAATTGCTTTCGATAGTGGCGGTAAAGTCATATCCAGACAGGTGCGAGATCTCTTTAAACTTTTCGAACTTTGACTTTAACCTCATTCCGACTTTTTGTGAAAAGTTCGTGAAGTCCCAGAGAGATGAAAGGAAACAACATGTTAGGTGTTAACAGTTAAGAAGATTGGAAAGGTTTTATTAAGTGATGAATTGTTTACAAGCTAATAAAAAGGGAGAAGAAAACACGTCAATGTCCGAGATATTTGTGAACGTAAGTTGGTAACCCTATTTGACACGCGTATTCGTGAGACACGGTGAATCTCCATACAAACTTTAAGTAATTGGCCTCAATGTAGGGTTGAGTTGTTTTATCAAATTTATTTTTATTTGCATATTACTAGCTCGTCCTACAGACGGCGCACGGCGCTGTGTTATGACTTATGAGCTTATGAGTTTCAATTCGAATTCATTTCTGTCCTTTTACAGTCAGTGTAAATATAAAATATATAACAGTCGTAGAAACAGTTATATATATCAGACGTAGAAACAGTTGTATATATACTAGTGGTACCCTAGTGGTCGAAACTCGACCATAAAGTTTTTAAGTTTGTATATTATCAAGCTGTATTTCAATTTGAACTGCACATTAATATATATATATATATATATATAAAACAGATACCTAATATACAAATATATCCTTTTTTACACGCAACATACTATTGAAAAAGATATAATCGAAATCACTTAAAATTCACAGCTTATTCAGTCAATCTATCAATAATAATTGTCTATGGGCCACAGCATCCATTTACCATCAGGTGGACTGTGTGCTCGTTTGTCAGCCTAATTATATTAAAAAGTAGTGTTTCTCCTTTGTCGCACATATGCAAGGTCTAGTGAGAGCTTGCGCACAGATTCGAGGTAATCTATGGGAGAGGCCTATTTTTAACAATGACCTTAGCTATAATAGTAACGCTAGCTAACGGTATTTCTACATGCGCGTGGTTCTGCCCCAATCCTGGTTGGATTGGTTGGTTGTTTACTGACAACATTTTGTAATTCACTGGCGACAATTTCTACTCTGTGCGACTGTTTAACTACAGACTATTAAGGGATTGACATGGGATTAATAATAATAATAATAATACTTTATTTTCAAAACTTGCATAACTATCACATTTATAAATAACTATTCTATGATCTATACCTAGTTCACAAAGAATGATGGAACATCTGTGTCTGAACTAGATAAATATATATCTGTATTTCAGATCACAGTGCTCTTCCCTATTACATATAAACAGACTAACATAAGTCTATAATGTGTATTAACATGTATCTCTTTGTGTATAATATGTTGAAAGCATGAGTGTGTGTAAGAGGGTGTGTAAGTAACATTAACTAGTAGTAAGTAATGCTTCAAGATGATTAGAGGAATAATATTCCAATCGGAGCAATATTTGTACAAAAACATTAATGGACCGATACTATTATTTATTCTGTGCTGATAGTCTCTACCATGAAGGTTAGAGAACAGGAGAGCGATCACTACGTACTAAAGCATAGCCCGCCTGTCCTTGAAAATTGTAGAATTTATAGCGGCGCTGACGTCGGTGAGTAGTGACTGCGAAGTTAGCTGTTTATGAGTACAAGTAGATGAAGTTAGTTGAATAATGTACATCTTCCCGGCATTGGTGAAACAATTTTCAAGCTACGTAATTTTGTAATTTTTGACAAAAAGAAACATTAAAAAATGGAGAAAGATTTTATTGTGCGTGGATGTGCAAGTGGATTAGCATCTGATCGGAAAAATAGACTGAAAATGACTTTTATTGAGCGAACTTAGCGAAAGCAGTGCCTCACTTATGGTGTCCATATTTCTGGGACACTATTTTCTACGGCGATCGTTTTCCTGTTCTCTAGCCTAACCTTCATGGTCTCTACTACAAATGGCATAAATAAATTGAGGTATACTACTTCACAAATATGTAGTTATCTCTCAGAGACTCACACTTGCGCCGCTTAGGCAGCCTTTTACAAAATATAGTGCGTTTATTTAATTTGTTTATGTTCCCGGCGTGTGAAAATTCACTAATTAAAAAAGTAACAAATAATGTCTTCCAACTACATATTTCAATAAAGACAGAAATATATTTGGACAACCCTTAGTATACAAGTGGTAGGTCGCCTACAATAGGACTCCCATCACAATGCTCGGCGCCTACATTATTTACAAATGAGCGTATAAATCTAACGCGAACGATACTGCTTTGCACGCAAATTGCGAATGCATCTTATATAGTCACACTTAGCATGTATTACGTATGAAAGAAGAAGATGCAGATGGTTGGTTATTATAGGTTCCACAACCAATAGTTAGGACAATTGTTGGTGTTCAAAATTTATGAGACATACGTGTTAGGACGAACGTGGTGTTTAAAGAGCGATGTCAGTGATAGAATACATTGTTTATGCAAAACATTTTTAATGTTACTTCGTTGTGTTAAGTCAGCTTAACCAAGTAATATTATAGCTAATAATAATATTGACTGTAATTCACACTTGTTAATGGTATACTGGCATATTAAATAGACAATTATATGGAATGGAAAACACACGTTCAGACACTGACTAACGCCTAACTAATCATATATTTGCTCTGAGACGACTTTCTTATAATATTTGTCGACTGTGTATAATATTTTGGGGTGACCGTTCGGATATAGACACTATATTTAAACATATTATGGAAAAAATGTATTAGAGCATCTTTACTCTGTGACGTTAGCGCTGTTAGCTTATACGGCTCTTACAGCTTTATCTGACTCAGGGCTCTATCTGGTTAAAAAGGAAGGGCAATAATGATGAGGACGATTATGATCGTTTATGATTTGGTTTTGTCGCCTCTGTTGTGGTTTTTTTGAGTTATCTACCCGCTGGCGGGGCTCCGCAATACACGATGTTACGGAGCCCCGCCTCTGAATGCTTAACTTTGTGTCGTTCAAATGTCGTGTCGATATTTGGGCTTAAATCTGCAGATAGCTGCAAAATTTACGTTATAAAATATAAGATATTGACCTAACATATAACATTTTATACTTGTTAGACCAGTGTTGCAGCTATATTTTGGTTCTAGTGCGAATATGTCGACTTGAACGGGGAAGGACCCGTATATTGCAAACGAGGCATTCCATCTTAGTCCTCAAGGTTCCTCCAGTTCTTGTAACTCACTACTCTAAAAAAAAATAGTTATCATACTTTAGAGTCTGTTGTGAGATGTACATATTTTTAATTAAGTTAGTTTTTGTTATTTTTTTTATTGGTAATTGAAAATTTGTAATATAACGTCAGTTCAAATGTTATCTATGGGATAATTAATTGTTGTGACTGGTCAACACAACAGTGCCGGGGCCGTGGGGCACGGCTCGGGAATTTCATTACGGCGCCGCCGACGGGGGCAGGCCTGGATTAGAATACCGCGGCTATTGTTCATTGAGTTATAGTCCGCCTGGACATACTCTATAGTAGTGATAGAAGTTACCGTTAAACTTCAAATTAGGATTTTCCAAATAAATTCCATTAAGGCTTATTTTTATAGCATTGGGTGAAAAACGAGCACACAGTCCACCAGATGGTATGTAGATGCTGTGGCCTATAGACATCCACATTTATCTGCAATTAAGAATCAAAATGCACATGCGTTGTTACCTCTGAGGACTAAGATGGAAAAGGTAAAAAGGGTCTCCGGCTCTCTACATTCATCATAAGACATAGCAGCATTACGCTGCTATTTTACGCTGGTGTTCTGTGTGAGCGTGGTCCTGCCCCGGTCAAGCAGACCAATTAGTGCTAGCCAAGCGTGGCTCTACCATGTAAAAATTAACCTTTTTTCGTTTTGTTAAAACTTGTGTTTTTGTTCTTTTAAAATAGTGGAATGAATTTACCAACCTGATAGCCATGAGAAACTAATATTTCTCTCAAACCTACCGTTCCAAAGACTTTAATCAATTATGCTGAGGTTTTCGTTTTGTGCAACGATGTTGTTTTAGATTTGAATAAATATATAATTACTTGTTTTATTCGGTTTCTCTTCGGTTATAGAATAAGCCAAACTTTGAAAAAAAAAAAAAACAACCTATAGAGCAATACAGCATACACACTAGAACTTGTCATCGAAAAATACCAAAACAATAGACAATCACTCAATGCCTTTATCGACTACCGGAAAGCATTTGACACAATTTCTCACTCAAGCATCTGGGAAGCCTTATAAAACACAAGGACTAGGAAAAAAATACATACGAAATAAGTAATCAAAAAAATATATAGTGCGAGCACAAGCTGAGTCAAATTGGACTCAACTGGTACAATACAAGCCTCCCTTTTGTCCCCAAAATAACATTTTATAGTAGTACTGGAATGTGTCATAAGTAAATATGAGCATTTTCTTACGTATTTTGAGTTTATTTAGTTTCTTAGACCTGGCAGACCATATCCCTAAAACCCAGTTTTTAGAGTAAAGCATTTAAGAGACATTAAAAGAGAATAATAAAATGTAGATCTCTACATTTTATTATTTTCTTTTAATGTCATCGTGTCTTGGTATGTATTTGCCAATAATAAACCACCAAATACATGATGTTCCGTCTGTTACAGTAGTAGTATACTACTCTAAAATATACAACGTATAAGAAAACCCTATGGTTCCCGTTGGGTGCGTTATCAGAATCAGTATCCAAGCGTATAGAAATGATTTTTTTCAAAAAAACACATTTAAGTTTTTTATTTTAATTAAAAAATATTAATTTGTAAATTGTATGTGGTTTTATTATCTCTGCATTAGCCGAGGAGGAAGAGGATTGTCAAAGACACTGCATTACCGATACTCGTGTGAGTTAGAGGAAATAAAATCACATACAATTTGCAAATTAATTTTTTTTCATTAAAATAATTTTTTTTAAATGTTTTTATGAAAAAAAAAATTTCTATACGCTTTGCTACTGATTCTGATAACACACTTAACGGGAACCACAGGGTTTCTGTTACATGTTGTATAATGTATAAAATATTTATTTATATTTATAATATATATTTATAATTTTATACGTGGTAGAGCCATGTTGCAGTTATATTAATAGTATAGTTGTAGCACGAATGGGTCGGCTCGACCGGGGAAGGACCACGCTCTCACAGAATACCAGCATGAAATAGTAGCTTAATGCGGCTGTATTTCGTATGGTGAGTGTAGAGAACCGGAGACCCTTTTTACTGGAAACGAAGCATTCCATCTCAGTCCTCACGGGTGACGACGCATCTGCATTTTGATTTGTAATGGAGGATAGATGTAGATGTCCATGGGCCGCAGCAACCACTTACCATCAGGTGGACTGTGTGCTTGTTTGTCACCCTAATCTATAAAAAAATATGATGGCGAGAAATATACAAATCCAATTTACTAGAAAGAAACATTCGATATTATTCTTTAGATGTGACAATGTTTATTTCCTTGTTTTAGGAAATAAACTTCTACTACTTTCTTTTACGTGATCTGTTTTGTATGTTACTTTTACTCAAATAAGATGTTCAACGTCCAGATGTCATAGTTAACCGCGGTTTAATTTTTGTTCCGATCTATATATATATATATATATATATATATATATATATATATATATATATATATATATATATATATATATATATATATATATATATATATATTTTAATCTGTGGTAACCGCGGTTAACTATGACATCTGGACGTTGAGCATCTCATTCCCCCCGGACCATGGGTGCTGTAACGTGCTCGAAAAGTCGGGTATATAAAAAAGTTAATATACGTAATAAAATCCGTAAAAGCTAGTATTATTTAAATGTGTAGTGTTTGCGTAAATATAAGAAATCATTAAAGCATTAATAACACTCCGAAATAAAAAAACAAGTCTATTATTAGCTCGCTATATTTGCTAGTGCACAGACTTATTTATAAATCGTTTATTTTGTGTCGATTTTAAAAACCACTGAGTTCGATACAATGTTTGCAGCATGTTGGCGGACGCCGAGTACAAATTGGCCGCGATTGGACCATTAATTGTTTGAAATATGCACCAGGCTCTATAAGGAATAGTTCGGGTCATTGACGACAATCTCAAAATTATTCTTCGCAATTGTTTATGAGTTTTAGTAGAGAATTAATTATTAATTCTTTTCTTTTTTAAATAACCGTTACCTCCACTCAAAGATTTTCTCCCATATCGCAGGGGCATTTATTTGTAGGTCATACAAATACTAGTCCCTTGCGGGATTCGAACCCACGGCCTTTAGCGCTGTAACTCATTGCTAAGCCACTGCGCTGTGTTGTGTAGTGGCAATATAAGAGGGTCCACACATTTAATGTCGTAAGAGGCGAAATGAAACACGATATGAGCAACAACATCTTCTTGAGAACAATTAAAAAAATAAAAACCATAGCTGCCAACCTGATCTTTATCTATCTTTATCTAAATATCCCCAAGAAGGTAAAGTCCAGCAGTTTTGGTGGACTTTTGATAGGAGTAATGAATGGATATTGGACATTTAAATTAAGAAGTTGTGTGTTAACAACGCCACAAAAATTTGGGCAAGAATAATGAGTACAGTGCCACCAACTTATCTGTTCAGGTTATTTATAAATTTTTTATAATTTATAATTCCATTTTATAAATGACATTTCGCTTATGGAGTGTAGAGGTAAGGAGTACAGACTCTGTATAAAATAGTGTCCGTAGGAGAGTGTTAAATAAGGGTGTTACCACTGTAGCTACAGTCTAAATTTTAAAGAACTTTTTTATTATTTTTTTATTGTACAGACTTTCACCATAATTCTTTTTACAATAATTATTTTATTGCTTTCAAAAATTTTATTTTCAAAATCACTCTCAACGTATTTTAGGGCCATTTATCATACCCTGTAGCTCCTCGAGCGCTGTTGTAGAGAGTTTTTGAACAGATATTTACTGCTTACAGATGGATACATTTTCAGCTATTCTTCTATGGGAGATTGTCGTCCTTACCTCTATACCCCATGATTTCACTGTAAGCTATTATTTATTCTGTGCTGTAAGGAGAGTGTTTGTTTGATTTCATTGTGAAAAGTGTATTTTGTTTGATTTCATTGTGAAAAATGCCATTTTACGTGGTAGAGCCACGCTGTAGCTATATTATAGTTGTAGCACGAATGGCGACCGGCTCAGCCGGGGCTGGACCACGCTCTCACAGAATACCAGCGTAAAATAGCAGCGTAATCTTATAGCGTATCTTATCCTTCTACTTGTTGATTCACCCACCAGAAGAGAGTACACTCTTGCAGATTTTCAAGCCCTTGTGTAGTTTATATTTCAAAGTTATATATGTGGTAGAGCCATGCTGGAGCTATGGTAGAGTTATAGCACGAATGAGTCGACACAACCGGAAGGACCACGCTAAGAATATCCGCGTAAAATAGTAGCTTAATTCTGCAGAGTACGCTGAGTGCTAGAATCGAAGACCCTTTTTCTGGTAACGAGTCATTCCATCTTTATCCTCAGAGGTGAAAATGCTTCTGCATTTTGATTCCTACTTGAGGATTGATGTATATGTCTATGAGCCACAGTATCCACTTACCATCAGGTGGACTGTCTGCTCCTTTGTCACAATTCATCATCATTCTCTAAACCATTTCCCATTATCTGGGGTCGGCGCAGTAAACCTTCTTGTTCCATTCCTCTCTATCAGCCGTCATTTCCATACTTACTCCTTTCATTCTCATATCACTCTTCACACAATCGATCCATCTTTTATTCGGCCTTCCTCTGCCCGTGTGTCCCTCCACATTCATATTCAACACTCGTTTTGTGACATGACTTTCATTCCTCCGCATCACATGCCCAAACCATGCCAATCTGCTTCCTCTCACCTTTTCTACCACTGGCGTTACTTTCAGGCTTCCTCTTATATACTCATTCCTTATCTTATCCATCCTTGTCACACCACACATCCATCGTAACATTCTCATTTCATTCGCATGCAGTCTATTTTCATCCTTCTTCTTGACGGCCCAGCATTCACTTCCATACATGACGACAGGTCGGATGATCGATTTGTAAATTTTCCCCTTCAGCCTTATTGGCATTCGGGGATCGCACGTTGTGGCTGTGACCTGTCGCCATTTCATCCACCCTGCGTTAATCCTATGCTGCACAGCTCTATCTATGCCGCCGTCGCCTTGAACGAGGGAACCGAGGTACTTGAAATCTGAGCAGGTAGGCAGTATAGCGCCATCCAACGACATGGGTACAGGACTGGAAAGACCGCCGAAATCACAGCACAGATATTCGGTTTTGGATCTGCTGATCTTCAAGCCAACACTTTCCAGCCTCTGTTGCCACCCCGTCAGTCTGCTCTGTACCTCGATGCCTTCTTCCCCGACAAGCACGATGTCATCGGCAAAGAGCATGCACCAGGGTGCCTCATCCTGCAGGTCCGACGTCAAAGCGTCCATAATCAGTAGGAAGAGGTAAGGGCTCAATGCCAACCCATGGTGCAGCCCTACCGCCACATCGATACTGCCCGTAGTTCCCGCGGCAGATCGTACACATGTACGGGATGCTCTGTACATAGCACGGACTAACCTCACATACTTCCCAGGCATACCTTTCATCTTTAACGCCCACCACAAAACCTCACGGGGAACCCGATCGTACGCCTTTTCAAGGTCGACAAAAACCATGTGCAGATTTTTATGCACGCGCTTGTACTTTTCGCACAATTGGCGTAATGCGAAAATGGCATCTGTCGTACCTCGACCGGGCATGAATCCGAACTGGTTTTGTGTTATCTCACACTCTTCTCTCATTCTTCTCTCTATTATTCTTTCCCAGACTTTCATCGTATGTGACATGAGTTTTATTCCCCGGTAACTGCTGCAGTTTTGAACGTCTCCTTTGTTTTTAAAAATGGGGACCAGTATACTACTGCACCATTCATCAGGTATTTGTTCTTCCTGCAACAATTTACCGAAAAATAAACTCAACCACTTCCATCCATCCGCACTCAGCAACTTCCACACTTCTACTGGTATTCCATCTGGGCCGACTGCCTTCCCATTCTTCATATTCCTAACAGCCATTTTTACTTCTTCCACACTAATTTCTCTCACTAAGCCCATATTCACTGGTGGGTTTTCAAGCATACAATTCCATTCGTTCTCCTCATTCATCCATTTCTCAAAATACTCCTTCCATCGCTTCTTTATACTTTCATCGTCAGTCAAAATCCTTCCAGAATCATCTTTTATACATTTTACATGTGAAACATCTCTTCCATTCCTTTCTCTCGCTCTTGCAATTTGAAAAAGTCGTTTTTGACCTTCGGGGCTTTCAAGGGACCGATATAATTTATCTTGCGCCTCTGCCCTACAAATAGCAACTTCCTTCTTCGCTCTCTTCTTACATTCTTTATACGCCCCTCTCTTACTTTCTTTTATGGATTCATTCTGGTCTTCTACGCTCTGCCATTCTTTAAAGGCATTTTTCTTTTCTCTCAAAACTTCTCTAATACTTTCACTCCACCACCACCCATCCTTATCTATCATACGCTTCCCTTTTGTTTCTCCTAACACCTTCCTTGCCACACTTCGGATACAATAAGCCATTTCCTTCCAGCACTCATTCACACTCATTCCTTCCATATCACCCATCTCTATCATCTTGTTTACAACTAGCTCTCTAAATTCACTTGCATACTCCTCCTTATGCAACAAATGCCACTTTATTTTGGGTGGGGGACGATCCTTATGTTTGTTGAGGCGAACAGTTAAGCAGATGTCAGCCAGCAGAATTCGGTGCTGGGATACTAAGTCTTCACCTGGAAGCACTTTGCAGTTTTTTACACTCTTGATTTGGTTCCGTCTTAACAGAAGATAGTCGATCTGTGTCGCGTGGTGGCCACTTTTATAAGTAACAAGATGCTGATCTCGTTTTTGGAACCACGTGTTTACTACAGCCAGGTCGAAAGCACATGCTGCTTGCAGAAGAACTTCCCCCTCACGGTTGCGCACTCCGTACCCCCATCCACCGTGTACTCTTTCATACCCTTCATTCACTCTCCCTACATGTCCATTAAAATCTCCTCCCATATAAACATCCTCACTCTCAGGTATTCCCATCATCATACAATCAAATTCCTCCCAAAACTTCTCTTTCACACTCTCTTCACAGCCTGTTTGCGGAGCATACACACTTACAACATTCACTACTTTGTTTTCAATCATTAATTTAACAACTATCATTCTGTCATTTACTCTTTTCACATCTGTCACTCGTTCTTTCATTCCACTATCTAACACAACTCCTACTCCATTTCGCTTCCCGTCACTTCCACAGTAATAAAACTTGTATCCTTCCCCAATCTCTCTTGCTTTATTGCCCTTCCATTTTGTTTCCTGCAAACAGGCAACATTCACTCTTCGTCGTTTCAAAACATCTGCTAACTCTCTTCCTCTTCCAGTCATCGTACCTATATTCCAGCTTGCAAACCTCACTCTGACATTCTTCTCTCTACGGGCTCGCCTCTTACGTCGCACCCGCTCCGTAAGGTGCGACAACCCTTGCCCACTTCCCACAGGAGCCGGGTGCTGCCCCTGCGCGTCGCCTGCGGGGTACGCCCTAGCCCTGTCATCTATCCCACAACTCGTAATATTCATAAGTTTACTGCATGGGATTTGGCAAAAGTTTTACAGTCGGCCGCCTGCCTGACACCGACCCTCTTTGGGTATGCTATTGTTGGTAGAGGAAGCTACCATTTTGGGAAAAGGAAAAAGAAGGTTGGGGGTAGGAGCGTAGGTGTAAGGATACTGTTATCTCGGCAGGAAAGGTATGAGAATAACAGTAGCTCGGGAAGCCGGGGTCGCGTACCCGTATTCCATAACACGATCACCGGAAAGGTAGACCAGCATGAAAACCCCCTGACTGAACTGCTCCTTTGTCACAATTATTATATTAAAAAAAACTAGTTATAAGTCAACGTGATGGTAGATTACTAGCAAGGACAGAGTCAGTGATATTCACGTTATTCGATCTTTAAATATTTTACGAGTCATCTCGAACATTGACATGAAAACTAAAATAAATATAAATAAAATATCAAAATCTAAACATCTGTGTTAGCTAAATTTAGCTTTAACACACTATGTTGCAATTAGATAACACTAATTGCAATATTAGTAAGTCTAAAGTGACCGTTATCTGAAAATACTAATTCGTCTGTCATACTCGAGAGTGTAAGTTAATTTATGACCACTTACAAAACATACTCTTGCAAGCTCTCTCATAAATGTTTCTTAAAATAATTACCTTGCACAGGTCGTAAGAGAATTTTTATAATGTTAATGTCTAAAAATAGGATGTAGGATGATACTTAATAGGTGATATGACTTATTTTCTGTATAAAATACGTCTAGGTTGACAATATCAAGAATATAAGAGCAAAGGTTATGAGCCGGCGCAATTATACGTTGTTTAGTATTTACGCCTTCAGAGGTGACAATGCAACTGTGATACTCTTTATTTTATAGTAACCGTTGACCTTGAAATTGATTCGAAATTAATTTGTATATATAACTTACGTGTCACGTTGTTTGTCCGCGATGGACTCCTAAACTACTTAACCGATTTTAATCAAATTTGCATACCGTGTGCAGTTTGGTCCAACTTGAGAGATAGAATAGTTTTTTTGCCTATGAGTGACCCACATTTTGCGAATTTAAGGATTTTTAACAGGACATGACAAAGGGTCGTCGAAAAGGGCAGAACAACGTCTGCCTGACAAGCTCGTATACTATAAAAATTGTAAAGACTTCTCCAACTTTACTTGTATACTTTTAAAATTGCTAACGAAATGTTACTGCCTTGAAATATCTCCATCACAAAACACTTTGTGACTTAGCAATGAGCAATTTCATTGATGTCGCGGGATCCGTTTATTTCCCAAGTTACGGCGGCATTTTGTAAGTGAAAAATAAAAAATAACCATACATTTTAAAAGCGTGAGATGTCTGTTACTATGTACACCAATCCTTGTAAGTGTGGTGATTACAGTATTATCGATCCTATTTATACAACTCTAATTTCTTCTTGATATCATAAATTAAACTTTAACTACATCTATTAGGAGTTATTTTTCATTAATTACGAGTAGATATTGAAGAAAACGAACAGAAGCGGGTAAAAAGGTAATATTGTGAAAAATAAGGCGCAAATTATGTTGTCCAGTAGTAATTCCCACACGTTAGGGTGTTTCACATAAGTGTCACGATATATACTTTGTCATATGGGGTGCTGCTCTATGTAGATGGATACGCAGGTGGGGTGGGGTCAAAGGTGACGTAAGCCAATAGCAGCCCCGACCGGATGCGAGGGAATTGGCGCGGAAACGCTTCCGTTTTGTTACATTTTTTTAAATTATTGCACTGTGGAATGGGAATTCCGCCAGGTGTTGCTGAACCATACTGATGTATCTATCAGGTGCAGTTAGGTGACCTCATATAACATCATATAGACTCGTGTTAAGTGAGTGTTCAATCATTATTTATTGAAACAAAACTAGTAAAATAATTACTATAATAACGTGCATATGAAAAAAGAACGTTTTTATAATAGTAAAAGTGACAAACAAGTACACAATCCGTCTAAAGCTAGGTGGATGCAGTGGCCTATAGACATCTGCATCTACTCTCGTCTCGCCCATTAATAATCAACATGCAGAATGCTTTCTCAGTCCTGAGAATTAAGATAGAATGCCTCATTTTTCAGAAAACAGTACACTCCGGTTCCTTTGTCTAATCATGAGATACACAACATGCTCATATTTTAAACTGGTAACGGCGGTGTTCTGTAAGAATGTGATCTTTCCCCGGTCCCGTTTCTCATCTTATTGCAGGCAGAGTACATCTTTCCATTCCTGCTACAGTTACAATATAACAATAGCTTGTTTTTTAGTAGTATAAGTGGGACAAATGAGCACACAATCTACCTGACGGCAAGTGGATGCTGTGGTCTATAGACATCTACATCCTATTAGAGTCAAAATTCAGATGCGTACTTGCCTCTGAGGACTAAGCTGTATATGTAAGCTATATGCCTCGTCTCCAGTAAAAAAAGGGTCTCCGGTTCACTAGTTTGTATGGTGACCATACGAAACTCAGCAGGTTTGAGCTAATTTACGCTGGTCCTCTGTGAGAGCGTGGTCCTTCCGCGGTCTAGCCAACCAATTTGTAAGACAAACATAGTCTAGCTGCAGCTTGAATCTGCTACGTAAATGTTCTATCAAGTAAAACGAATACATTTTTTATAGGAGAAGGGGCAAACGAGCATATGGCTCATCTGATTTTAAGTGATTACCGCCGCCCAAGAACACCCTCAAAACCTGACGAATTGCAGATATATTGCCGACCTTTTAAAAAGGAGAAGGCACTTTTCTTGGAGGTCCCTAAGACGTATCGGTCCGGAAAAATATCTGATAGTAGTCGATTCCATAAGGAAGTTGTGCCAGGAGAAAAATTCTTGGTGGACCGCCAGTCATCCAGATGGTATGGATGGTATCGCGAGTTTTGTCGCGATGAGCGATGTTGAAATTGTGCGGCTGGAAGTAGTTTGAACAATTCTTCAGAGCACTTCCCGTGGTAAATTAATCCCGCGATAAAATACCCAAGAGATACAACATATTTTCGCTGTGAGAGCAAGTCAAGCTGATCGGAAAGAGCTCGGACGCTAACGATTCGAACAGCTCTGCGCTGGATGCGATCAAACGGAAGGAGTTGGCACTGGGGAGCTCCAACCCAGAGATGACAACAGTACTCCATGTGCGGTCGAAACTGCGCCTTGTAAAGTTGCAGGCGGTGTGCTGGCATGAAATACTGTCTCACTCTGTAGAGCGCGCCAAGCTTTTTAGAGGTCAATTTGGCCTTCTCTTTGGAAGGAAAACATCGTGAGGAAACCTGCATGTACTCGTATGAGAAATTAAAAAAACATTTCGAAGACATGTGAAGCTCGCCAACACGCATCGGGGCAGCACGGCGGACTATTCCTTGCCCTTAAGTCGTCTCAGAAATGAGAAGAGGCCTGTGCCCAGCAGTGGGACTTATATGGGGTACAACTTTAACCTTGTTTTTTACTTTTGGCCTTCTCTTCCAAGTGACAACGAAACTGCACGTCACTCGATATGTCGACGCCGAAGATTCCGATACTGGCTGAGTCAACAAGAGGAGTGCCTTGAAACTGAGGAGATACGACAAAGGGGTTCTTTTTAGCGGTAAACGCGCAAACTTGTGTCTTCTGGGGCTTAAACTGGATTAGATTTAGTCGCCCCCAGTCCGAGACTTAAATACGTTTTTAAAGGTTGTAATAAAAACTCAACTGATCTTTTTTGTTTGCCCGTATGTGTTCCTAAACTATTCATCTATTTACGCACGCCCGCGAAGGTCTATGACAATGAAGTTAATATTTGTTTATTTGAATGTTTTTAAGCGTACACCATTCAATACTTTCGTGAGTTGTAGTACGCCCGACTGCGAACAGCTAGTACTAAATAAAGCTACTTATGATTTCGTATACAACCGCACAATTCACGTAAAGGAAATACAAATTAATGACGTGTTCAGTTGCTTTATTTAATATTGTATAGCGTGTGACATCTTGCCGGATGCGAGTAGTTGACTCCGTTCTCTTTGTTAGACGTTTGTTGTGGTACAGGATGTCTTAATACTCGATTCGCTTAAGCAAGATGTACACTATTCGTTTGAGTTAACAGGTGTTAGGCAACACAGTGTTATATATAGTTTTTTTTATAGAATATGGGTGACAAACGAGCACACAGTCTACCTGGTGGTAAGTGGATGCTGTGGCCCATACATTTACATTTATCCTCGATTAAGAATGCCCTGTTTCCAGTAAAAATGGTCTCCGGATCTCTACACTCACCATATTATGAAACGCAGCAGTATTGAGTAGCTACTTTACGCTAGTATTCCGTGAGAGCGTGGTCCTTCGAGAGATCGAGCTGACGACGAATGCTACTACCATGATAAAGCTGCAGCGTGCCTCTACTACGTATAAAATGGTTGCGTAGAGTGAGTTTAAACTATTTTTCTGGGATGAAGTTTTAATATTACCACCTAATACAACATGATATATTAATGTATGTAACAATAATAGTTTGGAAAACCCAAAAGTGCACGTCTCATATGCGTTTTTTATTTTTTTTAAAAAATATAATTTAATTTTGATGGAAAAATAAATATCTTTTAAACGTCTATAAGTGTGATAAAAACCAGCAATAGGGATCATCCTGAGAATAAATGGAAACTTATTCAAAAATATTTATTTCATTTCGTTGCGTATATTTTTCTGAAACGTGAAGAAAAACAAATGCGCAGACTGACAGCCGTACTAATAATTTTTTATCTACATTTTTGTAAATATAACTAAAGGAATCAATAAATAAATACGCTGATTTTATAATTTAACGTATCTTGTTTTCAAACCATCCCTTTTTGTATTGATTTGAGACATACTAACAATTTTATGTTGCAAAATCGTCACATAGCGCCATGTCGAGAGTAGAGCACTCCCTTACGCTCGCGCATTGTGAGGCGTACAATTGCTTACGGTGTATTCTTCATCATTATCAAGGAATAATACTAAGCGCGGTTCTGAGCCACCTGCATCTATCAACTACTTACATCTTATACCAGGTCGTCACTGCATCTGGAAATCGAAGTGTAGGGGGCCACTTTGCTTTTTCTCAAAAGTTTGAGTCTACCACTCGGGAAATGCCGCATGAAGCTGTTGTTTCATAAGTTTTACGGCCCGTACGTACAGTTAGGATGGCTCGCTTTGGCTTCTTAAAAAATACACTTGTTACTGCTACAAAACTAATTTAATTTAATTACACGTTATCTTTTTTGCGTTTTTACGTGGTAGAGTCACGCTGCAGCTATATTATGGTTGTAGCACGAATGGGTCGACTCGACCGGGGCAGGACCACGCTCTCACAGAATACCGGCGTAAAATAGAAGCTTAATACTGCTATGTTTCGTATAGTGAGTGTAGATATTCGGAGACCCTCTTCCTATATATATAATTCTTATAGATATTCGTACAACCTCTCTGTGGAATAGTTTACCACCGGCGATTTTTCCGGACCGATACGACCTGGGGACCTTCAAGAAAAGAGCTTACTCCTTTCTAAAGGGCCGGCAACGCACCCGCAATTCTCCTGGTGTTGCGGTTGATCAAGGGCGGCGGTAGTCACTTAACATCAGGTGAGCCGCATGCTCGTTTGCCCCCTCTTCTATAAAAAAAAGACCCTTTTTTACTGGAAACTAGTCATTCCATCTTAGTCCTGAGGAGTGAGAGAGTGAGCATCTGGGTTCTGATTCTTAATCGAAGATAAATGTAGGTGTCTATAGGCCACAGCATCCACTTACCATCAGGTGGACTGTGTGCTCGTTTGTCACTCTTATTTAATAAAAAAAAATCTCACAAAAGTTTTGTATCGAAATAAGGTTATAGCATACATTATAATATGAAAAACCACTTTTGTATACTAAACATAATGCTTACACTAGCAATTACTTATACATCTTTCCATAACAGTACGTGCACTTGACTGATTTTTATTATTTGAAAATCGATGTGTATTTTAATTAAATAAGTTTACTTGAATTAAGTGAGATTTAAGTGAACCTGTTGGCGCTCAATCATTTATCACAATGTTACCGGTGTTCGTAGGAACAGCAGTAATAAAATCCAACGATGCCCCGCGCACATCAGTACCGCATTGTTTTCCGGGAAATTGGACTCTGTGATTAATTTGCTTAACTCCCCTCGCGTGTAATTTGCCTGCGACAATTCTCAAATGTGCCGCCACCCTCCCCGATGTCTTAACAATATAGGCTTAGTGTGGGGAAGGTTCTAAAAAAGTGATAGGTCTCATTAATGTGGTCGACATACCTAAGATCCTTGCCGTATTTACTTAGGTTACATTAATGTCTTAGTAAATAGAATTCTACGTTTGCAGCATGTTTGGTTAGTTCTATTGGAAAAAAATTTGTTAATTTTACAGCAGTATAGGTTAAATAGTATATTTTTATTATTGGTTTAATTTTAGTACAGATTTTATCCATTATTTTTTTATGCTAAAATACTTAGATTTTAAAATCAATATTAAATTTGATCACTGCATAACTGGATAAAAGAAAATGTAATATTCATAAGATATCCTTGTGTACCCACCCAGGTGCACCGATCCTTGCTCTATCTTTTTATATAAAACTAGCTTGCCAGGCAGACATTGTTCTGTCCTTTTCGACGACCATTTGTAATGTTCTATTAAAAATCCCTAAATTAGCAAAAAAAAAAATTGTGGGTCACTCATGGGCAAAAAATCTATCCTATCTCTCAAGTGGGACCAAAGTGCACACGGTTTGCAAATTTTATTAAAATCGGTTAAGTAGTCTAGGAGTCCATCATGGACAACGTGACACGTAATTTATATTTATATATATATATATATATATATATATATATATAACTATATATATATATATATATATATATATATATATATATATATATATATATATATATATATATATATATATTAAGATTAAAATATGATTACGTGTCACATTGTTTGTCCGCGATGAACTCCTAAACTATAGGATTGATTTCAATGAAATTTTACACACTGTGTGCAGTTTGGTCCAACTTGAGAGATAGGATAGTTTATATCCCGATATTTTATAGAATAAGGGTGTCAAACGAACACACAGTCCACCTGATGATAAGTGGATGCTGTGGCTCATAGATATCTACATCTATCTTTGATTAAGTATCGAAATGCAGATGCGTTGTCACCTCTGAGGACTAAGATAGAGTGCCTCGTTTCCAGTAAAAAGGGTGTCCGGATCTCTACACTCACCATACGAAATACAGCAGTATTAAGCCGCTATTTTACGCTGGTATTCTGTTAGAGCGTGGTCCTTCCCCAGTCGAGCTGACCCTTTCAGGCTACAACCATAATATAGATGAAGCGTGGCTCTATCACGTGTAAAAATATCCAGATAAGTGACCCCAAATATTTTTTATTACGAATTTAAGGATTTTTTATAGGACAATGGGTCGTCGGAGAGGGCAGAACAACGTCTGCCTGGCCAGCTAGTACAAGTATATATATATATATAAAACGGAAAACAATAGGAGTGTGTAACAATTATATTAATACTAGTTGTTGTGTTGTGTACACGTAGCACATGTTACTATTTATACTATTAAGTCAGCTATCTGCCCGTGAAAATCCCGCCAAAATCGGTCCAACCATTTCATCCATTCATTCATCGGTCCAGCCATTTTGGAGATTAGTCGGAATAAACAGTTAAACAGACAAAAATTTTAATTTTTTTTTATAAGTCTTGCATAATTAGGCATTAAGTAAATGTAATGTAATGCTGCTATTTTGACATTACAAATAGACACAAATTTTATTTATTTGCATAGATTAATATTTTATTTACTTTGTTACTTATTTTTATTGTTATATTTATTTATTATTTTTTTATCAATATTTTTACTTATATTAATAAATTAAATATCATAAATACTGATAGAACTAGCTAAGGCTGCGGCTAAGGTTGAACACTATGGGGTTGGCACGAGACCGACATAAGCCGTCTTTGTCCCTGCGAGGCGGGTGTGTAAACATTTCCCCCAGAAAAAAAGGTTTTCATTAAAAACACGGGAAAAATCTCGAAACTATTATTATTCCATTTCTTTCTATCCAGATCCGAAATAAAATTTTGTTTAAAACATAGTTCCGTCTGGGAGTCGAACTTGAAACCAGCGGTTTACTAAAATCATCCAAATAATATAAAACGATTTTCAACATCACACTGAGGGGTCACATCGTCGTAGTGATATCTTAAGCGCAAAATCTCCGGGGACCTTGTTACCGTTCTTAATTAAGTACACACCTATCTGCCTCGATTGCTTGGAAGAGTTATTTGCTCCGTTACACTTACCACTTTGTCGCATTAAGGTTTATCACAAATTACTAACAACCCTGATGCATTCACAGAGGGGGGTAGTAAGATAAGGGAGCAGGGAGCAGAAATCTTGGGTTTCCTTGTAAATAGGGGAGATATTGTTTAATTTATACTTCGGAGACGTTTTCGGGTTGGTTTTAGGCAGTTTGAGCTTGTCAACGGGTTAATTTAAACATGGAGATGCAGTTACTAACTCAAATATTTTTTTATTAACTGATTTGTTGTTGGGCTTACAGTTTTCATTTAACAAGTCTTCTCATTTCTTTTAGTATTGTACTATAAGAAGCACACTTTCAACAAAAAAAGTGTAGGTTTAATTCGGTTTCTCCTTACTTATAAGCTTATAACTTCCCGTTTGTTAAATAGCTGTATCGATTTTAATTTAAGAAATTCGGAGAATCGATTTCAATCAAAATTTCTGATTTCTTTCCTCTTTTATGATTTGCGATATGCAAAACGAGAAAGTTCAACGTACGAACGTAGAATTGGACTCCACAGTAATACTAGATTTGGTCTCTACGTACCTTAAACTAAGAGATAATAGAAATTTAAACTTTAAAACATCGTACCCATTACAAAAGCTTCAAAAAGTAATGTTAATATTTTTATAATCTGTGTGTTTGTGTTTTTCATATCGTAATGAATAGTTTTTAGAAGAATAATGTTGATTGATGTTTTTAATCGAAATTCATTTTTTGAAATAAATACATGAAGAGAAACCGTTACTTATATATACTGAATGACCTTTTTTACAGTCTGGAAAAAATAGGGTGTAACATGTGAACACAGTAGAAGCCTATGGTACTGATATTTTATAAAAAATAAAAACAAAAATTGTGAATTAATTAAATAAATAAATAAATTAAAATCTATCGAAATTCAAATCATATGCACTCTAATTTTTGAACGGCCATAAAATAATAAATGAAGTAGGCATGTGGCCGTAGAAGGAAAAGGGGAAATCTCCCGCCGGGCAAGGTGTTCTGCCCGGGGAGCGGCCAACACTCCGTGTGGTAGTTCGGAGATGTTCTATATATACTGTTTATGATTCGGAATGTTGATAGCGTGATTTAGGCTTCGGTGTGTTTCGCTTGCGGCGCGACGACAGCGCCGCCACAGGCATCTTCGACAGGGTCTCAGGCTCAAGGGCAAAGGGCAAAATAATTGTTAAATTTTTTTCAAACGTTATTTTTATTTTTTGTAAAATATCAGTGCCATAGGCTTCTACTCCGTTCACATATCACACCCAATTTTTTTTTCAGACGGTAAAAAAGGTTATGCAGTATATTTTATAGCCCATATCGCGGTAAAAATGTATCAGTATTGAAAATATTAATAACAGTCGTCGCGTGATGTTGATAATCCATCATCCCACTTCGTCCCATAGGGTTGTGAGGCTCTGGTACTGTGTGTGTCAATATCGCATGCCAAGCGTGTCGATCAAGAAACATCTACTCTACAAGACATCTACTCTACAAGATAGGAGCTGATAAAAAGGATATAGATATGTTTTTTTAATGGAATTGGGGCGATAAACACGCGCACAGTCTACCTCTTGTCTACATGTGGAAATGCGTTGTCACTCCTGAAGACTGGATGGAATGCCTTGTTTCCAGGAAAAAGTCTCCAGACCTTTTCACTTACCATACGAAACATAGTAGCATTAAGCTGCTATTTCACGTTGGTATACTATGGGAGCGTGTATAAGTGTAATACTAGCTGCTGCGTATATATCCTAACTCTTTATTATTCTTTTAAACCGGAACGAATCTTCGCTGTACTACTTGCTAATAAGCGACTGAAAAGTGAGCACTTACTTATCTGTTTGGAAAAGGGATTAGTTTAAATTTCTAGTTCTCAAGGTATTTTGTAAGGTTCTTACTAAGTAACATGTAGTTTAACATGTAGTCATATTTCATTTCTTGAGACAACTGTAGGATTGTATCTTGTGGGTGTTTTTCAATCGACTTCAAAAAAGAGGAGGTTCTCAATTCCACTGTATTTTTCAGATTTTTTTTCTAGGTGAACCGATTTTGATGACTTTTTTGAATTTGAAAGCTAGTGTTTCTCGTATGGTTAATTAAAAAAGATATAGTAAATTTTATCGAGATATGGCGTGTGGTTTTTAGTTATACTTAATAATAATTTTTAAAGAAATAAACAATTTTTAATTTAATTTCTAATTTAATGTAATGTGTATTTAGTTGACTTCGACCACATTGACGGTGTTGTCATTTTAATTAAAAGTTTTTAATTTTACCACTTGTTAAACTGAAGTATTATTGGGGTTATTGCCAAACTGTTCTCCATAATATAGCTGCGGCGTGTCTCTGGCACGTACTCGTATAATTTAATTATAATTTTAATACTTAATGGTGATTTAATTTAAATAATATTTATAAAATTAACACCTGCGTACTTATTTTAATTCAAGGCTTCGTGCCTTAACATCATTATCCTCAAGCTCAGATTTGGGCACTTTTACTGGCAGTACATTCAAAAAATATGGGAGCTTAAATGTTTTATTGAGAGGATTCCGCATAAACGCTGTAATCTGAAGTCTGTCGGACCCGCAAATAAATCAGAGTTGACCCGAAGACCCTCCTTATGCTTTATGTTTATTTAATTTCAATGGTTTATCTGGATTACAGGGTAAATCGCTGGACCGTTTTCAAAGGAGGGTTAACAGGATAATTAAGTTTGATAAGTTATTAGTTTATTTGACGCCGTGAACCATCGACGAATAGAAACAATGTAACTGACAATTAAGATCGAAGAGTTCATAATCCAGTATCAGTCATATTAAGTCTACTGCCGAACATAGGCCTTACCTACATATTGCCTCATAAGATATATTGAAATAGTGCCTTAGTGACTGCCTCGTAGGCCTAATGGTAGTAAACGGCTTTGAATCGCGGGTCGGACTCAAATCAGTTATTGGGTTTTTGTCAAGAAATTTTTAGTAGCAGCCTAGAGTCACAAAGATGGCGGAGTTTTACATCCGTAAATCGGAAAGCACGTAAAGCCGTTGGTCTATTGATATGATATTTTTCCGGTCGAGTCGGACAGCTGGAAGAAGAGTGAACTCGTACTTGCGCATGTACTCTATACAGAGCACGTTTTTTTATTTTTTTTGAAGGTAAGGTGTAGGTGCTTGAAATAAAGCAAAAACTGAACTTTAGAAGTCATATTTATTCTTAGACTAAAATATCAAAATGAAACAAACAGAATAAAATCATAACAAAATAAATTAAAATAAATTAAAATAAATTCTTGTTCACATCCATTCTTACTTTACTAATGGAGTACAGACACGTTATTTGTAAATACTAGAAAATAACCCAAAACTAAAAATCCTGACGCGACGTGTTCTCGCAACATAGGAATCGGCAGTAACTGGATGATATACTAATAAAATTTCGTGTGTATGTATACCTAATCCTATTTAATTTCTCAACTTTTATTTTAAAATTAATTTTTATATTTTTTGGAAATGTTTGCAATTTTTGAACCTGGGTTTTGGCGCCCCTAAAGAATGGCGCCCGTGTGCATTGCACACTTTGCATATATAGTAGCGGGGGCCCTGACTCTGTAATCTTGTCCTGCTCAGGTGACTAGTTTCTGTTAAGACTGGCCGCCGTGACCGAAATTCGGTCTGGAGAACATTGTGACCATAGTACGTGGTAACACGGTTCTTGTATAGTTATAAGAAATTGATTTTTCCATTTGCGTTCATAGTATTGCCAGATTATGAACTAACATTAACGAGTTGTAATACATGTATTATTATATGATTATTATCATGAAAGCTCATATATCTGTAATTTTTTATCAAGATTGTTCTGAGATTAGGACTCCTTCATAAATTGCTATAAAATACGGTCGAACTATATTAGTAGTTACGTTGTACCAGTTCTGGCGCACTTGTAGAAAGATTGTACCAGTTCTGGCGCACTGAGTCACAAGTACGACGTTCGTCGACTCACGATCCTAAAAAAAAAAAAAAAAAAAAAAAGGTTTTGGCATGCTCTGATCACGAATCTGCGGTCCATTTTTGCGTAGGATGCACGGTTCCGGAGATGTGCAGATCAATTAACTCTTATCTAATTGATATCCGCTTCGAGCCTCCACCGTCATTAGCGCTGCATTGTTCTTATCTACTTATCTATTGTTCATTCAATACCGTCATTATCTATTCTTCCTCAGCGTGGTGATATTGTTATATACTCCTTTGTTCCTATCTACACTAATCTGACTCATTAATAAAACACATTACCCAATTTTGTTAAAATTTTTATTTATAAAATACAAAATCTTATTACTTATTATCTATAAAATAGGAGCGAAACATCTCATCCATTAAAATATCGTTGTACAATGTGTTCCCTGTAAATATACTCGTAAAACTATGCATTGAACATCCCTGAAACTTATATAGCAAATACATTAAGCAATATTCGCCACAAACTGAAGTCCACTCATTCTGAATCCTATCAACATTCCAGTTCCATCTTTTACAATTTCTTTTAAAAAACTCTAGATGATATCGTACAGGTGCCCGTCCGAATGAATCAAAATATTGACCGACGTCATTCGTATCGATATACAACGTGGGGCCTACAATGGCGACTTTAATTTAACACACATATACGTTTTCACACTTTCATTTCATGACGAAATTATATTGCCATTAAACGACATTATTTAGGGATATATTTAAAATTTTAGAAAATAGCATGTTAGAGCAACCTGTACTTAAAGAACTGTCGCGCAGTGGTCATTTGCCGGGTTCACGGCTCATAACATTGCATCATCGAAATTAAAACGAATAAGCAATACTATTGAAGGAAAGAAGATTTGTCGGCGAGCGGCCGGCGCAGGAGACACCTGCTCCTCTCCCGCACCCCGCCACACTGATATCGAAATATTTTTATAGTACTAGCTGAACCCGTGTCCTTGACACACTTGTTCATAGCAGTGCGCATAATTAGGTCGACTAATATTTTGGTGAATAATTCCGCGAAAAGACGCTTACCTATTGTTTTATTTATTAATTTTTGTGTAATTAGGTTATGGTACTGCGATAAAAACGCTTTATTTTGGTTTTTTTCCAATTTAGTTGGTACATTTACATCTCTTGCGATACGGACGCTTTTATTTGTGTTATTAGTGCTTGTGTAAACCTGTGATCGTGATGGCAAATACACATCCGAAGTACACAGCAGCTGAATATGCGGACATGATCCTAATTTACGGAGAATGTCATCAAAATGCCGCCCTTGCGATTAGAACATATCGCGAGAGATATGGCGATACAAGACAATGCCCTACTCATTCTCGCACTATTGTAGGAGCTTTTCAGCGCATCCGCGAAAACCGACCAGTGGATCCTAGGTATCAACGCCCTGATCGACCGCCTACACGACAATACCCAATCCATTTAACTGAAAATGTGATACAACACTTCGAAGAACAACCCAAAACTAGCCTTCGTCAGAGTGCTAGGCATTTTCAAGTCCATCACAGAACCGTCCATAGGATATTAAAGCGCGAAAAGTGGCACCCATTCAAGTTTAGAAAAGTACATACTCTGCTATCGCGTGATAAAATAATAAGAGTTAATTATTGTCAGTGGTTACCGAGAAAAATTGAAGAGGACAGTGACTTTCTTTCTCAAATTTGTTGGACTGATGAAAGCACGTTCACCAGAAACGGCATGTGGAACCAGCACAATCTGCACCACTGGGCACCTAAAAACCAAAATCCGCGCGTTTGGCGGGAGTCAGCCCATCAGTACAGATTTTCGGTAAATGTTTGGGCAGCTATTCATGGTGACAACATCATCGGACCCGTATTCATTGATGGGGCTTTGAACGGCGAAAGGTTTGTTAATCTATTAAATAATACTGTGTCAGAATACACAAACAACCTAAACGTCCATCGATACCAACGAATGTGGTATCAATTAGATGGCGCGCCTGCACACTCTGTAACAACAGCCAGGCAGTGGCTAAATGACACGTTTGGTGCACAATGGATTGGTAGATTTGGACCTCGTAGGTGGCCAGCAAGATCGCCAGACCTCACGCCACTCGATTTTTTTTTCTGGGGGTGCATCAAAAACGATGTATACGCGGAGAACGTGGATTCGGTGGAACAATTACGCCATCGAATAATAAATGCGTTTGAAAAATTGAAGGAAATGGCTATAAGTGACAATTTATTATCAAATGTGCGAGAAAACATGAAACGCCGTTTAGTTCTTTGTATCTGCCAACAAGGTGGCCTTATTGAAAACAAGAAAATTTAAAATAAAGACAAATTAAAGCAGTGATTAGTGATAACAGTTAACAAATAGTAACACGAGAGTGTGATATGATACGTGTTTGACTAAGCATCTCCGCTGTAGGTACCACTTAGGACGCGCGCCGCCACGCCGATAAGTTTCTTTGATAAACAAGACACTTTGCGCGGTTGCCAGCCCGCTAAACGCTGCGTTGCCGCTCCGAGTTAACGTAAACCAACTAGGTAAGTATTTTCATGAATGAATTTTTGCAAGGATGATTCCAATTTTAGTTACTTTTTTAATATTTAGTTTGTTTGAAAAAAATAATTTTTCAATTTACGAGTAATTTTAACTTTTTAAAATGAATATGATTAATGGTCACTAGCCCTACCCGTGTATTAAATTAAAGTCGCCATTGTAGCCATACGTTGTATAAAGCTACCCAATGTGACCCTGGTTTATCATCTGTATCCAAATTGCATATTATATACGTTGGTACGTGGGTGTACATGGGTAGTTTATTGGCAGCATAAACATTATTTTCTAGAGTGGGGTGAATCTTTTTCAGATGTTGTTGTACATCTAGTGTATCCATAATATTACTGCTATTAGTAGATTATTACAGTACCAATCTACTCAATGACTAATATAGGAATGATCAATTATAGTGATATCTAAATATTAAATTACATTCTTTGTGTTATACAAATCGTATTTGAGTCACCAATACACTGAACAAGACACGACAGGAAGGACGTAGGAATGTAGAGATAAGCAACAGAATGTAAGGTAAGCTTGTTGACGCATAAAGATACTATCAATTCTACTGCAGAAATTCTTTAGATTAGAATTATTACTCACTGGTACTATATAAGACCAAGCAACTGCAGTCATGGAGTTAGTGTATGGTCGTTTGACCGCAGTGGATCTATCAATACTACGTTTGTGTTACTTCAACGCATCAAAGGCCATGGATGTAAGTGTTTATTCTATTGACAAACTTACTTTTCTTTCTGTTATTTTCTTACGTGTGTATGATTTAGTGTTAACAAATTATATTTAAATATTATGTGTGTGTATATGGTTAAGCCGTGGTAGCTCAGATGGTTAGCGCAAAACGTAAAATTCACAGTACGCGACCTGGGTTCGATCCCCGCCGGCACCAATTAAATTGTTAATTACAATTTTAAGTGTTAATTTACCACGTGCTCAGCGGTGAAGGAAAACATCGTGAGGAATGCATGTCTGAGATAATTTCGAAGGCATGTGAAGTTTGCCAACACGCATTGAGGTATCGCAGCGAACATTTCCTAGCCCTAAAACCCTCTCAGAAATGAGAGGAGGCCTATGTTCAGCAGTGGACTTTAATAGGTTGTAACTTTAGCTTTTTTAACTTTTATGATTAAGTGTTACCAAATTGATATTAACATGATAACTGTGTTGTTGCAGAAATCATTGAGCTTCGATGAAAATACATATAAACAGTATTACTACTCGCCACTCTCCCCTCAAGAAGAGAGTGATGACATCGTCATTAATAATAACACATGCGATGGTGGAAAAAGAAAATCGCAATCGATTGATCATTTTTTTGAAGCTGAATCAAAAATAAAAAAGAGGAAGCTGTTATCATCAACCGTAGCACGAGCCGCTAGAGATGGTGTATCATACATTTCTACTAATTCTGACGATGGAGACCAAGCGACGCATCTCATCAAAATTGAAATGTACGATATGAAGAAGCTATCCAAGATTCCAACTACTGATCATTGGAAACATGCTTCCACGAGGATTAAATATTACGTAAAGACTAATAAGGATAGCATCTACGACAACACAAACGCCCTCGTATACAATATTACAAAGACAATAGCAGAAAGTGAAAAAGTTAAAAAATACTTTTTTAACAATGACAGTCATTAGCTGATCATTAGTGAATGTGATTCTGTTTACTTAAATTACTTCCGTGTACTCATTATATTCTATTTCTAATCCTTTGTTAGACTTAAATATCGGACATTATTTGAAATTTGGGTATCAGTTGGTCTACCAACACTGAACTGTTACTTACTCTGCTACCTAATTTCTTCTTTACTATAAGGATGGCAAACTTCAGTGAAGTGTGCACCAGTGCTTTCTTTTCCACAACCATGGAAGAGAATACGGAACTATTCAACAGCGAATTAAATCAGGAGTTGTCTAAAGTTTGTGATGAAATGGAGAAGGATCAACTGATCGATTCATCGTATGATGATGATTTGTATAATCACTGTGCGATGGTTGAAACACAGTTTAAGTAAGTAAAATAAATATTCATTTCGATCATAATTTACACAATGTCTTGTACAGTTTTTAATAAATTTAAACATTTTAGTAGTCAACCACTACAACTTGGAAGAGGAACGAAGCGAACGAGCAGCAAAGAACCCAAGATCATCAAAAAACCAACAACGGAAGCAGAAGCGCCTACCTCTGCAGGGAACAGTATCAGTAACGATGATCAAGTGGAATGTCTAACGTGTCATATATTTATCAAGAAACGGTATTTAGCTAATCATTTTAAAAGTAATGTTCACAAAAATAATCTTCTAAATTCACATAATTCTTTATCAAACGTTAGTGTTATTGAATCTGCTTTTGGAAATAGGATTTTAACTTATAAAATCAAGAGTAGAGTAGATAGTTCGACATTGGTAAATTTTGAAACTCCTGAACTATTTTTAAATTCTATTAAAGATGATATTTTATTTTTAATACAAGAGTGTATTCATCAACACATAATTTTTAAAGTAAACTTCATATTGCATGCTGATTTTGTTCAACAAACTAAAGATATTCATGATACGTTCGATTTTCAAACGCTTAACTATATTATTTGTCAAGGAGATGACTTAAATATTTTTTTTTCATCTTTAAATGATACAATTACTACTAAAATTAGTGCATTTGAAAAAAAAGATAGTGGATGGAGTCTAAAAAACATAAAATCTATAGACATGAATGTTAATAAATTTAACCCCCTACGCGGTACTTCATACATAGATCTTCCTCGTGACATAAAATTAAAAAAGGCTGTTATAAATGTAAAAAGCAAGGATTATTTTTGTTTTAAATGGGCGTTACTCTCGGCGTTATATCCCGTAAACAAAGACGCGGATCGTGTATCATCGTACGTTAAACATGCAAATAAACTTAAATTTGATGGTATTTCCTTTCCAGTTAAAATTTCTGACATAGCAAAAGTAGAGAAATTAAATGATATTAGTATTAATGTTTTTGGGTTAGAATATAATAAAGAAAAACGATGTAATTCTATAGTAGGTCCATTATTTTTAACAAAGTGTCGTAAAGATAGACATATCAATTTATTATTTTTCTCCAAGGATACAAAAAATCATTATTGTTACATAAAAAATTTATCGCGGTTAGTTAGTAAACAAATTTCAAAAGACGGTCACATCATGTACATTTGCGAAGCATGTCTACTTCACTTTCCATCTAAGGAAAGTTTAAATAACCATGAACAATACGATTGTGCCCACATTTGTACAGAATTACCAAACAGTGAAACTTTTAAAAAAAAGAATTGGTTTGGTCAACCTATTTCAAATGATAAAATTAAATTTGATAGTTATGAAAAAAAGTTGAAGATACCATTCGTAGTTTATGCTGATTTTGAAGCATTTTTAAAACCAATAGAATCATGTTCTAACGATCCTTCCAAACCTTTCACACACAATATTCAGAAACATGAAGTACATAGTTTTGGTTATTATATAAAATGTTCATATGATGATAAATTATCAAAATATGTAACGTATTGCGGACCCAACTGTGCACAAGTGTTTATGGAAAGTTTATCTAACAATCTCAAAGAAATAAATAGAATTCAAAAATATCCTCCACTTCCGCTAACAAATGAAGACAAAAACCAAATTTCAAATGCAACCATTTGTCATATTTGTGAAACAGAGTTAGCAGAACATTTTTATGATTTTGATTGGTACACCGGTAGTTTTATAGGTGTTGCTCACGGATCATGTAGCTCGAAGTTCAGAAAACCTCGTTATATACCAATATTTTTACACAACCTTAGTCGCTATGATGCTCATTTTATTGTTCACGCGTTAAACTTTTGTGATGGTGAAGTCGAAGTTATCCCTCAAAATAAAGAAAAATATATATCCTTTTCCAAAAAATTAAAAATGAATAACCACGAAATTATATTAAGATTCATAGATTCATTTAAGTTTTTATCATGTAAATTAGAAGAATTGGCCAAAAATCTCAGTAATGATCAATTTCAAGAATTACGTAGAAATTATCCTAATGATGAAGATTTCTTTCGTTTAAAACGGAAAGGCGTTTATCCATATGAACTTATGACTAATTATGATAGTTTAAGCCTAACATCGCTCCCCGAACAAAAATTTTTTTATAGCTCGCTCACAGATTCCCATATTTCAAATGATGATTACAATCATGCTAAAGATGTTTGGGAACACTTTGGGTGTTGTAATATGCTAGATTATTCAAACCTGTATTTAAAAACAGACGTTTTACTTTTAACCGATGTATTTGAAAACTTTAGAAAGTTATGTATTAATACTTATGATTTAGACCCTGCCCATTATTACACAGCACCTGGTTTAAGTTGGGATGCAATGTTAAAATATACAAAAATAGAATTAGAACTTTTAACAGATTATGAGAAAATTGCATTTATTAGATCAGGTATCAGGGGTGGTGTATCTCAATGTAGTAATCGTTATGCTAGAGCTAATAACAAATATATGGGGGATTATGATGCAGGGAAACCAAATTCATATATCACATATTTTGATGCCAACAATTTATATGGTTGGGCTATGTCTCAATGTCTTCCTACTGGTGGATTCGAATGGGTAAATCCGAATACAGAATTTAATGTGTCTGAGACATCGAGCTTCGGTTTTATTTTAGAAGTTGATTTGGAATATCCAGATGAACTTCATGATTTACATTCGGACTTTCCTTTATGCCCGGAAAACATTTGTGCAGGCAATATTAATGAAAATAAACTAGTCATAAATTTAAATAATAAAGATAAATATGTAATTCATTACAGAAATTTAAAGCAGTGCATAGAAATGGGGGTTAAATTAACTAAAATTCATAGAGTTTTAAAATTTAAACAGTCTCGCTGGTTGAAGATGTACATAGATCTAAACACAAAATTAAGAACGTTAGCAAAATCAGATTTCGAAAAAGATTTTTATAAATTAATGAATAATTCAGTCTTCGGCTTTCCGAAGAACTATGGAGAATATTGAAAAAAGGGTTAACATAAAATTAGTTACACACTGGGAGAACCAGGGCAAAGCTTTATGTGTTCAAGATCTAATCGCTAAACCACAATTTCATAGTCTTTCAGTATTTTCGGAAAACCTAGTTGCGGTTCAGTTGCGAAAAACAAAGTTAATATATAACAAACCAATTTATTTAGGGTTTTGCATTTTAGATATTTCAAAAACATTAATGTATGATTTTCATTATAACTATACGGTTAAAAAGTTTAGTAAAATCAAATTATTGTATACAGATACGGATAGTTTAATATATCATATATTTACAGATGATTTTTACTCTGATATAAAACCTGACCTTTCATCATACTTTGATACCTCAGCTTATGATGCAAAAAATATTTTTGAATATCCAAAATTAAATAAAAAGAAATTAGGTTTTTTTAAAGATGAAAATAATGGTAAAATCATGAAAGAATTTGTGGGTTTACGATCCAAAATGTACGCTTTTAACTTAGAGAATAAGACTATAGCCAAGGCAAAAGGGGTAAATAAATGTATCACTAAAAAGATGACCATGGATAATTATAAGTCTTCTCTATTTAATAAAAAAGTGCAATATTATAGTATGCTTAGATTTAAATCAATTAAACACACAATTTTTACACAAAAATTAAATAAGATTGGTTTATCGTATAATGACACAAAGAGGCATATTTTAGATAATAATATTGAAACATTAGCTTGGGGTCATTATAAACTGCGTTAAGTGTTGATAGTTTTTAATTTTATGTCTGCATGTAAATAAAATTTGTATTGATTGTAAAATAATGATAATAGTATAATATGACGTAGAGTTTGTTACATATTTAATCGTTGTTTTATTGTAAATAATTTAAGTTAATTGTTGTTTATATTTGCGTGTGTGTGTGTGCATTTATTTGAGGTTGAGTTGATTGTAAAATTATGATGTACTAATTGTGTTAGAAATAGTATACAGATCATTCTGTTTTATATAATGTTTGCAATATATATTAATTGTTAACACCAACACTTTCATTTTTTATTTCACCCCTTAGTACTTTAGACGTGTGTAATGTTTCACTTTATCCATCCGTTTACTGCTATTGTGGCGGGGCCAAGTGGATGTGGGAAGTCAAATTTTGTAACAAATTTCATAAAATCAGTTACAGAAATATGTAATTGTGATTTTAATCAGATCACATGGTGCTTTGATGAAATGCAACCTTTATATAATTTACCAAATGTTAACTACCATCAAGGAATTCCAAATGTTAATATGTTTGACGGTGAAAACCCACATCTTGTTATTATTGATGATCTAATGAGAGAGTCCGATGGAAGAATTGTGGATATATTTACAAAAGGTAGTCATCACAGGAATCTTAGTGTATTTTATTTAACACAAAATTTATTTCATCAGGGTAAAGGGCAAAGAGACATATCCTTAAACTCAAGTTATATAATATATTTTAAAAACCCTCGAGATAAAACTCAAATAAGATATTTAGCACGACAAGTGTCACCAGATAACCCAAAATTTATTGAAGATGCCTACAGGGATGCAACTCTAGAGGCGCATGGATATTTAATGGTAGATTTAAACAGAATACCAATGATTTTTGTCGTATCAAGACAAATGTCTTCCCATTTAATGGTTTCTGCATAGTCTACGTTCCCACAAAAGAGTTTAAATACACCAAGAATCAAACATTTCAAATCATTGCTAAATGATGCATCGTCGACTCACAACGCATAAACATTTGCTAAACGCTTTGCATACGCTTAAACCAAAATATCAAAGAGCATTACTTAAAACGTGTGATGAAGAAGAAATTAACTGTATTTGTGAGTGTATTCATAACGTTTTATAAGGAAAAGTACCTCTTAAAGATCAAGATAAACAAAAATTGAATAAACACAAAAATATACTCCGTCAAATAGTGCGTAAGTGTAAACATAAACTAAGAAAAAATATAATTATACAAAAAGGAGGGGCTTTCTTACCAATAATATTAGGTGCAATATTGAGTGGATTAGTGAGTGGACTAGCCAGTTAACATGGAAAATGCAAAGAAAATGATACTTATCGAACCTGGATTGATTGAAAAATTAAAACAAGAAAATAAGGTTAATACGAGTAGTAGTTTATCTCGATTAGATATTGAAATGCAAAATATTATGAATAGTAAGACGGAAGACCGAAAGAAATGGATGTTATATTTACAAACACTGCAAAGATACCTTCATTTTACCGAAGAGGATCGTCAACCACTCAGATTACCAATTTATTCTGATACATCTAATGAAGATTCAAACGAGTCTAAAATTGGTTTTAAAAATAAAGATAGAGATCTAAAAACTTCAGTTGATGCTGAATCTTTGTTGGAGGAGAATCGATCCATCAAAAGTAAAGAAAATGTTGAAAATCCACTTTACACACCAGCTCAAATACTCAGTTTAATACCAAAAACTTATAATAAAAAAGGACAGTTATTATTAAACTTAGTTGAAACAAGTAAAGGTAAAATATATTGGGATAATGAAGGTACAGTCATAATTGATAATGAAAAAATTCCTGGAAGTAATATTGTTGATTTAATAAATGATTCACTAAGACCCTTAAAAAGAAGTGATCCCGTAGGGTGGGATAGATTTGCTGAAGCATTAAAAGATATTAAAGTACCACTTACTTATATTGGAAATCCAAAGAGATGTGAGTTTATTAACCAACTTCAAGCAAAAGATCTGAACAAACCCTCTGAGATTGAATTTCAAGAGTTTTCTACACCGAGCAGTAGAGATAAAAAGTCTACAACTAAAATACGTAAAAGGCTTGAGTGGGAAAAATGGACCCCGTACTAGAAGAAATTAACAGGATTTATTATGATCCATCTAATTCCGCTGGTTTTGGTAGTATTGATAAATTATCAAAAGCCATGAAGGGTAAAATGAATAAAAAGCAAGTAAAGGAATGGTTAAAATCACAAGAAACATACACATTACATAAACCCATTCGAAAAAATTCCCGCGTAATAGGTACATTCTATCAAATATTAATGAACTGTGGCAAGCTGATTTAAGTGATATGCGAACTTATTCTCAATATAATGATGGTTTCAAGTATATACTTTGTGTTATTGATGTATTTAGTAAATATGCTTTTGCAAGAACAATGAAAAAGAAAAACTCAGAAACAACTAAAGAATGTTTTGAAAGTATATTTACTGAAAGTAATTTAACACCTACTCACATACAATCTGATAAAGGTACAGAATTTGTTTCAAAAGATGTACAAAAATACTTTAAATCCAAAAAGATTAATTACTATACCACTAACAATCCTGACATTAAGGCCAGTATTGTTGAACGATTTCAAAGAACACTAAAAATGAAAATGTGGCGTTATTTCACTCATAATAATACTTATAGGTATATAGATGTTTTACAAGATTTAATATACTCTTATAATCACAGCTTTCACTCTAGTATTAAGATGTGCCCATGTGATGTAAATTCCAACAATATTATGACAGTTTGGACTAATCTTTATGATAGACGGTCAAACAAACTTTCTTTAGAAAATCCTAAACCAAATTTCAATGTGGGTGATTTTGTTCGAATAACTAAATATAAACATGCTTTCCAAAAAGGATATGAATCAAATTGGAGTGATGAAATATTTATTATATCTTCAATAATTGATAGATCTCCATGGGTTGTTTATACAATAACAGATTTACAAAATGAACCAATAGTTGGTACTTTTTATGAAAGAGAATTACAGAAAATCACTTACAACCCCACCTCACAATATAAAATAGATAAAATAATTGACACTCGTTACTCAGGTAACAGAAAAGAAGTATTAGTGAAGTGGAAAGGTTATCCAGATAAATTTAACAGTTGGATTTTAGCTTCTAGTTTAAAAGAAATATGAATAAAGAAAGTTTTTATTTAACTTTGCTCAGCAATAGTTCAATGGAATACTTTCCTGATAACAAGACCACAAATTTTTCAACGAAATTACCGAAAGCTATTAAATTAGAAGGTGAATGGTCGGTTGGAGTTGTCGAGTTTCAATATCCATGTACCATGTTTACTGTTCAAGATCATGAAAATGTTATATACATTACAATATCTATGTTAATGCCTAATGAAGATAAACCATCCACAGTATACTACAAAAAACATATTCCAGCTACCAACTATGATAACGTTGAGCATATTTTAAGAGTGTTAAATGGTATCGGAGAGAACTTGAAATTTCGCTATGATGAAATAACAAAATTTGTGTCTATTTCTGTTTTGGATAAAAATATAACATCCGTAACATTATCACCCAAATTAAGTTTACAACTAGGTTATGAACCAAATAAAAATCTCCTAGAGAGAAATTTTGGAAGTGTCCTGCTAATTTACACTTAGTGTTACCATCTCAACTCTTTCTATATTGTGACATTATCGATCCTCAGATTGTGGGTGATGTTATGACTCCTTTACTAAGAGTCATTTCATTAGATCCTACAAAATACATTTATGGTGCAAATAAAATGCACGTTTTCTCTCAACCTCATTACTTACCTGTTATGCGAAGAGAGTTTGATACGCTGGAAATAGTTATAAGATCGAGCACAGGACAAAAAATACCATTCCAGTTTGGAACCGTGTGTATTAAACTACATTTCCGAAAATTATTATAATGAATTCTCTTCGTGATCATCATAAATGTCCATATGAAAATTATTATACACATCAAGCTGGGTCAGGAGTTGGAGTAATTTATAAGGGTGCACCATACCAACGCGGTCATGGTATTGGGAGCTTCTTAGGGGGGTTATTTAGATCAGTTTTACCTTTACTTTCAAGTGGTGCTCGAGTGATTGGTAAGGAGGCATTAAACGCTGGAGTAGGACTTTTATCGGATATGGTTCAAGCGCGTCCTATGGAAGCCTCAATAAAAGATCGTCTAAAGCAAGTTAGTACGAATTTAAAACGAAAGGCTGATGAGAAAATTGATCAATTTAACATGACAGGATCTGGGTATAAAACTAAAAGAAAACGATTGACCTCGTTCATTCCACCATTAACTGCTAAAGTGAAAGCTGCGAAAAAACTTGGTCTAAAACCAAAAAATAACAAAGATATATTTTCAAATTAAATATGTCTTTCCTTCATAATCATTCTTGCGAGTGCGTTAAGTCAGAATTGGATTTGTTTGCACTACCGTCTACACAAACTAGCATTGAAAATGGATTGTGGATTCATTATAAACCAATTTCATCTCTTGGTGATGATGGACCTATCGAGTTTCAAGTTCCTGGGACAGGCGATGACTACATAGATTTGTCTCATACATTACTCCACATAAAGGCAAAAGTATTAAATCAAGATTCAACTAACTTGATATCTACTACAATAGTAGCACCTGTAAATAATTGGCTGCATTCACTTTTTAGTCAACTTGATGTTTATTTAAACCAAAAACTTGTATCACCACCTAATAATACCTATGCATATCGAGCATACATGGAAACCCTTTTAAACTATGCTCCTGCTGCTAAACAATCTCATCTTACTTGTAGTCTTTGGTATGATGATACAGCAGGAAAAATGGATTCTACGGATGGTAAAAACATGGGATTTGTTAAAAGACAGGAATTGATTAGTGAAAGTAAGGAAATAGAAATGATTGGTCATCTTCACGGTGACATTTTCAACCAAGATAAATTTTTAATTAATGGTGTTGAAATGAGTGTTAAATTGGTTCGATCGAGAGAGAGCTTTAATTTAATTGCTGGGTCAAACGATGTAAAGTTTAAAGTTTGCATTACGGACGCAACTCTTATTGTTCGACGAGCACGAATTAATCCAAGCGTATTACTCGCACATCAAAAAGTTTTAGCTTCTACCACTGCTTAATATCCTATTACTCGAGCTGAAGTAAAAGTTTTAACAATTCCATCGGGTGTTCAAGGAAAAACTCTTGATAATATATTTTTAGGGCAGGTACCCAAAAGATGTATAATTGGATTTGTGAACAATTCTGCATTTAATGGTTCCCTTACTAAAAATCCATTTAACTTTGAAAACTATGGTATTAATTCTTTCAGCTTATATATTGATGGTCAACAAATACCTTCAAAAGCTTTGCAACCATCTTTTAATAATAGCATATTTACATCAGCGTATCATACTCTATTCTCGGGAACTGGTATTCACTTTCTTAATGAAGGAAATGGAATCTCTTGTGAACAGTATGCCAGAGGTTACTGTCTATTAGCATTTGACTTAACTCCTGATTTATCAGCCAACTCATCAGCTCATTGGAATCTCATAAAGCATGGTAGTGTAAGATTAGAAGTACGATTTGAATCCTCACTAATACAAACAATTAACTGTATAGTTTATGCTGAGTTTGATAATATTATTGAGATAGATAAAAACAGAAATGTTACTGTAGACTATAGTAGTTAAGGTTATAATATGTGTTGTGTGTTAGATTTTATGAGTTATGTGTAATGCATTTTGTGTGTATGTAACTATGTGAAACATTATAAAATAAAATAAAACAAATTGTATGCAATATATTGTTTTTTATTTCTTTATAAATATTCTATTTAATCTAATACAAAACTCTGTTCGAGTTTAAATTTTACATAAGCACACTGACTAAACCACTGAACATGCTGCTGCCAAGGATCATCATCATCTTCCCAATCTTTTAAGCCACCACCACAATGGAAACACTTGGTCCTGTCTGCATGGCCAGTATAAAAGAAACCGGCTTCTGCAAGATCTTCAGGTTTCTGTCGCATAACGAGAGGCCAGTTTTCGAAACTGAGCAACCGGCTAGATTTTGAACTGAAGAATGGATATTCAGCTCTTGAGTACTGCATATTCTTCTCGTTTTCATCTCCACTCAGTGTTGTAGTTTTGTTCTTCAATGATGTGTTCTGTACACGTATGCCACACTCATCTCTTTCTTCTGCTCTTGTCTTCCCGTAATTTAAGTAAACAGAATCACATTCACTAATGATCAGCTAATGACTGTCATTGTTAAAAAAGTATTTTTTAACTTTTTCACTTTCTGCTATTGTCTTTGTAATATTGTATACGAGGGCGTTTGTGTTGTCGTAGATGCTATCCTTATTAGTCTTTACGTAATATTTAATCCTCGTGGAAGCATGTTTCCAATGATCAGTAGTTGGAATCTTGGATAGCTTCTTCATATCGTACATTTCAATTTTGATGAGATGCGTCGCTTGGTCTCCATCGTCAGAATTAGTAGAAATGTATGATACACCATCTCTAGCGGCTCGTGCTACGGTTGATGATAACAGCTTCCTCTTTTTTTATTTTTGATTCAGCTTCAAAAAAATGATCAATCGATTGCGATTTTCTCTTTCCATTATCGCATGTGTTATTATTAATGACGATGTCATCACTCTCTTCTTGAGGGGAGAGTGGCGAGTAGTAATACTGTTTATATGTATTTTCATCGAAGCTCAATGATTTCTGCAACAACACAGTTATCATGTTAATATCAATTTGGTAACACTTAATCATAAAAGTTAAAAAAGCTAAAGTTACAACCTATTAAAGTCCACTGCTGAACATAGGCCTCCTCTCATTTCTGAGAAGGTTTTAGGGCTAGGAAATGTTCGCTGCGATACCTCAATGCGTGTTGGCAAACTTCACATGCCTTCGAAATTATCTCAGACATGCATTCCTCACGATGTTTTCCTTCACCGCTGAGCACGTGGTAAATTAACACTTAAAATTGTAATTAACAATTTAATTGGTGCCGGCGGGGATCGAACCCGGGTCGCTTACTGTGAATTTTACATTTTGCGCTAACCATCTGAGCTACCACGGCTTAACCAAATACACACACATAATATTTAAATATAATTTGTTAACACTAAATCATACACACGTAAGAAAATAACAGAAAGAAAAGTAAGTTTGTCAATAGAATAAACACTTACATCCATGGCCTTTGATGCGTTGAAGTAACACAAACGTAGTATTGATAGATCCACTGCGGTCAAACGACCATACACTAACTCCATGACTGCAGTTGCTTGGTCTTATATAGTACCAGTGAGTAATAATTCTAATCTAAAGAATTTCTGCAGTAGAATTGATAGTATCTTTATGCGTCAACAAGCTTACCTTACATTCTGTTGCTTATCTCTACATTCCTACGTCCTTCCTGTCGTGTCTTGTTCAGTGTATTGGTGACTCAAATACGATTTGTATAACACAAAGAATGTAATTTAATATTTAGATATCACTATAATTGATCATTCCTATATTAGTCATTGAGTAGATTGGTACTGTAATAATCTACTAATAGCAGTAATATTATGGATACACTAGATGTACAACAACATCTGAAAAAGATTCACCCCACTCTAGAAAATAATGTTTATGCTGCCAATAAACTACCCATGTACACCCACGTACCAACGTATATAATATGCAATTTGGATACAGATGATAAACCAGGGTCACATTGGGTAGCTTTATATATCGATACGAATGACGTCGGTCAATATTTTGATTCATTCGGACGGGCACGTGTACGATATCATCTAGAGTTTTTTAAAAGAAATTGTAAAAGATGGAACTGGAATGTTGATAGGATTCAGAATGAGTGGACTTCAGTTTGTGGCGAATATTGCTTAATGTATTTGCTATATAAGTTTCAGGGATGTTCAATGCATAGTTTTACGAGTATATTTACAGGGAACACATTGTACAACGATATTTTAGTGGATGAGATGTTTCGCTCCTATTTTATAGATAATAAGTAATAAGATTTTGTATTTTATAAATAAAAATTTTAACAAAATTGGGTAATGTGTTTTATTAATGAGTCAGATTAGTGTAGATAGGAACAAAGGAGTATATAACAATATCACCACGCTGAGGAAGAATAGATAATGACGGTATTGAATGAACAATAGATAAGTAGATAAGAACAATGCAGCGCTAATGACGGTGGAGGCTCGAAGCGGATATCAATTAGATAAGAGTTAATTGATCTGTACATCTCCGGAACCGTGCATCCTACGCAAAAATGGACCGCAGATTCGTGATCAGAGCATGCCAAAACCTTTTTTTTTTTTTTTTTTTTTTAGGATCGTGAGTCGACGAACGTCGTACTTGTGACTCAGTGCGCCAGAACTGGTACAATCTTTCTACAAGTGCGCCAGAACTGGTACAACGTAACTACTTATATTTGAACGTACCATAAAAATGTTATGGGTACATTACACCTGTGAAGCGAGCAAAATATCCTGAAATCATAGACTTTTTATATTACTGCATACAAAATATATAAAAATTTCATCAAAAATGTACACTGAACTAAAAATGAAGTAGGTAAGTGAGATGAGAATTTAGTAAATTAATCAATTACATTGCATAGAGTTCTTAATATCTACTCCGCCAAAACTCTTAAGACTAATCGAGTGGGGTTGCCAGACCGTAATAAATACCGTCCCTGTCCGAACAGGAGCAATGTTGTGGGATTACAAGCAATTGTACTGGATAATCCCCGATTGACACGGGATTTTCGGACAAATCGTCCGCACTGTTGGCTAATTAATGGTCACAACTGTAGGTCACTGTGAAAGTGATTGCAGACATCTGCCGCTTTCATTTCGTTAGGTCGATTGTGTTTTAGGTAAAAAGTAATGTGCCCTTTTTCTGATTATTATAACGACTGTTAGTACCATTTTACATCTCACAAATACGTAGCATGTATATATTAGTATTGTTCAATAGGATGCCTTATACGCAAAGAGCGTAGGTATGTTCTACTGGCGCTTAAAATCAAGACTCCGACGTTTTGTCGCATGAAATCGTATCTAACAATCGTATTGCACATATAAATTATATGAAAAGCACATAGTTAGAAAAATAAATGATTGTGAACTTATTATAATTCTTTTAAATCGATTAATTGATATTTTTACTTTAAAAAAGTGGTTTTAGTGGCTTATGGTTATGGTGTCGATTTATCAAGTCCACGTGGCGTGGCGGGGTAAACATAATCGTGCTTTTGAAAATATCAATTGTTCAACTCAATTTATTTTTAATCTCTTCATCTATCACGTGGAAAGCCATGGCATGTAAATGGCTGCTTGATTTTGTTTTGATTAGTTATAATTAATTTTTTTCGGCTGAGAGATTCTGAAATTTTCGGTTTTTGAGTCAGCCTTGTAATAATATATTTTACTAAATACAGATATTTTTTATTATTATTCGACTACTGAATTATGGTAATAAATATAAATAAAATTGAAGTATATTTACGAATTACAAAATAAAAGCCTTTTCTCGAGCTTATTTGCACGCCATTAAGTCAGTAATACCTATTTGTGAAATTTCTGTCTGTCTGTAACTGTCGGGCTACTATTCAAAATGGCTGAATCGATATTGATGAAATTTCTCGAACTTAGAGAGTGTTGCCAGGAGTGATCTGGGCACATTTTACCCGAAAAACTTAGAGCATTTCTTGTGTAAACGAAAAATTGATAAAATAAATGATTTATATTTAAAATCTTAATGACACCACATTAATAGATCCCACTCAGACGAAGCTAAGACGGATTAATTGTATTAAATTAAGATCTAGATGGAAGATTCCTGTTTGTACCTAGGACTATAATCTGTTACCAGGTACTTGCATATGTGTGCTGTTAAGTTGCGGATGCTGAACTAGTTTACTCTGAGACTTAACTAGTTCACTCTGTGGCATTTCATGCTTGAAGTTAGTTGCGAACATCGATGATCCACGTGGTTGGCTAATCTTCATTCTTTTTTTATAAGATAGGGTGACAAACGAGCAAACAGTCACCTGATGGTAAGCTGAGGTCCATAGACGTCTACATCTATTTTCGATTACAAATCAAAATGCAGATGCGTTGTCACCCGGGAGGATTTAGATGGAATGCCTCGTTTCTAGCAGCATTAAGCTACTATTTCACGCTGGTATTCTGTGAGAGCGTGGTCCTTCCCCGGTCGAGCCGACCCATTCGTGCCACAACTATACTACTAACATAACTGCAGCATGGCTCTATCATGTATATCTATTCGAAACAAATGGCTTGCACTGTATTTCGTAATGCGTACAGCAAAGTAAAGTTACAGGCTCCTGCCTTTCTTTCCGTGTACAATCTGGGAAAGATTGACTAGACTTTTGTAACGATAAGACTGTGCGATTTACCATATAGTACTTTATATCCACTTAGTGTAGTCATGCACTGGCTTGTAACAAGTAAAAATAGTACTTAAATATAAGAGACTTTATTTAGCAGAATATCATCTTTTTTCAACTTCATAATTTAAAAAAAAAGAAGAAAGGAAACCCTAATTATAATAAAATAATAATTATTTGTATATGCTGAGTGATTTTTTTATCGTCTGGAAAAAAATAGGGTTTAAAAAATGAACGGAATAGAAGCCTATGACACTGATATTTTTAAATTTTTATTTTATGATATTATGAAGTTGATATCTGTATCAAAAGTTGAAATTTGAAGCCAGTGAGTGAGGAAATCGTTTTGGCTTACTTCCGTTTTGACTAACCAGTTCAAATGATCTATTTCACTGACCGTCTATCTTTAGTTTTTCTACAAAAATCGTTTACAATTGCCGCACTTAGGACTTGCTTGATAAAATTATATCTTTTGGAAAAATAAAATATAAGCAAAATAATCTCTTAGTGCGGCAGTAAAACTATGTACAGTTAAAGAACAATCATTTTAAATTTATTGCCAAATAGTAACAGACATAGTCCGAGCTTTCAATTTGCTAAGTGGGAATGGACTGGCGTAATGACAGATTAGGGCTGCTCCGCGGCCACCTGAGCTGGCCCGGGCAAAATATGCAATAACTCAAGCGGGCCCCCGCACGGGTATAATTCGCCCGGATCGCGGCCAATAAATTCGTCAGGGTGATTAGTGCGGAACGCTAAGTGCGGTGGAAGTGTGGAGAGAACTTTTATTATAGACTTTAATTATAGATTTATTAAGCGTTGAAAAACTACACGTTTTGGTTTGTATATTTATATAGTATAACGATATCTTAGACCATTTTGAATGGTCTAAGCACGATGCGCATGTGTTGTGATGTACAATAGGAAAATATTAGTTAATTGAATTATTTTTTTAAATCAATATTTTCCAGCTATTTTTCAAGAATTTTGTGCGATAAAGTGACAAATGATTTGTAGGAAAAATCTAATTTTCTTTTTTTCTAGTTTTGTAATAAAAAGCTTTTGTGTTAAATACTTATATTTAATTTGCCACAACTTTTAGTCTTTCTAGTTTCTACATGACTGTCATCGAAAACACTATTTTTCGACATCCGAATTACATTTCCATCGTCAATTTCGCTCAACGATCTTTCTTTTATTTCTATTTTTGTTTCATGGATTGAATGTGATGATTTTTTAAAAGTGGTTTCACTTATTGTCGTTACAGTATGTTTATTTTCATTGAGATCAAGTAAGCTCGGAATTCTTTCATTTTCTTGTCGCTCAATTTTTAATTCCAAGTATGGCTTTTCGACATTCGATTTTACGCCTTTGTTAGATAATTTCAATTTCTGTTGTTTTGAATGTTCTTTTTCGATTTGATATGATTTAGAGCTATTATATTTGCAGGCAATATGTTCATCAATGCTTTTCTGCTTGTTAATTTCGTCATTATGATTTTCATTTTTAGTACAACTTTTTACATCTTTAATAACAGAATTCTTCGAGTCCTCCGGTTGGGTATAGGACATATATTTTGCTTTTGTTTCCCGGGACTGAGCCGGGATAGATATGATCTTTTTACTTTTTTTGTAACCGCGATTCTCAATTTCTTTTTTATACCTGTGATGTTTTTTTGTATTAACATCTATCGTTGGAAGAAGTTCTTTAGAATATTTTTTGCTCTGGTCATTCCTCTTAAATAAAGTTACAGGTTTGGTAGGTGCTAAGTTTTCGATTGTGTTCAGGCTTTCTGATGGGAGGGCCCTGGTAGGTATAGTTTCTATGCCAGAATTAGATGCACAGACGTAACAGTAAGACTCTTTTCGTAGCAGCCTAAAACATTTATCAACGTTTGATTGGATTTCATTTAATGAAGAATTTATTTGTTTTTTACCTCTAATCTTCGCGCTTACACTATCAACGGCCATAGTGTTTTGAGTCTGATGCTGATTTAAATCATGTTGTAGATTTCGAGATCGAGGCTTTTGATAAAGCTTCACTCCGTAATCCTCGTTGTAAGTTTTCGATCGTGGTACGCTGCCACTGAACATACTTCCAGCATTAACAGATTTTTCATCATAAGATACGCAAACATTAAAATAGTTTCCTTTACGTTTTCTTTTCTTTTTCTTTGAACACATTACGTAAAACATGGCGGGAATACACCAACATATTTCTAAAAAGAGTATGATTGCGACTATTAGCACTTTTTTTGAGGCAAAATTTACACAGATATCTGAAGAAGTTGTCGGTTTTCTCTCCTTTTTTTCGTAAAAATTGATTAATCTATCGCATAAATCACTTGTCTTATTAACGAGGCTAAGTACATTGCCTAAGCCAACATACAGATTGTCATCATTTAAATGCGGTAATACGTTAAAAATGAGCCATGATTCAAAGCGTCTATTAAACTCTTCTTGATCTTCTGGCTTAGTGGAACTTAGACAACTTTTGGCTGCGTCATAGTACTTAAAAAGGGCATTCGTTGAATTTGGTGAATTCAAAGAGATTAGCGATTGGTTTTTTAGTGGAACGAACATTGTACTAAATTTATCATTCCAAGTTATAGTTGGTGTCGGCACTTTTAATCCAGTGTCAGTTTTTTCAAAGTAAGCTAAATAATCACACGGATCTTCCATACTCCTTGCGTATGAGACTCTTGGAGGTGCAATGTTGATAGCGACAGTTTTGAGAACTTCCAAATTTGGTTCACACCAGCCACTACCGTCGGTATCAAGGTATTTTTTAATGTCGTGGTAGAAATTGAACATTCTCAGAGCACTCTCTTTTGATACAGTTCCACCATAGAAGGCAAACTTTGTTATCGGCAAAATCCAGGCTTTTAGGAACCCACCTAAGGTATCTGACATGGCGGTGGTCACAATATTGTTAACTTGATCGTCGGTACTTTCCATTTTGATGGTCATATAAATTTCCTTGAAATAGTTTAGTAACATTTTAATATAATCTTCGTCAACCGCTATTCCTGGGTCAGTAGGTGGAATAACGTTCTGCAAATATCGTCGGGCTTGCAATAGAGCCAAATCATCTTTGTTCCAGTTTATTCTTGTTGTGTCAGTTAGAGAAAAAAGAACGGTTCCAACATTTAGTGGTAACTGGTAATAAGACATCGTTTGACATATTACTATGAAAATGACGAGAATGGTATTTCCATTGATAATTGTGTTATACATGTAAAAGAAATTATAAAATAAACTTTTATAAAAGTTTTAATATAACGCTTAAAATGACAACAGTGACTTTAGTCTGTTGGTTTTGATAAATAGATAATATCACAACCATAAATTATGTAAACTTAAAATTGCATTAACTGTGTGTATTATTAATTGAATTACAATTAATAAAGACGTACGTAAAGAAGAATGAGGTTTTTGGGCCTGAATTTAACAAATAGTTTTATACTTTAAAAAATCTGCTTTATTTTTAAGAATTAAAATACTAATTACTGGTGTTGAAGATAAATAAATATTGTCTACGGCCTTTTTAGGTTTTTTTATATCTGGTGACTTGTTGTCATGGTTACGAAAATAACAAGAAAAATGTAAGACTATTTTTTCGTAATAATTATATTTTTGTTAGAAGATTAAATGTTTCAAGTCTAAGAAATCTTCTTATTTCAATGTGAGGAGCTACATACAACGGTCATACAGAAGCTCCCCACATAATGGCGACCGTGAAAGCGGATAGACCTGGACAAACCGAACTCGACGCTATGAGGCGTAAAAGGGCATACACACGTCGATGATAATGAGCAGATGACTGTCGAATTTCAGTTTCTTGTAGAGAAATTGGAAGAGTTAAAATCTTTTGACAGTCAAATAAAAAATATGACGATCGATTCTTACACGGATAAGCAATTTGATGAAGAATGTGACGAATGCGAATCGTATTTAAGGAAGTATTATGCAGTAAAAGTTAAGATTGAAAAATTACGAAAGGAATGTGATAGAGCAACTACATCTTCAGCGGCTACTGACGGATCTCATCAGAAGAGAAACATAAAGCTACCGAATATCGAGCTCATAAAATTCGATGACAATCCGAAGACGTGGTTATCTTTCTGGGGACAGTTCAAAAAGATACACGAGGACGAGACTCTTGAACCAGAAGATAAGTTCCAGTATCTCATACAGGCTATGAAGGAGGGGTCCAAAAGCAGAGAGCTCGTAACTAGCTACCCTCCGTCTGGCAAGAATTACCCAAGAGCGCTGGAGCAGCTACAGGGACGATTTGCTCGAGAAGGTATCCTCATCGAGACGTACGTGAGAGAGCTGCTAGGTCTCGTATTATATCAGGCTAGGGGTCAACATATGGATATAAGATCGCTTTACGACCAGTTGATGACCCATTTCCACGCTATAGAGTCACTCAAAGTAACAACGGAAAAGTACGGAGCGATGTTGTATCCATTAGTCGAATCAGCTTTACCTGAAAATACTTTAATTGTTTGGAATCGAACTAGAATTGTAAACGATGTTGGTCAATTAACGCAACTTTTAGAGTTCTTAAAACGAGAAGCCGAGGCTGAGGAACACATTAAATTGACGCGCGCTAACTTTAATACTTAATAGTTCTTCCAGCAGTGTTGATGTGCCGCCGACAGGAACTTGCATCGTTTCGAAAGAGGAGACAAGTTCCAGTAAAACAGGTAATGACTTTTGCTATTTTTGTGATAATACGTCTCATTCGATTCTTTAATGTAATAAAGGGCTCAAAATGTCTTTAGATGAAAAGAGAGCCGCTGTCAAAGATAAGAGGGGTTGTTTAATTTGTTTACGTAAAGGTCACGTAGCTAAGCACTGCAAGACGTTTTTAAAATGTATGGCCTGTGGTAAACGTCAGTAGTGATATTTTGTCCGGACCTTCATAGGGATAAACAAAAGGAACCCAAAGAAGCGACAGCACTTTTCTCTAGGAAAGGCGGAAATATTTTATTACAGACTTTGATTTTAGAGGTTTCACATGAGGGTAAAAAGAAGAAAATACGTGCTCTGTGTGATACTGGATCGCAAAGGTCGTATATTAGGAAAAACCTAGTAAAAGAGTTAGGCCTTAAGGTAGTAGGTATAGAGAATTTAGGTTATTCACTATTTAGTGGTGTTACGAAGCCAGCAGAAAACCACAGTCTTGTCGAAGTGAATGTAAGTAGTCTAGATTCTTCTTTCTCTACAAAATTCATTGCTCTTGAACTCGACGACATTTGTGGCTATCTTCCCAAAGCAGACGATCCCAAGCTAAGGTCAAAGTTAAAGTCACTGAATATAAGTATTGACGACAGTGACTGTGACCTTAGCGATGTAAATATGTTAATAGGAGCTGATTATTTAGGAGTAATTTGTACGGGCACTATTGTTTACACAATTAGATGGGCCTTTAGTAGCTATTAAGACGAGGCTAGGATGGACATTACAGGGCCCTAACTTTTATAGTGCTGCACAATGCTCAATGACTTTCAATTGTCACGCTCAGAGTAAACTTTCAGATTTGTGGGATTTAGAGATATTAGGGATTTCAGAGCCACATGAGCAGATGTGCAAAGATAGGAAAAAAGAAGAGGTAATGAGTCAATTTGAGCAGAATATTAGTTTTAAAGACAATCGTTACCAAGTAGGGTTTTTGTGGAAAGATGGTTACCCCGAAATAGGCAGTAATTACAATGTAGCTTATAAAAGTCTTTTAACGACGACTAGGAAGTTAGAGAGGACTGGTCATTTGCTAAGTTATAACGATGTTTTTCAGAATTGGTTAGACGAAGATATTATAGAACATACTGAAAACAATATAGCAGAAGGACATTTTATTCCTCATCACGCAGTCATTAAGATGTCTAGGACTACAACGAAGATACGTCCAGTATTCGACGCATCGTGTAAAGATGCACAAGGATTGTCTTTGAATAACTGCATCGAATCGGATACCAATCTTATAGAACTAATCCCTAAATTATTGATGAACTTTAGGAAAGGTACGTACGGCGTCACGTCGGATATAAAGCAAGCCTTTCTGCAAATTTTAGTTTCAGAGAAAGGTAGAGAGTATTTAAAGTTTCTGTGGTGGAAGAATCCGTTGACCAAAGAGAAGATAGTCACTTTCAGACATAAGAGAGTAGTATTTGGGGTGACTTGTAGTCCGTTTCTCTTGGCGGCTACGATTAATTATCACTTAGGCAATTTTGAAGGAATGTACGGTCAGACAGTTGAAATTTTGAAACACTCCTTTTATGTTGATAATTGTGTAGCTAGTTTTGATACAAAAGAGGCTTTATTTACTTTTATAGACGAAGCTAAGGAAGTTATGCTAAAGGGGGGTTTTGATTTACGATGTTGGGTTACCGCTCCTATTAGAGTAGATAACACTGTACAGACTCAATCTGTATTAGGAGTGCTATGGAATACTCTTACGGACGAATTACAGTGTAGTTTCCGTCTTAGTAACACTATACCAGATCGGGTCACGAAGAGAGATCTTTTGTCATTAACTCAGCAGATATTTGACCCTATTGGATTTCTTGCACCTGTTACCCTAGTGCCTAAACTAATAGTACAAAAGGCTTGGATAGATAGTACAGGTTGGGATCAAGCTATCAGCAACGAGTTATCGAAGGAATTTAAGAGTTGGCTAAATCATGTTCATCTGATAAATGATAGCAAGTTGCCGAGACGCTTATCAGAGGAGAGGTTGACGAACTGTAACAAAAGTTTACATTTGTTTTGTGACGCATCTATTAATGCTTATGCAGGTTGTGTCTTTCTTCGGACCGAATGCAAAAGTAAAGTTACGATTAGGCTGGTTATGGCCAAAAGTAGAGTAGCGCCAATTAAAAGATCAATAACTTTACCTAGATTGGAGCTAATGGGAGCGCTTATTGCATCGCGGCTTGCAAATGAGATAAGTAGAGCGTTGTTTACCGACGACACCTGCCCGTTATATTGTTGGACAGACTCCGCGGTTGTGTTAGCCTGGATCCAAAGACAGTGTTCTAGAAAGCCGTTTGTGAGCAATAGGGTAAGTGAAATTTGTGCTCACACTAAGAAGGAACATTGGCGACACGTACCGGGCCACTGCAATCCGGCAGACCTACTGTCACGTGGCTGTAATATGAAGACATTAATGGACAGTCACTGGTAGGATGGCCCTGCTTGGCTATTATCTGACCAAGAACTGTGGCCTCAGTCTAATCACATCGCAGTAGATGAGAACGCTATTTCCATAGAAGCAAAGAAGGAGGTACTTGTAAATACTAATATAGATACTGAACTTTTATACTTTTCTAAGTATTCAAGGATCGTACGTATAGTAGCTTGGATATTCCGGTGGAGAAGGCGACGAATGTTTAGTACAGCTTATATAAGCAATGATGAATTCGAAGAAGCTGAGAATATACTTATAAGACTTATTCAGGGTGAACATTATGTAAAAACTAAATTGAATAAGAAACTGTGCATACATTTAGATAGTAATAGTATTATGAGAGTAAAGACTAGATTAGGTTTAGGAAATTATGATAAAGATTTTTCGAGTCCCATATTATTACCAGGGAAAAATGTCATTGTGAGGCGACTCGTTGAAGAGAAACATATATACTTAAAGCACATTGGATCACATACTTTAATGTCAGAGCTGAGAAACAGATTCTGGATTACAAGTGTGAGATGGCTATGTAAGGATATAGTTAAGAAATGCATAATTTGTCGTAGGCAAAAGGGCATACATTATGATGCACCGGAGGCACCACTCCCTCTTGAACGGATTCAAGGCACGGCAGCGTTTCAAATGACAGGTATAGATCTGGCCGGGCCGTTGTATTTACGTAATCAAGAGAAATGTTGGGTGGTTTTATTTACTTGCGCGATATTTAGGCCTGTGCATTTTGAGATAGTAGACTCATTGTCCACAAATAGTTTTATTATGAGTCTTCGTAGGTTTATTGCTCGAAGAGGTCGTATAGACGTCATTTTCACGGACAACGGAACAAATTTTCGAGGGAATGCCAATTTACTGAAGGATATTAATTGGCAGGAGGTTGAAAGTGTGACGGCAATCCATGCTATAAAGTGGTGTTTTATTCCACCTAGAACTCCTTGGAGAGGAGGCTGGTGGGAGAGGCTCATTAGAGTATTAAAGGAGATGTTGCGAAGAATATTGGGGCGTCAGCAATTGACTTGGGTAGAGTTGGACACAGTCTTGTGCGATTGTGAAGCTGTCATTAATAGTCGGCCACTAACATATGTCTCGACTTGTACCGACGATTTGCGGCCACTTACACCTATGTTATTTCTACATGGCTTACCTTCTAATGATACTTCTGATTTAGATTATGTAGATCATATGAATTTAAATGTAAGATACAAATATTTACAAAAGTTGAGAGAAGATTTCAGAGTTCGATTTCGTAAGGAGTATTTTTTATTACTTACAGCTAGATGGAAGGAGAAGACTATAGAAATGAAGAAAGGAGATATAGTTCTAGTAGAGACAGACGCGAAAAGGCTATTTTGGCCCTTGGGGTTAATCATGGAAGTAGTTACCGGGGCTGATGGTGTTACTCGATTGGCTAGAGTCAAGACTCAAAAAGGTGAAACTATAAGACCATGTCAGAGATTGTATCCGCGTGAGATTACAAATGATTCTGGCCTCTTGCAACGAGCTGAAGTAACGATAGAGGATGAGAAGTTATCAGTAAGTTAAGATAGTCCCGACTTATACTCCTCGGTTACAGGTGGCGCGAAGGTGACGAAAACAACGCGGTGCGGTCGAAATGTGAAATTGCCTGCTCGGTACTTATGAATTACATTTGGTTTTATGGTTTTCCTTAGTATGTTGAGTTGCGTTAATTGGTTACCATTTTCTTTCGGGTCTGGAGTGTGTTGAAGATAAATAAATATTGTCTACGGCCTTTTTAGGTTTTTTTTATATCTGGTGACTTGTTGTCATGGTTACGAAAATAACAAGAAAAATGTAAGACTATTTTTTCGTAATAATTATATTTTTGTTAGAAGATTAAATGTTTCAAGTCTAAGAAATCTTCTTATTTCAATGTGAGGAGCTACATACAACGGTCATACAGAAGCTCCCCACAACTGGCTCGTTTTACAATCTATAATTCGAAAAAACATATTTATACATAATTTAGAAAATCAATTGTATTAATACAATAAATTTAATATTTATTCGTATCCAAAAATAAAATGAAAATAAAAAGCCAAGGTTTCATTAAAATTCTGTTATTTACTTTTAATTTGAATATTTGAACCTAATTGGAAATAAAATATATTATTCGTATAAAGAAAAAATAAATAAATATTTTTATGTTCATAAATAGATTAAAATAGATATTGATACTATTTTAATCTATTTATGAACAAAAATAAATAGTGAAATTCTCGTTTCTGATTGCTACGTACTACTAAACGTCTTTTCATTTTAAAATGCTTGGTTTTCGAATAAATCGAGCATTTTATGTTCCATTTTCGATAATTTTTCTGTTTTAAACAGGGCGGTAGAAAGCAATTGCGATCAAGTCTTCAAAATACCTAAAAAAAATACAAAACCTCACCATGCTAAAAACTAGGAACAGCAACTATTTAAGTGATCGATCTCAGATCGACATTTACGACATTACGCAATTTACAAGATATAACGACTTTTAGGTATTGACTTCATGGGCCATTATTTTAACTGTTATGCACTTATAGTAGGTATAAAAATTTTATTTAAGTTACTATAGTCAAAAATCGACTGTTACATCGTAGGTAATACATAACCTCACTATTACTTATTCTACGATAACTCAGCTTCTATATTGACAAATCTTACCAGATTTTCAGCTATCAACTGTTTATGAATAAGCTTTTGAATGGTCCTAATTTCGTTTTGTTAACACCTGGAGCCAAAAATGTATGTAAATGTCCTCTTCTTCTTTTTAAAATTTAGATTAGCTAAAAGTAAACTAAGCGGTAGATATAAATATAAATACATTTGTTTTTTTAAAGTAACACGTAGCATAAAGTTTGCATTTGTTTTAGGTAAATACATGTAAAAATATAGTAACTTACATTTTATTTAAAAAAAATATTATTACACGGCAAGTAATATTGGCTAATCGTTGTGTAGTGGCGACGTTAGTGAACATAGAATACTAGAATACACAATAGAATGGCTGTTATCCTTATTTTGTACGAGGATAGGCCTCGCCGGGAGCACACATAATAAGCAATTACGTCGTATTATCAGTTAATCACTACTACAAAACCGCTTTGCTGTGTTGACAGACGGATTTTAATACATATTTGTTTGTGAATAGCGTGCAATTTGACATTTTCAAAACACATCTCGTGTTGACATTTATACGTGTGAATTGACGTGTTAGTGGCATTTTAGTGGCTAAGCGGGAGCCGCCCACTCCCCCGTTCTATTATGTATGTATTATAGTATTCTATGTTAGTGAATCTACTATTCCATATCATCTCCTGGGTGTCGTAGAGGCGACAGAGGGATATTGACAGAGGAGATGGGCAGCGCGTCTTCCTGACAACAATTCATGATAATAAAAACTTGCGGTTACCAAGCCATCTGTCAAGCTTGGTAATTATAGAAAATACGCCCTGATAAGACAATCTCTGGTGGAGGAATGTTCAGCAGTGCACTTTGATAGGCTGCGATGATGATGATGATGATTACGTTTATTGTTTGCTTTTTTACATTTTGTAAGCAGAATATTTTATAAAATCTGTAATCTTTACTCATGCATTCTTGTGTTTACGGATTGATAACGTTAAAATGGGTTCAAACAACAAGGCACTTGTCAAAAAATATTTCTTTGAGATACGGGAATTAAGATGCAATACACAACATATTACATCTGTCTGTAACTGCTTTACTTATTAAACTAAATACAATGGCGTTAAGCGTCTATTCTATACAATGCAGTTGCAGATGGAACTATAATCCAACACGAACGTGTTTTCTGAGGCACGGGGGTTACTAAGAATTTCTTGAAAACTCAATGGCTAGTTTTTGACCTGCCCCGAAATTCGAAACTGCGACTACATGACCCGCAGCCGCCTTAAAGACCAACAGACCAATTAGGCAGTCAAATTCAGATTATATAGCTAACGTACTAATTAAATAATATCGGTCAACTATTCAATTTCGGGGCCGTGATAGCTCAGGAAATAAGTGCTCGCTGCAAATTTCACAGTTCGCGAGCAACTCGGGTTCGATCCCCACCGGCACCACTGAAATTGTTAATTGTAATTGTAAGTGCTGATTTACCATGTGCTCGGCGGTGAAGGAAAACATTGTAGGGAAACCTGCATGTCTGAACAATAACAAAAATGTGAAGTTCGCCACCACGAAGTTCGCTGCACTGCCCAAATGGGGAGCGTGGCGGACATTTCCTTAGTCTAAAACTTTCTCAGAAATGTGAGGAGGCCTTTGCCCAGGAGTAGGTCGTATATACTCATAATTTTTCTTCAATTTTGGATTGATCAACTGTGGTCGGAAAAGTTTTCGTCACAAGGAAGTCTACATCCATACAATTGTGCTCACTGAGTATCCAGCTCTCAAATGATAATCATAGGTGTCATTTGTCGACGGGATCTCTTCTCATATGTCAGGCGATCTCAGGTGCCGGCGCGTATAAATCACGAATAGCAAGGGTGCGTTCGTAGCGTCAATTGTTTTAATTGAACTAGTTTCTAGAAACCTCCAGAAAATATATCTCCCACGTCGCTACGCGAAAGTGACAGAACTGGTTAGTAGTTAAAATTACAAAAAAGTTAATAATGTGTGGTAGCTTAGGGGTTAAGCGCTCGCTGTAAATTTCACAGTAGGCTAGCAACTCTGGATCGATTTCCGCCGGCCAGAAATTGATTAACGGCGAAAGAAAATAGTGTGAGAAAACCTGCATATTTAAGATATAAAAAAAATTCAGAGAGATGTGTAATTCACCAATACCCACTTAGGCGTAATGGATACTTACTTGTCCTAAAACTCTTTCAGAAATAAGTAGAGACTTGAACCCAGGAGTGGGATATATAATATACTCTAGTAAAGTATTATAGGTTATACGTATATGCGTATACTCTAGTAACGCCTTCTGTACACGGTGTTATTCAAATTACGCAGTATTAAAAACCACAAACAAGTAGTTCTATTCCGCTACAATGTAAATTGAGCCTAAAAGAGATGATTATAGAATCTAATAATGTTTTTATTTTAATCTAAAGAAAACCCAATAACATTTTTCTGGCATTTCCCGAAGTTGCCTCATACGAAATATGATGATGGATTCTTTTAAGCTGCCACACAATTCAAAAACATATTTCAAAGATATTTTTGTCTTTATTTTATCGATTTTACCTTGTATATTAATAATTATGATCGATAAAATTTAAGGGATGGGTCTAAGATACATGTTTCGGAGTTAAATATAATATTAATTTCAGTGTACGATTAAATTGAAGAAGCGCTTAATTTTACCAATTAAGAAAGCATTAAGCCATAGAAGCAAGTTGGCGGAGATAGCGTGACAGTGGCTTCGTCACGCTTTGCTGACGCACGTTACACGCTACAGTAAAGTGTCACTGGTGTTATGATGACAGATGACCTGCTGATAATTAAACTGTTTCGTTCTAATTAAAACACCATGTATACAGGCTGGGGGCCCGTTGCTTGAGCGATTTCTATTTACCAATCGTAGTTGCTATGTGTTTGTAACAATTTGTGACGATCGAAATCACTTGGAAGAGTACCTCCTAGCCTGTGCGGTACTGGTCTTGGTTATATATTAATATGGAAAAAAATTATCAGTTTTATAGTATATATAAATCTATAAGTAATTATCTCATCTCATCAGCCAATGAACAGTTCACTTATTGGATATATAAATATATTTAAAGGAACCTCGGTAGGGCGAGATCCGTTTTAAGCTTCTAAGTGAGAACTCAAGTTCGATTTCCATTTCCAGTGACAAATTTTATAGCCACCTGCATCATTGTAAAACTATTATGAACATTATTTTTTCGTGTAATATTATTATCTAATTACCTATATGACATGCTTTTATTACCGGGTCGATTCCATTTCATTTTTGATTTAAAATATTGCATGTTACAAAAATTCTATTTGCGGAGCTTTTGCCGCAATTTGAACTTCGGAAAGAGAAACCTTGTTTTAAAACTTATATAAAATGTAATGACGATGTCCTTTTGCTGTAGTAAATAAAAAATATTTTGACATTAGGCAAACGAAGATTTAATATTTTTCGTCGAAAAACAAATAATTTTTATGTCATATTTCATATACCTACTTAGATGAGAGGTGAGGAAGTTTTGGAATTTCATTATCATTTTTAAAATGCATAAGGTTTGAAGCTGTTTTTTAGTTCTTTTTTTATTCTTTAATTTCATTATAATATTACTTTATTACAACCCAGTGTCGCTCTTAGAATTTTTTATAAACGTTTGAGAAATTCATGCGATTGTTAATTTGATTTCTATTATAAGTAATTAGTTATTTTTTTTGATTTATTGACCACATCAGTCTTATATTTCTTATAGTTATATTTACAACAAGAAATCGTAGTGTTTAAATCCTAGTGTTTAGATCCTACAGTCGTCATATTCATGATGTACAATCTTTAGTTACGAGTTAGTAGTTATGGTCATAATTATAACAAAATATCTATTTTTATTAGGTGGACGTCTACTTGGTACTGCTGTGTTTTTTATAGGATAAGGGTGAAAAACGAGCACACAGCCGAGCTGACGGTAATTGGATGCTGATGCCCATAGATACTTACCTACATCTATCCTCGATTAAGATACTTAATACAGATTATCACCCCTAAAAATAAAATTGAATTTTTACCAGTGAATAGAGTCTCTAGTTCTCTACACTCCCCATACGGAAGCCTTGTTATTTTTATTAAAATTGAAGAGACAACTTACAGTCCACCTTATAAGAGGCTATTGAAGCCCATGGACACCTGGAATCAGCTATAATAAAGAAGGAAACGGGTGCGTTGTAATCTCTGAGGCACGGTAATATTATATAGATAAAATTACCGTGTCTGAGGACTGAGATGGAATGCCGTACATCCTGTAATTATACAACAATGCAACATGAATGTTACTTGCATTTTCTTCTTGCAATCGTATTCCTCCACAGATTTCCTTAACTTTGCCATTGTAGCCACTCTTGGCTGGCGGGTTAGCAACCGAGATGGTTTGTGGTAAATCCATAAAATGCTATAATTACATACATAATAGAACGGGGGAGTGGATGGAGCCCGTGTAGCCACTAAAATGTCACTAACACGTCAATTCATACGTATAAATAACAACACGAGATGTGTTTTGACGTTACAATCGTATCGCGAATCGGGTTGGTAGTAGTGATAATACTACGTAATTTCTTGTATGTGTGCTCCCGGCGACGCCTATCCTCGTACAAAATAAGGTTGAGAGCCATTCTATTGTGTATTATAGTATTCTATGAGTAAATCAGTACTTAAAATGATAATAAACAAATCTATTGCCGGCGGGGAGCGGTGACCAACCTCACTACAGCCAACGTTTATTACACGCAGTATATCGGTATGACAAACACGTCTAATTGTTAGTCGTCCTGTAATCTTGCCATGAATATGCCCACACCCCAAACCCCACCTCAAGAGTATTGTGTTACACACGTCATTAACGGATGTTATGTAAGCAATAACGTAAAGGGTTATCGAGGATCAAGCGGATAATGCTCGTGTGTATTTCGCTTTGATTGCTTACGGCTTTTCCTTAATGATTAGATTAACACCGTGATATGAATTTAATTAAACATTATACATTCACGGCGTTTATAAGCTTTATCGGCTGATAGTTGAAGAGGGAACATTGCGTCCCTAGTTGCAGTAGTCGACGAGAGAATTTTGAAGAAAGAACATTCCATTCTCCCGCCTCGTGGTCGACAAGAGGAAGTAGCGTGTACATTGGGTTGTCCACACCGAAGTAATGTTAAGTAACATCACAATTCAATGCTTTACCATTATTTTTTATTATTATATTATATCTGAGTTTAGGCATAGTAAGTTTGTTTTTTAAGTTTGTCGGTCTAAGCCCGAGTATATATTGTACAGAGTTAATTTTAGGTGACCTACTCGCGGACGATATGTTGTATTTTAATACTGATATTATTAACGTGAAAGGATGTTTGTATATGTATGTCCTACAATTACGTTTTGTTAGCTTTTAGTGAGGTTCGGTATACAAGTCGATTTTTTTTTAAAATAGGACCTGCCACCTGATGGTAAGTGGATGCTGTGGCACTACTTGAATAAAACAATAATTTTGTTCCCTCATCTAAAAATACAAATTATTATATTCAAAAACTGAAGGTAGCTGGGTCAACTATGACGTTGGGACGTCAAATATCTCGCCCCCCCCCCCCTCGCCTCGTGACCATGGGTGCTGTAAAACACCCGAAACGTCGGGAATTGAAAATAAGTTAAGTAAACGTGATAAAATTCGTATAAATAGTTTTATTCAAAGAGTTAGTAAATTTAAGCTATTGCCATCAATTTCACGTGACCTAGTGAAATAACTTTCTTTTCAATCATTGAATTATTATAGTTAAAACAAAATGGTTTCTTGATTTTATATGAATTTCGCTACTTACCGGACTCGTATCTGACATTAGTAATTTGATACAATGTCTCTATTTTCTACTAGTTGATTAAGTTGCCCTCACACCAAAGTGAGTTATGGAGGTGGGAAGTTGGATTTATAGCTACTACTTAATAGCTAGCTCCATGATTAGTCATAAGGCATGGAACACATGGAAAACAACAATGAAACATTCATAGATTGAATACATTTTAAGAAGTAAACTAGAAATTGAATTATTTGGAAATTTACTGTGTGCGAAGAACTGAGAACTCCACACGACATGACTTATATTCATAATTTTTTTTGATACGGTGTTATTAAAGATGTATTTATGGGGCGTATGACAATGCCTGTCTAGCAGAGAACTATATAAGGTACGTGAGGGTAATAAGGTCAACTTGAGCTTTGCCCCCCTATAAAACCAAAACTTGGAGGAGGACAGAGACAAAAACAAAAAGTCGTATACTATAACTAATATATTAAGAACACAAAACACAAACAAGCTTTGGCAATAAATAGGAACAGTTCGAAAATTCTGTTTAGAAAAACTAACTATACCACACTACTAAAATCGACTAAAATATTTATTATAATGTCAACTGCCATATAGCATCGATAAAGCATCGCCCTTTTGACTCTTTAGTACTTTATTGACCGATAAAGAGCTATCGTATCACAAAGCCATTTATGCAAACAAGGCTGTTTTTGAGTTACAAAAAGTGACCATATAGCCCGAATGACCTTCACGTACTATACAAGCTGATCGTAATCATATGATAACGTAATAATAATACTAATGTAACGTAATAATAATACTCTTAATGTCATACGTGGCACCATATTGAACTGTCGTGGGTTTGAAAGAGACCACTGTTTGAGATGCCAGAAAATTCTCATGCAAACAGATATATGCGGGTACGACGAGTTCCTTTATGCCGGTGAAATAGTGCATAGAGGCCAGTATAATTATGGGCTGTGAGACGTTCCACCTTTGTCGTCGAAGTGACACCGCTTCTGGAGCCTTCTTTGTCTGAAGTTTCAGGTGTTCAGGGATTGGAGTAGCCTCATACCATCACATAGACTTTAAGTTCTTGTGCCACTTCAGTTTGATAGAGGAAATTCCTTCCTAAAACAAAAACAAAAACTCATCCTCTAAAACTGACTGCAACGGGCAGATGAAAACGAAGAGGACGTTGAGTTATCATTTAAGAGTCGTGATGCACATAATGTATGTGGGGCGCTTGGTTGTATTCTTATAGGTTTTGACGGGAACTTGACCGTCGACGGATTGATTTTATATATTTGGATTGATTATATCGTTTTTTGTCGTTTTGAGGTGGATTATTGTCTGCGCAAGTTAAATATAAGTGAAAGTGACGAAAGAAGTACTCCGATGTTGATATTAACCTCAAGTTATTTTGTTCGCTGAAGCGTTTTAAGAACTTGGGATACTTGAGAGGCTGCCGTCAAAATCTCCTAAAAACTTTGCAATCTGAAAAAATCTATAAAAACGAAGATTCCGTGTGAAATGAAGACATGGCTTAAAGGACAAACATCCAAGCTAAAAAAGCGTTATTCTTAGTATGCACAGAGAGTAAAATTTCGAAATAGTACAAAATGCACTTGCAGTTGTGTACGCCGAGCTACTAAGTGCTCGGCTATGAAGAAAAACTAAGTGAGGAATTGGATACTTCAGAAATAAAATACATGTATAGGTCATGAATATTCATACCTATACCGTATGGAGTTTGAATCTATTAATTTTACTTTTTGGCACTAAAATCCCAAAAATTTAAGACAGTACGTTAATTTTTTGACTGAGGCATTTTATTATTTTTCATTACTTTTTTAGGATTTATTGCTTTTTTATTTTATAAAAATTCATTTCTATTTTCCATCTATTTTTTCAATTATTTTTAGGTCATAATTAATATTTTGCACACCCAAAGAACCCGCAAGGGTGTTAACCACACGATGCTTACACTCACAGAAATCTAAATAATATTTATATTTAGATTTCTGTGCTTACACTAGATTCGTCACACAGCGAAGTAACGACTTCCCAACTGGAAAAAAATATTATCTTAAGAGCCCAGTCTTTCAGAGCAAAACAGAAAAATTGCGTTCTGGTGACACATCTACACCCTCCCTGCCCCGCCACTTCATGTACCGCCACCGCAGTTATCTTTCTGGCCGTAGCGTGGAAAGTTGCTCTACTAAGATTTTCCAGTATCAATTTGTCTAATATACAGGATTATTGATAATTAGCTAACAAATTTTCACATACAGATTTTCTACCTCGTATCTATTTTTGTTCCATGCTTTTATTACAAAATTCGTTACACAAAAAAAATATATTTTACGTTTGTATAATTTTTGTTGTTTTGTTGAAAAGGTTTCTAAAAGATAATCATCTAGAACCTGTATAACATGTACTCGTATTATTGATTATTCAAATGAATCTGGCAAGTGCTAGAATGAGTCGTGCACTGAGGGTTTCGTAATAAGTCGATGACACTATCGAAAATCCGTCAAGTACGTCAAGTAGTTCTAAATACTAAAATAGATTTAAAAAAAAAACTCAAAATAATTTCTATATAAGTACAAACAGTCCACTATCACACATATTTATAGTTTCTCATTAAAGTATAATGTAACTTTGTATAGCATTTACCTATATGCATGAATTACTATTCGAACCCACGACCTTTTTGAGTTCGCGGTCCGCTCCCTGCCATTAGGCTACTGTCGCTTGTAAACAAAACATCATGTGCAATCCAAAAATGTATAATACTTCTATATTTCCTTGAAGAACTTACATAATATGTAGGTAGGTAGGTAGGTTTTCTGGTACAAGCATATTTTTTACGTTTATGGTCCATATCGAAATTAAAAGTTATAAAACAAATACAAAATGATTTATAAACCCTTAAAGAATTATATGCAAAAAATAATAAAGTAGAGAAACTTTCAATTCGTAACAATGCGCAACCAAGATTAGGGAAAGAGAGAGAAAGAGGAATGTTAGAGCGAGAGGAAGTGCAAAAATTTGGCACAAACAAGACGTCTGAACGCTACAGCCGCTCAGCGGCTACTAAGGAATATTGCCCGCAATTATTGTTTATAAAGTCAATATTTTATAGGTCGATCGAAATAATTATTAATTTTGAAATAAAGTGGTTTAAATTATTATTTTTTAATATTTGTCTAATTAAACACCTGCCCTTGAGAAAAAAATAATTATAGCATAAATATTTTCAGCTATTGCTATGAAACAAATAGTTTTTTATGAGGCGAAAACAGCGAAATTTAACGAAATTGAGACCTCTTATTTAAGACAATGAAAGATATTTAGAAAAAAAGAAACAGCGCATTTTGGAGATGAAGATGTTTAGCTATTAACGCGCTGAATAGATTTCGCCTTTTTATTATCGATTGCCTTATAATGGTACACGAACAAAGCTCGAAATTGCGTTGGGTGCGAGAGAGCTCTATTTACCGTTTGATTTATCTAACATAGACCACATAGATGAACCAAAAAAAAAATTTAGCCATTACTTATAATCTGGGTATTTATGTGTTATCAAAATATTTTACTCTGGAACAATAATTTGCTGTAAAAAAAGAAATCAAAGTGGCGCTAATGATTCGATGTGAGTCAACTTTAAAAGACTGTAGCCTGTAGTGGGCGATGAGCTATCTAACACACTTCTTTGTTCACTTGGAATAGTGGAAATATTATATTATTAATTATTATTAATATTTCAAGTGGTATCCGACACCGGCGCTTTCGATGTATGGGCCTTTATGTTATTAATGTTAACGTAGTAATCTCAAAATTTGTAAGATTTTACATAGCGTAGGTATTTAATTAATTAAAAAAAAAACAAGACGTAGTTCTCATAAGCGAAGAATTTCGTGTAAAGGTGTGTTGTACTGACCAGTTTCGGCTTTTATTAATCTTCTCCCTGGCATAGGTTTTATTGGTGATCGCATCAATTCCCATTAAGACTAGGTTACCTAAAAGTTACCTTTTAAATAAAACTACTTTGTTAAGGATTTTATCGCATATATTAACTTATTTTATTTTCCCGACGTTTCGAGCACTTTAAAGCATCCATGGTCAAGTGAGAGTAGAGAACATGGCTGGGTGCTGCCATCTGATTGGGATTTTATAATTAATAAAATGAAATCCCAACCCAAGCATACAACTGCAAGACTTCGGGATAGTGTAAGTTCATACTACGTAGATCGGAACAAAAATTAATAATTTTAATCTGGAGGTAGACCTCGTGACCATGGTGGTGCTATAAAATGCTCGGGATTACGCACTAAAACGTGGGCAATATAAATTAATATACGCGATAAAATCTGTAAAAACTTGTTTTATTTAAATGTGTAGTGTGCGCGTTAGAAATGTGAGGATGCCTGTGCCCAGCAGTGGAATGTATTTAGACTGTAACCATTTTAATTGTAATTTAGAAACAATATGTGATTTATACGATAAATTACGAATATCACTGAGGCTATAATTGCACGCCGGATAGCCTGTCGCCATCGATAGTGAGCTGTCAGTGTTCCTCGTCTGCGGATGATTCCTTGCAACACCGTTGGGAGTGAGCAGGGGACAAATTGTACACTCCCGCGGGAAATCTGCCGTTATTAGCTGTCAATCATAGGCGCGGAGGTGGTGCCCCCTTTATTGGTAGAAATAATCTTCTCGCTGTGATTTCACATCTTTATTATGGTTGGGAATGTTTTTAAATGAATCATGTTGCTGTTGTCGGTTAACAAACTTATTAAAAACGAAATTATGAAGTAAGCAATTTGAATAAAAATTTTTAATTATAAAGTTGAACTCGTCTAATATTGGTTAATAAACTCTCTGTTTGTTTGCTCATCTATGTATGAGTATAAATGTATTTTCATTCTTTATGGTAGCTGCTAGAAATAACAGAATATTCCTTTACCTAGGTCTTATAATTTTGGAAGTAGCTTGTGTCCCACAGAAGAATTTTGTAAGTTTTTATCATTATGATACAAAAACGATATCTAATGTTGATTTTTGTCTAAATTCAGAACAGGTGCTACCTGTGGGGGCTGGTCTGCTTGGGTTTGCAATACATTAGCTGTAATTCAGCATTTTTTATATTGTTGTGTAATTTTATTAAATAACATGATTTCATTATCCATCCTATAGGGTCTATTCCTTTTTAATTTTTACTAACAATATTGTACCATTAGCCTTTAAAAATAATAACTAAAATGAGGATGCCTGAAAAATTCCTTTCGCTGTTTCTTCTCCATATATAGAAACCTCATTTTGAAACCGTAGTACATTAAAAATACATGTTCCCGTTTGATCTTACGTTGAAAAATAAAGAATTTTCATTTCATTTTACAAGTTGTTTGAGAAACTTATTTGATTTTTATTAAGTGGGTAAACGACCAATTCCACTGTAAGCAGGACGGATACGTGTTGTTAACTCTGGAGGGTAAGACTGAATGGCTTTCAATCTATAATTATTTGTTTTTCTTTCATTTTAATCGCAATTCGTTTACACAGCAACACTCTTCCTACTACATCAGTATCTACTCTTTTCTGCCTAGATCCAGTACTTTTTAAGAAACATTACCAATTACTAGGAATTTAGATTGCTTTGTTGATACCTTTTACATACATAAATTTTACATGGACAAATACTTGAAAAAAAATTGGCTAAACAAACCTATTGACCTTTATAAAAACTTATTTCGATGAAACCAGGTATTTCTTATGGAGTCACAAAACAATGTACAAATTTATAACTTAAAAATACGTAAATTTAATCTATTTGACTTTGTACGTTATAAGCATACCAAAATACTATTTTGGTATGCTTATATCAGTTAGCATGCGTTGTGGTGAAACCACAAAGCTGATTTTCAATAACGACAAAATTATATATTTTTTTTACAAAGATGGTCTAACAAAGAGTTAAAAGGTGCGTTCAGACATGGTTGGATTAGATTTCCGGACGGATTACTCGCGCTGGAAATTGAGCTGAAGCGTAATTTCCTGAACGCGGCGAAAAGTTTTCGCCTGGGTGTGGGACGAATTCAGACATTTTATAACATAAAAATCATAGCTTTGATAAGGTATAGATGTAACGTAAAATGCAACATTTATTTAATTTCAGTTTTTATCAGTACTTAAAATAGTGACCGCGCGGAAAATACACTATCTCATAATGTCATCATTTTATACGTGATAGAGCCAACTGCAGCTAAGTATATTACGCCTTTAGCACGAATAAGTCGGTTAAGCCGGTCCGGCGAAGGACCACGCTCTCACAGGATACCAACGTGAAATAGCAGCTTAAAACTGCTGTGTTTCGTATGGTGAGCGTAGATAACCGGAGATCCGTTTTACTGGAATCGGTGCATTCCGTCTCAGTCGAGAGTCTTCCCTTAAGTCGAGAGGCTAATGCAGTACTAGAACATCTGTAATTCCTTAGAAATGGGCTTGTTAAGTCTTAAAACCGAAAAGCCGGACGGACCATCGAGCTTAGCCGGACATTTTGGTAAAAAGGCCACATACCCTTAATTTTTTTAAACATAGAATATAAATTGACAATTTTTTTGAAAATTAAAATAATGCTTTCTATCATTTACCATACATCTTCTTAAATTCCAATGAAATAACAATAGAATTGAATAAATCAGTCTTTATTATTAATCATTCAATATTAATTTCAATAAAATGTAAGTATAGCAGCGTAATGCTGCTAAGTTTCGTATGGTGAGTGCAGAGAACCGGAGACTCTTTTTACTGGAAACGAGGCATTCCATCTTAGTCCTTAGGGGCGACAACGCATATTATAATTGATTTTTAAGAATAAGTGTGGATGTCAATGGGCCACAGCATCCATTCACTATCAGGTGGACTGTGTGCTCGTTTGTTACCCAAAGCTATTATAAAAACATAAAAACTGTAAAAAAAATGGTCAAATTTGAAAAACCTAACAAAAGCCGGACAGGTCAGACACCGCCTAATTTGGCTGGTCACGCAATCAAAAAGACTGATTGAGTCCGGCTTTATCCGGATGCCTGGCAGCGCTACTTAGGACTATAGGACAAAGATAGAGCCAGAGAGAATATAAAAAAATGTAAAGTCAGAGCCTGTTATTATTCTAGCTCTTTAAACCTTTAAACTGGCAAATAGTGCACCGCTACTGCTTGGTGGTAGAGAATAGATTTCTGGTAAAGTAAAGGAGCCCACTTGAAATATACACATCTGGTGAAGTAAAACATCGTGAGGAAACCTGCATGTCTGAAAATAAGATATTTCGAGGAAATCTGAAATCTGCACAAAACGCACTTTAGCTCGTTTTCTTATACAGCGAGTAAATTAGATTAACTTAATTTAGTGGAGCCAGCGAGTATAGAACTCTACTCGCGTAAATTCAAAGCGACAGCAGCCTAATAGCAGGGTGCGGAATGCGAACTCAAATGATCGTGGGTTCGAATCCAACATTCGAATGCCATCGTAAATGACTCCGAACACAACCATTTTAAACTTACCAGGAGTGGTTAAAGGGATATGTAAAAAAGTTAAGTAAAGTTACAGCCTATATACGTCCCACTACTGGGCACAGGCCTCCCCTCATTTCTGAGAGGGTTTTAGGGCAGGGAAGTGTCCGCCGCGCTGCCCCAATGCGTGTTGGCGAACTTCACATGTCTTTGAAATATTTTTTTTCTCTTATTCCTCGGACATGCAGGTTTCCTCACGATGTTTTCCTTCACCGCCGAGTTACCACGTGATAAATCAGCATTTAAAATTGTAATTAACAATTTTATTGGTGCCAGCGGGAATCGAACTCGGGTTACTCGGGTTTTGTTATATTTACATCGAGCGTTAACCATCTGAGCTACCACGGCTCAAGGGATGTGTATATAATAAAATTTTCAAGATTTTTTTCAAGATTAAATTTTCAAGATTTTTTCAAGATTGTAGGTTGGACCCATGAGATTTTCAAATTGTGAAACCTCGGAGAGAATTCAACACTCCCACCCTTCTCTCATGCATAAGTCACCTCCAACCAGAATGTAACTTAAAGTTACAATCTATATACGTCTCACCTTTTGACTCGGGCCTCCTGTTATTTCTGATGGGATTTTTATTGCAAAGATATGTCCGCCTTGCTGCCCCAATGCGTCTTGGCGGACTTCATACCTATAGATATAGCATGCATAGCATGGCTCTACCTAATTTTTTTCATACATGCATTTTTTGGAATAACTTGGATCCCTTATCTCCATGCTAGTAGGAGTAAGTGTGCTAAAGTTCTTCTCATCCCTTTTTTACGTGAAAGAGTCACGCTGCAGCTATATTATGGTTGTAGCATGAATGGATCGACTCGACCAGGGAAGGACCAAGCTCTCACAGAATATCAGCGTAAAATAGCAGCCTAATACTGCTTTGTTTCGTATGGTGGGTGTAGAGATCCGGAGACCCTTTTTTACTGGAAACGAGGCATTCCTTCTTAGTCCTCAGGGGTGACAACGTATCTGAGTTTTGATTCTTATTCGAAGATAAATGTAAACGTCTATGGGCGATAGCATCCACTTACCCTCAGGTGGGCTGTGTGCTCGTTTGTCACATTATTCTATAAAAAATCCATCACGTGACTTTTTAAAATTGGCATAGGTTTGCCAGTTTTTGTATGGAGGGTAAGGAATAGAAAGAGTATAGGTCCGTGAATTAGTGACCATGACCATAGTTTCGATTTCGATGTAGAGCTGATGATGATCAACTTTTATGTATTAAAAATAGAAAAAAGAATAATTACATTATAATATTATATATTATTTGAATTTATATGTCTATATTTAATAATATAGACATATAAATTCAAATAATTTAAAGCAAGGAAGTAGAAACAGAGTGCAAGCTCAGCTACCAGAAATTTTATTCAGCTCTAGGAACCGAACATCGACCGACATAAATACTTGATCAATTCCAACTGAAATGTCAGTTCAAATGGAATAACTAATCAGGAGACCGCCGAAATTGTGCCCATCAATATTTCAAGAAGGTGACCACAGATTACATTGAACCCCATTGGTATTTCCACTCGATTGAATGTTTTATCTATTCTAGCACGTCTATATAAAATCTATCTATATATTATATATATATATATATATATATATATATATATATATATATATATATATATATATATATATATATATATAGGTGTATAACAGACATACCATGAATCCGTCCGTATCTATTTACAAGAAATTTATTTAACAGGTTGTAAAATAATAAATATAAGGGACTGAACACATGCTAATTAATGCTTTAAATAAAAATTTTACGTACCTATGTCAAAGTTTGCATATTTTTTTAATTTTACGAATGAAGATAGAAAAATGGTAAGAAAAATATTCTGACCCTTATTTGTGACTTTATTACTGACAGAAGTCATCGCAATGCCGCTCAACCCATGATTTCCCGCGTCAATAGAGCGGACTACCGGCGCGTGCCGGACCTCATTACATGTGACGTACAAAGGAAATAACATTTAAATATTTCCAAATAATTGCAACTCCGATTGACATACGTACACCTGGTTACAACGAGTATTTAATGTTAAAGATTACAATGTTTCAAATCAAAATTAAAATTCACGTCTATAAAAAGCCTACTTCGTGCGACGGCGGCGTAAGAGTATCAACTTCCCCAAACCATGCTGCAGCTGGTATGGTGGTGGAACGTGATTTTTACCTAATTACTACTATTGTAACACCAATGGGTCAGCATGACCGGGGAGGGCCCAAGCTCTAACAAAATACCAGCGTCAAATAGCAGCTCAATGCTGCTGTTTCGTATGGTGAGCTTAGAGAACCGGAGATCCTTTTTACTGGAAATGAGTCATTCCATTTTAGTCTTCAAGGGTTAGGATGGATGTCTATGGGCATCCACTAGCATCCACTTACCATCAGGTGGACTGTGTGCTAGTTCGTCGCCCTAATTATGCGACATTTAACAAACGCCTTGTGGTTCCCGTTAAGTATGTCATCAGAATCAGTATTTAAACGCATAGAATAATTTAATTAAAATAATTTTTTTATTTGCAAATTGTATGTGGTTTTATAACCTCTAACTGTCAGGAGCATCGGTAAAGCGGGGTCTTTGACAATCTTCTTACTGATACTGCAGAGGTAATAAAACTACAACATCAAAATTTATTTAAATAAAAAAATTAATGCTCGAGTTTTTTGAAAAAAAGTTATTTCTATACGTTTGAATACTGATTCTGATATTGCACAGGGTTTTTTGTTACGTGTTGTCATTGATTTTTGTATAACTCAATGCCTGTTGTACAAAAAAAGCGAGAAAAAAAACAATTTAAAAATTGCAAGAAACTACCTACATTTGTCAAGTATTAGAGATTTTCATCCGTACTATTGTTACTAGAACGCAATCATTATTTAAGGGGAAATATGACCTCAAATGGCTTAGCAAGATCCTCCGTTATGCCGAAAGTATTGCATCATTAATTTTGATATAAATATATGGTAAAGTTGAGGATTAATGTTAAGGACTATGTTAGACGAAAACACGATTCCGTAAAATTTTCTCGATAGAAAAAAAATCCAAAGTTACCTCCAAACTAAACAATAAACCGCTGTTATTCATAAAATACTTTAAATAAGATCATGAAACTTTGCATACTAACTGAACTAACTATAAAGCAGTGCTTATGTTATTATTATTATACTTTTTTTAAAATACCATTATTTTCACTGTAAAAAGAAATTACCTAAACTATCGGCGTCTTGAGCTTGATTCCTGTCGTTCCGTTAGTATCGCTTAGGCTTTTGAAGGGAGAAGTTGTGTCGCTTACGATCAGAATATACATTACGCAACAGGACGACGTAAAATTAAAATGGGAAATAACCGTGATAAAAATAAGAAGCGGCTGGCTTGGCGTTAAGAAACAGGCATAAATATGATAAACCTAATGAAATAAGTGTCTAACGACCTTTCTACTTACAGTATTAGTGATTACAAATATTTCGGTACATAGCATACGACGCGCGGGGAAGTGGGGGCGAAATTAGAATTTGAGCTGACTTACTCTATCCTCTTAATAATCTTACATTAGGCACATTTGCAGTCACATTAGAGGCTGCAGAGTTACAAAGCACTTCCTTCCATCCATAAGTCCCTAAAAAACCAAATACCAAGCGTGGCAAGGTATTTTTTTACTCAGGTCATTCTGTTGCTCGTAGCCCGGCATTCGGGTTTACCTATCGTGTTGCGTTGAGATTTATAAATTAATGTCGTGTTGATATATGTGTTGATATATAATAACCATCAAGGCGACACCGTGAAAAAATGGACCTCCTTTCATCGAATAGTATAGGACTATGACACCACTAACGAAAATGGGATTTTTGTATAGGTAAATTCATGTCTTTATCTTGAATTTGATTGCTCAAAAACACGATTGTATAATTTTGACTCGATCATAATTATTTGCGAAAACACCTCTAAAAATCACTATAGTTGAAATTACAACGAAATCATTTGATCTATATGCTTGGGAATCACTCAAATATATTCATAAAATCAATATTCATAATTTACTTGCTCATTATTTTGATAACTTAAATCAATAATTTTTTAAAAAATATTTTAAGATTCTGATAATTTCTAAGCGCTTTTAATCGTCGCGGTCGCTACGCAATTTTAGACCTTATGACGGCGTTTCTTCAAGTTTTTATAGAAATTATGTATTCACTCGGATCAGTACGGCGATAGCGTTTTCGATGTGTCGTCTTAACCTTTTTTTTTTCAAATCATTACACTTGGATTTTCTCTTGTATGTACCTACTCGTTTTGCTACATAAATTGCACATAAACGATTAGATGCGAGATATTAATTGAGGGCCATACAGAATGATTGGTGTCATACATACCGGCTTATATTACTTTTGGATTGAGTAACGCGTAATAGTTTTGTAATTGGGTGACGAGGTAGGTACATTGTTGGCTGTACTTGACAAGAAACTAAAATTGAATAAAAAACATAATTTCATTAAACGTTTTAAGCCACAATATTATTTATAATATTAAGTTCCATAGAGTTAAGCTTACATTATCTTACACTTAAATAAGAAACTAAATTAAAATTGTTAGTGTAAAAGATATTTTATATAATACAGTTGTAAAAAATTTGAAAAAGGAAAATCAAAAGAAATAACTTTGGAGGTGCTGGGATTTGAACCCAGGACTTTCAGCATGCGAAGCAGACACTCTACCACTGAGTTACACCCCCGATAGCAACTGTATTAAAATAAAGATATCGTATGCAAAAAACATGACGTCACAATTATTGTTTTTAGTAAAGCCATAGTACTATTATTTTTTCTTTGGTATAGCTATTTTGTTTATGCCAACTTACCCATACACATAAAAAGTAACCTAATTCTTTTTTTTAAACCAGCTAAAGACTGCCGAACATAAATAAATAAAAATAAAAAGGCTTTTTCAAAATTTTAAAAGTTACTGACAAAACTTGTAATTTTAAATTGAATGTTATAGTGACTAAATAAAACTAGGTACCTACTACCTACTTACGCTCTTACCGAAAACAAAACCAAACTCGTAACGAATACACATTGGAAATTAAAAATATTTTTATTATTTCGCTCTGATCTTAGACCCATGGATATTATTCATGTCGGTTTTGTACATAAATATTTATACGTAAGTACCAACATACGCCACGAGTTCTTTGTCTACGTCCACGAGCAGCTCCTTGCTAACTATATTGTGCTTGGGGAAAGCTAGATGGCGCTGTTTTCAACTAAAGTTCGGCATTAAAACTACAGTTTCACTGCGTGTTATCAATGGAATTGTTTTTCCAGTTCCCCTTTTAATTAACTAGTGAAAATATTAAACGATATTATCGTGCCATTGTCTCACTTACTTATACTTTGTTGCTGTTACATTAACAACCTTATTTCAATGGTTTAAAATATTTAATTCCAGTTCATAACCTATATTAAATTATTCGTGATTGTTCAGTATAAAATATGACTTGAAAACAAAATATTAAGCCTATTCAAAGATATTAAAAAAACGATAAATTTTAGTATAGTTTCCTTAAAACTTACTACTACTTATTTAAAGTACATTTGGATTGAAATTACGTACAGTAAGACAGTATGATATCTACGAGCTCGAAGCCGTATGAGTGGGAAATAAGTTAGTACCTATTTAATAAACATTATGGATACTAGAACATATAAATTATTAAACTAACGTATCGTTCTAACTATTGGAGTTTATAGAAAGGGGGTAGAGTAGGTTCTGCCCACACCAACATGGCCTGGTACACTACTGGTACCCAAGGATGATGAATACCAATGCGAAATTCTAAGGTGAACATTTAATTTGTTTAAACAAAACGCTTTGAAATAAATTAAATAAATAATATGTATCCGATAATATTAAAAAATCACTTGGTTTTAATTTAATGATTACAATATCTTCGTGCCGGTAAGCGATGAGTAAGGCGGCATCCCACTAGAAAGGGTAAGAGTTGCAGGGAATCGCTTGATGCAGGTGGGTCAGGACAACGACTACACAGCACAAAAGACCTTTGGGTCAGGACCGTGTTGTGGCATTCTGATTTCATGACTTGTTATGGGCTATAATGACGATGACGATGATGACATTGGGCTTCGGCTACATCAGCCATAGTTCTTAAAGGCCACACAGTAACTCAAGATACGCCAATGGCGCTATTGATTATAGGCTACTGGCGTATTATCTGCATACGACTTGTTAAGCCAGCAAAATTGTAACTTTTTTTTTTTTTTTTTTTTTATAGAAGAGGGGGCAAACGAGCATGCGGCTCACCTGATGTTAAGTGACTACCGCCGCCCATGATCAACCGCAACACCAGGAGAATTGCGGGTGCGTTGCCGGCCCTTTAGAAAGGAGTAAGCTCTTTTCTTGAAGGTCCCCAGGTCGTATCGGTCCGGAAAAATCGCCGGTGATAAACTATTCCACAGAGAGGTTGTACGTGGAAGAAAGCTCCTTGTGAAACGTACAGTGGTGGACCGCCAAGCATCCAGATGGTGTGGATGGTATCGGGACGTTTGCCGTGTCGTGCGTTCACGAAATTTGGCGGCTGGGATTAATCCGAACAATTCCTCAGAGCACTCCCCGTGATAGATGCGATAAAATACGCAAAGAGATGCAACATCTCTTCGCAACGCCAGTGAATCGAGCCGATCGGAAAGCACTCGGTCGTCGACGATTCGAGCCGCTCTGCGCTGGATGCGGTCAAGTGGAAGGAGCTGGTACTGGGGAGCCCCAGCCCAGAGATGGGAACAGTATTCCATGTGCGGTCGAACCTGCGCCTTGTAAAGTTGCAGGCGGTGTGCCGGCATGAAATACTGCCCCGCTCTGCTGAGCACGCCAAGCTTTTTAGAGGCCAATTTGGCCTTCCCTTCCAAGTGACCACGAAACTGCACGTCACTCGATATGTCGACGCCGAGGATTCCGATACTGGCTGAGGCAACAAGGGGAGTGCCTTGAAACTGAGGGGATACGACAAAGGGGTTCTTTTTAGCGGTTAACGCGCAAACTTGTGTCTTCTGGGGGTTAAACTGGACTAGATTTAGTCGTCCCCAATCCGAGACTCTGTTCAGCAAAGACTCGACTTCAGACACAAGTTTGTCCCGGCACTCGGAGACGTTTTCCCGAGAAATATTGGCTCGGCCGGTGTAAAGAGCATCACCAGTGCTGTCATCTGCATAGCAATGAATGTTACGGGTATGCAACATATCATTGATATGCAGAAGAAACAGCGTTGGCGATAGCACGCAGCCCTGTGGAACACCAGCATTAATAGGCTTGCAATCGGAGCTTGCACCGTCTACAACGACCTTGATGCTCCGATCTGCAAGAAAGCTGGTGATCCAATCGCACAATTTCTCGGGAAGCCCATAGGAAGGGAGCTTCGAAAGAAGCGCTTTGTGCCAAACCCGATCGAAGGCCTTCGCAATGTCCAAACTAACGGCCAATGCCTCCCCCTTGAACTCTACTGCCTCCGCCCATCTGTGAGTGAGGTAGACCAGAAGATCACCAGCTGACCGACCACGGCGAAAACCGTATTGGCGGTCACTAATCAGCTGGTGATCCTCAAGGTACCTCATGAGCTGGCAGTTTACAATGGACTCCATTGTTTTGGAGAACAAGGAGGTGATGGCGATTGGCCGGTAGTTGGACGGGTCTGAGCGGTCGCCTTTTTTAGGGATCGGGTGGACGAAAGCAGTCTTCCATGATTTTGGGACTACGCCTAGGGAGTAGGAGTACCGGAAAAGACGCGTTAAAACCGGTGCCAACTCTGGAGCACACGTCCTCAGCACAATTGGGGGGATTCCGTCAGGCCCACTCGACTTGTGGATGTCCAGGGAGAGGAGTGCTTTGCGAACCGAGCGCTGTGTGAACTGCACTTCCGGCATGGAGCACTCACACCGCGGGATGGTCGGCGGCGTACTCCCCCCGTCATCGAGAGTCGAGTTAGACGCAAAGAAGGAGCCTAGAAGATCGGCTTTCTTCTTTGCAGTATGGGCCAGTGAGTCGTCCTCCCTGTGCAGAGATGGAAGAGATGGCTGACAGAAATTCCCCTGGACAGCCTTGGCGAGAGACCAGAATGCACGGGTTCCAGAAGGAAGGCGAACTAGTCTCTCGCCAATTCTGCCTATGTGCTCTGACTTTGCCTTGGCAATGACTCTTTTGAAGGACCTAGAGGCGGAATTATACTTCTTTTTTAGAGCGCTGGTGTTTACATCCCGGGACGCTGATGCATCAACCCAGGCTTGGTAGCACTCCTGCTTATAGCATGATGCTATTTTACAGGAGCGACCAAACCATGGCTGAGATTTGCCTCCAATGGGCACCACAGAGGAAGGAATAAAAAGTTCCATACCCTGAAGTACCACATCAGTAACAGAATCCGCAACAACGTTGGGATCATCCGGCGAGAAGCAAACCCGCCCCCAAGGGTAGGATGCAAAGAAAGACCGCATCCCATCCCAATCGGCTGACCTATAGTGCCAAACACGGCGGCAGCCTGCAGAATGCAACCGCGATTTCAGCGTGAGTGGCACAACACTCCGGACCAGACAATGGTCCGAGGAGCCTAAAGGGGCGTCGACGGAAATCTGATATCCGTCCGGGTGAGAGGTCAGCAGAAGGTCCAACAGGGAAGGTGCATGATCCTCCACATCTGGAATCCGCGTAGGCGAAGTAACCAGTTGTGTCAGACCATATGCCAAGGCAAAATCATGAACAGATCTCCCCGCATGATCGGTTAAACGTGAACCGAGCCATTCGGCGTGATGGGCGTTAAAGTCGCCGAGGATCACGATCTCTGCAGAGGGGATCTGCTGTAGCAACGAATCTGCAGCCATTTGGACGTGGTCGAAGAGTCGGTCTGTTTCGGCATTACCGCTGTGGGACCTATAGAGGCACCCGTAGACGCGCGGATGGTCGTCGCTGTCTACGCGTAGCCAAAGGATGGACAGGTCCGAACCTTCAAGTCTGCCGAGGCGTCGAGAACAGATGTCCTCTCTGACGTAAACGCAAACTCCAGCCCGAGGCACAAAGGAGTGTTCCAGTTTGTACCCCGGGTAGGAGAGATACGAAACATCAGCCGGAGAGGACACCTGCGTCTCGGTCAGAAAGAGCAGAGCCGGCCTCGCCGTCTCGAGATGGTAGTGGACGGCGTTTAGGTTAGAGTGAAGTCCCCTGATATTGCAGAAATTCACGGACAGCGTGGCAGGGGTCGCCTTGGTCTTGTTGCTCCGTTTGCCCCGAGCAGTTGTAGTCTTGAGCGGAATTTCGCCCCCCCCCAGAATACGCGGGGCAGCCTGAGCACCCACGCTCAGAAGTGGAGAAACATGGTCGTGGATGCTCAGCGAGGGATTCTCCAGGGGTGCTGGTACCCTCCTGGGGTAGTCTATCTTTATTTAATTCCGCTACCATGTTGATGGGGGGGGGGGGGATTTGGGCCTCCGGCCACCTGCACTCACCGACGAAACGCGGAAGCAGAACTTCCACTTCACGCCGGTATTCTGTGAGGTCGTGGTACCACCCCGGTTTGAGCCGGCCCATACGTGCAACAGCAAAGCTGCCGCATGGCTCTACCACTGTTGACTGTTAACTGCAGTATGAATGGTATGAAGTTATGAACATAGAAATATGAAGGTATGAATGAGTAGGCTCGACCCGGGAACCTTCGTCTCATTCTCATAGAATACAAAAACAGTATAATGCTGCTGTGTTTTATATGATGAATCATGAATCGAAATTAATTTGTACTGGTTACAAGGCTTTTCATCCGTCCTCAGCGGAAACGCGTCAACTTTTTGGTTTTTATAAATTAAATGCAGACGTTTATGGGCCACAGCATCCACTTACTGTCGGGTAGACTGTGTGTTCTTTTGTAACCTGATTAGTATAAAAAATGTAAAATATTTTATCTTAAGAAAGTTCGAATAGTGGAATAAATATAAGTTAACATATTTTTTAATATTTGTAAAATATCGAACTTAGTGTTATAGATAGAATAAAATTAAAGTATTTTTTATAGGATAGGGTGACAAAGGAGCACACAGTCCACCTGATGGTAAGTGGTAGCTGTGACCCATAGATATCTAGCGAAGCGAACAGAAAAGAAGCGCGTGGTCCTTCTCCGGTCGAGCTGACCCACTCGTGCTACAACTATACTACTAATATAGATGCAGCATGGCTCTACCACCAGTCATATCGAAATACGAGGGCGGCACTGAAAATTTCGGGGATCAAGGAAGTGACACAACATTACAATTTAAAAATGTATTTATTGCTTTTCGAAGTATTCTCCGCGAAATTTGACACATTTTTCCACACAATGGAACCAATCGTTGAAGCAACCATTCCATTCGGAAGTTGGGGTCTCCAAAATGGCCGTTTTGTAGGCATCCACAGCTTATTCAGGTAATGAAAATCTCTGTCCACGCAATTTATTCTTTATTTTATGGAAAGTATAGAAATCATTAGGGTTTAGGTCGGGGCTGTACGGCGAATGGTCTAATAATTCTATGTTTTCTTGCACTAAAGACTCTTTTGTTCTGGTGCGGTGTGAGAACTCGCATTGTCGTGATGGAGGATGATGCGGCGGTTGCAGTTCTCTTTACGGAGTTCAGAAACGACCTGTGGCAAACAAATGCTAGCAAACCATTCTGCATTAACCATTCTTTGTCCTTCAAGAGGAATAGTCGTAACATGGCCGGTTTTGGAGACAAACGTGGCCACCATTTTTTGGCAACACTCCGTGAACGAACAATTTTTGTTGGCTTTAACTCATATTCGAACACCCTAAGTCTTGACTGGTTTTTTGTTTCGGGTTCGTACGCGTACATCCAAGATTCGTCAGCTGATACGATGTTGTATACAGCATTTGAGGATCCTGCGTGGAATCTTTCGAGAGTTCTGACGCAACAAGTAACGCGAGCCGCTTTTTGCTCTTCACAGAGCGAATGCGGTATCCATCGGGAAAACAACTTTTTACACCTAATTGTTCATGCAAGATTATTTGTATTTGACTCATGCCAATGTCTAAAGTTGCCTGAATTTCACGGTATGGTCATGTCGATCTTCCTCAATCAGCTTACGCACAGCATCAACGTTTTTTTGGATGACTGCAGTTTTTGGACGACCTTGAGGGGGTCATCACTGAGCATGACACGTCCACGTTGAAATTCAGCAAACCAGCGATAAATTGTGGTTTTGGATGGGCTTCATCACCAAATGCAGAAATCATCCGGTCAACACACTGTTTTTGTGTTAAACCACTTCGAAAGTCATAATAAATCATCGCTCTTGAATTTTCTCGAGTCAATTCCATTTTCTCTTCTTCTTCTTAGTTTAACTATATGGCCCTTGGTATTGTGATAATGTCACAATAATTCTGCCAATGTCCAGTGAATCTTCATTTTATGTTCTTTTACTTCACAATATGCTGATGCGTCACATTGCGAAGCCCTTGGGAGATTTTGACGGTAGCTCAACCTAGCGGACAGTTGATGACGACAGCCACTCAAGTTCATAAGGCGCCTAAGCGATCAAAATAACTTGAGGTTTATATCGACATCAAAGCACTTGTTTCGTCGTTTTCTCTAATAGTTCACACGCGTGGACACTTAATTCACAAAATCGCATCACTTTTACGAATCCAAAACCACTTCAAACCATTATTCAAGCGACAAAACAGGAGGGACAATCCGTTCACGGCCAAGTTCCCGCCAAAACTCCTTCCATTTTCTCAACAACTAAACAAGTTTGACAAAACCTTGTGACAAGACCGAGAATCTTTTTTTAAATAAATAAATGGTATTCGATTTTTAAAACCAAGAAGTTTTCAATTAAAAAGATTTTAATATGACAGGAACAGTGGAAATATTCCATTCCCGATACTTTTAGTGCAGCCTAGTAACCGTAATTACCACCTTTTGTTAATCTAAGAGGCTAAGACATGAGTAACCATCACCTTAAAAATTTTATCACTGTCTGTCTGTGCTAATCTTGGAAATGGCTGAACTGATTGTGATGGACTTTCTCGAACATATAGATCTAAGATATGTCTCATTCGAATTAATAATTTGAATATTTTGTTTGAGAAATCGAAAAAAATGATAGAATTAATGGTCTTTGATCTATATAACGGTGCATTAATAAATCCAACCGAGGCGAAGCCGGGGTTTGATAGAGCAACGCTGGATCTATATTATGGTTGTACACGATTGCAGGATAGCAGGATTGGGTCGGCCACCAGGACCACGCTCTCGCAGAATAACAGTGTAAAATAGTGACTCGATGCTGTTGTGCTTCATATGGTAAGTGTAGAGAATTGGAGACCCTTTTTACTGGAAACGAGGCATTCCATCTTAGTCCTCAGGGGTGACAACGCATCTGTATTTTGATTCTTAATCGTGGATAAACGTAGATGTCCAATGGCCATAGCATTGACTTACCATCGGGTGGACTGTGCCCGTTAGTCACACATATTCTATAAAAAATAAGCAATAAGTATGTATTATTGTGTATAAGATGGTTCTTTTTGTATTACTTTTTTTCTTTGTGTTGTATTAATGCTCTATATACTTAAAAACTTTTTTCTTCTTTATTAAGGGACAAGCTATGTCCCTTTGTATATAGAATTTGGCTAAATTATCGCGCTTGGCAGACAGATATACGACAGTAGTACAAGACGTCTCGCATCTTTAATAATGCCGGTCGCCGGTCGGGGTATTTCACCGCCATGTATCTTATTTTGCCAGATCGGAAGAGCAAAATATCTAGACAAATTTTGGAAACATCGGGATTTTGAGCTTTTTGTAGGGAGAAATAAATATTAAAAATAAAACGTTTATTTTTTTTTAAATTAAGGGTCTACGAAAAGACTTAACACTGATGATACATAATGTAGGTTCTCTTAATTTTTGGGTTTCCACATCTGTTTGGCACTGGACTTTACAAGAGTCCACCAATTTGGATCGTTTAGTAGTATTCAGAAAATATTTAATATTCAAACAATTTACTTCATAGTTTGGTCTAATAACTAACTTATCTTTTATTAAATCAAAGGCCTTACGTTAATTTTCCGAGAAGGTGTTTGTCTGGAGATTTTGAGTTTTGCCTGGAGTCTCGAGATCATTTAAAACGTCGAGAGAATTCGGACGAATCACGACCATCTGGCAACTTTACATATATCGGAAGCCAATGGATTTTTCGCCTTTTATGGCTATATGTAGTAAAAAAAAGGATTTCATAAATGTAAGTCAACTTCGACTATAAAAATAGAACGCGAAACATCTCTGTCCCCCCGTGTCGATGGATACCGTAAAGTGCCCGAAAAGTCGGGCTTTAAAAAAGCAAAAGTACTCACTACATGGAGTGATGTCCTGGTAAGACAAGCAGGAAATCGATGGATGCAGGTGGCTCACGACCGTGCTGTGTAACATTCCTTATGGGAGGCATATGTTCAGCAGTGGACTTGTAAATGATGATGACGCGCGGTAAAATTACTTGTACTAATTGAGAGGTATACTCATGATGTCTTAAGAGCGTTCACGAATAATAATTTAAAGTTCATCCGTTCTCTCATAACAATGAGTTATATGTAGTAATGATTAAGATGTCCTCCAACTAAATTTTGCGACGGCGGTCTGTCTCAACGAAGATTAGCTGTCTGCGGAGTATAGGATCATAGTGCACGAGTATGTGCGCAAACAACGGTGTACTCTCTATTTCTTTACTCTCATAGTTTAATGGGACGATAAGCCGACACGGCCGCAGAGTGACTAGACGCAGGACCACCGGCTTAAAGTGCTTTGTTTTGAAACAACGCTAAGTTCCTGACTCCCGCTCTCGGCTTTTTAACAGCAAACGTAATGACTAATTTCTGACCCGACCGGATTTCGAACTCTGGACCACATGATCATCGCAACCGCTTACGACCAACAGATTTACAAGGTGAAAAAATACTTAGTACTAGTATGAAGTAATAGTAGTAGTAGTAGAAAATACTTTTAATACTACTACTACTTATAATACGCTAGGTATAGAAGTAGTTATAAATAATATTCTCGCTATCTTGTTTTTATAGCATTATGTGATAAACGGGGACACCTGATGGTAAGTGGATGTTGTGGCCCAGAGACATCCACATTTACCCTCAACAAAGGATCAAAGTGCAAACGCATTGTCACCCCTGAGGACTATGATGGAATGCCTCGACTTCAGAAAAAAGGGTCTCCGGTTGTCTACACTCACCATACAAAATACAGCACCATTACGCTGCTATTTTACGCTGGTATTCTGTGAGAGCGTGGTCCTGCCCCGGTCGAGCCGACCCACGCGTGCTACAACTATAATATAGCTGCAGAGTGGCTCTACCACGTAAAATACCACGAAAGTCTACTATAATAATGTCTTCCAGACCAAATTTCGGCCACGGCAGCCAGCCTCAACGGAGGATAGCCATCGGCGCATGACAGGATTACAGTGCCCAAGTGTACGCGCAAGCATAGGCGCACTCTCTATTCCCTCACTCTCATAATCCGATGGGACGGCAAACCGACACGACCGGAGAGAGATCAGGCGCAGGACCAACGGCTTTACGTGCTTTCCGAGGCACGGGGGTGAGACATCGCCAACTTCCTGACTCCGGGCAACTACTGAGAATTTCTTGACGAAAAACCTCAATAACTAATTTTTTGGCTCGTCGGGATTCGAACCCAGAACCTCATGATCAGCAGTCGCACTACTACAACCACTAGACCAATGAGGCAGTCAATAACTACTACTATTAATAATAATATCTGCTACATTTTATTTGAAAAGTTAGTGTACGTCCACTATCTTTTAAAAGAGTCAAACTCAGATCCTCTTACAACATTAACATCAAACATTCAATCGTTTGAAATGAGATCACCCACAACACTGTTGTTGCGGCGCGCTGGTGCGTGTAAATCACATAAAAATCATTATAAAACCCTTTTGTTGGCCTCTCCCCGTTGTTTCAACCCCTTATTACCAACGACCGACCGCTGTATAATTATGCGGTGTGGAGTGATTGACTGAGGGGTGTCTTGATAGTGGTGATCAACTTTTTAGGGTTCTGCTATAGCACAACAGCATCATAACTTTAGTTTTAACTCAAATAAAAAAAATAGGATTATATATTTTCTATAAAAAATCAAGATAAGAAAATATTTACTTAATTTCTTAATTTTTTTAAAGTGTAATGTTTTTCAAAATAAAGTTAAAGAGTTTGTAGTAAATAAAAGAGATATCTGCACACTGAAATCCTACCCTGCGCGTGACACAACATGCATTTCTTGAAAGGCATGAGGTGTGAAAGCAAATAAGACACTAGCTGATTATAATTATTTCCAGCTTTTAAGTGGTTTAAAGTTTAGAGGTTTGGGAAAGTCATCCATTGGTACCAGCCGTATGTACTCAAAGTAAATACTTCGAAAAGATCTTACTCACTTACTTCGAAAAAACAAAATGCAGATATGTTTTATTTCATGAGAGCGTAAATTTACCTCGGTCCAATCACCCAATTCGTATTACGGTCATAAAACAGTTTTACCACATAAAAATACGATTCATCATTATCATCATTGCAGCTTATCAAAGTTCACTGTTAAACATAGGTCTCCAAAATAGATTCTCATAATGGGGGGGGGGGAGTGTTGCTACCCTCTTGTTTCAGTTTCCACCTGTCGCTTCATACGACACCCACGGGATGAAAATACAGTTAAAGTATTATATAAAAAAATCTTAATCATATTTTATCGTACTTATGTATTTCCTCTCTTGTAGCGTAAAGGTTATGAAATGTTAATTAAAACAGTATCTAGATGAAAGGAGAATCACTTGATGTTCATGGGAATGTATGCGCGCCAGGAATAGACAGTAGAAAGCGGTTACCGAGCCAACGCCCTTTAAAAGCATAAACAGTTAACATTGTATTACTGGCCTAATAGCCTTTAGAATCAGCACATTGTCCTTTAAATGGTTTTAGATGGTAGTGGAAAGACTGTCGCAAGGGGCGTCCTAGAGGAAAGTTTGTCGACTAGTTGAGGATATATTGAATATGGGCCTAATTAAAGAGGGCCCTAAGCCGACGATCATGTATGCGTAGATACATGGATGTGATGAAAGCGAGTCCGTAGTCATTGCATATTCCTCTCGGTGACCGGCATGACAGTTTATGTTTATGTGGATGATGCAGTTATGATAAATGCCTTTCAACACGTTGTGATATATTCAGCAGTACATTCTAATCTTTTCCTATATTATACATTGTTAATCACAACCAGAGCAAATGCTTATTTATGAATACGCAAAATTATAGGAAATAAATCTATAAGAAAAGAAGAACAGGTGCAAAAGTTGAGCGCAGAGCGGATTCTCTTCTTCATAATCATAACCATTATAGAGCCACGTTGCAGCTATATTATGATTGTAGCACGAACTCACCACGCTCTCACAGTGAGTGTAGAGATCCGTAGACAATTTCTTACTGGAAACGAGGCATTCCATCTTAGTCCTCAGGGGTGACAACCCATTTGCGTTTTGATTCTTAATCGAGGATAAATGTAGATGTCTATGGGCCACAGCATCCACTTACCATCAGGTGGACTGTGTGCTAATTTGTCACTCTTTTTCTACAAAAAAAAACGAGGACTCTTCACTCCTCGAAAACCTTTTAGAAGTAAGTACAGGTATCCTGTCCAGAATACACTGTTAGAACGGGAATGTGAATAGCTGTGGGATGTATTAAGGCTGTTACTTTCAGATCAGATCATCATAATCATCGTTATTACAGCCCTTCACAAGTCTACTGCTGAACATAGGCCTCCCTCTCGTGAGCCACCTGCATCCATCGACGTCCTGCATGTGCTACCAGGTCGTCACTCCATCGAGTGGGGGTCGCCCTACACTTCGTCTACCGGTACGAGGTTGCCACTCGAGAACATTTCTTTGCCATTGGTTGTCGGTTCTTCGAGCTATATGGCCGGTCCACCGGCACTTCAGAATACTAATCAGACCAGATGCACAACTCAATTGATAAACGTAACATTAAAAATGTTATAGATTTTATAAACCTATATATACAAACATATTAGGTTGGAATAGGAAGTGAAGCGAGAGGGCAAAGCTATAAATAGTAATAATATGTAAATGACGATGCTAGCTTGTGTTATGCCCGTGTGGAGCAGGTAATGCGGCAACATTCGTACATCTTCCCAGATTTGATTACTGCTCGGTACCCGAATAGAGGCATCTGTGATAATAAATGAACTAAATTATTTTTTACAAATTATAAAATAAGGCACGGAAGGGTAATATGGTCCTAATTGTGGTAACCTTAAGCTTTGCCGCCCTACAAAATTAAAACTAGGTGGTGAACAGAGACAAAAACATCAAGTCTTATATAATAACTAATATGTTAAGAAAAAAATAGCAAACAAGATCTGGAAATAATAAGGAACACTTCATAAAATCAACCTTAATAAAAATTACGACACTACACAATAAATAAATCGACTAAAATAATAAGTATAATGTCAACTGTCAAATGGCGTCGATGATGCAACAGCCTTTGGACCTTTTAATATTTGACTGACTGATGAAGAACTACCATATCATATAGTCATCTATGTGATACGGTAGTGCTTGACAACTATTCTATTTTACTCTCTACTAAGTGTGATACTTTCTCGTCTCTACTAAATCTTTGTGATAAAACTTAAACGTAGTAAAACTTAGTAAAATTGTATCCAATATTTTTATACACCTAAAATTTTTGCAGTCAAAGTTATTATGGAAATATTGTTACAGAAAATTCGTTCAATTGACGCTATAATATAAGCAAATTCATTTTATTCAAATTCACTTAAAATTGAAGAGGTTTTAAAGATACACCTAATGGTACAGATTTTTATTGTTTACAATAACAAATAATATACTTAAAATGATTTAAAACATAACAATATAATATACTTCCTCAGTTACAATTTTTTGAGACTTGTAAATACACTCTCTTTATCTTTTAAATACAATTTTTTATTTAATATGATTTTTTTAAACATACTGTTCTTTTATAGGACATTTTTATTTTTAAAAACACCTATATATTATAAGACAAAAAACAAAAATATTTCTGTTTGTGTAAACAAATCTGTGGAACTTAGAGATATTTAGTATAATAAGCATTGTGTAACTACAGTCGAAATAGTTTGCTGGTGGAAATTACTCTGCAATTGGGTTGTGTTTGTTCAATTTGATAATAATGTATAACCTACGATAGGATATTTATATTCTTAGTTAAGAAAAGCATAAACTTAACTAACCGTTATCTATTTACACAATACAATGAAACGGAATTAATGCCAAACGTTAAAACGAAGCCAACCACGATTCTCATACCCATATTAAATTAGTATGTAATGTGTCTTATTGTATATTATGAAGCAAACGTCGGTATTGGTAAGTATCTAAACTTTATATTGCTATAATTTTATTAATAAACAAATTAAAGGTAATAACAGCCTTGTGAAATAATTATAAAATTAACATAAAAAAAATCAAGATTACTAATTTATTGTAGCAATTATTGTACCGCGTAGCCAAATGCAATTCTGTGAGGATACCCGGATCCACACGCTGATCGGATCGTGCACCGCAAGTAATATGAAATAGTTACATACTGGTTTATATTGGAGTGAAAGGGACGTCGTTAAGATGACCAACGGCAGTTAGGGGTCAAGGGTGAACGCTCTCGGGTGAGATGTTAAGGTACTGGTTCCGAATATACAGCCAGTATGGTGCGGCGAAGCGACTTTGCCGAAGGCTATGGGATATCTATTTAGGTTGGCAGCACTGAGATGTTTATACGCGAGTGTGTTAGTAGCTTTGCTATGTTTTAGATGTATTCTCAGGTGGATATAATATAGGAATTCTATTGACATATTGTTTTAGAAGAGTTTTCATTAAAATGTTTGGGAAAATGATAACGAATCGTTGGCGTTTTCTTTTACTTTTCTACTCTAAACAGTCGTAACACACCAAGAGTATGTGCCTAACACGTTTATGTGACGCATGATTTTCGGCACCAGTTGTAATATATGAAATTAAATTAAAAGAAATGAAGTATATTTATTTCTTCTACGTAAAAATAATTCTTTTTACTACTGTTTTGAAATAAGGTTCCTTTCACCGGGGAAAAACAATGAAAGAAACTCTTCATGTATCCTCTTTTTTGACATTTTTTAAAATTTAATATTACAATGACACCCTGACCCCTTTTTTCTGGAAACGAGACATTCTATCTTAGTCCTCAGGGGCGACTAAGCATCTGCATTTTGATTATGTATCGAGGATAGATGCAGATGTCTATGGGCCACAGAACTCACCATCAGGTGGACTGTGTGCTCTTTTGTCAAACTTATTAGATAAAAGTGAAAAAACGCAGTATATACAGAATGTAAAACATTAACAGCCCCATTGGTAACTGAAGCATTCTCTATGATCCACTCAAAAAATAACCTTAGTAACTCACCATTAACGCTATAATGTCTATAAATTATCGATGCTATAGCGAACTTGAGCAGACCAGCCGCATAAGCAGTACCTGGGCAGCAGTAAAGGGTTAGTTTCAAGGAACACCAAATAAACATAGCATAGTTGATCACAGTGTCAGAAACCGCGCAAAAAATATAAACTTTTGTTATTTTCAAATATACACATTTCTAAGAACCGTCTCAACGAGCCGCGTACTAGCAATGCGTACGGTAAGAGAACATGTAGCTACTTAATACCTCGGCTTATTTAACTTGCCATCAGAATTGGTGGACAATATCACTAAAATAGCATTAAGTGTAAACTAAAGGGTCACTTTCTTAAATTATTATAACGTATTTTGTAATTCTTTTATTGTTTGAATATTTATTTCATGTTTTTTGTTTTTCCTTTTTATAGTATCTGCAATACAACATAACGCTATATTATTTTATAAAATTGTAATCTCTCGATAGCTTAAGTATAAACCTTAGTGGTTTTTTAAATGCTATCACTACAAATATGTGTAAAAAAAGTCCTGGTGTGGTACCAGAGCTGCGGCGGTATACGATAGCAACGATATGTTTTTACTTTGATCGAACAATTTATCTTCGGAAATTTTATATAATATAATATATAACTATGAATCTAACAAAGCAAATTTATATGGCAGATGTGAATGGCCGAGTCGGGAAGGGAAAGAAGTTTATCTATCCTAGAAAAAAGTTTATCGACCAAATTGGCGATATTTTGAAAATGGGCCACGTTAGAAGTACCCTTAACCGACGAGCATGTATGCGTAGATATATGGATGTAAAGGAGGCAAAAGAGGTATGTCAGGATCGTGCCAAATGGAAGTCCGTAGTCTCTGCCTACCCCTCTGGGTGACAGGCGTGAGTGTTTATTTATGTATGTATGTAACTATGAATCTCGAGGATGATTGGAAACTGAAGACTAAATTAATCCCTTACAAATGTCGGACAAATTATTATCAACTTTAATAATTAAGCGTAACCCATAATGTACGCTGAATTGCCACGGTGTATTACAATAATGTTTCATAAATGATCCATGAGAGCTTGGAGTATATTTTACATTAAGAGAATTGAAATTCGGACTCTAATAATTTATTTCGTGTTGCTTATTATATTCTCCTAGTAAAAAATTACATTTTTGCACTAATATGTTGTCTGGCAGAACTCACGTCTATGCCAAGCGATTTTTAAATTTTTGCACGGACATTTATATACTCAGCCGATGAGAATGGATTAAAAAGCTCTCTGTGATAGAGACTAGCTTGTTATAGGATTATCTCCTTTTGCATTTCATTCAATAATAATTATTATTATTTCTTGTTTGTTGAACGATAATCAGATCAGGGATATGACCCTGACAAGGTTTACTCCGGATATGTGTTCATGGGAGAAATAAAGAAGTATTCATACTTTGGACTAGCTTTAGGTTTTGAATCTACGTCTTTCATCGTTTTAGCGCGGGAGAATGCTGTAAATATGGAAATGGAGGTATGTTTTAACTTTCCTACACTGAATTGCATAAATTCTCGCTTTACTTACTTTAATTTCTTTTTAACTTCCCGCTAAGAGCCTAACTTCCAGCTAATTTCACGAGGACGTCCGTACGGTTGTATGTATGTATGTATGTGTGTATGTAAGTATGTAAACCTTTCATAACTTTTGAACGTCTCGAATCTCGTTCGATTGAGATGCGGTTTGCGGCGTTCTAAAGATCTCAATGTGGAATAGATTTGGTGATAATATGGATGTGGAATAATAATATAAACTGATTTGGACAAGTAGATTTTGAGAAATCATAAAAATAAAGTTTTTGAAAAACTGTGTTTTTGGAATAACTTTTAAACGGCTTTACCTATCGATTTTAAAAACTAAGACGTCGAATGCCGTTTAGAAAATAAAAATCGGTTCATTCGTTCGTGAGAATATCGAAGGAGAAAGACTTTAAAAAAAAACTTTTTTTTAACATACCTTCGAGATTTCGTAACATGATTTGATGAAATTTGGAGCGCTTTGCATTTGAAACTAGCGGGAAGTTCCAGGGAGGGCCTGCAGGGTCAACCAATTTTTTATTTATTTTATTTTATTTATTATAAACGTAATAAAAATAGTAATAAGCGTAAATTAGAAGTCTGATTGTAATATAAATCTAGTAAGATTTCTTCTTCATCATCGTTTCGAATAAGTCTACAGCTGTTCCATTGTGGTGAGGTGGATTTATCATTACAGTATCAAACGTCTCGCATCTTATGTCTACAACCCGTCACCATGTATCCGTCTGTCCGTCTGTGTGAACCGATGTGGATGTGGTTTTTTTTATTAGCGGATTTTATAGCGGTGGTTCTTAAACATGTTTTATCGAAATTGGTTCAGCCGTATGAAGATCATCAGATTTTTTATTTCGGGCGTTTTTTAAATTTAGAATTTAAGTTATACGTCCAACGTGAACGAGTTGATTATAGCGCCATCTATCGGAAGCCATATAAACTTTTTGGCATATCGCATATTCTCCATATCTTCCATCTTATTGTAACATAATCTAGTAATAATTAATATGCATTTATTTTTAAAATTTCAAAAGTTAAAGATAATAAGGACCAAAGATAAGAATGATTGCCAGTAAAAACTGTCACAAGAGTTCATGGAGCAAATTTCTCGTGGTAGAAGCACGCTGCAGCTGTATTATAGTTGTATTTTTTTAACTTATTATAAGCCAGTGATTAACCACAATCCCACCTGGTGGTAAGTGGTGATGCGGCCTTAGATGGTAAATCGCACTGTCTTAGCGCAACATAAGCTTATTCACTCTTGCCTTGAAGACGCCCAGATTGTATTCGGACGGAAAGATAGACGCCGGCAAATCAGGAGTGGAATACTCCTTTGCTGTACGCATTAAAAAGTCGACAAACCGTTTGATTCTAATGCGTGGAATATCGACAACAAAGATGTGAAGACCTGCCGACCGCCTGGTCGTCCGATGGTGGAAATGAGAGGGAGGAATTAAAGCGTGCAATTCCTGCGCACACTCATTGAATTGCATACTACACAATACTGAGAGGCTGGTTACTCTACGCCTTTGCTAAAGGCTGACAAGGTTGGTTTCAACCAAATCAAGGATTGTAGCACGGATGGGACGACTCGACTGGGGAATAACCTCGCTCTCACAGAATGTCAGCGTGAAAAAGCACGTTCATACTGCTGTGTTTCGTGTGGTGAGTGTATAGAATCGGAGACCCTTTTTATTAGAAGCATTTAATCTCGGTTTTCCGGGGTGACAATACATTTTGCAAATTGATTATATGAAACTAGAGGTAGATATCTGGGCCTTAGCATCCATTTACTATTAAGTTTTTTTTTTCAATTTATTTATCGGATCAAACAAAAATTACATTAAAATATAGGCTTAATTAACATCTAAAAACCACAGAGGTTTACCTTGACGCTAAATAATTAAATTTAGGTAAGCGAATTATGTACAAAACACAGTCTAATTCAATAGTTAGGTATATGAGTAGGTAGAAGGTGTAACAAGAATATAAAGACTAAAAAGGTAAGTTAACAACTTAGTTAAAGTCAGAAGTAGCAAGGTAAAAGGTAAAAGTAAAAGTAAGAGCTAGGCAGGTAGTACAATATTATTAAGTAGATATAGTATGTAATTATAATTTAGATAGGAAAAAGCTTTTGAGTTTAGTTTTAATGTTTTGTTGTGATACTTTTTCGCGTATATCGAAAGGTAAGTTATTTATTAAATGCGGTATCAGATAAGCAGCCGTCCGTTGCCCGTACACATTATTAGCAGTGATATGCCGGAGTCGATTTTGTGTCATAGCGCGCGTACGTACTGGATGTTCTATATATGATTTTAAACTGTCGCAAAAGAAATATTTTTTAAATAACATGAATTTAATTTGGTCATAAACTGGTAAGATTTTACAATGTTTAAAAATCGCATTTTCATCATTATCAATTAGGACACGTATATTAGGGGATATAATATTTTTGAGAATACTACATTGAAGATCATAGATCTGTTTTAAATATGATTTGTACGTCCGACCATAGCTCGACAAGCCATATTGAATATAAGATTCAGCCAGGGAGTTGTAAAGCATAAGTCTTACTACGAAACTGACGCAACTTATTACACACATGTTCAATGTGGTAGTTCCAGTTAAACTTTGAGTCAATTATAAGGCCAAGGTATTTTTGTGTGGTCACAACTTCGATTGTAGGGCATTTGCAAGTTCCTAGTTGATGGAGGCAGTCGTGATTATGAGCAATTAATGGTTTTGGAGTAGGATACCTCATATACGGAGATTTGATAATCATGAGTTTGGTTTTATTGGCATTTAACACTAGACCAACGTCATGGCACCAACGTATCATCATGTCTAAATCGGCCTGGAGAGCATTACACGCATTTGAGATATCCTTACCCGAAACGAGAAGACACGTATCATCTGCGAATTGGTAACAGGAACTGTGTTTCAGACAGTTATTCATCTCGTTGACATAAGATAAAAAGTGCAACGGGCCAAGTACTGATCCTTGGGCTGTGCCTTCTGTCACATTCTTAGGGTCACTGAACGCGTTATTTAATTTAATCGTAAATGTACGATTTTGGAGGTAATTTCTACACCAATTAAGTAACGGACCCCGTAACTAAGTGAATTGTGTGCTCTTTTGTAATCCTTATTATATAAAAATCCAAGCGCGTTATATTGAAAAATAAATACGCATGCACGGAAGTCTGAGACAAATTAAACTTCTTATAGGAGACTAAGTATTTTAAAAAGATTACGATGAAACAAAATCTCATGGAGTTTAATTTCCCATCGACAAACATAGACTCCATACAACTTTAACCTTTCACCTTTGTGCTATATCGAAACCATTTAAATCGTATTTTCATGTTTGAAACGTTCGAGCACCGTAACAATATCCAATAAGAAAAACATTTCTCTGCAATGGGATCCATTTTCGGATGGATTAACATGGGCAGTGGAGCGTGAAATTTGCTGTAAGCAACGCGAAATTAGTGCAAGTTTACGATGCTTGATTTACGAGACTCGTATGGCAGTCGTGTAGCCCAGCGGGATGCGATGAGAATGTTCAGGGCTGGTTCCCGATTCCTATTATTGATTATTGATTAGAAATCACAAGCAAAACTCGATAGCATGATTTGGTGAAAGGAAACGCCAAAATATGAAAATAATAGTATCCTTAGATAGTAATAGTTATGTTTTCTAGAACGAAGTTTCGGCGGCTATTCTCAAAGAAGACTAGCCATCGGCTAAAAAATAGGATGATAGTGTACTAGTTAGGAGAGTAGTGTGTGCGCAAAAACAGGTGACTCTATGCTCCGATCCTCATAGTCCGATGCGATAGCAACCCAATACGACTAGAGAGAGATCAAGCGCAGAACCGACTTTTTTTTTCGCATTCCACCTGATGTTAAGTGGTTGCTGTGCCCCATAGACATCTACATTTATCCTCGATCAAGAATCAAGACGCAGACGCGTTGTCACCACTGACGACTAAGATGAAACGCCTCGTTTCCAGTAAAATGGGGTCTCCGGATCTCTATACTCACCGTACGAAACACAGAAGCATTAAGTTGCTATTTCACGCTGGTATTCTGTGAGAGCGTGGTCCTTCCCCGGTCGAGCCGAACCATTCGTGCTACAACCATAATATGGCTGCAGAGTAGCTCCGCCACGTATAAAAACGTAAACGTACTCGGCTCTAAGTGCTTTCCGAGGCACGGGGGTGAAACACCGTCCTGACACCGTCTGCCAATAATAATTCTTATATAGAAAAACTATAAAACTTTCTTGATAGAAAGTATCTAACAACTCATTTTTATCCGACAAGGCTACCACATGATCAGGAGTCGCACTTATGATCACTGGACCAACGAATTAGTCAAAGTACATATATTATTATAGACTTGTTATCTTGTTAGATTATTTTTTTATAGAAATAATGGTAACAAACAAGAACACGGATTGCCTGATGATAAGTGGTGTTGCAGGTAAATGCTGTGGCCCAAAGACATCTTTATTTATCACCGCTTATGGTTCCACCTCCAAACGTCACAGCCACTCTCCGGAGGCCCCGTAATGTTTAATTGAACCCTCGGTTCCGCTGGACTCTACTGGACTACTACTGGCTGGACGACCTAAATGTCGCCGGCTCGCCACATACCAACACTACGCACCCATCTAGTGTCACAAACACAGCTAGGTCAACGGATGAGACACAGCGAGTCCGCAGTCGGGCGTGCAGCACACCCTACAACACAATTTTAATTTGTAAATTGCAACACAATTAATTCGCTAGTTGCAGACAGCGACATTCGTGCCTGTCACCGTGTGGCTAAGATGAACCAATCTTCGAGCAGGCCTCGCTCCGTAACACTGACATCGCCTCGTATTCGTGATCATATACCCGAAGCTTTAATAAGTTTAATAAAACCCAAAGTGTCAAACTAAACTCGAAACACCTAAATATTGATGGTACTACTAACAAAATATATGTCTCTGAACATGTCTCTCCTGATTGTAAAGCATTTGAATAATGGAGAGGAATGGAGAGGCTAGAAGAGTAGGCAAGGAGAAAAAATTTTAAGTTTATTTGGGTCAAAAGAGGAAATGTGTACGTACACACTACCGCACCCACATCGCAGTTCTCACTGCCCAGAACATTTAGCGATACGAGCTAGCCGTCAGAGCCGGGGCCCGCCACCCCTGTTGCGACGGCGGTTAGATAATTGAACTAAGTCAAAACTTGTTCACAAGTACGCAAGATTATTCACTTTAGTGCAACGTTACTTTTTAAATGCCTCGTTATCGGTAAAAAGGGTCTCTGGTTCTCTACTCTCACCATACGAAACACAACAGCATTATGCTGCTATTTCACGCAGGTATTCTGTGAGAGCTTACCCAGTTTAGTCGAACCATTCGGGCTTCAGTCATACAATCAAATAAATCATCAAGATGCAAATTTCATTTGGTGGTGGCTCACGAACTGTCTATAAAATTAATTTATAATCCATTATTAAGTGTCTACCAGCCCTAAACAGAAAAGTGTTATTGATAAGTGGACCGTTTGAGTTAATGAGTTTTCGGGTACATTTAAATCGAGACGTATGACAACTTTTTTTTAATGATTTACAACGTTTAAAACGATTATATACATATATATTCTATATATATACAATATGTAACGTAATTAACGCACGCCCTCAGACACCCCAATTAGTATATTATGTTATAATCATAATACATACACTGAATTTTTAGTTAAACATTTTTATGCACTGATTATTTATCAAATTAGTTATACTAATTCCGGAAGAATGTTGTGGTCACAGTACAAATCTACGAACGCAAAGACTTTAAAAAGCTTGAAATAAAGTTCATTTTTCTTTATTTTTATAATTATATATAGTATAGTAATAATACAAATGAAACTGCACTCTTAAAAGTCTTATTGCCTTAAGTTACGGTCCATTTCAGTTTGTTTTGACTGTACAGATTTTGTGTGACTGTAATTTACGTAGTTTTAATTATTTTTGGGATAAAAAATTACCTATATTAAAAATGATCGGAATCGATTCAGTAAATGATTCTGAACAAATTACTTTCTCAAAGTGCGTTAATTATGTTACATATTGTATATATCGACGCCCCTAAGCAAAACCCGGTAATGTGCTAATATGGAGCTTATACTGTTATGTCAGATTCGTAATCTGTAGGTTGGTCTGTATCTTTATTTTATTTCAGGAAATATGTATAACATATATATGATAATACAGTAACACTTTTAGTGTACGGAAACCCAAAAATTTGTTAATGACCAGAAAAGACTTTGTTAATGACCATATCAATACAAAAACATTTCTTTGTCTTTGAATTGGTAAATTACTATTATCGCAGTATTGGCGTAAATGCATAATAATAAAGTCCATAGTAAACGCGATCACAGTTTTTGTAGTATTAATTTATGTAAACTCAATCAATAATGAAATCCAACCATATTTTATAAGGATGGTAATTTATTTTTAATGAGATGTATTAACATTATTTATATAAAATTAGTAGAATTCTCTACTATGTAAGTATTTGACTTATATTTTGCTATTCCACAGTTCGTTAGAAAATAGAAGAATACAAAGTCTTAATAATAACCGAAAATACTGTTCAGAAGGTTTTAATATCTAAATAATGATGTATCTTTTATAAATTGAAGGTATATTATTTAGAACAACAAGATCGTGATGATTTTCCGATGGCCACAAAAGACAATATGTTACAGTTTTCCATACAAAGGTTCTATAATTTTTTTGGTTTAAATATGCTAACCTCACATAAGAGCATCTCTAGAAAAATTCATCGGTATCATTCCGAAAGAAAGGAAAAGATTTGACTGAAAAGCAGGAATGGACTGATACAATTTATATTTTTGATATCCGAAGAGTTTTGAATATAACACATTTTAATGCTACGAATGAAAGCATTTAGTGTATTTGAGCCGTGGTAGATCAGATGATTAGCACTCACTGTAAATTTCACAGTACGCGAGCAAACCGGGATCGATCTCCGCCGGCACCAATGAAATTGTTAATTGCAATTTTAAGTGCTGATTTACCATGTGCTCGGCGGTGAAGGAAAACATCGTGAGGAAACCTGCATGTCTGAGGAATAAGAAAAAAAAATGTTTCGAAGACATGTGAAGTTCGCCATCACGCATTGGGGCAGCGCGGCGGACACTTCCTTGCTCTAAAACCCTCTCAAAAATGGGGAGAGACCTGTGCCCATCTGTGGGACGTATATAGACTGTAACTTTACTTTACTTTAATTTTACTATTTTGATGCTATACGCATGTATGACACTAAAATAGCACAAAGAGGCAGCAATGACAATAGTGTGGTGCTAGATGAACTCTTTTAGAGCGATCGGTATAAAAAGAAACATGCATTAACAAATTTTCATTTTACACCGATCGTTGCTTAGGCCAGATAAAAATATGACCAAAATATTCTTGTATGTCTTTGACTTCAAATTTTTGGCACAATAAAAATGAAGGCGATTACAAGAAACATGAAAAAGAAAGGTGTCAGTACTCCTACATACTGAAAAAAAATAAAAAAATACTGTGGTTGCCAAGCGCTGTAACCATGCCAAATATCCCTATGCTCCGACTTTTGATAGGTTGTGATTAAAGATAAATGCTTATTACTAATTATAACAAATAGTGATTTACGATGCAAAAATATTAGTGAATCTTGATACTTGGCGACATGATAAAGATAGTGAAACAATTCGATGGGCTAATTTTGTTAAGGTCAGTGTTTCACGTTTACGAAAAAATACACTATTTTGAGGATAATTTTAAATATTCAAGATCAAAGTTAGGTAAAAAGTTCCACTGTCAATGAATATAAGACGAATAAGACCAAAGAAGCGTTCCCATACGTTTTGAGAACATTGAATTGTCACAAGCATAGGTAGAGCCACGCTACAGCAATGTTATGGTTGGGTCGACTCGACCGGGTTAAGACCACAGATTACAATCGTAAAATAGCAACTTAATGTTGCCGTGTTTCGCATGGTGAGAGTAACAGAACCGGAGGTCCTTTTTACTGGAAATGAGGCATTCAATCATAGTCCTCAGAGGTGACAACGCATCTGCATTTTGATTCTTAATCGAGGATAAATCTGTAGATAAATGTAGATATCACTTACCATCAGGTGGACTGTGTGCTCGTTTATCCAACTTATTCTATAAAAAATACAGCCTATTCGAATAAGTGAAGATTTGCGTACAGATCTTAAGAGGATATAGTAAGTCAGCTCAAATTCTAATTTCGCCCCCACTTCCCCGCGCGTCATATGAAATGTACCGACATGTTTATAATCACTAATACTGTAAGTAGATAGGTCGTTAGATACTTATTTCATTAGGTTTATCATATTTATGCCTGTTTCTTAACGCCAAACTAGTCGCTTCTTATTTTTATTACGGTTTTTCCCATTTTAATTTTACGTCGTCCTGTTGCGTAATGTATATTCTGATCGTAAGCGACACAACTTCTCCCTTCAAAGGCCGAAGCGAAACCGACCGGGCGACAGGAATCACGCTTCAAGAGGCCGATAGTTTAGGTAATTTCTTTTTACAGTGAAAATAATGGTATTTTAAAAAAAAGTAAATAACATAAGCACTGCTTTATAGTTAGTTCAGTTAGTATGCAAAGTTTCATGATCTTATTTAAAGTATTTTATGAATAACAGCGGTTTATTGTTTATTTTGGAGGTAACTTTGGATTTTTTTCCTATCGAGAAAATTTTACGCAATCGTGTTTTCGTCTAACATAGTCATTAACATTAATCCTCATTTTACCATATATTTATTTCAAAATTAATGATGCAATATTTTCGGTATAATGGAGGATCTTGCTAAGCCATTTGAGGTTATATTTCCCCTTAAGAGATTTCGTAAATGTGGGGCGAGCCCACGCTTTTATATACTCGTATACTTGCCCTTTTAAATCCCTATTTTTGAGATAGTGAAAAGGTTTAGAACATAAAATATTAATGTGGTTGAAGAGACTTTTATTACTTTAATTCCTTTTTAATGATAATAATTCAAATCGATTTCAAAACTAAATATTTTTATTAATAATCTACTTTCTAATCTACGTTTAAAACTTCCTTTTTTTGATCTCATAACAGTTTGTGTGTGATATTTATTAAAATTAAAATATTTTTGCACCTACATTACCACTATACCACTACCTACATAAAATTTTATATGGTTATATTTATATTTTTTTAATATTTATTTTTATAAACCTTTACATTACACTTTATCTCGCAAAAAGTTTGATAATATGAGACGAATACTTTGAAAATATAATTTTGATTTTTACGGCAAAGACAGGGTTTTATGTCTTTGACTTTGTATAAACTTGTTACTGAATAATAATAAATAAATGATAAAACAATAAAAAACCTGAGCCTGCTTCTTAAAGACAATTCACAAACTCCCCTCGAGTTCACATACCGCAATCATATTCCACTATATGAGCCACGTATTCGAAACTTAAACTATGCGAAGGGGACTTCCTTTTTCTTACTGATGCACCATCTGCAAAATTGAGAGTAGCATACTTCTATTGTGTAGTCTATACATTGCTTGCTGTTATCTCTTACATACAAATAAAAGTTTTATGAACGAAGAAATGTATAACGAAAAATGCATTAAGCGATACATTCGTTCGATTTTGATAGTTTGGACGAGTAAAAAAATTGATATTTTATTGCGTCCGGGGTCCACTTTCTGTCGTATTTTATTCTCTTTTCGTCGTTTTCCGCGCATTCTATTGCTTTGTACAGAAATGTTTTTGCCGTTTCAGTTAATTATAGACAAAGTAAAATGAGCTTTAATGCTTTAGCCTACGGTTGTTGGGTCATTTTTAAAAATAACGGTAGCGGGCAAACGTGTTGTGGGTTGTGCATACGTGTCGTCATACGCACGGTTGGGTACTATATCATTTTCTTTGAACAAATGGCGTACAGTATCTTCCGCGGCGGCCTAATCTCGTCAGGAATAAACAACGGTCCCGTTGAGTCGACTATTGTGAATGTCAAAGGGAGGCTGTGATAATTTACATTCAAGTTGATACAATTTTCTCGTATTCTGATTCCATTTTTTTTGTCTAGGCTTTTAAAAATATTTTATTCCTAACTTACTTTTAAAATCAGATGTTTTGGGTTTTATTCAATAGTGTTTAAAGTCATATACAAGAAATTATTTTACGTGGTAGAGCTATATACTGCTGCTATATTGTGGTTGAGTGCTACAATGGGTCGGCTCGATCGAGAAAGGGCCATGCTCTCACAGAATACCATTGTAAAATAGTAGTTAGATTCTGCTGCGTTTTGTATGGTGAATAGAAACGAAGACCTTTTTTACTAGAAATTAGCTATTCCATCATTAGTCGTCAGGGGTGACTACGCATCCGTATTTTGATTCTTAACCGAGGATACATGTAGATGTCTATTGGGCCATAGCATTCTGCATGCCAGGCCATGCACTGCATATGGGCCAAGGATTGTGCTCGTTTGTCACCCTTATTCTATAAAAAAAAACATAATTTGATTTTTGTTTAATTTTTCTGGGAGTTATTCAGTTTTAGTTATTTGAATAGACCCTATACATAAACATACGAGTATACAGAGTTATTTTTCAAAGAGTATCTAAATTGTATATTTAAGTTCCAATATATAAATAATAATATACAGTTTTGCAGTTTTTGAAAATACGATACGTAAAATACGTGGTAGAGTCACGCTGCAGTTTTATTAGTTGTAGCACGAATGGGTCGGCTCGACCGGGGAAGGACCACGCTCTCACAGAATACCAGCGTAAAATAGCAGCTTAATACTGTTGTGTTTCGTATGGTAAGTGTAGAGATGCGGAGACCCTTTTTACTGGAAAAGAGGCATTCCATCTTAGTCCTCAGGGATGATAACGCATCCGAGTTTTGATCGGGGATGAATGTCTATGGGCCATAGCAGCCGCTTACCATTAGGTGGACTGTGTGCTCGTTTGTCACCCTTATATTCTATATAAAAAGATACGAGTAAATTTTTAAATACTTTTATTTAAAATTATCACAAATTGAATTTGATTTATAGGCAACACCCACGCGTACGCGAGCTCTTCTGTGTGCGATTCAATTCACATCGTTTGCCGACCGAGCGAACCTTACGAATGTGTGCGTACGTTGTAAAATAGTAGGCGTTAGATTTTTATGAATGACAATGAGTAAAAATAATTCATTACCACGCATTCTGAATTTAAAAGATAAAAAGTACAAAATGTTTAAATTTTTTTTTTAATTTTTCTTAACCAATCACCTATATTACTTATTCTGAACTTTCTCCGCAAATTTGGGCGTATATTGCAAAATAACCTGTATATTTGTGAACTGGCTTTTGCAACTGTGTCGATCTAGCCAGCTGTGTTCACTGATGGTTAGCGGTCATGCGGAAGGAAACCTGCCAACGTAAAGCCACGGTGATAATTTCGGAATAAGTGGAATAGCTGAATAAGTGCTTCGTAAACCCTAAGGAATTTACATAAAAAGCCTTTTTATAGGGTTTCCGATTCATGCCAATCACTATACTAAACGCAGAAGCAATATGCTGCTATTTTACGCTTGTTTTGTTTGATACAGTGTGTCTCTACTACTTACAATGGACTAATATATTCCATCTGCGTTCATAGTAGGCTATAATTAATTTAACTCAATTTTTAAAATAGTCAATAGCTTTTAATGTATATGTATATCGACCATCAAATTGGTACATCTATGAATAACTTAAAAAGTGATCGCATTGGAGCTCGCATAGCCCACACGTCGCGTCGCCCACCGCGCCGTAATTAAAGGGGAGCAAACAGAAATCAATTAGCACTACCCGCGGGCTATTGGCGAATTGTATCGAAAATATTTTCTTCCACCGCAAGCTATAATGTGTTTAGCGATTACTGTTTTTTATAGAATATGGGTGACAAACGAACAAACAGTCCACCTGATGTTAAGTAGATACTGTGACCCATAGACATCTACATCTAGCCTCAAATTAGAATTAAAATGCAGATGCATTGTTACCCCTGAGGACAAAGATGGAATGCCTCGTTTCCAGTAAAAAGGGTCTCCGCATCTCTACACTTACCATACGAAACACAACAATATTAAGCTGCTATTTTACGCTGATACTCTGTGAGAGCGTGGTCCTTCCCCGGTCGAGCCGACCCATTCGTGCTACAACTAATAAAACTGCAGCGTGACTCTACCACGTATTTTACGTATCGTATTTTCAAAAACTGCAAAACTGTATATTATTATTTATATATTGGAACTTAAATATACAATTTAGATACTCTTTGAAAAATAACTCTGTATACTCGTATGTTTATGTATAGGGTCTATTCAAATGACTGAAACTGAATAACATAAAACATAAACACTCACGCCTGTCACCCAGAGGGGTAGGCAGAGACTACAGACTTCCATTTGGCACGATCCTGACACACCTCTCTCGCCTCTTTCACATCCATACACCTACGCATACATGCTCGTCGGTTAAGAGTACTCCTAATTTGGCCCGTTTCCAATAAATCGCCAATTTGATCTATAAATTTTCGCCTAGGACGTCCCTTTCCGACTCTGCCATTCACTTCTGCAACATAAATTTTCTTTGTCACTCTTTCCTCGTTCATTCTTTCCACATGACCAAACCACCGAAGCGTTCCTTTCTTAATCCTGGTCACAACATCATCTTGCAAACCACACTCTTCTCTTATTACACAATTTCTTACCCTGTCATTCAGATTCAGCCCTAACATACTCCTTAACGACCGCATTTCTACTGCGTTTATTCTACTCTCGTGCTTCTTCTGCCACACCCAACTTTCACTACCATACGTTAAAGTAGGGACCAACACATCATTGTGAATTGCCATACGTGCCTTTTTCAACACATTCTGACTCTTCATTTACTCTATTTCCCGCATTCACTCGTCGTTCTATATCCTTATCATATCTCCCATCCCTGAGAAATACGCAGCCCAAATATACAAACTCATCTACTTGCTCGATCAACTCCCCTTCTATTCTTATTTCACAAATCGTTTTACTTTCTTCTCTTTCAAAAACGATAACCTTCGTCTTACTTGCGTTCACTTTCATACCCCTTTCTTTTAATGATCCGTTCAATTAATAACTGAAACTGCATAACTCCCAGAAAAATTAAACAAAAATCAAATTATGTTTTTTTTATAGAATAAGAGCGACATACGAACACAATTCACTTGATGGCAAGTGGTTGCTGCGGCCCATAGACATCTACATCTGTTCTCGGTTAAGAATCATGGAATGCCCTGTTTCCACCAAACGGTCTCCGGTAGTCTACACTCACCATACGAAACACAGCAGCATTAAGCTGCTATTTTGCGCTAATATTCTATGAGGCCGTGGTCCTTCTCCTGTTGAGATGCCCCAGTCATGCTGCAGCATGGCTCTACCACTTATGAATTATTACGCTATGAGTGTACACTACAATACATTTAAAATCCCTCTAAGCAAATTTATGTATTAGCGCGTAAAAGTCCTCTGCTAGAGTCATCTTCTCCTGTTGAAGGATTTACCTTAGGTAATCGTTACGCCTGGCAGTTGAATTGACGAACGGAATACCAGCTGTCGAGCACTCAGTCACAGATCTATCGAGATACCGCCATCCATCTAAATCCATGAGACTATATTAATAAATACCTACTCTCGGGACCAAAGTAGCTGCTAGATTCTCTTACACAGACACCACATCATCATCATCATTACAGCCTTTCACAACTCCACCGATGAACGTACGTCTCCCTCAAGGAACGTCTAAAAACAAGGTCCTGAGCCACCTGCATCCATCGACTTCCTGTATATTTTACCAGGTCATCACTCCATCTAGTTGGGGCCCACCCTACACTTTGCCTACAAGTATGAGGCTGCCACTCGATAACCTTTCTTCCCTATCGGTTGTTGATTCTTCGGGCTATATGGCCGGCCCATTGCCACTTCAGGTTACTAATCCGTTGGGCTATGTCTATTACTCTAGCTCTACTGAGGATATCCTCATTTATAAGTTTATCACGCAAAGAAACCCCGAGCATAGAGCTTTCCATAGCTCACTGAGCAACCTTGAATTTGAGCTGAAGGACTATGTCTCAGATCCATAAGTCATCACTAGCAACTCGCACAGAAGATTTGTCGTAATATCCCGAACGCTGCACAGCTGAGTTGATTCCTTCAGCTGAGTTGAGACCTCTCGGTCGAAGTTCAACTTACCTAGTCGGACTATTTATCCCAGATAAAATTAATCGTCAACAGCTTAGAGCCTAATGCTCCCAACAACTACCGGCATAGGTGTGACATGGACATTACACATGATCTTTGTTTTGTCCATGTTCATTTTAAGACCAATCCGTTAGGTGGCACGGTTGAGGTCATTGAGCATAGTGCTTAGGTCCTTCAGCGATTCTGCCTTAAGGACTATATCGTCGGCCAATCGAAGGTGAGAAATGTACTCGCTATTGACGTTAATACTGAAAGTTTTCAAGCAATTGGGCTGTAAAGGATTTACTATTTATTTTTAGTTGCTTGAGAACGTCTCCATCGACAACACACGGTAAATAATTTCTTCCATATTTTTTCAATTATAATCGATATCAAAGTAGAAAATAACGTACACTATCTTGATTGATTTTTTTAATAATAAACTCTCAAATTGACTGATAAAGTGGCTAGTGCATTCCATGGACACCATCCATCGTGGCCATTAGACGGTCAATTTATAAACATAGGCCCATAGATGTATGATTGGTCTCGCTGCGAGCGCAGCGAGACCAATCATTCATCTATGCATAGGCCGCTCGCACCTTAAACAGTTGTGCTTGTAATCGGTCTGGAAACTTAATCTAAAATCATTTAGGTGACAGTTCAGGCAGTTTGCTTAGGATGAAACTTACTTTTATTCTTCTACTACGCAGCGAATGAATAACTTATTACTTTAAAATATTTAAAAAAAACAATAACATTTTTATCGCTTTGCTTTTATCGCATATCTACTACTGTACTTCGATCAGATGCACAATAAAAGAGACAGATGTAAAAGTGTGACGTAATAGCTGGTTGATATATTACTCGGTGACGAATAATTGGGAGCGTGGGTGGGAGGTGCACGGTTTGGCTTTATCAATTTATTTCGTTATTATAATTGAATCTCCATTGTGTACCGGAAAACTTGCATAGTGGCGATATAATTTCAGTTCTTTTATAATTGCGAGCACTGTTCTGCTCCCGCCGCATCGAAAAATAAGTGTTGCGGTAAGTACAGTTAAAACTCCCAATTTTGAATGAATGAAGACCGGCACAATGTCTTCTTCCCGTGCGGTGAAGTCATACAGATATCGATGAGTTAAAAATTAATAAATATTTTACGACAGTAATAAACGGAGTCTGAACCAGCGATTTTAAATTTCGAAGGCAGTCCTCTTCTTTTTTATCGGTCAGTCAAAATTGTAGGGATGATTAGCATCGGTACGCTTGGCAGGTCAATTGACATCGCAGTGCCAAACGTTTCCCTCTTTTGAAGCTGATGTTCAAAGACATTACTAAAAATAGTGTTTGAAGAGCTTAAAGCTCCTAAGTTCAATAAAAAATTCTTTATTTATGTACACATAGATTACTATAATAAGTAAAACCAATGGCTTGAGTCTCCATTTCAGCATATAAATATTAGTGCCAGGAGACACCGTTCGTCAATAGTTTATAGACGTTTAATGACAGTAAAACTGTGATGGATATTAATAGAAGCAAAGGCTTTTCCGAACTTCAATATGTAGTATTTAAAAGGGGCCCGTAAGAATTAGCGAAAATGCGTGCACTCTTTTCTTTCCTACACTTGATGCAAAAGTTGTATTTGTATAAATTTTAAGGATAACTCAAAAACTACCGATCAGATCTTGATCAAATTTATATGGGACAACATGAGAAGTACCAGCTTTCAGAATTGTCAAAATCGGTTCACATAGAAAAAAGCTCTGAGGTAACACACATTAATAAAAATACAGCCGAAGTGAGATCCTCATTTTTTTGAAGTGGATTGAAAAACAATTGCAAACTATCTTAATACCCGCGTAAAGGAACATAAAGCTGACGTAAACCACTGTCGCTCTGGTAAGTCTGCAGTAGGTAAACACGACAATGTAATATTCAAGACGGATGCCTTTTAATAACCGGATGCCATAAATGCAGTAATAAACGGATTAGATAGACGACAAATCCTTGCAAGAAATACCGATTCTTATCAAGGTTGATTAGTGAGGTTACTGAATTTAAAATATACCAATTTCAATAGAGAAGATAGATAAGTCTACTTACCTGCAGTTTAGATCATCTAATTAATAAATTTTAATCCAAACCCAAGAATCCTTCGCAAGACGTCGTAATACAATGAGCTTATTTTGCAGATTTGACTCAATTTAATAATTATAAGTTGAAGAACGCCCGGGTTAACCATGATATCGGAACGTCAAAAACACATCAGTCCACCAGCGAACAAGGGCGCGCAAATCACGCGATTAGTAAAAAAATTATAATAAGTTAAAATCAATGTATTAGAATCGACAAAGTTTATTCGATTGGTATTTGTGCGCAAAATGTTGGCTCTGATTGGGATTTAAACATAAAATTCGATAGACCAGTTACTTTTGCAGTTTCGTAATAGTTAGATCACTTCCTTGTACAGGATGTTAAAAATGATTACTTTCTATTTCATACATTGTTGTATTGTAATCGACAATCAAGCTATATGTCCAGTGTTCTTAGTTTAAAATAGAAAATTAAACACGTCCCCTTCCTCAACCAATTCCCACGATAAATCAATAGTTAAAGACGTTGGTACATAAAATTCGTCATATTTGATCCTATTCACCAATATTCAACGTGTGTTCAATAATCCGTATTGCCAGCTAAATGGTTGACCCCAAAATTTGAAATAATACCGCAGACCTTGTTTGGACTTAAGAGACAATCGACAAAAGACCTTTGTGTCTGACAATATTTTCTTATTGCTTGCAAAATAAAAACCACTTCATTTTATACTTTATAACAAAGGGATAAAAGCTATGTGGGTGGAAGGTGTTGGTGGAGTACATTTGGTATGTTGACAATATTTTAGTACATTTTGAATTGTCTAAGGAACAATATCGTGGGAATCGGGGAGTAAAAGCTGTTTAGTTTGGTTTTAAAACTTTTATATTGACCGCAGGACAAGTCGGTTACTTTATAACACGGTATTTAAAATGCCATTGACGTATTATAGAAGGTGTGGATGATTTTGACAGTTTATCAAATTTTATCATTGCGTGATAGTTTAAAGTCCAGTCGTTTAAATGCCAACCGGAATTAACATTTGTGTAAAAGTTCATCATAATCATTACAGCCCTTCACAATTCCACCGCTGGATATAGGCCTCCCCCAAGGAATGCCACAAAGTACGGTCCTGAGCCACCTGCATCAATCGATTTCCTACATGTCTTACCAGGTCGTCACACCATCTAGTGGGTGAACGCCCGACACTTTGTCTACCGGTACGAGGCTACCACTCGAGAATCTTTTTTCCCCTTCGGTGATTGGTTCTTTGAGCTATATAGCCGGCCCATTGCGACTTCAGCTTACTAAACCGTTAGGCTATGTCTATTTCAATTCCATATGTCTTCGAAATAATTTCTTTTTCGGATATGTAGTCCCTACGATGGGTTTCTTCACCATTGAACCCATTTAAACTCTCTGGTTCTACTGCGGATAACCTCATTTCTATATACCTCGATAAACCTCGAGCACAGCCCTCTACATAGCTCGCTGAGCGACCTCGAGCATCCTCACATGGCCAACAGTGAAGGACCACCGCACAGATCCGTAAGTTATTACTGGCAACACGAACTGGTTGTACAATTTATCACAGGTTGTGTAAAACTCACCCGTGTCTAATATAAAACTGAATAAATATTACGGTTGAGTAAGTGAAAATTTACCAAGTGAGCTTTAAATGGTAAGCTTACCTTTTTCCACCTATGATTACGAATGTAATCGTTAGTGGACGTAAACGCTGTTAGTGATCGTGTTACTTCTGAATGACTAAACGGATGGAGATTATATTCACACAATATATTTGTTTTGTTGAGACCATTGTGCTATCTATATATTTGATTATCTATGTATCGGTAGATATCTACGTGATTCTGTAACTCAGTAAGGAAGACAGTACTGTAATCATATCAGATTTTGGATGGAATTGGTTGCAATGTATATGTATATAAATGTATATATAAGATATTGCAATTTCCAAGTATGATATGTGTATTAGTTTAATCTATAAAACGAGTATAACCTACATCGAAGAGTTGTGGTCGGTATATCTGTTTTACTCAAATATAAATCAAAATACTCGTACATTCTTTACCTAGCTCATGTTTCTTTCAAAATTACAATCAGTGTGTCATGGATATCTTAAAATGTTATAAGTTTACTATTGAAAACTTACCGCGTTACTTGAACTTGCTTCTACCTAAACATTACACTGTTATAGCTTTCACCTTATGACTGTTCGACAATAGTATTATCTAAAAAGGTCCTTAAAGAATATTGTTTTAAATGTTATTTATCAAATCATTATTTACCAAATTAATATTTATATTTATACAACAAATTAATAAGAAAGTTCTTGAAGAAAATTTCTTTGTTATTTTATTTCGATGGTGACAGAGAATACCTTTAAAATTGAGTACGTTATTTTTATCCTTTATATCGTAAACAAATTTCTAATAAAGCCTTAACAAATAAATAATATAATAAGAATCAAAAATACAAATATCAAGAATGCTGGGTTGGAGTATAATCGTACGCTGCGAGGGCGCCAGCTGTGGACACTCGAAAGATCATTGTTTACTTCTGAGCAAAGACGACGCCGTGATATATTGCTATACGTGGTGGCATGGTGAACACAACGTTTGAAGGACTCAGCGATCGTTTTACATCCATTTAATGTTTTTTTTTACATGAAACAATAAATTTTATGATATATAACAATAATGATATTATAAGAATCTGTTTCTGCGAACCATTTTGCCTAGCGTAGAAGCCAAGGCAAACGGAAGAGATTGCCTAATAGATCTATGAGGGATGTCTATATTCAGCAGTTGTCTTTTGAGAGGCTGTTATGATGGTGACGATGGGAACGATGAAGCGGACAAACAAGTTCACAGAAGGAGCAAAGGATTTAACCATGCGACAAGCATAAATAATATTAATATTCATCGAATTGGGGATAAGGAAACTAAGAATTAATATTCCCATTTCGTTTCGTCAGTCTTGTTAAGGCGACTCAGGTGAAACAAATCTGGACCACTACGAAAATGCTGACAACGCCCCCTACAATTCCTTAGCTGTTGTTGATTTTTTAGGTGAAGATGGTCGTAAGTATATACAAAAATGCCCTAAAGATCGGACAATGTTCAGCCCAGTTGTAGAATATCCAGCCCAACGACAAAGAGCACTTCCAGGACTGTAATTGGTCTGATATTGCGATTGCGTTCCGTGTGCCAAACTTGTTGGTTTTGGTAAATATTTTTTCAACAGTGAACAGTTAGCAGGCTGTGAATAAAAGACGCAAAAGCATTATGCATGCGCAACCGCTCAGCACAGTTACAAAAAAGTCTAATGCGTCATAATTATGAATTTATTGAACAGATCTAAAGTAATTACTTAGTTATAAGTACGAAATTCAGCGAGGTGACTTTAAATCGTTTCAAACGAGGGCGCAGAAGTCAGTGATGGTAATCGCGTGACGCGTCCGTGTTTTTCATTACCTTCCCTTCCTCGTCGCCCCCTGTTCACAAGCAACAAAACCAAGCCGCCTTTTGTCTCTTAACCACGATGCGGTGGCGTTCATTTCACGTTAAGGACGATGGATTCGACCTTACTAGATTTTATATGTTCCATTACAACCTATAAAGGGTTCAGAATAAGTAATATAGGCTAATGGCGAAGAGAAATTTATTAAAAAAATGTCAAACACTGTCCGGGTGCATTATTTTAACTGATTTAACTAAGCACGCACACATTCGAAAGTGTCGATCGGTAGGCAAAAACTTTGTTGCCCATAAATCACATTTAATTTGGGATAACTTCAAATAAAAGTAGACGCCTTATTTACTCGATTTTGACTTAAATATATATCATTATTCATATATTTGAACTTGAGTTTAAAATTTGGCTACTCTGTGTAAATCCACTGTAGAAAATGGGCCTCCCTTATAGATTGCCTCGTAGGGAAGATTTTACTTTTATTTTTTTACATTTTTTATTATTTTTTTTTTATTTTTTTGAATTGTTACCATCTTCATAGCATCTGCATGCTGCTGCCCATCTCCAGTTTTCTTCGTTAAACACCCATTATTAGAGTAAGGCTTGGTTAATAGTTTGAGAAGCGACAAGTGCCAGTGGCAAGTGCAACTGACAAATTAAAGGGCTTAGTGCGTATTTGATGCCACTTATCTCTTGTCACTGCCTGTTCATACGCACTAAGCACTTGTTATTTGTCAGTTGCACTTGCCACTCCCACTTGTCACTTCTCAAAATGTAAACCGGGCCTTAGAAAACTGATTTCATATGAATGTTTATTATTGGTATTTTGCAATTTAGACAATATAATTTTATGAACCTTATTTAAAAAAGGATATGGAATTGGCTAGAGATAATAATATTTTAAGGATTGTATAAATAAAAAACAAAATACATTCAAAATGATGATATCTGCAATAGAACCAGAGTAACGAACAAAGCCCAACGAATTATTAAGCTGAAGTAGCAATGAATCGGCCATGAATAAGGGACAACCGATGGGGTAGAAAGGTTCTCGAGTGGAAGCCTCACATCTGTAGGTGTAATATAGGGTGACCCTGCACTAGATAGTGACGACCTGGTAAGACATGAGAGAAGTCGATGGATGCAGGTGGCTCAGGATCGTGCTTTGAGATATTCCTTGGGGGATGCTAATGTTAAGCAGTGGACTTGTGAAGGGATCTGACGATGATGATAGTAATGATTGTACAAAAACATGTTCAAATAAATTGATGAAATCTTTTGGTCGAATAAAATGACGTTTATGAAAGTAGCACCAGAGGAAAATAAAGTTTTCCCCGCGATTAGGAAGGAGTTCAAAGTAAGAGTTTTGTCATCGAGGCATTGTACCACGATGGGTTCTTTTAATAACGCACGTTTTGTCCCGCTTTGCGATTCAACCGGTATGAATAATACGACGGCAAGTACCTTCTGTTACACGTATTAATATTAGCTTTTTGTCTTAAATATTTAATTTTGATAATAAAATTTTAATTTTGATTTACTGATATTATTCTAAACTTTTATTACTCGATTTTCATTTATTATTGCCGTATGGTTACGGCGTGTGAATGGTATTCCATTAATGACTACAATCATATTTATTCAATATAGATTTACAAAAATATGTAGTCGTTGAAGCTTTACCACTGGTTCACAGAAAACCTCTGTCCTGGGAAGAGCCAGTAAGAAAACTAGCGGAAGTTAAAAAAAAATTGGCTCACTCTGCAGGCCATCCCTGGAACTTCCCGCTAATTTCATATGCAAAGCGCTCCAAATTTCACCAAATTATGTTGCGAAATCACGAAGATATGTTAAAAAAAAGGTCTTTTTTTCAAATTTTTTCTCCTTCGATATCTCACGAACGAATGAACCGATTTTTATTATCCAAACGGCATTCGACGTCATTTTTGACGATCTTTAGAACGCCACAAACCACATCGCAATCGATAAAGAAGTTCGAAAGTTATGAAAAGTTTACCATATTTACACATGCACACATAATACATCCGTACGGACCTCCACGTGAAATTAATCAGAATAGCTTCCTGGGATGTCAAAACGTCGAGATCTGATGAAAACGCGATTTTCGAAAATCGGGGTGTAACCAATAACTTCCCTATTTTTGAAAATTTTCAGTTTTCTTAGCGGGACGTTAACAATTACAATATTATATTTTATACAATTAGCATGAGAACATTTGGAAACAACATAGCAGCGATCACCTTATACCCAGGAGTAAGAAAATTCACCACCACATGTCATCACGTGCATGTTGTACTCGTAAGTGGCGACAGAGGGAAACTGAAACGGAAGATGGATAGATAGACAGATGGTTAGGTGGTGTAACCACGCTGCAGCTATATTAGTTGTAGCACGAATGGGTCGGCTCAACCGGGGTAGGACCACGCTCTCACAGAATACCAGCGTAAAATATACAGGCGCAGGACCAACGGCTTTACGTGCTTTCCGAGGCACCGCCGCGGGGGTGAGACACCACCAACTTCCTGACTCCAGGCAACCACTGAGAATTTCTTGACGGAAAAACTCAATAATTAATTTTTTTTGCTCCGACCCGAGATTCGAACCCAGGACCTCATGATCAGCAGTCGCACTACTACAACCACTAGAATAACGAGGCAGTCAGGTATAATAATAATAATAGTATTTCTTATTATCTATAGGTAAGTTACACACGCTTTATGTTTTGTATTGAAAACATTATGATATAAATTATAAGTTATAAATATTACAACTATTATAAACATTCAAATAACAAGAAGCTCATTAGATTGAAAATAGGTTTGTATTAAGTTCTATCATTATTTGATTCCGGTTTAGGTTAGGATCAACATGAATACAATAGTAAAATTTTAACTTATAATTTTCGAAATTATATTGGTTTTTTTAATCATATGTGTCATACTGAACATCCGAGGTTGAGTCGAGTAAACACGTAACCACATTTTTTGACTTAAGGTCATTACTCATTATCATTACTTATAGCTTGATAGGTATGGGAAGTAACTAAAAGTTTTTTTTTTAATTTACTAACAACCGTTATCTGTCAACACTAAGGCAACTAGTTACCTTCGACTACTGTAAATAGTGTCGATGAATATTAAATATATCTATTACGTAGATAGGTATATTGTGTAAAGACAAAGACACACATTAGGTAATTTTTCACAATAACATAAGTGTATGACTGTACCACAATTTTCCTGCGAGAACAGATCGTTTTATTGTTTTACCCTTTGGCTGCTTTTGGCAAACACGACATCTGTACCCACTAAGAATTTAAAAGTTCTTGGGTTCTTTACCTGCCAACCCTGGCTATAGCCAGCGGATCATTTCGACATAAACAAAAGCCATTAATTAACGGTGGCTCGGACGTGATCCATCAGCGCCTGCTTTTTCCATGCATTAATTAAAAGGCGTCCCCCGGACACCGATCTCACGTGTCGTCCGATTTGTGTTGAATGGAAAATAGGTGAATTATTTGCGAAAATTTATTTAAAATATACGCTCCATAATGTAGCTGTAGCTACGTTAAAGAGCCTAGAGACAGAGAAAAGATGAAGGTGGGGGAGGGGGGAGGTTTATGTAATAGTAGAATAAAATAAATTGTATTCAATAAAGAATAAGCAGTATTTTTATTACCATTCTACGTAAAGACAGAAAACAAGAAATTTAATAAAACTGAAATTTAAATTAAATTAAAAAAAATTAATTTAAAAAATTTAAATTTAAAAAAAATTCTAGAATACCGATATATTTTTCATAATTCTTAATAAGGATATCACACTGAAATCATAGAAAATGAATCTAACTAATAAATGAATAAAGTGATGGCTAAAACGTGGTAGAGCCACGCTGCGGCTATATTATGGTTGTGGCACGAATGGATAGGCTCGACCGGGGAAGGACCACGCTCTCACAGAATACTTACAAACTTATACTACTACTTACTTGAAAAAGTGAGTGCTGGGAACCGGAGACCCTTTTTAATGGAAAGGTAGCATTCCATCGTAGTCCTCAGGAGTGACAAATGTAGATGTCTATGGGCATCCAATTACCATCAGGTGGACTGTGTGCTCGTTTACCACTCCATTCTAAAAGAAAAAAAACTATTTGAAACTTTCGCTACGAAAATTAAGGTAACTCAGAGTATCATTATGCTGGTGCTCTGAAACACAGGCTCTTAGCCTAGCTCGGACGCCAGTCTCTCACAATCTAAATATGTTTTTTTCCCTGGTGAAAACCTCTGTTCATTACTATACAAATTTTTTAGATTGTGGAGAAAATAAAGAATTTTTATTATTATTATTATTATTATTATCATTGTATGATGTGATTATTCCCATAATTTATCTTGCGACCGCTTTTTAAATAACATTGTAATGTGGTCGTTGTTTTTATAGTGCAATTAAAATTGACTTACCAGATTTTTTATTTGTAAATTATTGCATCAAAAGTATGTGTTATGCACAAATTTACAAACAAAAATAAAGATATTACACAATCCATTACACAAACAATCCTTTTAAATAGAATTACAAATAGAATAAATATATTAATAATGCTGCACAGATTAAATGCAAACGACATCTTTTTCGATGTGGTAGAGCCATGCTGCAGTTATATTAGTAGTATAGTTGTAGCACGAATGGGTCGGCTCGACCGGGGAAGGACCACGCTCTCACAGAATACCAGCGTAAAATAGTACCTTAATGCTGCTGTGTTTCGTATGGTGAGTGTAGAGAACCGGAGACCTTTTTTACGGGAAACGAGGCATTCTATCTTAGTCCTCACGGGTGACAACGCATCTGAATTTTGATTCTTGATCAAGGATAGATGTAGATGTCTATGGGTCACAGCAACCACTTACCATCAGGTGGACTGTGTGCTCGTTTGTCACCCCATACTATAAAAAAAAATCTTAATACACAGATTAAATAATATATTATAAATTAATTTAAAATATGGCAAAATATTCAAAAAAGAAAGGTTTTGTCAAGGTACAAAGTGCTAATAAAATTTATCTTCACAAGCTTCAATTCGACCTAATTAAACCATATTTAAGAATAGACAACGTTATCTTTGAACTTGCTTGCTTTCAGAGGATTTGCCTTGATCCTCTGATACTTCTCTACGAAAACTTCCATTCAATTGACTACAATTTTCGTCTTTTTACAAATGCATTAAGGTTTACATTCGTATAACGGAATGAAATATTAAGGCACATATTTTCATGTCAGGGAACCCTCCTTGGGTAACATTAATAAGGAGAATTAAGATTAAAATGATATTAAATTTTGATATTGTGTTGTGTTCGGATTATTCTCAAGGATATTTTAATATGGGCATCTTTTTCTCTTTGAGTTTGAACGTTTTGTTGCCGTGTTGGGGTGCCGGCCGTCTAGTCTAGGTATAAATGTGTATTAGGTACTGTGCACTACTACCTAAATGTTATTTTATAACATTTAGGTAGTAGTGCACAGTACCTAATACACATTTATACCGTGAAATGGAGCCCCTAAACTATCAGATGATGGTGTTAGACCATCTAACCCCTCCCATCTCTTGATGTGCAAGCTTACTTTTTTGAAGAAGGTTTTGGGACAAGGAAGAACCGAATTTTTGTTAACACGTATGTATAAATAAAATAGCATGCAGTCCACCCAATGACAAGTGGATGTTTGACCTGATGATAAGTGGTTGCTGTAGCCCATAGACATCTACATCTATCCTCGATTACGAATCAAAATGCAGATGCGTTGTCACCCGTGAGGACTAAGATGGAATGCCTAGTTTCCAGTAAAAAGGGTCTCCGGTTCTCTACACTCACTACACGAAACACAGCAGCATTAAGCTACTATTTCACGCTGGTAATCTGTGCGAGCGTGGTCCTTACCCGATCGAGCCGACCCATTCGTGCTACAACTTTACTACTAATATAACTCCAGCATGGCTCTACCTCGTATGATGTTACGTCATACAATCTTTATTTCATACGAAAGAAAAACAAATCACAGTCAGAGAAAACGAAAGACTACACAGAAATATTTCCGAGATAACCTACAAGAACAAAATTAAATAGGAAAATATTCTATTAAAATACATTTTATTATCATTATCATCATACATACAGTCTCTCATAAGTCCATTGCTGAACATTGAACAAAGCAAAGTCCGGCCACCTGCATCCATCGACATCTACATGTTTTAGCAGGTCGTGTTTACCCAGTGCACTTCAATTTCGTTAAGAATTAATTTCCTTTATGAATAACCAAAATACAGATGTAATGTCTCTTCTGAGGACTAAGATAAGGACTATAAGAAGACTAAGATAGGATAACTAGGGTTAAAACACACACAGGTCTCCTCACGATATCTTTCTTCACCGTCCATCTTAAATATCTGAACAATCGCGGTGACGCCGAGTCGTAACGTTTGCCTAGTACTCTGAACTCGTACTATGAGGATCATCCGGTGGAAGAGCTGATTTCAAGTGATGGTTTGGTAAAATTTAGAATTTTTTTGTGATTACAAATATAATGTAACTGAATAAAGCGATGGTTTGATAAATTTTTAGTAACACTAAGGCGACAATTTGCTCAAGTGTTCCCTAGAATTAGCTGGCTACTGGACCTCTTAAACACATGTATCTCAGGTTACCAGAACCAAAAATAAGTTCGTTTACAGTCTAAAAGTTCACTGCTGAACACAGACCTCCCCCATTGATGGCATCGTAGGGGGAATAATTGCCATAGTTGCCTCGCTCGATATGCGGGTTGGCAAACGCAGTTGTTTATTTTTTTACTGTTATTAGAAAGACGCTGATGCCCATAACCTGGTCTGTTCACTGTGTCGCCTCTTACGACATCCAAGAACGATATCGGTTGGGGATCAAAATAAGATATACGTGATAAAAGACCAACAATTGCTACGATAAACATAACACTTGTTAAAATATTCACTCATTTTGTTCAATTTTTTATAGTATATGCTGACAAACGAGCACACAGTCCACCTGATGGTAAGTGGCGTTGTGACCCTGAGGACTAAGATGGAGTGCCTTGATTCCAGTTAAAAGAGTCTCCGGTTCTCTACATTCACCATACGAAACACAGCAGCATTAATCTGCAATTTACGCAGGTATTCCGTAAGAGCGTGGTCCTTCCCCGGTCGAGCCGACCCATTCGTGCTTCAACTATACTACTAATATCATTGCAGCATAGCTCTACCACTTATAAAATAATTTGAGATTAGATACTTTAGTATTTCTCGATTGCAAAAGTAATGTGAATGAATTAAGCTAAAATATAAAAATTAATGTTAGGTTGTTTGTATTTTATGTGCTGCCATACCTCTCATCTGATTACGTTATAACTTCGTCGTACAATTAACTTACAGTAGATGGTGCACGTATCGTACTGACAAATTTATTTGAAAGTATATGTCATTCAAATACAATAAATGTTTATAAACAACATTCATAATTAAACAATATAACCTTTCCAAATTGCAAACGAACATCGTTTTCAATTTGTTTTTTTACGGCTGATAGTTTTATATAAAAATCAATTATTTAATAATTTTCAAAAAAGTTGCCACGTTTGCCGAGCGGGTTGGTAACCGCAGTTTTTTTATTTTTGGTCATTATAAGAAAAAAACCTGCGCTTGCCAAATATCACGAAAATTCCTGTCATCTGGTATCCCTAATAACACCCAACTTAGACGAAGAAAACTATAAATGTGATTTTACTTATGAGGACTAACATGAATAAATACCTTCAACTAGTAACTATCCTGGCTCCCCATAACGTTCTAACCAGATCTCAGTAGTGAATACAATATTGCTTGGTTGTCTGTGAATCTGTAAGCGGATTGTATATACCAAGGCGAACTTCTAGAGTTAGTTAAAGGAACCCTACCAGTAAGTAAATTGAATCCTCGGCAATTCCTGTCACGGAAATCAGTTCAAAAATATCATTGAAACGCAAACAATATTAAGTAACAAGGCGTCTTGTCAAAAACTCCCGTTTTTCTAACTCGGTCGTCCGGCGACGTAGTTTGAATAATTAATATCGGGGAAGGGTCAGAGCCCCTCTCCCCCGCATTTCAATCATCGCTAATAAACTCCTATTGAGGCGCGGAATCTTTTTATAAGCGCGTCAAGCTATCACGAGCTTCATAAGACTTTTATTTACATTTTTTATTAAAAGAGGATGTGATACGAGAACATTATTTTATTTCTAGGTTTCGATACATTAAAAATTTTATCTCTGTTTTCTAATTTACCACGGTTTTTGAAACTTTATTGTGAACGAATTGTTTTTTTTATAGAATAAGGGTCACAAACGAGCACACACATTGCTTACTGTTATGGATTATAACACCACCAAAATGAGTTGAAGGATTCTAGTACGCTGCTACCACAAGGAACATTTAACATTTATATCCTCTATATAATATAGATTGCAAACATACATGATACGTGATAGAGCCACGCTTCAGCTATATAGTGATTGTAACACGAATGGGTGGCCTCGACCGGGGAACAATCACGCTCTGACAGAATACCAGCATAAAATAGCAGCTTAGTACTGCTGTGTTGCGTATGGTGAGTGTAGGAATCCGATGACCCTTTTTTACTTGAAAAAAGGCATTCCATATAAGTCCTCAGGGGTGACAATACATCTGCGTTTTGATTCTTAACCGAGGATAAATGTAGAAGTCTATGGGCCACAACATCCATTTACCATCAGGTGGACTGTGTGCGAGTTCGTCACTCTTATATTATAAATAAATAAAAAATATACTGGTTTAGTTATAAATGTGTAATATTAAACGAGAAAGGTTACAATAAAACAATTACAAAGCTCTCAAGAAGTTAAAAACAATTAGCTTCGCAACACAACTGATTAAACTTCACCCTTTTATTACGAAAAAACTTTTACAAGAGCACAATAGAAAACAAAGCGGCGCGAGGGTAAAAACACAAAAAACTGTCTCCGAACCCGTTGACAACATCCATCTCAATCAATTCAGACCTCTCTGAGGAACAACCCTTCTCTCCCTAGAGGCATAACCCTCCGCGGTTGTAACCCAATTAATAGTGAAAGCGAACCCTTCACTGATGAAACTGGACTCCACGCGTGAACCACAAAAATCAAATTGAAATGTCAAATTAATTCCAATTGCTGACTTAAACAGTACTTCTACGTATACTTTATGAATTTTGTAACCCAGACGTGGTAGAGTAATGCTGCATCTATATTATGGTTGTGGCACGAATGGGTTGGCTCGATCAGTGAGGACCACACACTCACAGAATACGAGCGTAAAAAAGGTATATGCTGCCGTATTTCGTATGGTGAGTGTAAGTAACCGGAAACCCTTTTCACGGATAACGAGGCATTTCAGTTGCCTTCACTTCACTTCACACCTGAAGGCTATTCAGGTGTGACAACGCATCTGCATTTTTATTCTTGATTGAGTATAGATGTAGATGTCTATGCGCTAAAATATTCATCTATAATTAGGTAGACCGTGCTCGTTTGTCGCCCTTATTCTATAAAAAAATATAAACCACGTCAGCGTGTTAAGAGTCTTCAGTTGAACGTATTATTCCATACTTACCATGTTTAGCAGGTGGATCTATGGCCCCAGATAATTAATTTTACGTGGTAGCGCTACGCTACAACTATATTATGGTTGTAGCACGAATGGGTCGGCTCGACCGGGGAAGGACCACGCTCTCACAGAATACCAGCATAAAATAGCAGCTTAATACTGTTGTGTTTCGTATGGTGAATGTAGAGAAGCAGCGACCCTGTTTACTGGAATCTAGGAATTCCATCTTAGTCCTCAGGGTTACAACGCATTTGCGTTTTGATCCTTAGTTGAAGATAAATATATAGTAATAATATAGTTGAAGATAAACGAGTCGCGTTTCTACTGCCGGTCAGTGCAGTCGCTTCATAATTATGTGGCGGCTCTAATGCCGAACCTACAATATTTTCGCAGCGTAAGCATACCAACTGCGCGAAAATAATTCGAAATGGCGTGTCAACCTAAACGATCCGATACCATCGTAGTGAACGAGTTCCTGGCCTTTGTTCAAAAAAAATTGGACGTCATGGACCAGGTGTCCCTGGAGCAGATACTGATGACCAGCTTCACCGAGGACGAGATCATCCAAGCGAAGAAGGTGTTAGCAGATTCAGCCGTGACCCAAATCCGTCTTATCACACGTCATAGAGATGGACGCGGTAAGAAAGACCTGCAAGGCATCTTCAGACTGTTCAATGAGACTGATCCTGATGGCATCCCAACTTTCGTCGCGCGTGATCTCAACAAGCTGCCTCCCATGACGTTCGATCACGTAGACGTGACCAGATTGTTGAAAGACATCACGTTGAAAGCCGAAGTCACCGACCTCCGTTTCAAATTTGAAGAATCGGAATGAGCCGCAACAGAGCTGAAGAACGAAGTCACTATGTTGCGCAACATAATTGCAACATCTGCGAATTCACCGCCGTCGCAGAATGTAAATACGACACGCGGTAATCGTAATAGTAGTCATATTTCACCGATGATTGCGACTCCGTCACGCGATATCGTCTGTCAGCGGGTTGATGACCGTGAAACTAGAGCGACCTCGGTCGTTATTGCATCACCACCTCAGCCCTTGACTGAACCCTTGAGTACTCCTCCGCCGAAGCCAACCTGTCAACAAGGAAAGACGTTTGCCGATGTTGCTCGAAAATCTTCGCAACCCTCATGTGGTCGAAAACAAAAGAATGTGGATGCAAAATTAGTTCCTGTGGTGACCCAAACCAAGAAAGAGAATGACGGGTTTACTCTTGTTGAGAAGAGACGTCGGCCGAGACCCTTCTGTAACCAGCGTGGGACCGCCAAAATAAACGCAAGTACAACTCTACGTATTGTGGAGCCCACCATACAGCTCTACATCTCCCGTTTGGACAAAAGTACATCGGGAGAAGACGTCCTGCGTTTCGTGGAAGAACGAAGCCGATGCCGCATAGGGGATCCGATCTCTTTACATTTGCAGCGTCTGGAGTCTGAGAGGTCCACGAACTTCAAATCCTACGTACTTCAGGTTCCTGCAAAATACAAAGAGACATTCCTTGCTCCCGATTTCTGGCCCTCTGGGGTAGTGTTTCGCCGATACAGGCACGCGCCAAAGAAGAAAGTTCCCTAAATAGTGTTATGTTTATATTTTATATATATTTTTAGGTTAAGTTATATATTGTTATGGGCCAATGTTCTTAATTTTTAAGTCCTTGATGCCTGAAATAAAGAAATAAAAAAAAAAAAAAAAATCTGGATGTCTATGGGCCTCAGCATTCACTTCCCACCAGGTGGACTGTGTGCTCGTTTTTCACCCGATCCTATAAAAAAATATTTGTACTATTGTCGTTGCATAACGTCGTCAAGTGATTTGACATGTTTAGGTGGAGTAGGACTACACCCCAATCGATGGGTGTTGTAAGAGGCGACGAAGAGAAACTGTCAGGAGATTATCAACAGCATCCTCGTAATCGGTAATCAACCCACATGCTAAGCGTGGCAATTATCAAGCATCGGATCATGAGAAAGGACACTGCGAGGTGTTCGACCTCTCAATGTCATAGTTTACTACGGCTACCTCCAGATTAAAATTATTAACCTTTTTTTTTGTTCCGATCTACGCTGTGTGAACTTACACCCGTATTCACAAACGTTACTGTGCAGTCTCACAGTGCGCTCGAAGGCACAGGGTACAGAAAACGTATCCATAAACAACACTTGAGGGACGAACGACACTATGCGCTCATTATAATGAACGCACAGATAAAGTAGCTCGCTAGCTACTTTACGCTACGCATAGTGCGACAAAGCAACGCAATTATGTCAAACTGTTTACGGGTATATAGGTGTTTGTTGATTTGTGATACGCTGATTAATTAATTGCGATGGATTACAGCAGCGAAGATGATTTTGATAATTATATCCTGGAGAGAATAAACGTGCAAAGAAAGATTAGCACAAGAAAAGTGATACGTGAATTTCAAAATCCTTTTGATTATTACAGTGCCAATGAATTTAAAAGTCGCTATAGGTTTTCAAAAGATTCCGAATTCCGAAGATGTAAATGGTAACTTCTTTGAACTGTAAGAAAACAACACGTGTTATTATTTGCACGAAATTGACAACGAAACAAACAGAAACAAAAAATGTAATACTTACCATATTTTAGGTGATTTCGTATTCATTATAGGCAAGCAACTCTTATTCAAAATGAAAATAAAATAAAATTGTATAAGTAAACTATGTTTAGAATTCAAGTGACAAAATAATATCTTGGTTGAGTGACGTTTAACTGTCATTCAACTCGAGTGAAGTCGCGTCACAACGTTAACCAATCACGGCGCCCCATTCAATGCTATGTGTCCGCACAACAAAGAGTCCACTAAGTATTGTTTATGAAATGAACGGCCTGCCATGACGAACGCAGTGAGAAATATCTTACTTAGCATAGTGTTGCTGCCATACTTATGTAAGTATCGTTCGTGAATACGGGTGTTATAGTATTTAAAGTCCTGTAGTTGTATGTTTGTATAATTTAGTTTTATTAATTATGGGATCCCAAGCACATGTTAGCATTTTCTCTATTGAAATTAGGATGTTTTCTGATTTCAATATCCTCGCGAATCATCCTTAGATGGAATCGGTGTTCTTTAGCGAGGATTTGTCGTCTATCAAATCTGATGTATTTTTTTAAAGAATATTAACAATGCTATAAACATTACTAATATTCCCCTTAACCACTCGTGGTAAGCTTAAATTGCTTGTGTTACGAGTGGTTCACGCCAGTAGTCGAATGGCGGATTCGAACCCACGACCTTTTTGAGTTCGCGGTCCGCGCCCTGCCATTAGGCTACCGTCGCTTCAATTATTGACGGGGGTTCGTGTTTACACACACAACTCCAGACTTCCCGGAGCGTCGATTCTTCACATCAGCTATATGTTCTTTAACGCGAGTTTTTATTAATCTTTTAGTTTGTTCTATGTAAAAGAGACCACATTCACAATCAAGTTTGTACACTCCTACATCATGCAGAGGGACATTACACTTGACCGATGGTATATATATATATATATATATATATATATATATATATATATATATATATATATATATATATATATATATATATATATATATATATATATATATATATGGCAATAGCCTTGCTCGAATTGCTGTGCGATTTGGAAGCAATGCTACATTGCACACAACAGTCCAAACAATGCTATATTGACTCTTTAGAAGAAGCAGGAGAGTAGAATGAACGCGGTAGCAATGCGGTCGTTAAGGAGTATGTTAGGGCTGAATCTGAATGACAGGGTGAGAAATTGTGTAATAAGAGAAGAGTGTGGTTTGCAAGATGATGTTGTGACCAGGATTAAGAAAGGAATGCTTCGGTGGTTTGGTCATGTGGAAAGAATGAATGAGGAAAGAGTGACAAAGAAAATTTATGTTGCAGAAGTGAATGGCAAAGTCGGAAAGGGACGTCCTAGGCGAAAGTTTATCGATCAAATTGGCGATATATTGAAAACGGGCTAAATTAAGAGTACCGTGCATGCGTATGTATATGGATGTGGAGGAGGCGAGAGAGGTGTGTCAGGATCGTGTCAAATGGAAGTCTGTAGTCTCTGCCTACCCCTCCGGGTGACAGGCGTGAGTGTTTACGTTATATTATGACTCTTTACCCCTACAGAGAGTCAATGTAATTACAGGCTGTGTAGCATGCAGGTGGACTGTAAAGTTCAATTGTCATTTCAGTTACCTTTGATGGCCACACCTTGAATAGACATTTATTATGCTATGGGCTTAATAGGAATGACCTTACTAGGTGGTAGGACTGATTTCCTGTTTAGGAGTCGGATTAAGTAGGTAGATACTACCTCCTAAATGTTATTTAGGATATCTATTATTACAGAGAGATAGAGATTTATTATTACCCTCCTATCTAAATTTAAAAAAAAATTGTTCTTTAAAATGTTGCTTCTTTCTTTATGTTAATCTTTTTTTTATAGCTGGTAACACAGTTTGCCAAGCTGAGATTATGTTCCGTATTGGACGATAACTGAAAAATATCACTTCGAGATTCCTAAGTTAAAACACTTATTCAGTTAACACTACGAACATTTTATCTTGAAGGCTTCGCTGTTTGGAATGCATAAGGGAAAAAATGCCTACTAAACATGATGTAGGTTCAGTATATTATGTATTTTGTAAAGCGGTATGCTTAACGATCGAAAGTGCAACAGAGTGCATAAAACGAAAGCGTAAGATAAAATAAGTTAAAAAATACGATAAAACAAATCTAAATTTATTCTGTAAACGCCAGTTTGGGCGAAACTATTTCGTATTATTAATATTTAGACAGGATTTTGACGCTCGACAATTAAAACTTCTTAAAATACTCGGAAAAAATCATTGACTTACATAGGTATTACTAGCGTAAAAAATATAGAAAAAATAATACTTAATAAAATTTTTAATCGAATTAATTTCTAAATACTTTATATTAATCTAGATACTATAATTATAATTTAATTGTGAGAAAAAGAACTTTCAACTCCGAAAATTCGATTTTTTAAGCGATAATAAAATAATCCTATATTATTTTTATAAAATATAAAAGGCTGGTTATTGAATTAGGTTCTTTATTGGCTACATATTCATTTAGATAATTTATTTCCTAATAATAATCTTGAACGTTTGAAATAAAGTAAATCGTTGTCCACCGAACGTGGCACGTTTGCTTCGTGCTGGACAAATATGAATGCATCGGGAAAAGAGCGCTAAAAGCCTTTTAATGTAGGAAATCATCGCCTTAACTTGCAAAGTGCCAACGTTACGACAAAATCCTAGCAGGCGAATAAATAAAGTCTGCAGATTAATAGCGCGGGCGACAAAGCGTTACTTTATCCTACAAAATAAAAACATTCAGAGCAAGTACTATCACCATTGCCGCTTCATCAAATCATATATAACATAGAAATGCTTACAAGCAGAAATGTAGCAGTGGCAACGTAATAAATTGGTTTATAAAGGTGTCGGATAATATGAGTTATCATTGTGGTCTAGCTTCGAGTGTGGTCGCGTGAAATGACACTCGGTTTTCAATCGATAACGATTAATAGTAGTCTGCTTAAGGTTGGATTTAAATTTTAACCGAATCCAAACCGTTTTACTTGACGGCATAAATTTAACTGTTATCAAAACATTAACCACAGCTATAGAAATTTTATAGACTTGACATGCAAAAGTTTAAAATTTAAAAGCACTTAGTTAATTTTGAAATCGGAAGAAAAACTATTTTGATTTATTTGCTGCGTTTGTTCATTAATTGTTATATGAGTTCAAACCGCTCCCAGCACAAGCATTTATTCAGGGTTTGTGAGATTTTTTTGAAATTATGGTACTGGCTTAAGCTTAAGCGATTGTCACTCCATCGAATTCATTATAATTGACAAATTTGTTGTTGGCGTGGCAGAATAAGAGCATCCATCACCTCATTTTTTATTTCGTTGATTTCGTAAGTGGCGAATAAGAATAATATGAATTTACATAGACTGGTGACGAATAGTTGCGTCAACTGTGAGAGACAGTCTGTCAACGGTTATATATGCCAAAAAGCCCGCACAAAGGTGCAGTCCCAGGTCCAACAGTGCGGGCTGTTAATAACGATGTAAGAATCGAACAGAGGCCATCCTACAACGTTCATTGAATGGTGAAATAACTCTATCACAAAGTTGTCATGATAATTTTTTTTTAGTTAATTTGATGGTAAGTGTCGACCGCCGCCCATAAACGAACTGTAACACCGGGAGAATTGCAGGTGCGTTGGGGACCTTTTATTAAAAGAGTAGGCTCTTTTCTTGAGGTCCTTATGTCGTATCGGTCCGGAAATATCGCCGGTGCTAGTCGATTCCACAAGGAAGTTGTGCTAGGAAGAAAACTTCTTCTAGACGGATTTTATCGCGTTTAATTAATTTATTTTTAATACCCGACGTCACCATTGTTTTAGCACCCATGATCACGGTGGGGGGGGGGGGGAGTATTATTCAATGTTTAGTATATTTTGTTTGTATAAAATTGAAGAAAAATCTCTTTGATAGTACTGTTTATATCTGGCTGATTTTAATATCAATATATACAGGACATTAAGAAAAAGAAAAATAAATAGTAACAACCCCCTTTCCCCGCCATTTTTCAATTGATTTTCGGTCCGCAAAATGCCCTTATACGGATAAAGTCTTTGAAAATTGGAGCGAGGTCATCATATTAGTAGTTACGACACAGCCAAGGAAACAAGGATTACCCACAAAACGGTTATGACCCATTTGAAAAAGTCAGGCTGTTCCAAAAAAAATGCTCGATATTTTGGTATCACACGAGCTCACTGAAAGATACCTACCTAATGAATCGTGTGTTCATTTGCGATTCCTTATTAAAACGTAATGAATCTGAACCAATTTTGACAAGATTAGTCACTGATGATAAAAAGTGCATCACCTACGACCAGAACGTGCGAATTAGTCATGGTCAAAGGGTAGTCAAGCTCCACAGACTGTAGCGAAAACCGGATTAACAACCAATAGGGTGATGCTGTGTGTACGGTGGGATGAAAAAGTCATCGTTTATTATGAACGGGTGAAACCATTGATTCGGATCTCTACTGCCAGCAACCAATGAGACTCAAGCAAGACATTAAGAAAAAAACGGCCGGAATTGATCAACAGAAAAGGAGTGGAGAAAAGAAGTAAAGACTCATCATAATAACGCCAGACTACATTTTGGCCACTCTTCAAAAATTGAGAGAGCTTGGTTGTAAAGTGTTATTGCATCCAACATATAGTCCTGATGTTGCACCCTCAGATTTTCACCTGCTTTGGTCTTTTCAGAATTCTGTGGGTAGTGTTCGGTCGGTAGGACTGTCAAAACCACTTGTCGCATTTTTTTTTTTTTGATAAAAAATCCCAAGATTTCTATAGCACTGTTGCTGATTATGTCACGACCGACAAGATGGCAACAAGTTATCGAACAAAATGGTGGATATATATTGTAATTTAATCATTAAATGTAATTAAACTTTCAAAACAAACATGATGTCTTGAATTTGTATGTAATTTTTCCCTGACCTATTTATGTTCTAAGCTTTTCTATTGCATAATTTTATATTCAGTTTATTATTTTCTTTTTAATTTTATATGAGTTATTGCTATTTCGTTTTGTTTATTTATTGTGAATATGTATACAATGTTAGCGTATATTATGTGTAATGGTTTAGTTATTAGTACGAATTACACTTAACGTGTGAAAAAGAATTAATGTGAATGAAATGAATTTATTTTTTATTTTTTATAACTTACTTTTATTATTTATTTTTGTAAAATATTATTTGGCACCCACGGAAGATCAGTGTCGAAGTGCTATGTTAGTACCAAGACTATGCTGAGTTGGATACCTCTTTAATAACCAACATTATTTGTTGCAATAAATTGCTATAACGCGTTAACAAATAAACTTTTTTTTTCTTTATTTCTATCCGAATGGTAAAGCACACTGACTTATTTTTCCGTTTATAAAATGTTATCTATGGAAAAATAATCTTTGGCCTTGAAAACTCCTCCATTTTTATTGGAAAGACATACCTATGCTGATGCAATCGTTGATGTACCGAAGTAAGGAAATAAACTTATAATTACTTAGAAAATACGATATGTATACGTAATAGGTCTGTCGTACACACCAAATTAACTCTTACTTCTGCTGTAATTGTCGTACAAATGAAATACGACGGAGCAATCCGTGTTGTTCGAATGCATGGTACGTCGATAACATAGGAGTGGAGGCTGCCCGAGCGTATTGCTGTCCGATGGTGGAACTAAGATAAAAAAACTAAGGCTTGTGAATTCTGCACACTTTCTACGAAATGTATGCTGTGGAATATTCATACGTTCCATACCATTGCGACAAAGGCACCTGCATTCCTCGACTTTTTGCATAACTCATCAACAACTTTATCTGAACAGTTGAACTGTGATGTTAATACAAGAGTATCATACATTTTATTTACCTGGAGTAACATACGTAGGTACGCGTATCTGTCTTGACATGTACATACAATAGTAGAACTCCAGAAAATGTCAAAGTAAAGCTTAAATTATTAATTCCCGACTAGACTGCTCCGATATTTATTATATAAGTCCGACTACCGAGTCCATAAAGTGTGTTTACTGTTGATTTAAATTATGGTACATTTATTTTAGTTTGACACGCAAATTTTATATAAATAACGGATGTTCTTTGATGTTTGTTGTTAACGTATGGTGCTAAGTCGTATCATTATTGTAAATATATTAGATATTTACAATAATTATATTTTTCAGTAGATGGCACGATGAGTTTGATTTCGGGTTTTTCAAAGACGATAAAATTTAATAACACCTGGACCTTAGCGTCACTTATCGGATCCTAGCATAGATGTAAATATGCCCGCAATTGCTCAAGTTGTTTAGAAGTTCACTATTAACACTGCATATATAAGTATATATTATACTGTACTATTAATAACAGAAATATCAACGATTATAATATTATATATTATTATCATACCTTGATGTACATCATTCAAATAAAGAGCACAGAATAAACAAACAACAGCTGTATGCAAAGAATACTCTGACAGAATACCAGCGTGAAATAGTAGCATAATGCTGCTGTGTTTCGTATGGTGAGTGTAGAGAACCGGAGACCCTTTTTACTGGAAACGAGGCATTCCATCTTAGTCTTCACGGGTGACAATGCATCTGCATTTTGATTTGTAATCGAGGATAGATGTAGATGTCTATGGGCCGCAGCAACTACTTACCATCAGGTGGACTGTGTGCTCGTTTGTCACCCTATCCTATTAAATAAAAAAAACAAAAAAACAAATAGATAATTGATAAATAAAAATGATAAAGAAAAGTCTTGCTACATAATCATGACATTACTTTGTTGTATCCTCACCTGTTGTATTTTATGTATTTAGTTTTACCAATCAACTTTCTAGTAACGACAAACATGTGGTGTATACCTTTAATTGTTTGTAGTTCGTACCATTAGTGTCAAAGTTGATGTGTGCATACGATTTCTGCATCAAAAAATCGTTGATGTACTGAAAAGGGTAAATGAACTTATAATTACATAGAAAACCTCTTACGCTTTTTACACTGTGTTCGCGAACGACAGAGTGAAAAAAAGACAAAGAAGATTATTTTTGGGATAAACCCGTCGTTGACAGAAAGAAATGATAATCTGATGTATGAGTATAAGTCAACTCAAATAAACAAACTAAAAATTAAAAAATACGAAAATTAAACACACACTAAAATCGTTTAATATGTATAAGTACGTAATATATATATATATATATATATATATATATATATATATATATATATATATATATATATATATATATATATATATATATATATATATAATGTTATCTATATGTTCACGTTTGGCAAAGTTTGTATTCATCCGCATTGGTCCCAAGATATTCAGCGAGGAAACAGAGCCAGCTTTCTAGGCACAATACGTGAGCAGTAGGACTATAAGATATCTTAGTCCTCAGGGGTGACACTAAGAACTTATTCGAGGATAGCAGACCCAGCTACAAACCATAGCGTCCACTTATCATGAGTCGGTTGGGTACCCGTTTGTAACCCTTATTCTATAAAAGAAATATTTTAAATTATGTGATCGTTGTAAATACGTTATGAGAAAATTGCGGTATTTGAAATATTTAAAAAGCGGAAAGTAATCAATTTTGCCAGAGTCTATGAGTTAATACCACTTACCCAAGTTGAGTGTACTTTTGATTGAATGAGATCGGACCTTACGCCTCAAGAGTACACAAGTTTTACGTCGTTTATATTTTTGTCGTTTTTTCCGAGGTTATCAAAATATTCTGATTTTCATCACACAAAGTAGCAAGTTTAAACTCAATTTAACTAGTTTGTTTATTATGATAATCATAATAAACAAACTAGTTAAAAAAAACCAGTGAATCAAATTTTGAAACCGAAAATGAAATACAAGGATATTGTAGATTATTTTTTCACAGCAGTAGGAATTTAGCTTAACTGTTATAAATACGATAATGATGTAAATGCGTCTTAGTGTCTATTTAATTAGTCGATAAAGAGTAATCTGAAATTTAAATAAACATACAGAGTAAGCGAAAATGCAAATTTTAAATAGCATCGAACGTAAATCAATGACCGTATCAACTTTCTCAAGACAAGTCTAGAAATCTATTAAATACTTGTGATAGCCCGATGCAAAATAAGATCTTTTCTAAAATGTCTAGAAAAATATTTTTTAAATAGTCTTTAAACCAAATTTCATTTTTAGAAATAAAAAAATAAGAACGCAAATAAAGGAGACTCGACAATTTGGTTATAATTTTTTGCTATAATCTGCAAGTTTCCATATATATGCATCGTGAGGAAACCTGCATGTCTGAGGAATAAGAAAAAAAAATATTTCGAAGACATGTGAAGTTCGTCAACACGCATTTGGGCAGCGCGGCGGACACTTCCTTGCCCTAAAACCCTCTCAGAAATGAGGGGAGGCCTGAGCCCAGCAGTGGGACGTATATAGGCTGCAACTTTACTTTACTTTACTTTTCCATATATGCTTTGTAGGTACATAATAATTTTATCAAATTATTGTTATTCACGTTCAAGGCAGCGGCATGAACAAATTGACTTCTTAGGGACCATAACGCCACAGAACACCAGCGTAAAATAGTAGCATAAAGGTGCTGCGTTTTGTATGGACCGTATAGTGGCAGTGTAGGAATATCCACTGCCTCATATCATCCCGTGGCCCCGTGGGTGTCGTGATGATGCGACAGGGGAAAAAATCAGGAGATGGGCAGCAATGCCTTCTTAATAACAAACAAGAAATAGAAAACAACATTTGCCAACCGCTTGCCAAACACGGCAACTATGGCAAATATCCCAAACGAGTCTATGTTCAACAGTGGACTTTAATAGGCTGTTGCGGTTACAGGTTCGTATGGTGAATGAATGACAAGAACCGGATACTATAATTCGTTAACGATTACGACATCAAACAGAATGTGACAGTGCAAAAATTTAAATAAGTATATTTTGTACAAAAAAGGAGTTTTTATATAAAAATAATTTTATATTTTTTGTTAATCAGTCGCTTTTTAAATTGACAAAATTCTTTATCTATTTGTGACATTAGATAACGAAATATAAATAAAATTCTGCATAAATAGTAACAATCTTGATCATGCTTCCTCTGCATTGAATGTAGAAATAATACAAGTAATGTTTTCTAGCGAGTGCTCTTAACATTTTCAATACATAGCTCTTTTAACATTAATCTGATATGATTCTGTCTATAAAGTGTATCAATGTATATGAAACTTACATAACTGTTCATTAATGTTAAAATATCGTAGTAAAAGTTTAGATAGATGCTTGATAACCTGCGATAATCCCAGGCTAGAATGCGATTTGCTTTACCGTCGGCAGCATGTAATTTTTGATCTTGTTGGGATCAGAATCAATATTGTTCCTTCCATTCTTGTCCCATAAATGTTATATTTAAAATAATGGATAGCCCTTGGTTATGGTAGATTTCGTGTATTATATACGTTCCTTTGCTACGGAAAATTTTGTTTTAATGGTAATTATTTAAATTATACTATATCGATTTTTTTTATTAAGGTTATCGGCAGATTTTTCAATCGTTACATAAAAGATATTCATGGAACGAAGCATAGCATAAACAATTTAAAAATAACATGTGGTTGTATCAATCAAATATATCAATTGTTTCACTTTTACATTGTCAGGTGATAATTTATTTGACTTTTATCTGGGGATTGAAAATTTGACGGCCCATGGCGCAGTGGCTTAGCAATAAGTTACGGTTCTGATGACAGTGGGTTCGAATCTCGCATGGAACAGGTTTGTATGGCCTACAAATAATTGTTACGTTCTGTATGTTCGTCCAACCCGTGTTGTAACGGTGTAAGAAAATTCACTACCCTATATCACCCCGTAGGTGTCGTAAGAGGTGACCACAGAAATCGTAATAATAAGACAATGTCTGGGGGGTCTACACTGCGCCCTCCTTTCTGCTGCGCCTTCCTTTCTGCCAAGGATGGTCGCGTTCGTATACGGCTTAGAGATCTCTCGTCAGATCGGTAAGCCAATCCATAAAGGCGATGTTTAGTGGGTAAAAGTCTCCACATAACTAGCACTGCACATAGCATACCACGCAGCCGGCTGCGTGGTATGCTATGAGCATTCACCACCTCCCTCCCCCGCTTTCCGGAGAGTTGCCCATATTTGCTTCGGGCGCAAAAAAAGGGGTCTACATAATTCTCAGTTCTTATCTGGTTGGGTTCTATAAATATATAATTATAAATGAAAATGAAAAGATAAATATACATAAATAACAATAAAATAAAATAAATACAAAAAATATTTTATTATTACGATTTCTGTGGAGGTCAAATAGGAAAAGAAACCAGGAAATAGACAACAGCGACTTCATAATAACGACTAAAATTAAAAAAAAACTGCGGCTGCCAACCCGCTTACCTTTGTATCCGGTGCATAGAAATATCCGGTGGCATACCATTAGGTAACGGTATGTTGCAGATACGATATTTTTCAACTATTATTGGAAATTTTTAAAAGCGCTGGGTACATTTTTTTTAAAGAATAAGGACGACAAATGAGCACACAGTCCACCTGATGGTAAGTGGATGCTGTGGTTCATAGACATCTACATTTATCCTCGGTTGAGAATCTAAACGCAAATGCGTTGTCACCCCTGAGGACTAATATGGAATGCCTCGTTTCCAGTAAAAAAGGGTCTCCGGATCTCTACACTCACCATGCGAAACACAGCAATATTAAGCTGCTATTTTACGCTGGAATTCTGTGAGAGCGTGGTTCCTCCCTGGTCGAGGCGACAACCATAATATAGATGCAGCGTGGCTCGACCACGCATATATTCATTATTATAATATTATAAAATTGAAAATACTTTGAAAGCACAAACACGTTTTTTAGATATTTGTCATTCAATGACAGTTTTAGGGGTAAACGGATTTTTCGTGAAATGAGGTTGACAATCCACTACACAGTGCACCCGATGGTAAGTGGATACTGTGATACTGTGACCCAATATCTCAATATCTATCCTCGATTAAGAATCAAAATGTAGTATTAGAATTCTTACTTCCCAGTAAAAAGGGACTGCAGTTATCTACTGTCGCCATACGAAACAGCAGCATTTGCCTTTATTTTACGCCGGTATCACTAACGGGCCGGTCCTACTACACATTCGTGCTGCAAATATAATCAAGATGCAGTATTGTTGTCGTTGGGAAGTAAAAAGTCTCCTTGGGAGTTTCTTGCCGCTGCTTCTTACAAGGTTTCTCGGAGTAGACTTGGAGCGCCGATGGCGTAGCTGTCTTGACTTTCAAAAAGTGCTTTGTGAAGTCCAATTTCGAATGGAAATATTTTGACTTTGACTTTCGTCGCAACCACAAGGCAACCTGCGTTTTCATCGTTAAATTTTTACGAGCGGTATGATTTTTTTATATTTGTAAACACTACATAATATAGATTAAAACTAACTTTACGGACTTTATCTCATTCAATGTCACCTTTTTTATATGATAAGGGTAACAATCGACCATACAGTACAACTGCTATGCTACAACCATAATAGCTACAGCGTGGCCCTAATAATCTAATTTTTAATTTCAGATAATCACCTATTTTTAGTTTCCGACGTTTCGCGTGCTTTGCATTTCCCATGGTCAGGGAGCGGAGAATGACATGACCTGGGCTATTAACTATAAAATTAAAACGTTGGACACCCCGGGAAAAATAAATAAAATTAGTTTTATCCGGCGTTAATATGCGGAATAAAATAAAATAATCAAAATACACACATTATATTTAGAACGTCGCGACACGCCAAAAGATAAGATAAAATCGTGCTTAAGGAATGTTGGATAATACTTTCATTAGAGCGTCATGTCACAGCAGGGAACACGTGACGACTGCATCATTTGTCACTGTTGCTTTCCGATGCTGGTGGCCACAGCCCAGACACTTAGCTGATTGACTTCGTTAAGGCGATTCAAAGTACACTGGCAAGGATCAGTGGATAGATAATAAAAGAGTTTTGCTATGGACTACACGTCAATAAGATTTTTCTAATGGAGACTATATTTTACTGAAAAAAATAGAGATTATTTTTGGAATATCGTAAAACTGATACAATATATTTATGGTCTTTATTGATTATTTTAAGTACCACTCAGACAGAACCGTATTTTTCACCACAATTGCACAAGCAATTTTGATGCTTTCAAGGCAAGATTTAGGATGCTTTATTAAGCTAAGTCTGTGTCTTTTACCATCTTTAGCTACATCACCACTTAACGTCATATGGGATAGTTGTCAAGGACTTGTAAAAGAATGTGCATTGGACGGTGTAACAGAGGGACTTCCGTTATAAGTATCATAAATAATTCCCTTGTAGTGGTAAGTTAAAACAATTCATCACCACATTTCGTCTCGTGGGTATACGTGGTAGAGCCACACTGCCACTTTTTAAGCGTGTTGGGGCACATTGTAGCTATATTATGGCTCGACCGGGAAGGACCACGCTCTCACAGAATACCAGCGTGAAAAAGTAGCTTAATGCTGCTGTATTTCGTATGGTGAGTGTTAAGAACCGGAAACCCTTTTTACTGGAAACGAGGCATTCCATCTCATTCCTCACGGGTGACAAAGCATCTGTATTTTGATTTTTAATGGATGATAGATGTAGATGTCTATGGGCCGCAGCAACCACTTACCATCAGGTGGACTGTGTGCTCGTTTGTCACCCTATTCTATATATATAAAAAAATATTATTACCAATATATAAAGGAAAAGGGTCACAGCAGGACTGCAAAAACTACCGTGGTATCAGCTTGCTTAGTATTGTGGGTAAACTGTATGCTAAGGTGTTAATTGAAAGAGTTATAAAAGAAACTGATGGAAAAATTTGGGATGTGCAAGCGGGTTTTCGAAAGGGAATGGGGTGCACAGATCAAGTCTTTTCAATGCGGAGAAGTTTTTGACTAAAAACCAGAAAGTTTTTTGTGCGTTTATGGACTTGGAAAAGGCTTATGACAGAGTGGACAGGAATGTGTTATGGCAAACACTGAACTCTTATGGGTTGAGTGCTGGTTTGATACAGGCATTGAGGTCTCTTTATAGGGATTCTAGTGCTTGTGTCAGGATCAATGGGGTCTACTCGGACTGGTTTGGCATCCGAAAAGGTGTCAGACAGGGCTGTGTGGCTTCCCCTTGGCTGTTCAACCTATTTATGGACAGGCGTTTGCAAACTTTGAAAGATGAAGAATGTGGGTTAAGAATGGGCGAGTTAACCGTCAAATGCCTTTTGTATGCCGATTAGTCATATTTGCGTTGCATCATCGGCGGCTGAGTTGCAAATGATGGTTACATTAATGAACTGGGCATTAAAAAGAAAGGGGAATGAAAGTGAACGCAAGTAAGACGAAAGTGATGGTTTTGAAAGAGAGGAAAGCAAAACGGTATGTGAAATAAGAATAGAAGGAGAGTTAATTGAGCAAGTGGATGAGTTTGTGTATTTGGGATGTGTCTTTAGCAGGGACGGTAGATATGATAGGGATATAGAACGACGAGTAAATGCAGGGAATAGAGTGAATGGGGCACTACACTCTATTGTGAAGAACCAGAATGTATCAAAAAAGGCACGTATGGTAATTCATAATGCTGTGTTAGTCCCTACTTTAATGTATGGTAGTGAAAGCTGGGTGTGGCAGAAGAAGCACGAAAGTAGGATAAATGCTGTAGAAATGCGGTCTTTAAAGAGTATGCTAGGGTTGAATCTGAATGACAGGGTGATAAATTGCGTGATAAGAGATAAATGTGGTATGCAAGATGATGTTGTGACCAGGATTAAGAAAGGAATGCTTCGGTGGTTTGGTCATGTAGAAAGAATGAATGAGGAAAGAGTGACAAAGCAAATTTATATGGCAGATGTGAACGGCAGAGTCGGGAAGGGACGCCCTAGAAAAAAGTTTATCGAACAAATTGGCGATATTTTGAAAACGGGCCACGTTAAAAGTACCCTTAACCGACGAGCATGTATGCGTAGATATATAGATGTAAAGGAGGCGAAAGAGGTATGTCAGGATCGTGTCAAATTGAAGTCCCTAGTCTCTGCCTACCCCTCTGGGTGACAGGCGTGAGTGTTTATGTTTATGTTTATGTTATATTATGGTGGTAGCACGAATGAGGTCAACTCGACAGGGGAAGGACCGCGCTCTGACGGAATACCGGCGTAAAATGTCAGCTTATTGCTGCCGTGCTTCGTCCTTAAGTGTAGCAACACATCTGTTTTTTTATACTTGATAGAGGATAGATGTAGATGTCTATGAGCGACAGCATCCACTCAATATCAGGTGGACTGTGCTCTTATGCCCCTCTTATTAAGTAAAAAAAATCCTATAGTTTTAAACATATATAGACCCCAGACCGGTGACGGAGAGAAGCGTCAAAGGAGACAATCATTTTTGGGCCCACTAGAAATATTAACGTCATTTAATGGTATTTACACCAAAAAAAGACACCAAATTATAATAGTAAATGGTCTATAGATTTTTCGAATATGTAAACGGAAACAAGAAATCTGAAAAAAAAATTAGTTGTTTTGACATTCGTGTTCTGATCATTGGCTAAGGTAATGTAACATTTAAAAAATTACAACAACACAATTATTATTACTACACTTAATAGGTAGTTATATATTATTTTTGGTATGCGTATCGACATCTTCATAAAATAATATCACTCTAGTTACTAGTTTTTGAGTAAATCAACTATTTACAGAAAAGTTTATCACTAGAGTTGAGATCAGCGATTACTTTAGTTAAACCATTTTTAAATATGTACCTTTATAAATAAGTAATATGTGGTAACATGAAATTAAAACTATAAATCAATATCATAAATAAAACTAAGTTCAGGTTTGTTTACAACATGCCAGATGCAAGTTTGAATTTGGATGCAACTTGTGATGTCACCCGTAGCGACTTATTATGTATACAAGTAAATTCATATCTATATAACACCCTCTGAATCTATACGATGCGCCGAGTTAACTCGGTAACTCGGTAAAATTCATTTTCTATCGATTATCGAGTTGGACAAATTCACTTGATTCACTCGAGTGAAATAAAACATTGTTGGAGTCGCATCATTATGGTAAGAACAAAATGGAGTTTTTTATTTACAAGCATTATTAAACAAATGTTTAAGAAAATATGGATATTATCAATTATCAGAAAGGTTAGCCAAATATTAATTGACACAAGTACGTATGTTTTTCTCTTTATAGTTTTTGTGGTAAAATTCGCAAATAGAATATAAGACTTTATTAATTTACACCTATTCTAGGTTGTGAAAATCTATTATTAAGTTTGTATATTTTACCTCAAACAAATACAAATAATAAACAGGTCTTAGAACCTTATTAGTTTGTTAAAAGTGACAAAGTATTAAGTTTATTTTATTAGTAAAATCTAAATCCTATACTATTAAACGAGCAATTCTTGTATATATGTATATATATATATATATAATCGGGATCTCGGAAACGGCTCCAACGATTTTCATAAAATTTAGTGTCCAGGGAGTTTCGGGGATAATAAATCGATCTAGCTAGGATTTATTTTTAGAAAATGTCTTTTTGTCCATGTTTTTAGGCAATGAAAAACTGCTACAATATCGTTAGAATAAGAAGGTAAATTTTGACGGACCGTTGTCATTATAAATAGCTTAATTGGTATAATGGTCGGTCACAGAATCTTAAAACCCCGGTTCGAACCTAGACCGACCGACCGACTTTTTTTAATTTTTTTTTCATGTTCTTTTCTTTTTTGAGAAAATCTATTTTTTCGAGCTCTTTTTTTAGTATTTTTTAAAAACACGAAAATTTATATTAAAATAATTGCACTCATGATTTTTTATTCAAATAACCAGTTCCGTTTTTTCTGTTATGTCGCTAAGATCAAAAAATATTATTTATATTTCATCAGTATGTAATTTGTATCTAAATATAATTTCCAAAACACATGAATTAAGAAAATCGAGCGAAAAATACCGAGCAAAGCTCGGTCAACCAGGTACTTAAATAATAAATAGAATAAATGCACAAAAGAAGTTATTATAATGTTAAAAGAAAATTAGAATCTTTGGGTCGAGGGACTTAAAAGAGGGTTTTGAAGAGCAATTCATATAACTGCATTTGTGTAAAAATAGGTACCTTATGTATTCAGCAAGTTGCTTAATACTAAATGGCTTTTTTGTTAAGCCAAACACAGATCCTGGATTTATACCAGCCATAGTAGATAGGCAATATAAATGTTACATACATTTATGTGTAAAAAATGTAGTAATTATTTGTACTAGAAGCAAATATAAAGTTTAATAATAATAGTTTGCATAAAAAAAGTGTAATGGTTGTTTCTATTATGCTTAGACAGCTGTGTTGTTCACTGTGCAGAAAGGAATATTATTTTGTCATCTAGAATCGGATATACTTAATATAACAATAATATCTTTGTCTACTATGTAAGTACATGAAACCGGTAAAAATAAAATGTGAGACTACTTTTACATGGTTGAATATCATTGATGTTAACCAATTACTGCTTCTGTATTTGATCAGCTGGAGCTGATTAATGCTGTATAATTTATAATAATTTCTTTATTATTTAACATATGAAAAGGCAGATATAATAAAATGCTCACAGAAATATGTAAATACAGTTTATTGACATTGAAGGCATAGTCTTATCTCATATCTCTTATTATTAAAAATGTCCTTTTAATTCCTACATAATATAGAAAAAAATAATATATTGATAAGAATTATTATTTAGTTAAGACACCTTTACAATTGTCATTAACTTCTTTTCAGGTGGATCGCTTAGAACAAATCTGTATGCCGTGCAGGCTGAAAGCTTGCAGAGACAAAAAGTGTATGGATATTGAAGACAACAGTCTTATATCATATATCTTATAATTGAAAATTCCTTCTGATTGCTTACAATATCATAAATGTACATGTTACCATCAAGTTATTTTCAAAAAACCTTCAGAAATATATCTAACACTAAAATGTTTCTACCTATGTCCGTTATAGACAAAACATAAGAAACCTTCCAACCAATTTAAATGAAAATGTTTGTGTGTGTTTGGATGGATTCCTAGATGGTTTATATTTACATTTGGACTCGGTAGATGGCACTGTTGTCGAGATCCATAAATCACCAGTGCACAGCTGAGGCGCATCGCTAGTAATAAATATGTTTAAATTAAGCCTGTGTTTTTGTAATCCTTACACAAACAGTTTAAAACATCTTACTTCCTCACTATTTATCATTGTGTAATACGTAGATAAGGCATGTTAATTCCTAGTCATTTTATTATGATGTATACTACTTACTAATCAACCAAAACATTTTAAAATAATGTCTTGACCCCGCTCCTGTCTATACATGTCAGTCAATCATCAAAGTTCAAAAAATGTATTAAATTAAGTTTGTATAAAAGGGGTTATTATAGTATAAAGGAATTTATGGTTGACAATAACCCGTGGGTAAGGTGATCGCTACCAAGCTATTTCTAATTTGTTCTGTGTTGTTAATTATGACATACATGATTGTAAGCTGGCTTTTTTTTTAAAAGACCCACTGGGTATTTTGCTGGTTCTCTTCAAGTCAGAGGTTTTTTCCGAACCAGTGGTAAATTAAAAAAGTGACTTTCAATAAGTATTATTTATAATCTAAATTGAATAAAAGGTTTCTGTTTCTGCACCTACTACTGTTAATAGAATACTTCAATAAATTATGATTTACAATAATAAATAGAATTACCTACATTATATTTTGTTTTTTGTAATACAATCAGTTTAAAACGTATCTTACTGTGTGTTGGCAATATCATAAATATAAATAGACATTATCCCTTAGCCATCTTGGTATTTAGAATTACACTCACAACCAATCAATACATGTCAAAGTTAGAATCCATACGACATTTGTGCATAGACAGGCACTATGTTTTGCCCGAACTAGTGAAAGGTTTTACATCGATTTTAAAATATTTATAAATGCTGAATATACTTACAGCTTAGTTTTATATGTACTATTATTCAAGACATTATCCCTTAGCCATCTTGGTATTTAGAATTACACTCACAACCAATCAATACATGTCAAAGTTAGAATCCATACGACATTTGTGCATAGACAGGCACTATGTTTTGCCGGAACTAGTGAAACGTTTTACATCGATTTTAAAATATTTATAAATGCTGAATATACCTACAGCTTAGTTTTATATGTAATATTATTCAAGTGTGCACTATTTTAACTTATAATACCGATGAATACTACTAGAAAATCGCTTTCAGTTTATTTTTAGGTTATTGTTAGATTCATATTTTATTTGTTAATTTCTCAGGACTCCTTTTAGATGCAGTAAAACTAATAATTTTATTGTAATCTATGGATTATAAGGAATAAATCGACATGCATTTCATTGATAATCTTTAAAATTTGTAGTGGGCCCATTCTCCATAGAAAAATTGATTGTCTCCTTTCAAGATATCTGCGGTACTCATATCGTCAATCCGCCTGTTCTCCCTACAAAGCCCATATCCAATAGACTATTATGGGCTGATAAAAAAGAAGAATGATTCAGATATATCCACCGTTGGGTTTATATTAATAATAAAAACAAAAAAAAAATTAAAAAATATTATTTTTATTAATCGTTTTTTTAAATTGTTTTTTTTTATAACGTGCCAGTATAAGTATAAATTAGAACAGCATTCTTTCGTTTAAGGAGTTACTCCGTCTTATAACGAAACGTGGTTTTTAGAAAACAAGTTTTCTAGTCTACGACCATTGAGCTATTATGTACTACGTACTAGAGGAGACACCGCATTCAGCTACTCTGTTCCACTCAACTGCGGTTCATGCACTGCACTTTAATCAGTCACTCGCTAGGCGCTTGTAGAGTTGTCACGTGTTGTGTTGATTTAAAAAAAATCTCTTGATAAAAATATGCCGTCTTGTGTACTTAGATATTGCACAAATAATTCAAGAAATGTCAGTAAAAACCAAGGAATTACTTTTCATCGGTTAATAAGATACTTATTCAATAAAAAAGTATTATAAATTAATAATAAAACAAATTATTCCTAAGACGCCATCTCGTGTCACTGAATATAGATTATGAAATTAATATGTTCAGATGCGACATTTCCGTGGGTACTTAAGTATAGGACGAATATATTATTATACACATTTTTTTTATAGAAACATATATAAGTTATTATGATTTGGCAAAAATTTCCATGTTTAAATCCGCTTATTATTCTTTTATTTTATTTTTAAGTTTCCACATCAAAGTCAAAGTGGAATAAATTCGTCCATTTTTAACTCTCGCGTGCCCAGCATTTATGAACGATTATTTACAACATTTATGATTCTAATTTAAATAAATATATTTGTTATTTAAATTTTATGTTAATAAGTTTTGTTAAACATACATTTAGTACGTTTTTTTATATTTGACATAGGTACCTTTTAAAATATTCAGATAAAAATATCATTAAAATGTAATTCTGACATAATATTATGTAATATTATATTAAATTAACACATATACAAAATAAAAAAACAATTTAAAAAATTGTACTCGATATAATTAACAATACAATATAAATAAACAATTATTACATACTGACCATTCTACTTACGTATAATCTATAATAACAAAAACTGACCGCGCAAGCGCAATGCGCGTTTATACCAACTGCGCATGCGCGACTCTACTATTACCGCGCATGCGCGAAGACATACGAGTAGTGCACAATTTTTGTTTGGAATAGCTTCTCTAGTACGTAGTACATTATAACTCAATGTCTACGACTTAAATTTTAATTTAAGAAGATTTTTTTTCATGAACGGAGTCCCTTATCGCGACGTCACAATTTCCGCGAATTGTTACATTACCTGTCAAATTCCATAGTTCGAATCTTTTTCACGGGAATTCTTTATTTCAATAAATATAAAAAATATTCTCGGGTCTCAAATAGAATCTGTATCAATATATTATTCTAGTTCAAACCTGAGACTAACTATAAACTACTTTTTGCAATAAGACAGCTTAGCAAGAGTATACTTGAAATCAGATTTAGAGCGATAAGACGTCAGAAAATAAATAAAAAAACATCAAAGTCAGAACTTTTCCAATTTCCCGCCAAAACCCTCAAAAGGATTTGCATGCGGTCCAAACAAAGAGACCTTGTATTTTGCAATATTTTCAATACCGCTGCGTGAGTCCGCTCAAGTTAGGGGTCTCTCCTTTGTCCTCGGCTTTAATATCTGTGGGAATGGACATACCGACTCCATTTAGGTAATTTATCATTCTTAAACGAGTGTAGACTATCCGCTATTATCCTTGTAGACTTTCTAGTCTCGAAAGGGCGAACACTACGCCCTTTGTCCGGGCATGTTCAAATTAATGGCGTATTCTACCCTAACGGGTTCCGCTCATATTGATTTTGAGTGCCGGACAGTAGCTCGAAGTCCAAGGCTTATGAATTATTAGCTATTCTGTTCCCATAAAATCTTCAGTTTAGAATTCTTGCTCGGCGTCAACTTTGGGGTGAACTGTTAGGTCAAAGATTACGTTATATACGTTAACGCTAGATTTTTATATTTTTTAGCTCAAGTATGTATATTTATTGTTATGAGTTTTGTTCAACTGTTTTATTTTTCTTATTTTTTTCTTCATTAGTCTCGTGAAATCACTATTTGTTATACAACTTTATATGAATACACAAACCGTAAAAATTAATATTAGGCAGGCGAGCTTAGTGACCGCACACATCGCAATTATAAAACTGCTTCCAACTACCAATCTATATTTGTATTAACTAATTAATCTGGTATTTTCTAATGGATTTACTAAATAATGTGAAGTAATTGTATCCTTAAGAAACCAATGCATTAATTTTGCCATACTCGTAATAAAACACGCTAATACATCTAATAGCTATTATAGGGGAAACGTTTTTGTAAGCAAAAATAAAAATTTATTAATAAAGAGAATAGCGCGTGGTGCATTCTCACTAGCATAAATTAATAATACATAAAACATGCGTGTGGCCAGTTTCTCAAATTTACATCACAATATCATGTTGACCGAATCACGCACAGCTTCCCTTGAGAGGTTGTAGAGGTCAGTATTAACAACTTCATACGCCGCGGGTACCCAGCACGCGTACCAACCTGTTATGTTTTTTATAAATCAAATAAGATGAGGGACAAATTACGATATTACTGTATATAATTTGGTGGTCATGAACGCCGGTTGGAATGGGGAGATGATTTTGAACGTTTTGGAATTTCAATATCATTTTACAAATACGTAAAGTGTAAAGCTGTTTTTTTAGTTCTTTTTTAACTCCTTAATTTCACAATAACAATATTTTGTTATCCAGTGTCGCATTTAGATGATTCTTTTATAAACGTTATAAGTCAACGTCGTAAGTCATTTTTTGATTTATTGACCACATCAGTCTTAATATATTTCCTATATTATTTTTACAACAAGAAACTGAAGGTGTTTTTGAGTTAGATCTTTAGTTACGAGTTAGTAATAATTTATATATATATATATATATATATATATATATATATATATATATATATATATATATATATATATATATATATAATTACAACAAAATATCTATTTTAATGGCGACCGTCTACCTCAGTACTGCTGTGTTTTTTTATATGATAAGGGTAACACACTAACCCACAGTCCACCTGATGGTAAGTATTTGCTGTGGCCCATGGACATCATCTACATCTATCATCCATCTATTATACGCTGGTATTCTGGGAGAGTGCGTTCCTTCCCCAGTCGAGCCGACCCATTCGTGCTACATTATACTTCTCACATAGCTGCAGCATGGCTCCACCACGTATAAAAGTCGTATACAGAGGTGACAGTGTATCTTCTTTCTGATTTTAATTCTTGGAGATATGTAGGTATTCATGGGCTACAACATACAATTACTATCAGATAGACTGTTCGCTCCATAGTTATCCTTCTATAACCTAACAGATACCACACTTTTTGGGTAAATTAAACGTATTATACTCGTAGTATATAATATTAAAGTAGGACTATACTTGCAAGTTATTTGGCGTATTGTTGAAAGTTGGCTAAGCCTACGTTCACCAATTTACTTAAAATGGCTGGATGTGTGTGATGTACTTAATTGCATTTCGATATCATTTTTATGAAATTTACAATTTTTGAGCAATTTGTACTAAAGTATACACACAGTAAAATATGTAATTTACATACAAGGTATCTATTACAAAAGTTTGGATGTTTGAATTACGTCCATGCTTAGAGCCCACACTCGCGTGTATCTTTCGATAAATTATCGAATATTTATTAAGTTAATATAAACCGCATGCAAAGCAGAAGTTATTAGTCAATACGTATGCTGATTATGATGACAAAACTAATTCAAAAGAATGTTTATAACAACTAAATTTGAACAACTATTGAAATGTGCCTACAAGAATTGTGAAACGCGTTGAAATTAATGATAATCCAGCGGTGAACCGAATCATTTACGTTGACTAATTTATTGAATATTTGTGAAAAGCTTTCTACTTTTGACCGTTATATCTATAAAAAGAAAACTTGTAGAAAGTAGAAATAAATATTAGTACAGGTGTCTTGTAAATTTTACATAAAATAAAAGCGAAATAGAGATTTTCCTTAGCATATAAAAACAATTATATATTATTAATTATGCACGTGATCATGTTTCAATGAATGCAAGTGGGTGGTAATTTTTCTAGGTGTTCTACTAACTCCTTTTGTGTCTGAGAGTCGGACTTAGTGCTTAAGGCAGGTATTCAGATAATTATTACTAGAAAGCGATAATAAAAGATTATAAGAAGGACGAAAACTATAATGTACTGAAAATTGTTTACAAAACACTTGCTAAAGAAAAAATCATTAAATTAAAGTTTTTTATTTAATATGTGCACATTTAAAGCGGTTAATTTCAAATAATTCGTTCAGCTCTTTGAAAACTATCCAGTGTAAGCTCATTATTACCGGGGCTCGGTATAATACAACACCTGAACGGCGCCGATTACGCATAATGAGTACAAAACCCTTTGTTGCCATTCAGCCACCGATTTTAATAAAAAGGGATGGTGACTATGCCCCTTTGTATCTACTTGTTTACTTGCTGGAATGACATGAATGTTTAGAAGCAAAAAACCTAGACAAGGGAGATGTAACGGATTTGATATACATTGTTTTTTACGGAGCTGGTGAAACATTTTAAGTTATTATACGTGGACATTAAGGTCTATGTTACAATGAATTTTAGTGTAATGAACAGCATTATTATATTTGTTAAGCTCTGAAGATGATCGGTGACCTCTGGCTTCTAGTTGTGTGGCTCAGTTTGATTGACATTTGTTTGAATCTCGCTGCGAAGGAAATTTTCGGAATTATGGATTCTAAAATATTTTAACAGCTTTTAGTATAAATTATCTAACTTCAAATTTAGGTTGAGCCATGGGATCACAAAGCATAAACGCTAGCCATCGAACTATATTACTAACGTAGTAGTAATACCTCAATGGCGCTAGCCAAAAATTTTTAGTGCGCGATCTAGTCGAATTCGATCCTCGCAGACCACGACTTTTACCACTTGTTCGGCGGTGTCTATATCTTACTTTTCTTCTTCTTTTTTAGAACGTAAGAGATCGCTGCTGGATATAGGCATCTCCCGTTATTAGATTTGTCTTAAAAGTAACTTTTGGCAGGGGGATTGCCCATCGCAGCACCAGACGTCTCACATCTTTGCCACCTGTCGCAGATCTGGGTATTTTACGTTTGGTGTTAATAGGATGGCCTAGTAGGTACCGTTGGTATTTCCCAAAGTCAAGTAAGTGTTTACTTTTGCATGCGATAGGATGAGAAACGCTTCATTTTTAAAATATTTTTTCTAGACGTTAATAATTTACAATGGTTTCGTTTTATGTTTTTATAAAGAAATAGTTGATAAAACGGCTTACAAACTGTAAAAAGGTTTATTGATGATCTCTGACTGATTCATATAGTAATATGTTAACAACTTCCCTGTCCGCGAATAGGACACCATAGTTAATCAATCGAATTGTTCATAATGACTCACGGAATGGGTTAATATTCTATAATTCAGAACAAATAATTAAGTTGCCTCTAATTAAGTTACAAAATCTTTCGAAATGATTTTAGTATATTTTTAAAATACCATAAATCAAATATATGAAATAATATAAAGAACAAATATCCTACCGTGTATAGTAAACAATAACTGGACATATCGCTGTAAGTTGCCACAAATACAAAAGACGAAACAAAAAAAAAACAACACTAGAATAAGGGCACAAAGGTGACAATACAGACAATAGAAACTATGGGAAGCGCACAAAAGTCTTGTATATTTATGAATTGTTTGTTTAACTACTGAGAGGTGTCGGCAGAAAACAAATAGTGCTCCTTTATACCACGTACCCCTTCTTTAAGACGACTGCTTTAACTGGGCACCTGGAAAGCGTAGCAAATGCTCGTACACTTTATAATGAAAACGGGTCTTATAATAGTGGTTTGCACGGATTTAATTGCTTATTATAATGATACTTGAAACATACCAGTATTCGATGATAGGTATGACAGGATAATAGAACGGTGGTACTGGTAGCTAGATTTATTTAAAAATTTATTCATTTTCTATGTTTTTAAAATTTTGTTAAATTCAATTATATATACAACTTTATTGTTTACGTAACCTATTGGTGATACAACCATTACATGAAAAATTAATAAAAGTCAACACAACTCTTTGAAATTAATATAGAAGAGAAAGAAACATGTAAACAACGGTGACATTTAGGTATTTACGTCAAGATAAGATTTCGTACGACGCGTTTAACAAAAAATACGATGAAATGAAAAATGTACACAATTTATCTTATAATGAAATTAACGTATTTTGAAATTGTTTGATAATATACGTGAAAGCATAAATTATTTTGGCGCCACCGCGAATCGAATCATAGAGTAAAAACTAACACTTTTTAATTTACTCTTTTAACTCGTATCTGGCCACGACCGGTCTAACGGACCGACTGATGATTCATCTATGACATTAATAAACCTTTTTACGGCAACACCTTTGTTTAACCCTTTTGTGCTCGAGCTTAAAATTATGCATGGACCGTCCATTAACTTCTTGAGTCCGCCATTGTGATTTTTGCCTATGCTAATCTGCGTCCCGGAAGTCCCGGACTGTGACTGATTGGTTTGAAAAAGTTTCTCATACCTCCACCGTGGGTAGCACGGTCATCTAATGATGCCTGAACATGGGAAGAACTATTTGCATAATATTACGTGAGTAATTTCTTTTTTTAACAACAATCGAAAAATTATCAGTTGAAATTTTAAGTAAAGTTAAACTCACAGTGAGTGTAGTTGTAATTACGATAATAATAATAATAATATATAGCTTAATTTATACTTCTTTAATCTTTAGATTGCCAGTGTAATATTGGTGAATTTCATGACATAGCGAGTGGATTAAAACGAATTTTGGGAAATAGAAATTCTATTTCAGTACCTACTTAAGAGTACTATCGTACTCGTATATTTATAGAATTAGTATCGCGAGTTAAATATGAGGAAGTTAATTTCTTTAAATTTTACTTTTAAAAGGGTTTATATATATTAAGGGTGACGTTGGCGAGTACCGTTCTGTGTTTTCAGTAATAAACTGTAGACGATACCAAAGTCTAGTTTCCTCGGAACAACATACTTTCGTAACTTGGATTTAGTACGGCAAAATATTACTTTATTTCATTGTCATCTAATCACCAAGCAGTTGCCTGCAGCTGTGTGGACCAAGAAGAAATATCACAACATATTCTCAAATTATATATAACTTACAGAACAGTTCAACTACTGCTTTTGGACATAACAGAAACTATAATTATGTAATAAACTCTTGTATCAAATATATAACAATTATATATGTAGGCAATATCGATATTTTTTTTACAATAATACGAGCATAATACTTATAAAAATAATAAGTAAAATTATTAAGTATTCTTATCGTACTATTAGTAGTGGTATATTTAGTGCTATGAACACTGTTTGCGTTTCCTAGCTGATTGGCTAAACTTTGTTGCGAGAAAAGAAACTCTAGTTTTCATGCGATGGTAACAGCGATGTTGTCGCTAGTCGCGAGGTAGTAGGAGGTACCTAGGTGTCATTCCTCACATGCAGTTCGTTATCGCTCCAATCTTAATCCAGGTTCAATTTATACACAAAATAAATACAAATCAATTCATATACAAACGAACGATATCAAATTTAAAAAAATTACTATTTTCATATTTAAACACACAACGTAGCAACTGTTTCAATACTCAACTTCTTGATTTAGTTTTTTAATACAGTTTTAAGGCTCTGAAGCTCAGCGACTAAACGTTTAGTTACAGCCTCTAGTGCCGTTGGTTTGGATTCCGCATAAAACAAGTGTTTCCTACAAATAATTGTTCCAGATCTGGATGTGTGTCCTTATGCAATTTATGTACATCGTAAGTGTAAATTGCCCCCACATGCAAGAGAAAATCTTACTGTCGAGATATTTTTAAATAACAAAAAGAAAAGAAGTTTTTAATACAATCACGTGACTATTATAAAGGGATCTTCTCAGATTAAATCACATATTACAACTAACGGTCACACTAGTGTACCATCTTAACTTATTGGGCTGAAAAGTTCGTATTGTTTTATAGAAAAACACATTTTTTTGGCAAAATTCGATTTTATTATTCAACATAGTTGCCATCGAGGGCGATACACCGATTATAGCGATCTTCCAACTTTTCAATACCATTTTTGTAGTACGATTTGTGTTTAGCCCCAAAATAGGCCTCTGTTTCGGCGATTACTTCCTCATCGGCTTTAAATTTCTTTCCAGCGAGCATTCTCTTGAGATCTGAGAACAGGAAAAAGTCGCTGGAGGCCAAATCTGGAGAATACGGTGGATGCGGAAACAATTCGAAGCCCAATTCATGCAATTTTGCCATCGTTTTCATCGATTTGTGACACGGCGCATTGTCTTGATGAAACAACACTTTCTTCTTCTTCAAATGGGGCCGTTTTTTCGCGATTTCGTCCTTCAAACGCTCCAATAACGCTATATAATAGTCGCTGTTGATGGTTTTTCCCTTTCCAAGATAGTCGACGAAAATTATTCCATGTGCATCCCAAAATACGGACGCCATAACTTTACCGGCCGACTGTTGAGTTTTTCCACGCTTTGGATTCGGTTCATCGCGTGCAGTCTATTCAGATGACTGCCGACTGGACTCCGGAGTGTAGTGGTGGATCCATGTTTCATCGATTGTCACATATCGACGCAAAAATTCACTTCTATTGCGGTTGAACAGCTCCAAACATTGCTCTGAAGCATCGACACGTTCTTGTTTTTGGTCGATTGTGAGCTCGCGCGGCACCCACTTTGCACATAGCTTTCGCATACCCAAATATTCATGAATGATATGTCCAACACGTTCCTTTGATATCTTTAGAGTGCCAGCTATACAAATCAACCTCAATTTACGATCTTCCAAAATCATTTTGTGGATTTTTTTATGTTTTCGTCCGTAACAGCCTCTTTTGGACGTCCACTGCGTTCATCGTCTTCGGTGCTCATATGGCCTGTACGGAATTTGGCAAACCACTTACGAATGGTTGCTTCGCCCGGCGCAGAGTCCGGATAACACTCATCAAGCCACTTTTTGGTATCAGCAGCACTTTTTTTCATCAAAAAATAGTGTTTCATTAAAACACGAAATTCCTTTTTATCCATTTTTTTCAAAATAACAAAAGTTGCTTCACTCAAAATGCTGTATCTCACAAACTAATAATCAGACAGCTGTCAAATTTATACACGTTTCTTTTGAAGGTTGGTACTACCTAAAATGATATGGATTTTATTCTAGTGGCGCCATCTCATAGAGACGATACGTACTTTTCAGCCCAACCAATAAATTAATCACATTATACTTCACATTAAACTATAGCTACAAATTTTCATTTCTTGTAGATGTGTTCACCACGTTACAGCGTAGTGCTACCAAGCCGTCGAATTATATTGTCTCGTATTAATCTTTGAATATTGTTAACAAAAAAGGCACATCAATTTAAAATTGCGTAAATTTAACCAAAAACCACCTCTCGTAACCTAAATCTGTAACAAGTTAATCTGTCCCCAAACCCTTGCCCGCCCGAGCGCGGGGCTTTAATAATGCATTGGCCATTAGTTAACCCGCAGATGCCGCGTCTTCGACTAATTCTAATTGCGCAGAATGGCTCCGAAAGGATTACACTTAGGAAATTCACAACCTTGTTTTCGCTTCCACCCGCACCTTTATCCTGCATGAAAATTAATACAGAAAGGCTCGTGTTACGTTGGCTAAAAATGTAAATATTATGAGGAAAATTAAATTTCCACTTTAGATGTTAAGCTTATTGAAAGTACCTATGTTTCCCTTCTTAACAAGGAACATATTTCATTTGTATACATATTTGTCTGCCTCGTTGGTCTATTGGTTGTAGTAGTGCGACTGCCGATCATTAGGTCCTGAGTTCGAATCCCGGGTCGGGCCAAAAAAATCAATAATTGAGTATGTCTGTCAAGAAATTCTCAGTAGCTGCCCGAAGTCAGGAGGTTGGCGGTGTTTACCCCCGTGCGTCGGAAAGCACGTAAAGCCGTTGGTCCTGCGCATGATCTCTCTCCGGTCCCATCGGATTATGAGAGTGAGGGAATAGAGAGTACACCTGTGCTTGCGTATTAACTTGGGCACTATAGTCCTGTCCTGCGCCGATGGCTAGTCTCCGTTGCTACACAAGAACTCACTTTAGTAACAATAACTATTAATTTTCAAATATCTTGCCGGTGTAAGATGATTGAGGTTTGAAATCAGAAAATTTCATTATAACTATTTCAGTCGCTTAATTTTTTAATCATATGTAAGGATACATCAGGCGTGTATCAATTTTTTTTTAATATAAAAAAAATATTACTTACTTAGTAATAAACATACACAAACATAAAACATAAACACTCACGCCTGTCACCCAGAGGGGTAGGCAGAGACTACAGACTTCCATTTGGCACGATCCTGACGCACCTCTCTCGCCTCCTTCATGCCGGCTATACATGTTGGCCGAGCGAAGGCTATTACCAACGTATTGACACCCCATTGGTCTAGCCTCGCCATTACTCATCGACGCTCGCCTAGCTGGCCGAGTGCAGGCGAGCGCCAACGTGTAGATGGTTCGTTTGGCGTGCCTTGCCGCCACTCGGGATCGCTCGCTACGGCTCGTTCACTTCGGAACGGTGACGGTTTTTCTGCACAAATCAAAGGCGCTCGCTTATGCTCGGCAAGTCGTGTCCACATGTTGACGGCCATGTCAGGCGTCCGTCCCGGTGATATGTTGTTTAATTAAATTGCAACTTTAAAATCCTATATAAAAAGGTACTCTGTGTTTAAATAATTTCGGCAATGTCACTCTTTACTAACGAGGACACCTTTAAGTTTTTGGAAATATACAAAAATGAACCCGTTATTTGGAACCCCAAAGACGTTACTACGGAGTACACTGATATAATAATTATATGCACTCATTTAAATAAGTAAATTGCAGATGCGGCAATAATTTCTACGTAGTCCATATAGTCCCAATTCTCAATGACAACTAATTACGGCCAACACGTAGATAGCTCCACAAAAACTCGTGAACATGGCCTTGGAATTGGTCTCTTTCGAACTTGACCAACGTGTAGACTGTAGCACTCGCCTTGTATCAATTTGCCTACGCTCGCGTTGGCTGAGGCTTGGCCAACGTGTATTGCCGGCGTTACATCCATATACCTACGCATACATGCTCGTCGGTTAAGGGTACTCCTAATTTGGCCCGTTTTCATTAAATCGCCAATTTGGTGGATAAATTTTCACCTAGGACGTCCCTTTCCGACTCTGCCATTCACTTCTGCAATATAAATTTTCTTTGTCACTCTTTCCTCATTCATTCTTTCCACGTGACCAAACCACCGAAGCATTCCTTTCTTAATCCTGGTCACAACATCATCTTCATTAGCAAACCACACTCTTCTCTTACCACACAATTTCTCACCCTGTTATTCAGATTCAGCCCTAACATACTCCTTAACGACGGCATTTCTACTGCGTTTATTCTACTCTCGTGCTTCTTCTGCCACACCCAACTTTCACTACCATACGTTAAAGTAGGGACCAACACAGCATTGTGAATTGCCATACGTGTCTTTTCCGACACTTTTTGACTCTTCACAATACAGTGAATTACTCTTTACTTTGTGAAAATGGCAGTGAATGATGGAGCAACCCCGCACCCCGGCATGACAAAGTCGTTAGGTAGCTTAAAATCTCTTTTTCACAGAGCAGGACACAACATAATTAATTTTTGACGATGCCGCTTGCAAAGTGGCTTTTTTAAAGGCACAAGTCACAGAAGGTGTCCGGGCGCAGATGGGCCAACGTTACTTTAATCTGCGCCGCACTTGTTAAATATTAACGCAGTCTAATTACACACCCTCTCTCCCTCCCACTCTAATGGCTTTTAAAACTGATTCCCGCCCTCGGAGGATGCGTATTTGATGACAACTTTCGCCGTTTTGTAAGCTTTACAATAAGAGCGACAGGAAAATTCTGCACCCGGTCTTTTGCACTTTAATCTCGCACCACGCTTTGTATACATTTCTGGTTTAGTTTTGTTTCAAATAAGCATTGTACGCAAAAGCAGCAATGGTATCAGCTGTTCTATAAAAGATTGAAGTAATATCGCCGTAAGCTTTTAAACATTAGAATTTAATATTTTGACACTTTTATGCTGAACTGCTTGGCTTTTATTGTGGGATGACACGTGGATATTGTAAAAATGATTAATGATAATTTTATTATTTTTTTTAGCATACCTAGATGAGCTTGACTAGATATTTTTTTTGGAAATCGTGTTTTTTTGGAAACTATATTTAGATACAAATTACATACTGATGAAATATGAATAATATTTTTCGATCTTACCGATATAATAAAAAACTGAACTGGTTATTTAAATAAAAAATCATGAGTGCAAAATCAAGAGTTTAATTCAATTTTTCGTGTTATTAAAAAATAGTAAAAAAGGGCTCGAAATAATAGATTTTCTCACTAAAGAAGGGAACTTGTCAAAAAAGTTGAACCGAAGACATCTTGACTCGAACCGGGGTACTTCAAATTCGTGGCCGCCCGATAACCCATTTGAGCTACATATTATAACCCTTGACGCTTAGCCAAAATTACTGTCGCATTCTATTGATATTGTAGCAGTTTTTCATTGCCGGAAAACACGGATAAAACACCATTTTCTAAAAATGAATCCTAGCTAGATCGATTTATTGCCCCCGAAACCCACAGGACACTAAATTGCAAGTGCAGAGAAAGAGTTGTTTTCATAAACTGTTGTCAAGAATATGTTGGTCCACTTTACAGCAGACTTTTTTATTGTGTTCGGTGTTTTTGGATAGAGTTCCAACCACAAGAAGATACCCTTAGTATCTTCTTCGTCATTTAGTGGTAGTTCAGTAGACATTTAGGTTTTAAAAAAACATACTGATCCTTTGTCCCATTGTAACAATTGTTCTGTTTAATTCGCGTTGCCAGAACCATCTGTAATTTACTTCTTCTGGTCCAATGTCGGCCAAGAGCATATCATCTGTCCAGAATTTCAATTATCAGAGTACATAATTAATGATATCGTGACGGAATATTTGTGCAACTGGCCGTTTAGCGTTCCGCAAACAGGTCATTCTAAAGCAGAAGGGAACGTTTAACGGTATTATACTTTGCTAATGGTGAACGGTGAACAACTATTCCGCACCATTAGATGTATCATTAGCGACATGGTTTTATTTGTTGTTTGTTTTCTTAGAGTTTTCGGGTCGCTCCGACCGGGCCCCGTCCGTTGCCGAGTTGAGATCATTTATTACAGAGTAGACGTCCAAAGACGTTTCCATGACAAAAGTTTTTTGATTAACGGTAAGCAAATATGGGAATTTGGATTTGGTAGCGGGTTGTGGGATAGCTTTTGTGTTTGGGTATTTTAGGCGAATAAGGGCGTTAAAATTAATGATGATTTAGAAATATCATAAGTGTCCACGTGTAATATATTATTTCTAAATTTTATTTCTATTCCTACCAGTAAAATGTAAACTTATTCGTAAAAAGAGTATAGTATGTTTTTTTTATTGATCTGATTGCAGTCAAGTGTTGATAACCTATATATCACAAATTACCCTTTCTGAGCGTAACAAAAATGTTGTAAGTGGTAAGCGCAGTAGACCCATGCTGCAGCTATGTGGTGGATGTAGCACGAATAGGTCGGCTGGTCTGGAGTAGGACACCATGCTACAGAATACCAGCGTAAAATAGCAGCTTAGTTCTGCTATATTTCGTATCGTGAGTGTAGAACTGATGACTCTTTTTAATGAACACGAGGCATCCCATTTGAGTCCTCAGGCGTGGCAACAGATCTGCATGTTTATTCTTAACTGAGGATAGATGTAGGTATCTACTTACCATCCGCTTACCATCAGATGAACCGTGTGCTCGTTTGTCACCCTTATTTTATATAAAAACTATTCCATAACTTTTAACGTAAAAAAACTTATTAATTAAAAGAGTGCAAGGGAGAATTTAATTTTAGTTTAATTTTTACTGTCTTTTCTGTAAATGCCAACCTCACTTGCACGCGAAGTGCTCTGCTTATTGACGTACAACGCTCTGGTTATTGATATATGGTGGAAAATGCCAATTTGGTGTAAGGGAAAAGCAAGATATCAGCCTAACGCGCAATATCTTGTCTTTTAAGAAATGCGTCATTTGACGATTTTTAACACGCTTTTATTAGCTTCGTGTTTATTTATTTACCTATCTATGTAACGGAATCTTTTAATGTGGTATCCACCAACTTGTAGACGGCAGATCGACTTGAAAATTTACGTCTATCAAGAAGACGACAATACAATAATTTAATAACTTTATCCTGGTCTCCTGATCAGGATCACCGGGATAATTCTCTGTGGAATCATAACAGCTCATGAGCAATGCGTATTACTTAAGTTTTCTTTAATTTACATATTATTTAATTGATCTAACCGACACACAAACTAAACGTATATAAAGTAATAGATATGACTATGTAGCAAAATAGTAATTTTATGATACCTATATATTTATTGCATCCTTAAGATTTATTACCTACACATGAAAAACCATAAAATCAAAAAAAAGAAGAAAGAGAAGGCTGTTCAACCTATTTATGGACCGGTGTTTGCAAACTTTGAAAGATGAGGAATGTGGGTTAAGAATGGGCGAGTTAACCGTCAAATGCCTTTTGTATGCCGATGATCAAGTCATACTTGCGTCATCGGCGGCAGAGTTGCAAATGATGGTTACATTAATGAACTGGGAATTGAAAGAAAGGGGAATGAAAGTGAACGCAAGTAAGACGAAAGTGATGGTTTTTGAAAGAGAAGAAAGCAAAACGGTATGTGAAATAAGAATAGAAGGAGAGTTAATTGAGCAAGTGGATGAGTTTGTGTATTTGGGATGTGTATTTAGCAGGGATGGTAGATATGATAGGGAAATAGAACGACGAGTAAATGCAGGGAATAGAGTGAATGGGGCACTACACTCTATTATGAAGAACCAGAATGTGTCAAAACAGGCACGTATGGTAATTCATAATGCTGTGTTAGTCCCTACTTTAATGTATGGTAGTGAAAGCTGGGTGTGGCAGAAGAAGCACGAAAGTAGAATAAATGCTGTAGAAATGCGGTCTTTAAGGAATATGCTAGGGTTTAATCTGAATGACAGGGTGAGAAATTGCGTGATGAGAGATAAATGTGGTATGCAAGATGATGTTGTGACCAGGATTAAGAAAGGAATGCTTCGGTGGTTTGGTCACGTAGAAAGAATGAATGAGGAAAGAGTGACAAAGCAAATTTATATGGCAGATGTGAATGGCCGAGTCGGAAAGGGACGCCCTAGAAAAAAGTTTATCGACCAAATTGGCGATATTTTGAAAATGGGCCACGTTAGAAGTACCCTTAACCGACGAGCATGTATGCGTAGATATATGGATGTAAAGGAGGCGAAAGAGGTATGTCAGGATCGTGCCAAATGGAAGTCCGTAGTCTCTGCCTACCCCTCTGGGTGACAGGCGTGAGTGTTTATGTATGTATGTATGTATAATTGAAACTACTCACATCTAAACTAGGTAGAGCCTATTATCTTAGATGTAAATAATTTTCCAAATTTTAATTTGTCTTTTGAACCTCTCATGGGTCTAATCAAAGAAGGAATCGGTAGGTATGCTTTACCTACCATCACATATTATTACTACTTACCATCAGGTGGTATGGTAAATAAGTATCTGCTTATCTCTATAAATAAAAATCAATTGATATCCGTAGTCTCGCTAAAACTTGAAAACGTCTCGAACGATTTTGATGATTTTTTGTGTGCATTTGAGTGGTCCCTGGATGGTTTAAATTACAATTGGACCCGTTAGATGGCACTGTTGTCGAGATCCATAAATCACCCGCAGTTGATACCAAGCCGGGGCGTATCGCTAGTATTAGTCAAATCTACATTCAACAGTGAGTGAAAATTACTGACACAAAGGATTAAAATTATAAGATGTGATGTGAGAATGTTATGAGCTTATGAGACAGTACATTGTTTTTATTTCTAAGATTTCTCTAAAAAAGTCATACATAGACGTATAAAGACACATTGGTCCTAACCCACATGTTAAAGATGGTTATAAAATGACGTTTGGAAATATTTTTCCAATAAATATTAAATACATATATTCATTAAAGCAATAATTTTTGTCATATTTCAACCATTACCATTAGGTACCATTGCATTGTTACGAAACGTAAATAGATTTTTGACGTCATCTTAACATTTGACTGTACAATAAGTCTCGCTTTTTTATTACACAATACGGAAAAAGTAAATGCAACACGGCGTAACAAAGCACGTTCACTTGTTTTACGCGAGTTGTAAACGCAATGACATCTGTCAAGTTGTGACATGTCTTATCTTTAGGGGGTAAAAAACCCTCCGGGGTGACTTTTCACCCCACGGACGTGAAACTGTGAGGCACTGGAGACAACCAAATGTATTTATGACTATGTAAATTGGCGCAATTCGGTACCGATTTTAAAATTAGAATAAAAAGGTCGAACTCGCTTTTTTATGCAAGATGTATTGAGATCGGGATTCCTGGAAGGTTTTATTTAAAATGTAAGAAATTTTTAAGAAATACACAACATAAGGTTGTGTATTTCTTGATATTTCAATGTCAATAATGACCATATGAATATAGCCATACCATTTGGACGCTTGGCGGTTTACGACTGTGCGGTTTACCAGAAGTTTTCGGCTGGAACTATATACCGATTTAACATGAAACGAACCTGCGATTCGTAGCTCCGCACCCAAACGTTATAGCTACTGCCATTGAGTTATACAACACGCTACTGCAATCAACAGCCGTCAACACCTATTACTTTTGTATGTTTGCAATTATGTTTTACATGCAAAATTACCGTTAAAATAAATTTTTGTAATAGATATACCTATGTAAAAAAATTATTCATATTAATAACAACGACTTTGGCGACCGAGCTCTAAAATATTATCTAAGAACAAGATAACTGTGGGAGGATCACACTTTTTCAATGTGTTTCATATTGTTAGTTACGAAAACCGAAACCCATTTTTACTTTTAATGGGGAATTCTCTTTCAGTTCATCCACTTACCATCAAGTGTACTGGGTGCAAACCCAGTTTTTTTTTTAATAAAATAATAGTAACAGACGAGTACACAGATTAAAAATGAAAATGCAGATGCGTTTTCACCCTTAAGGATTAAGATGGAATGTCTCGTTTCCAGCAAAAGGTGTTTCCGGTTCTTTACATTCATCATATAAACACAACAGCTATTTTTCACAAATAGTTATAATAAATAAAAACCATAAATTTTTCGCGGATAGGATTTAATAAATTAGAACATAAAATTGTGATTAGCAATTTCATTGGTGTAATGTGTAATGGGTTCATTGGTGTCTTAAAAGATTATTTCTCTAGAGCTATTGAGATCAAGGGATTCTAGAGAGAAATGAAGGAACAAGTTTGTGTGCGGCTAAACGCCGCACGGATATCCCCTTAAATATGAAGGCGTTATAATGTGTTTTTACAAAATGTCGTGTATTATCTTATTTTTTCTCCATATATAACTTCATAATTCCAGAAACATCATACGGCATCTTATGATACGAAGAAATTCATTAAACTTTGTATTATTATCGTTTTTGTTGATTTATAAAGTTGAAGTACAAAGAATAGCTTTCTTAGGAGATAAGTGGATGAGGTGACTTGTACGAAAAATCTGCAGATAACTAAGGGAGCGGCGTGGCGGTCGGTTTGTTTTTTTTACGTCAGAGCTCATTTGTCGATCAGCCGCTACGCTACACACGGCATTATTACAGAAAAATTGTTAATAAGTGTTGCTTTTTTGTTTTAGTCTGAATATAATATAAAGAATATATCACGTGTCCGTTAGTTTCTGTAAAGTTTTCTTCTTCATTAATAGTCATTCTAATATCCTGAAGCTGGATTGACAATCATAGTACCCCATGACTCACTCTTTTGATGCTGCTTCTCAACTCCGTCTCGCCAATAACATGATGGTTCTATTAATCAATCGAAAGCCTCAAGGTCTTCCAGGTTTTGCTTATGGGACAAAATAGGACTAATACTGTTATTGTGTGACAAATTATTAATATACACTTTTGCTATCACCTGAATTGTGATGATACGTGAAAGAAATCTGCTCGTTTTTAAGAAATGGGTATAAACAAATTACTGGTACGAAAGAAAATCTAGTTCATCAGTAATGGGATTTAAAGGACTTTCAGTTAATTTTTAAACCAAATAATTGAGCTTTCGCACCTCAAGCTAGATCAAGCGTATGTTTTTTTACCGAATCTACAAATGTATCATCAGATTTATCTTTAGCAACTGATCCCGAGTATAATCGTCGATCGTAAATTTCATTAGGGTCGGTATTACAGTGGCAGACGCTAAAACAATGTACGGAGCGGGGCGATACTTTTAGATAAATTGTCCGCTGCTAGTGGGATTTGACGGGCACTCGATTTTTTATGTATTTTATTTCAGGGAAAACTGTTTTACTGTTGACGGGAACTTACTGGCTTGAGATTTATCTTTTAGCACCTTCTTTCATTTATAATCGTTCTTTTTTAAGCCTTGCTAATAGATATAGGTCTTTCTAAGAATGCGCCAGGTGGTAAGCATTTCTTGAAGAGTTGTCCACGCTCACCGCCGGGGTTTGTGAGTAGTGTATTACCGCCCTCACTTTTTCAAGGCTGGTGGTATACATCATTAGTGTGTGCCACTAGTCTTGTCAGTGCTTTATTCGTCAAAAAGCTGGTTTACACTCCCATTCGACTATTGAAATTTATGTGACTTTAATTTTATATTATCTTCTTCCTCAGCATACCCGTTATAGTGCACACCTGCGTTTGGGTGTCTGTTGTTGTAGGGAATTTATGCCTAAGGTTCAATTTACATTGCGGCGAAATGGAACGGAACGGAAGCGTCAATTTCGCCGCGACACGCGGGAAGGCGCGTGATTCGCTTACTGTAGAAAAGTTAGTCTAGATTCAGACTTCGCCGACAGTAGCTACGGGAATCTGAGAGACTGAGACTGAGAAAATGACCGACTACTTTTTTGGCTCATATCTAGTTCACGCGTTACATAATTGACATAAGACTCATTTTACGATGCACAATTTCGTTACAAAATTCGCTTCCATTCTGTTCCGCAGCAGTGTAAATTGAGCCTTATTGTTACGTTTGTTAAGTGACGTGCGGAGTGAAGTTTACGTACCTTTGAAGCTGCTCACCACCGCTGCTCTGTATATTTCACGCCTAGCGTAGGTACGTTAGGTTAAGGTGAACGAAATAGTAATACTTATACAGCTCTCTTTTTGAAACCATAAGGTCTTTCTAGTGTTTCCCACTGTCGCCTCTAAGTGGTAGTCGTCTAAGTACATACCACTCTCCTATCTACTTCAGCTGCCAAATAGTAGCGAAGAGAGCCAGAATGTATACAGGCTGTGAGACAGTCCTTTTTAATCTTTAGGAGTCACACAGGACAATGCATTTGCAGCCTCTTTTGTTTGATGCATGGCTGCATGTGTCCATGAACAGCAGTAACCTCAGACCAACATTTAAACTCTCTTTCTCTCTCTCTCTCTCTCTCTGTGTGTGTGTGTGTGTGTGTGTGTGTGTGTGTGTGTGTGTGTGTGAGTGTGTGTGTGTGTGTGTGTGCGTACGTGCGTGCGTGCGCATGTGTGTGTGTGTGTGCGTGTGTGTTTGTGTGAGTGTGTGTGTGTGTGTGTGTGTGTGTGTGTGTGTGTGTGTGTGTGTGCGTGTGTGTGCGTGTGCGTGTGTGTGTGTGTGTGTGTGTGTGTGTGTGTGTGTGTGTGTGTGTGTGTGTGTGTGTGTGTGTGTGTGTGTGTGTGTGTTTATCTTGCGACAAGCCTTTTAAATTGCAATTGATTTAGTTTATGTGATTTGTCTATCAGACCATTTATTTTGGGCTTTTATTACGGAAATAGATACATTTTTGAGCCTGAGGTTCCATTTCATTCAGTTTAATAGGAGAATTCGCGGTTTATTTTTGAGATTTTAAGAACATTTTATATTAACTCCTTTATGGAAATGTTTGCACAGGGTTATTTTTTATTAATAAGACTTTTTAATTAAAATTGTAATTAAATCTATAGTTTATACATCAAATTTACAATAGTGATACAATTGCAATGTTGTGTTGGACTCCAGTATTTTTATATTGGATAATATACAGGAGTCACTGGGTTTCTAAAGATAAATACACAAAGAAGAGAAAAGAAATGAAAAACATTTATTTATCACTATACTTTATTATCACTATCCATAAACCAGATATTTTACGTTTATACCCGTGGAAAAGTCAGCAGTGGTACGTAATTAAGTTACATATTAAGCGTTACATAATTAAAGTTTTATTACTTTATTCCATTTAAAATATCATTAAAAGTTGTTACATAGTAGTTCACATTTACGTCTTTTTGTAATGGGAATTACACTTATCAAGCACTTTAAAATGAAAAGACATCATGTTTAAAGCGTTCACATTAAAAATCTATAAAGTTTAGAGTTATGATCAAAGAGATACGAGCCATCATAATCTTTTGAAACAGCTCCACATCCATTCTCACTCCGAGCTGTCAGATGCTCCATACATTACCCTATCACCGCCGACACGTCTAAGCACGCTGCACTCAAACACGGCGTGGAATCTTCGGAACTCCCAACTCTAGTTAGCGGGACATTCACTATGACCTTAAAAAAGCCGATAGCACTCTCCAGTTACTTTACCATTGCTACTCGCATGCTGAAAAAATATTTAAAGGGTGTTCCAAAGCAGTATTGTATGCAGACTAGATACGAAAGAAGGACTCCTTCGATGTGAATGTGGCGCTTTGACGTGCGACTGTCAATCACAATCAGGCTCGACCACCCGCGCGATTAAGCGATGTTCCAGACGATAGAAAGGTATAGTTATAACGAGAATTTAGTAATGGTAAATATTTTTAACATGTTATTTAATAAAATATATGTTAATAGGTTTATGTAGGTTAATAGATCGATGACTTCCTTTTGTAGAAAATGAGACTAAAAATCTTGCGGCTTACGTGGAATCGTAGTGAACAGTATTTCACTAGGATTTATTCCTGTATCGTGGGGCTAGGTTACATTCATAAATTGTATAAAAGTAAAGGTAAAGTTACAGCCTATATACGTCCCACTGCTGAGCACAGGCCTCCCCTCGGTTCTGAGAGGGTTTTAGGGCGAGGATGTGTCCGCCGCGCTGACCCAATGCGTGTTGGCGTACTTCACATGTCTTCGAAATATTTTTTTTCTTATTCCTCAGACATGCAGGTTTCCTCACGATGTTTTCCTTCACCGCTGAGGACGTGGTAAATCAGCACTTAAAATTGCAATTAAAAATTTCATTGGTGCCGGCGGGGATCGAACCCGGGTTACTCGCGTTCTGTTATATTTACATAAATTTTATAAATTGTAATAATTATAAATTGTATAAGGATAAACGTTATTGTTGTCAATTATTTGTAGGCCATACAAATACTAGTTTCTGGCAGGATTCGAACCCGTGGGCCTCCAGCGCCGGAACTAAATACGCTATTGCACCACGAAGCCGCCCTGATAATTAATTTTTAACAGTAAAAAGCTCAGTCGAAATAAAAACACTTTCGAGTTTTTATTTTGTCTGAGGTAAAAAGAGTCTCTGATTCTATACACTCACCACACGAAACAGCAATATTAAGCTGATATTATTAAATTTTAATTTGATCAGCTTAATTTCTATTAAACTTTATTAAACTAAGTTTGTACAAAAAGGGTTACCTATTATAATACATATTAAGGAATTTATGGATGATAATAACCCCTGGGAAGGGTGATCGCTACCAAGCTATTCCTAATTTGTTTTGTGTTGTTAATTGTAACATACATTATTTTAAGCTGTTATTTTTAAAAAATAGCCCTCCTGGGTTACTTGCTGGTTCTTCCCAAGACAGAGTTTTTTTCCGAACCAGTGGTAAATAAAAAAAAATGATTTGAATAAAAAAGTTTCTGTTTCTGTTTCTAATCTGAGCAGCTAAGCGTGATCCTTACTAGGTTGAGGTGCCTTATTCTTGCTATAACCTTAATATGGCTGCAGCATGGCATGGCTTTACCATCTAAAAACATAATTTCCTAGAAAAACGCACAGTAGCGGCTTACTAATCATTAAGATGATATGATATGATGAACCAGAGTGTGTCAAAACAGGCACGTATGGTAATTCATAATGCTGTGTTAGTACCTACTTTAGTGTATGGTAGCTGGGTGTGGCAGAAAAAGCACGAAAGTAGAATAAATGCTGTAGAAATGCGGTCTTTAAGGAATATGCTGGGGTTGAATCTGAATGACAGGGTGAGAAATTGCGTGATAAGAGATAAATGTGGTATGCAAGATGATATTGTGACCAGGATTAAGAAAGGAATGCTTCGGTGGTTTGGTCACGTAGAAAGAACGAATGAGGAAAGAGTGACAAAGCAAATTTATATGGCAGATGTGAACGGCCGAGTCGGAAAGGGACGCCCTAGAAAAAAGTTTATCGACCAAATTGGCGATATTTTGAAAACGGGCCAAATTAGGAGTACCCTTAACCGACGAGCATGTATGCGTAGGTGTATGGATGTGAAGGAGGCGAGAGAGGTGTGTCAGGATCGTGCCAAATGGAAGTCTGTAGTCTCTGCCTACCCCTCTGGGTGACAGGCGTGAGTGTTTATGTATTTATGTATGTATGTATGTAAGATGATATGGATGGAGTTAGAATTAGACTGCAGTATGTGTAATGAACGATGCTGTTAAGCGGGTGGAATTCATCCTCCCAGCACTCCCTTATCCCGGAGAATGCTACGAGCATAAACTTTATGATAAGCACGTAAAGCAGTTGGACCTGCGCCGGTTCTCTTACCGGTCGTGTCGGGCTGCCATCCCATCGGTTTATAAGAGTGAGTAGAGAGTGCCTTTGCTTGCGCATACGCTCGTGCACTATAACCCTGTTCAGTACAGATGGAGAATATCCGTTAAGACTGCCCGCCGTGACTGATAGTTCTTGATAAAAGAAAAAACTCCGATCGTAGACCTCTTCATAGCTTGCCGTGCGAATTTGAGTTTTATTACACGCCCAATAGTGGAAACATGCACTTCGTTTGCTTCTAAGTTGAAGATTTAACGAGATGTGTGGTAATTTACTGAACGCTGCCTAGTTCAGTTGAATCCGTCAGTGATCGAAATTGGACGAACTTAGTCCGACGTAGTGCGAACTCTTAACAACTACCGACATGGGTGTACTACCGGCATAGTCGTTTCTTCCTTTATTGAAAAACCCTCTGTCGGTAACAAAATTTTCCATCTTAGATCCTGGGCATGACAAAACTTCTGTACTTTTATTCAAAAATAGTAGAAAAAATAAATGTTTGAGTCACAGGCGAGTGAATGCCACCATGTTGACTGTGGCACCCCTAGTTAAATAAAATAGGTGATTTAGACTTGCCACCGGTATTCCATATAATGGTATAATTAATAAATTTTTCGCAACCGTACTCTGTTTATTGATTGTTTTTTATTAGAAGCATTCGTATGGATGACAAACGGTTACTGAACCGATCAGGGAGTCAAATGTAATTTTTATTTAAAATAAACCAAAGCTAACCATGTCAATAATTAAAGCAGCCAATGGAAATTCTCATGTATATTAATTAAATTTTACGTGGTAGAGCCACGCTGAAGCTATAATAGTTGTGGCACAAATGGATCAGCTCAACCGGGGTAGGACCACGATCTCACAAAATACAGGCGTAAAATAGCAGCTAAAGGCTGTTGTGTTTTTTTGGAAACGAAGCATTCCATGTTAGTCCTCAGGGGTGAAGAGGCATCAGAATTTTGATTCTTAAAGTAAAAAGTTACAGCCTATATACGTCCCGCTGCTGGGCTCTGACCTCCCCTCATTTCTGAGAGGGTTTTAGAGTAAGGATGTCTCCGTCACGCTGCCCCAATGCACGTTAGCGAACTTCACATGTCTTCGAAATATTTTTTTCTTATTCCTCAGACATGCAGATTTTCTCCGGATGTTTTCTTTCACCGTCGAGCACGTGGTAAATCAGCACTTAAAATTGCAATTAATAATTTCATTGGTGCTGTTGGGGATCGAACGCGGTTTACTCGCGTTCTGTTATATTTACAGCGAGCGTTAACCATTTGAGCTACCACGGTTCATTTTTTTTTGATTTTGATTCTTAATTGGGGATAAATGTAGATGTCTATGGTTCACAGCTTCCACTTACCATCAGGTGGACTGTGTGCTCGTTTGTCACCCTTATTCTATGAAAAATGTAGAGATTTGTTTTTGTTTTTCATTTTGAAATGTGGCCTACATTAGGTATCAATTTGCTATCAGGTGGCTTCTGTGTTCTGTTCCCACCTTTTTTATCTATGGCTCCTATCCTCACTCGGTGAAAACGTACAAACAATGAATGACTACATTACACCAAAAACTTTATTTATATACCGACTCTACTTCACTTTTTGTTCCCTTGCGTTCTTTAGTTATGTAGGTACTAGCATCACGTCGTTTACCAGATACCGTTCATGCGTCCATCTTATCGGTCTCATCTTTAAACACACCACAATATCTCGAGTAATAATTCCTTAAATTGCATCTATTAAACTGAACACGTTCCTTCATAATGGATTAAAAAATTAAACTCTCAAAATGTTAAAGTGGACTTCCAAGAACTGAAAGGAATAAAATAATTCTCACATCGCAACTGAAGTAAGTGCTAAGACCTAGTGTATTAGAAGCCCCTTGTGGGCTTGCTATCACTCTCTCTTCAGCGGTCAAAAATAACTTAAAAAAAAACAAAGTATCATCAGGTTATTTTACCACTACCTGCTTTCATGTTTTTTATTGATAACATTATTTCATCTATACCACCCATACTTATCTTTTTACCTAATTCATTTTTTCATTTCCATAATCATCATCATTACAGCCCTGCACAAGTCCACTGCTGAACATAGGGCTTCCACCAGGAATGCCTCAAAGCACGGTCCTGAGCCACCTGCATCCATCGACTTTCCGCATGTCTTACCAGGTCATCACTTCATCTAGTGAGGGGTCGCCCTACACTACGCCTACCGGTACGAGGCTGCCACTCGAGAACCGTTTTTCCCCTTCGGTTGTCGGTCTTTCAAGCTATATTGCCGGCCCATTGCTATTTCAGCTTACTAATCCGTTGGGCTATGTCTATTTCAATTCCATATATCTTCGAAATAATTTCTTTTTCGGATATTATGGTTCCTATGATAGTTTTATTCACCATCAAACCAATTTAAAATCAGCAATTAAAATATCTGTGTATAAAAATCTATTGTTGTCCATTAGTCCCGCTAAAACTCGAAAACTGCTCCAACGATTCTAATGAAATTTTTCGTGTACGATCGACATTTCCTGAATGGTTTAGATTCACTATTGGACCCGGTAGGTGGCGCTGTGAAGCCGGGGTGGATCGCTTATAAGAAAATAAAATTTGGTGGAGCCAGCGGGAATTAAATTCGTGTTGCTCTTGTATGCAGTTTACGGCGACTGCTTATCTCCTGTGCTACATGGCTCTTTAGCATAGAAATTATAAATCAGTTCATTTTATACGGAAAATATCGATGATTTCGTACAGTGAGTTAAACTTGGAGAAAACAGCGAAAAAGGTGTATTTGCGTAATGGGAGTTAAACTTTAGGCACGAATCCAGTTAAACTGTGGAGGAGTTGGTTCACCTTATTATTTGTACGTAGATATATTTCACGCGGGGTCGGGGTTCGCGACCTCCGACCTCATTGGGCGACCTTTGCCACGCCCACCGCCTTTTACCTAACTGAAAATTGTATACTGAAATATGTGTAAAGTTTTATTACAGAGAGATTTTTGCACTTGTTTTTTGTTATTATTATTCTAGCGATGAGCTTACAGCGCTCTTCGCATTTCAATACAATAACGTTGCATACGGAGTCGGATGCTGTTGGGAATGCCACGGCGTTGTAAAAGAGTAAAGTTAATTGTACAGTTTATTTACGTCCCACATGTGGGCACAGGCCTCTTCTCACTTCTGAAAAAGTTTTAGGGCAAAAAATGTCCACCGCGCTGCTGTTTCAATGCGTTTTGGTGAAGTCCGACGTGACTTCGAAATATTTTCTTCCCAGACATGCAGGTTTCCTCACGATGTTTTCCTTCACCGCTGAGTACGAGGTAAATCAGAACTTAAAATTACAATTAACAATTTCATTGGTGCCGACGGGGATCGAACCCGGGCTGCTCGCGTAGTATGAAATTTGCAGCGAGCGCTAAATCGCTGGGCTACGACGACTGTAGTGCTTTGAAAATATTTGCGAAATCTGGGTGATGACTGATAGATTTCACGCTGTTATGTGAAAAAAATCAGCCTCAATGTTACACTGCCCGCGAAGCAGTAATAACAGAAGATATTCCGAAAATGGCCGCGGCGAGAAATAAAATAAAATACATGTTATGTCGGTATAAATACAAACATTACTAACATAGTTACTATTGAAAATTTTAATTTACATTTTGTAAATTGCTTACATTTAATATGACGTCTGAATTAAAGTTATTATTTTTCATTATTAGAATCAGGCAAAGAAGTGGCGATTTCGAATTCGCCATTTGAATATTGTAAATCACTCCTAAGACATGCATGCTAAGCTTACCTAAAGGGACTAAAGTGAGAATCAGTTTGGTTAAAAGCTTTTCCAATATTTGTAGCTCAGGATTCAATTCCTGCCGGCAAGAACAAATTTATCGATTTTCAATTTTAATGGGCAGTGAAAAAAGATACCCTCAGGTAACGTCTATATCTCATAAATAAAGTATTTTGAGGACATGTGAAGCTCGCCAACACGCATTGAGCATTGCGGCGGACTAATTCCATAACCCTTTCAGAAATGGGACTAGACATTGTTCAACTGTGGGATTTTTTTTATAGAAAAAGGGTGACAAACGAGCACACAGTCCGCCTGATGGTAAGTGGATGCTGCGGCCCGTAGACGTCCACATATATCCTCGATGAAGAATCAAAACGGGTTGTCACCCCTGAGGACTAAGATGGAATGCCTCTTTTCCAGTAAAAAAGGGTCTCCGGATCTCTACACTCACCATACGAAACACAGCAGTATTAAGTCGCTATTTTACGCTGGTATTCTATGAGAGCGTGGTCAACCATATGGTGCGGTCATACCAGCGTGAAAATGTAGCTTAATGCTGCAGTGTTTCCTATGGTGAGTGTGGAGTTCACCCGATGTTCAGTGGATGATGTGCCTTATACACATCTACATCTATCCTCGAAAATCAAAACGTAGATGCACTTCATCACTTTCCACGATTAAGATAGAATGCACTGTTCCAGTGGTGTAAATAGTATTGTGTATTTGCCGCTTCGTGCGTAGTTATAGAAAGGGGGTTAAACCATTTCATTCCGATAACATTTTACTGATTTTTATACAAATTATAAATCAAATTGCTCGCGGTTTTGATTGACAAGTTCCTCGAAAATCAGTGCGTCAGTTAAAACCACTAATGTTCAGTGGAGTCGTTAATTGCTGTTGGTCGGTGGCCGGTGGTGACCGCACAATGGAGGCAGCGTGCGTGACGGTCGGTTGGCGACTCCTGACCTGTGACCTGCAATGATTGCGGACGGTCCTACACACCTGCGTATGGGGTTGTGCGACACTTTTTAATCTAGTTCCAATAACGAGAAGGAGAACGAAAATGGCTGAATCGATTTTGTTGATTACACTTAGGGATGGTCATAAGTATATAAATTTTGAACAACCACATTTTTTTATATTTTTCAAAATTGAATATTTCATGAATAAATCAACCGATTTTTACAAACTTGACGGCGTTCGACGCAGTTTTTTAAGCACTCATAGTTAATTTATTACATAAAAAAACGATTCAAGAAAAATTTTGAAGTTTAAATATATATTTGAAATAAATACTTTTTTGTGAAGTGAAATTTTTCGTTAACGAATTCCCTTCAACGCATCAATGGCATGCCCAGTCTTCATAGACACTTCGGCCATGAGTGCCCACATATAAAAGCATATAGATATGATAATATGCAATTAAAACAATGAAATGGTAAAGGAATTGCTTTAAAAAAAGTCGGGGTTTTGAAAATATTTGAAGTTTTTATTTTCACAAATGCAGTTTTTTTAACAACTATTTTTATCGATTTTATCGCGTTTTATTTCTTTGATTTTTAATTCCAGACATTTCGGGTGCTTTCCAGCACCCATGGTTACGGCAGACTGAGGTGACCGACGTCCCAATGTCAGTGTTAACCCGGAGTACCTTCAGATTTTTAATTTTTATTTATTGTCCGATCTACAGAATGAACTTACTGTGTCTAGAAGTCTTGCAGTGGTATGCTTGGGTTTTTAATTTCATTAATTACCAGGGTCCTAAGCAGGTGGTAGTAGCAAGCATCCTTCCTAAAAAAGAATTTATATATTAGATATTATATAGAATTTATATAATAAAATACACTTTACGACTAATAGTGATGACTTGCAATTCTAGCCCTAAGTAAAGATCAGCTAGGGCTTAACTTTATTCCTTCCATAATGCTGCTCCTCTGGTTATTACAGAGTTCTATCCGGTAGCAACCATTAAATCTTATATGCTCACCATAATAGTAGCGAGCTTGCTTTAATTGGTATGTGACACAAGCAATTAATATTAAGTCGCTGTAAGTTAAAACAGGAAATTCCCTAACATTTTAAAGTCTACATTTATATTTCTAAAGTCTGCCTGCCCTAGCTCTATTTAGATTGTTTTCCCTAGCATACTCAGAAAAATCATTATTTGTCTCCATATTTTGATGAACTATTTCAAGTATTTGAGCCGCATCATCCCTGTCCCTTATTTTTGTGTGGAATTTATTAACTATAGCAGAAGCCACAGCAGTCTATCATCAAATGTGTAGAAGCCCTGTTAAAGTAATTTTGATGAAATATTTTAAATTCAGTTTTAAAAATGCCATTCACCACCTCTACTACCCATATCGACACATAGTCACGGCTCTGGATTTATTAGCATATCTTGTCATTAACTGAAATTCACCATCTGCTGGAGACATTTCTGCGACCCTTAGACATCCACATCTATCCTCGATTACAAATCAAAATGCAGATGCGTTGTCACCCGTGAGGACTAAATCATTTTCTCGTTTCCAGTAAAAAGGGTCTCCGGTTCTCTACACTCACCATACAAAACACAGCAGCATTAAGCTACTATTTCACGCTGGTATTCTGTGAGAGGGTGCTCCTTCCCCGGTCGAGCCGACCCATTCATGCTACAATTATACTTCTAATATAACTGCAGCATGGCTCTACCAAGTATAACACACATACATAGTACTTGTCACTATGTATGTTTGTTATCGCAAAATGTAGTTAATCACAAAAGAGACATACTTGCAATGCTGATGGAACTGTTACAACATGGTAAAAAACATTGTGCTTTTATATAATTAGTTAGCAGTACACTGTGTGATGTATGATCTAAGCTTTGTTGTTCTGGGTGCAATACATTACTCACTTCAGATTGCAACGAGGATGGACTAGATGATTCAGATGGTTCCCGTTCTGCAGTTGAACATGATGCTGTTCTATCAGTTCATTGCCAGCAATTATGATATACACGGCATGACAACTGAAATAATGTAAAATACAAAAAATGAAGTCAAAGTGAAAAAATAAAAATAAAATAGATTTATTTCAAACTCAAATATAAATAAAATATTTATCAAGTTAAATGTTACTGCACAAGGACGGATTTAATGCCCTATATTATTTAATAATTAAGGACTGACAGACTACCAGCAGTCCAAAAACAATGAAAAATCAACTGTCTCCTTTCTTGGTAGTTGATAAAACTGGTTAATCTCATAAATAAGCTAGTATGTTTGTCAGATACAGCTAGGGCAGATGTGAAAAAATAAAACAAGTTCTTGAGTTGATATACAATCAGTGTAAAAACATGTATAATTATCAGATATATGGATCACATTTAATAAATTGAAATGTTAAACATGTTAAACACTTACCTCACGTAGCGCAAATAATTCCTCACGTGGAAAATCGAAGACAAACAATGTGTGTGATCTTATTCTCATAAGTGTCAGTGCCACAGCTGATGTATAGATGTTCAAGACGAACTATTGGTGCATTTTGCGAGTGCCACACTACACGTTCACTGTACTCGAAACTTGTACCTAATAAAGAAGCTACAATTATTATATTGATATTATTCAAGTAAACTCAGTTATAAAGCATTTCTTAGAGGAAGACATACCACATCGTGATATGTACCAACTATTTACCTGCTGTGTTCGAACCAATTGTTGAGAGATCAACAATTGCATTTTACTTTTATAACAAAACAATAACATGATAACAACACGTAATTTAATTCTTGTGACATAACAGTGACAGCGGCCTACCTGTCGGATACGATGTTGCCACTTAACGGTCATAAAATCTATGGAATGATATCGATTTTTATTCGATTAATAATATCATAAAAAGAATAATCTTTGACGCGTTTTAAGTTCTGCACGCTTTTTAAAATATAATTTCCTTTATTTATTGAAACTCTATTTCAAATGTATTTTTAAGAACAGTTAGCTTGTGCTGTATTGTTTTGTTATGCTTTAGAGAATTCGTGGTAAATCAGCTGGAAATTAACTTCTTGAATTATCATAACATGATTCCATTTTAAATGTTATGTTAAAAACAGATAAGAATAACAGTTAACTTGTGCAGTAGCGTTTTGTTATACTCTAAAGAATTCTTGGTAAATCAGCTAGTAATTCGCTTGTTTAATTATCATAACTATAAATGTGAAGGATGTCAATGAATTCAACCGAGCCTATAACAACGGTTGTTTTAGTTTTTAATGGTTGACTGCCGCTTTTGATGACTTGAAATTAATAAAAACCTATTTTGCGCAATAAGTTTTTTCTCTTTGGTAATGAATAAACCACAGAAACCCCTTTAATGTATAATAGTCCTTTTTTTGATACAAGTAGCACATTTTAAGGAACCGCAAAAACAACTTTGTTATTTATACAAACACTATGAAAAACAAAATAATTTGTTGCTGGCGATAATGACAGTGGTATTTTGACTCGATTTAAAATATATGCTTGTTACTACTGAACTCTTCATGGGCCTGCGAGTCCGACTCGCACTGAACCAC